>OZ012736.1:24900070-26100070 GCA_963859935.3 Lathyrus sativus
AGAAGAAGGGATTAAAGCTGAGGTTGAAGAGGTTTGTGAAGGGGAAATCTTGCAACGTACCCTTGCTGGAAAACAATGGACAAATAATAGTTTCAACTCAAGAGCTTTCATTAGTACAATGACAGGGACGTGGAAACTCAGAAACCCAGTTGAAGTCCAAGATCTGAACAAAAATCTCTTTCTTTTTCGGCTCGCTACAAAACGAGATCTAAAATGTGTGTTAAAGAATGGGCCATGGAGTTTTGACAAATATATTCTCATTCTGAGTTGCATTTTTGGTGAAGAGCAACCTTTTGAACATGCATTATGGGACTTTATGGGTGCGAATTTACGAGCTTCCTCTTATGCTTCGCTCAGAAGCCATGGCAAAAAAATTGGGAGGCATCTAAGGCGAATTTGAGGAAATGGATTTGAAAGAAGCTCACAGAAATGGGAGATTCTTAAGAGTCAAGGTGAGAATTGACCTAAAAAATCCGCTGAAAAGGGGGATTGTGGTGCGTTTCAAGGATAAACATTTGCGAGTACACTTCAAATATAAACGCCTTCCTACCTTTTATTTTGTTTGCGGAAGAGTGAGTCACCAGCTCAAAGACTGTGAGGCGGTTGTAGATCTTAGTGAAGAGGGATTTGAAGACCTGGATGAACAGGATCTGTCATTTGGGATGTGGTTACGAGCTTCTCCACTCCCAAGGATTCAAGAGGAACAAAAGATGAAAGACTCAAACTCTAGTTCATGCAGTAGAAGTTTATTCAACACTTCCTCAGGGTAGAGTAGATGTGAGGTTAAAGGAAAAGGAAAAGAAGGGGATGATGGAGAAGTGGAACAAAGAGGAGAATGCATTCAAGCGGTACAAAGTCTTGAAACATTACCCAAACAACAAAAACCAATAGTAGCTTAATCAAAATGGAAAGCGGTTCTGGAAAAAGAAGTCATGGTTGAATCCTTAGGGGAAAGTGATATTTCTAATATTGTTAATGGTCAAAAAGCTAAGCCAGAAGAAGGCGTTGGTAAGAGAAGGAAATGGACGAGAAGGCAAACTATAAGGAAAGTGAAACCAAACAAGCCTGAGAAAGTGGAGGTCGAATGTGGGAAGTGTAACTTAGTTGATGTTATGATCCTGGATGGGACTTTGGAATCATATGGCATAGGAGAGAAAAAACTTAAGGGACAAGATGCAACCTTGGATGAAGTTGAAAAGGAACCAGGGGATGTTATCTCTGATGGTGAAAAAAGAGAGGAAATTCTAGAACACGCAGTCAATTATCTAGTGGAAGATTGCCTTTGGATGTTTGTGGTCTTCTAGATCTAGGTTTTGAGGGTTATCCTTATACTTGGTATAATGGTAGAGTGGGAGAGGATAATATTCAATTCCGGCTTGACAGAGCTCTTGCTACCAACAGTTTCCTCAACAGATTTTCACCAGTTAAGGTGTACCACCTTCCCAGGTATGGCTCAGACCATGTTGTTATTAGGATTGCTCTTGAAGCTGATATTGAAGATATTAAGAGGAAGAGGAAGTAACTTTTTAGATTTGAGAAAGTATGGAGAAAATACCCCAGATGCAAAGCTTATGTCTCTCAGATATGGAATCACAGTCCAGTGCAAACTGTTAACAAGTTTAAAGAGATGCAGGGCATGAGTGATCATTTCAAGGAATACAAGATCAGTTCGATACACTAGGAATTGAAAAGATTGGAGAGCTTGCTGTAAAATGAGACCATAGGGGATTCAGATGAAGCCTCTATTAAAACCCATAGGGCTTTAGAAATTCAAAGGAATAGACTGCTGCAGTTTGATGAGGTTATGTGGAGACAGAAGAGTAGGGCCATTTGGTTGCAATATGGTGACAAAAACAACAAGTTTTTCCATAAGAAGGCTGAGCAAAGGAAGAAAACTAATACAATCAAGAAGCTGAAGGATATGAATGGTCATTGGTGGAGGGGAGAGGATAATTGTGAAAGACTGCTAACCAATTATTTTGAGGAGCTTTTTACTTCTTCAAGTCCAACCAGTATTGAGGAAGTTTGCAGTGTTGTTCAAGAAAAATTGAAGCCTATTCATATTAGCTGGTGTGATGATCCTTTTACCCTCTAAGAAGTCAAGGAAGCACTTACTCAAATGTACCCTCTTAAAGCTCCGGGCCCAGACGATCTTCCAGCCCTTTTCTTTCTGAAATACTGGAACATCGTGGGCCATGAGGTTGGCAAACTCGTTTTGGACATCCTGAACCATGGGAAGGACCCGAGTTAGATTAATTCCACACACATTCCCCTCATTCCCAAATGTAAATATCCCTCTACACCTAAGGACTTCAGACCGATCAGCATTTGCAATGTAGTGATGAAGTTGGTTACAATGACTATTGCTAATAAAATTAAGTGTATTCTCCCTGAAGTCATTGATGAACAACAAATTTGTTTTGTGTAAGGGCATGTGATAACTGATAACTCTTTAGTGGAATCAGAATGCTTTCATTGGCTAAAGAAAAAGAAGAAAGGGAAACATAGTCACATGGCTCTCAAATTAGACATGTCAAAGGCTTATGATCGTTTGGAGTAGCAATTTGTAACAAAGGTGCTTTCTATGATGGGTCTCCCAAGCCATTTGGTGGGTCTTATTGAGAGATTCTTTTCCACTGTCTCTTATAAGGTTCTCCTGAATGGTCAGAAGTGTAGAGTCTTTGCTCCTGGCAGGGGTCTTCGGCAAGAAGACCCACTCTCACCTTATCTTTTTATTCTTTGTGCAGATGTTCTTCCATGACTTATCAAGAAGGAGGTGAAGAATGGCAAGATTCACGGCTTAAGGATTACGAGGAAAGCTCCGATGATTTATCACTTTATATTTGCATATGACAGTCTGTTGTTTGCTCATTCTAACATAAATAAGGCTTCAAAAATGCTTGAGGTTCTTCACAGGTACCAATAGTCATTAGGCCAGGTGGTTAATATAGATAAGTCTGAGGCATCATTCATTCAAAATGTGGATTTAGAAAATAGAGATATGATCCGATCAAGGATGGGAGTAAAGACTGTGACATGCCATGACAGACGTTTGAGTTTACCAGTGGTTTTTGGGAGATCCAAGAAGGAGGTCTTTGCTATAGTTGTGGAGAGAGTTTGGAAGAAAATTAAGGGATGGAAAGAGAAGTTTTTATCATGAGCAGGAAAGGAAGTTCTCATTAAAGCCGTGGCCCAAGCAATTCCAAGCTACATAATGAGTTTTTACAAGTTTCCTTATGGAATTTGCAATGAAATCGAGAGCTTAATTGCTAAGTTTTGGCGGGGCTCAAGGAATGGAGAGAGGAAGGTGCATTAGCTAAGGTGGGATAAAATGGCTAGGGAAAAGAAAGAGGGAGGCATGGGCTTTCATGGTATAAGTGAGTTTAACACTAGCTTATTAGGGAAGTAGTACTGGAGGCTATTTAAGAAGGAATAACCCCTTGTTGGAAGAGTTTTGAAAGGAAGATACTTTCCTAACTATGATACAGATGGGTGCCCTTCTGGTTTTAATCCAAGCTACACATGGAAGAGTATTTTGAGTGCTAGACATGTTGTTCATTTAGGATCGCGATGGAGGATTGGTAATGGCACTTAAGTGTTAGCACTCAGGGATATGTGAATCCCTGGCATTCCTGGTTTCAAGATTCTGCAGCAGGGAAATATTTTGGACACTGAGATGAAAGTTTGTGATTTAATTGATGAGAAGACTGATTGTTGGAAGACAAACTTAATTTTCTCTTCCTTTGAGCATGCTGAAGCTACTCAGATAGTTAACATTCCCTTATCTCAGAGAAATATTGCAGATGAACTAATATGGCTTTAAGAGAAAAATGGAATTTATTTTGTGAAAACAATTTATCATCTATGCATGAATGGTAAACTTGGCTTAAACCCTGGCTCCTCTAGTAACCCTCATCACAACCTATGGAAACTAATTTGGAAACTCCCTCTCCAGAATAAAATCATGAACTTTTTATGGAGATTAGCAAGAAACATTCTTCCCACGAGAGATAACCTTAGAAAGAAAGGTTTGATTCTCAATTCTTCTTGCCTTTTCTATCACTCTTCTTCTAAGAATGTTGATCACCTTTTTCTTGATTGTGTTTTTGCAAAACAAACATTTTTCTCCTCTATCCTTAGTCTCAGAACCCCTTCTAATGTGGGAGCTTGCTTATGGATCGAGAAACTTCTTTCTTGTAAAGACTCCACTATTTCTCAGCTGCTTGGTGATAACGCGAAATCGTATATATATATATATATTGACGTATAATTCAATTAATATTTGACTGGTTTCAATCCGATTTCGGGTTTTTCCATGTTATTTGTCAGATATTTTGCAGGTATTTGAAGATCATGTCCAAACAAAGCAATATGAAGAAAAGAAGCAATTACAGATGAAATATGGACGAAAACCAGATGAAAACAACATGAAAAACAACAGATGTGAATTTTGCTGATGTGACGACCGTCACACATCCATGACGACCGTCACACGGGTGACGACCGTCACACGGGTGACGACCGTCACACACCATGACGACCGTCATGCAGGCAAAAACGTAGAACTTCAGTAAACGTGCAAAAACCAGTTCCAAGTCCCAAAATAATGGACCACTACTTCCTATTTTCTCTGACTCCAAGTCCATCTTCTGCAAGATATAACCGTTAGTATTTCACCTCTATAAAAGGAAAAGGAGGGGAGCTGAGAAAGGGAGCCGCATTCAGATAACGAAGTGCTGCCCAAATATTTTCCAGAGCAAATTTAGTTTAAGTCTTGTTTTTGTTTTCCTTTCCTTTTTCCTGTATTCTATTACTACAATATTCCTTTGTACGCTCTATTGGCTTGAAGACACAATCCTGTCGACATCGTTGGGATTTGGCCAAAAGCCAATTGGATACTTTACAGGTTTTTATTATTTTGTTAATTGTAACTTTACTTCCCAACAGTATGTATGTTCTAAATTTCTGCTTTTATTTACGCTTTACCTGTTCCAAATCCATGTCTAGCTAAACCAGAGCAATCGGTATGTAATAATAATTCAGACGGGATTTGATAATAACCGGTTAAAACCTTTCTTTTTCAAAAGTTATTTATGGCCTGAGTGTTTAAACCTATTTCCTGAATAAACGTTCGTTGCGACAGCGAGAACTTATTTAAAAGTAGTTTTGCCACGACAGTGGGAAATTAATTAAGGTACGAACCAACAAGCGACAGCTGTGGCTAGGACCAGATAGTAAACACTAGGCATTTGTTTTAATAACAGCGAAAGCACTTTAAAATAGATTAGAACTTAGAGGTTTCCAAAAAGCGATTTTAACCCCGAACGGGATAGCGACAGTATACGTTCCGCCTTAAAGTTGCGACTAGCGTCAACAACCAACGTGAGACAAAGGTCTTTAGATCACTATTTTCTTCTTAAATAAATTCTGAAAATATTTTATATACCGGTAACTTGTCAAATCCCCGAAGAACGTAATTATTGCATATCGATTCACGTAATTATACTTTAAGTAACATTTTTAGTTCCCTTTAGCAATAGCAATTATTCCCTTAAACATTATCTACCTAGCTAAACATAGTAACTCCCGTGAACACTAGTTTGATTACGAGTCCTTGTGGGATCGATATCTTTTATTACTACGCGATAGACTGTGCACTTGCAGTTAAGTTGTATTAGACATAGAAAGTCGCGATCAAGTTTTTGGCGCCGTTGCCAGGGACCCGTTTAGTCAATAGTGTAATCCTTTGTTACACAGTATAGACTAGGTTAACAATTCTCTCTCCCTCTACTCGTTCTTCGATTGTATGCCAAGTACTCGCTCACAAGGCGAAATCTTACAACCTACAATAGCTAAACTAGAGCGCTTCTTACATCTAAGAAGGCGCATCGTCGAATATCAACAAAGACACAACATTCCTGATCTTCTAGCTCATCCTCCATTTAAAGAAGAAAAGATGGCTGAAGGACCTCAAAACAAACCATTGAAGGCATACGCTACACCCTCTCAGATGGAGCCTCATAATAGCATTGCTGCCCCAGCTATTACTCGAAACGATTTTGAGCTAAAACCCTCATTGCTGTCAGCTGTACAACAACACCAATTCTCAAGAAATGCAACTGATGATCCGAACGAACATTTAACGAAGTTTGTGCAATACGCAGACACAGTGAAAGCAAATGGTGTAACTCCAGACGCAATAAGACTTCGTCTTTTTCCTTTCTCTCTCAGAGATAGAGCCTGGGCTTGGTTACAATCCTTGCCTTCCAACTCTGTTACAACGTGGGAGCAACTGAAGAGCGTATTTTTAGCGAGATATTTTCCGCCGAGCAAAACCGCCATGCTAAGAGCTCAGATTAACGGATTTCGACAGAAAGATAATGAATCTCTCTACGAAGCATGGGAACGATTCAAAGATATGATGAGAGCATGTCCTCACCACGGTTTGGAAAACTGGGTGACAATCCATACTTTCTACAATGGGCTCCTGTACAACACTAGATTAACAGTAGACGCTGCCGCGGGCGGTGCACTTATGGATAAGCCATACGAGGAAGCCTATCAACTTATCGAAAACATGTCTCAAAACCATTGCCAATGGGGAGGTGAAAGAACTCAATCAGAGAAACCCGCAACTAAAGCTGGAATGTACGAAATAAGTAGCCTTGAAAAATTTAACACTAAGGTAGATGCCTTAACGCAAAAGATCGATAATTTAACCGTAACGCCACCAGCCATTGTAGCCGCTGTAGCTCCATATTGCGAGTTATATGGAATTGCCACTCATAATGCGCCTGAATGCCCATTACTAGCAGGAATTTCACCAGACCAAGTGAACTACACCCAAGGAAACCCCTATGCGAATACCTACAACCCAGGTTGGCGAAACCATCCAAACTTTTCTTACAAAAGCGATAATGCATTGCAGATGCCTGCTGCTCCGCCAGGATATCAAAAACCAGTCGGAAATGCTCCCAATGTTCCTAGAAAGTCAAATTTGGAATCGATGATGGAAAAATTCGTAGCAACCCAAGCTCAAACCAACAAAGAATTCCTGAATCAAAACGTACACACTAGTGAACAGATTAAGCAGCTAACCAGTAAAGTAGATGCTTTAGCCACCCACAATAAAATGCTAGAAACACAGATATCACAAGTTGCTCAACAACAAGCCTCTGCTGCTGCACCCGCTGGCACATTTCCTGGACAACCCGAACAAAATCCAAAAGGGCAAGCAAATGCCGTCATATTAAGAAGCAGAAAAGAATTGGACGAACCGATCGATCCGAGAACCGAAAACTCAGCCATGCAACAAAAACCAACTGAACAAGCAGAAAAGGAATCTGAGTTAGAGAAGAAGGAAGACAACGAGAAGGAGGACACCGCAAGTGAAAAAACTCAAGCACCTCCAGTGCCATATAAACCACCGATTCCTTATCCTCAAAGACTAATAAACTCCAAAACTATAGGGCAGTTTAAGAAATTTGTAGAGCTCCTTAAACAGCTGAATATCACTATTCCTTTTACAGAAGCTATCACTCAAATGCCCTCGTATGCTAAATTTCTCAAAGAAATCCTATCAAATAAGAGAAAGATCGAGGATAACGAAACAGTTACACTTACTGCAGAGTGTAGCGCTATTATTCAAAACCACATGCCTCCTAAATTAAAAGACCCAGGTAGTTTCTCCATACCCTGTGTCATTGGAAAATTCGTAATAGACAAAGCCCTGTGCGATTTAGGAGCCAGTATCAGTGTTATGCCCTTATCCATATGCAAAAAGCTAAATATGGGTGAACTAAGACCAACCAAGATGTCCGTTCAATTAGCTGACTGATCCATCAAATATCATGTCGGTATATTGGAAAACGTTCCAGTACGCATAGGACAATTCTATATCCCAACCGATTTCATAATTATGGATATTAAGGAAGATTCAGTTACTCCGATCATTTTAGGAAGAACATTCCTAGCCACAGCCGGAGCTATAATTGACGTAAAGAAAGGTAGGCTAACATTTGAAGTAGGAGAAGAAAAGATAGAGTTCATTCTCACCAAGTTCTTACAAGCACCAGCCATAGACGATACCTGCTATTTAGTAGATGTAATTGACGAATGCATAAGAGAACTTGAAAATGAAGAGACCACATATTCAAAAATAATAAAGATTCAAATACTCGATATTTCTGAAGACGATGATTGGCGTAAACCGTATAAAGATGACAGTCTAAGCGAAAGCTTAGCACTAACCTCAAACCATATGCCAGGTCCGAAGAACCCATCTTTAGAACTTAAAACACTACCCACCGCAAAGCTATTAGAAGTCCTAAAGAAGTACCCCACCGCGTTAGGCTATAACATAAGCGATCTAAAAGGTATAAGCCCTTCGATCTGTATGCATTGAATTACAATAGAGGAAGACTGTAAAACCTCTAGAGAGCATCAGAGGAGACTGAACCCCATCCTAAGCACTGTAGTCAAAGACGAAGTAAAGAAATTGCTAGATGCAGGAATCATCTATCCAATCTCCGATAGTGAGTGGGTCAGCCCAGTTCATGTCGTACCTAAGAAAGGAGGAGTCACAGTAGTTAAGAACGAAAAAGGCGAATCAATAACAAAAAGAGTCGTGACTGGAAGCAGAATATGCATTGATTATAGAAAGCTTAACAAAGCCACACGAAAAGATCACTTCCCCTTGCCCTTCATAGACCAAATGTTGGAAAGATTAGCCAAACATTCATATTTCTGCTATCTAGATGGTTATTCGGGATTTTTCCAAATTCCCATTCATCCTGATGACCAAGAAAAGACTACATTCACATGTCCTTATAGTACTTTTGCTTACCGCCGAATGTCGTTCGGACTTTGTAATGCTCCAGCAACCTTCCAAA
The DNA here is from genome assembly GCA_963859935.3 of Lathyrus sativus. Taxonomy (NCBI): domain Eukaryota; kingdom Viridiplantae; phylum Streptophyta; class Magnoliopsida; order Fabales; family Fabaceae; genus Lathyrus; species Lathyrus sativus. The sequence continues at coordinate 24,908,962 of OZ012736.1, forward strand.
GATGCATGATGGCAATCTTCGCAGATTTCATAGACGACATCATGGAAGTATTTATGGACGATTTATCAGTATGTGGACAAAGTTTCGAAGGATGCCTACAAAACTTAAAAATGGTATTAGAACGTTGTGTAAAAGTGAACCTCGTCCTAAATTGGGAAAAATGTCATTTTATGGTCCGACAAGGAATAGTTCTAGGACATGTCATATCTAATAAAGGGATTGAGGTCGGCAAAGCTAAAATAGAAATTATAAAAGACCTCCAACCTCCAAAATTCGTACGCGAAATACGGAGTTTTCTAGGACATGCCGGTTTCTATCGCAGATTTATAAAAGATTTTTCAAAAATCACAAAACCTCTGACCGGCCTGTTGATGAAAGATGTTGAGTTCGTCTTTGACGACGACTGTCTAAAAGCATCCAAAACATTAAAGTTAGCCCTTATCACCACACCAATTATGCAACCACCCGATTGGCGACTACCGTTCGAAATCATGTACGATGCGAGTGATTATGCTGTAGGCGCAGTTCTAGAACAAAGGAAGGACAGGAAGCTTCATGCCATCTACTACGCCAGTAGAACCTCAGATCCTGCCCAAATGAACTACGCCATAACAGAAAAGGAACTTCTAGCAGTTATATTTGCGCTTGACAAATTCCGTTCTTACTTAGTAGGAGCAAAAATTATCATATACACAGACCACGCTGCCATTAGGTAACTAATAAGCAAAAAGGATGCCAAACCAAGATTATTGAGATGGATCCTATTATTACAAGAGTTTGATTTAGAAATTAACGATAAGAAAGGAACCGAGAACGTAGTTGCAGATCACTTATCCCGAATAGAAGGCATCAAACATGAACCAGTACCGATAAATGACGATTTTCCATACGAACATCTGATAGCCAAATTAGAAAGTGACATGCCTAACTTAATCTCGGAAGATCCAGAACTCGAAAAAGCCGTAGAAGCCGTCTATGCCCAAGTCACATTACCTTGGTATGCTGACATCGTTAATTACCTAGCTGCAGGCGTGCTTCCACCGGATCTCACTTATCAGCAAAACAAGAAATTCTTCCACGATCTGAAACACTATTATTGGGACGAACCTCTACTCTTCAAGAGAGGGGCCGACAACATATACCGTCGCTGTGTCCCAGAGGAAGAAATAGAAAACATCATTTCCCAATGCCATTCAGCACCATATGGTGGTCATGCCAGTACATTCAAGATGTGCGCTAAGATTCTCCAAGCCGGCCTATTCTGGCCTAACCTCTAGAAAGCCGTTCACATCGCTGTGCTAAAATGTGATCGATGCCAACGAACTGGCAACATCTCACGACGCGATGAAATGCCTCAGAAAGGAATCTTAGAGGTAGAAATCTTTGACGTATGGGGAATAGATTTCATGGGACCCTTCCCGTCTTCTTTTGGGAATAACTATATACTCGTCGCTGTAGACTATGTGTATAAATGGATAGAATCCATTGCCACTCCAACAAATGACGCACGAGCAGTAATCAAACTCTTCAAAAACACAATCTTTCCTAGATTCGGTGTACCCAGACTCGTCATTAGTGATGGCTGATCACATTTCATATCGCGAATTTTTGACAAACTTCTTTCTAAATATGGAGTCCGACACCCAGTAGCTACACCATATCATCCGCAAACTAGCGGACAAGTAGAGGTCTCGAACAGGGAAATAAAACAAATATTGGAAAAGATTGTCGCTACCTCAAGGAAAGATTGGTCATCAAAGCTGAATGAAGCTTTATGGGCTTATAGGACCGCTTTTAAGACACCAATAGGTATTACACCCTTCAAATTAGTTTACGGTAAATCCTGTCATCTCCCTGTAGAATTAGAGCATAAAGCCTTCTGGGCCATTAAGACACTTAATTTCAACTACACTAAGGCAGGAGAGAAACGAATCTTGAACTTACACGAATTAGAAGAACTTAGATTGGACGCTTACGAAAATGCCCGTATCTACAAAGAACGAACTAAGAAATGGCATGATAAACGTTCAGTCCAGAAACAATTCAGTGTGGGAGACATCGTACTTCTATTTAATTCAAGATTGAAACTTTTCCCAGGTAAACTAAAATCTAGGTGGTCTGGACCTTTTGAAGTGACTAAAGTACTTCAAAGTGGAGCTGTTGAAATTATTGATAAGACGAATGCACCGTTTATCGTAAACAGGCAACGTTTAAAACATTATAATAAGAACGAAAACAGCCCTCAAGTCAGCAGTATAACATTGCTCGAGCTTCCTGCTCAAACCCCCGAATAGCTTGTCACCAAGCTATCGTCAGGCTTTTGACGTTAAAAACAGCGCTTAATGGGAGGCAACCCAATTTTCCCGTATTTCCCTCTTTACTGTATTTCATTCTCATTTTTATTTGAAATCTTACTTTGAAATTTTAACAAAATTTTAAACTTAAATTGCTACTATTTTTTACTTTTTTTTGTTTCATTATTTTCTCTTTTATTTAAACTTTGTTTTTATTTCTACCACCTTTTGTTTCTAAAAATTCTGACTTAAAATTTCTGTTTTAAACTTTTCAGGATTTTAAAAGCCTTCATACCTTCCTCCTGTTTTTCTCCGACTAACCTGCGAGTATGGCCGAGTACGACTTCACAAAGGTTCATTTTCGAGGATTAGCTCAAAAGGCAAGATTTGCAGCATTAACTGAGAGAGACATAGCCTTAACCCTGTATTATGATAAGTCTACCATGGAGAAGCTAGGAATTACTGATAGCATTCAATTCCTGTTTAATCAATTAGGTTGGGAGAACACCTCCTTGAAAACCCGTTTTGCTACCTATAAGAACCTCACCTACGAATTCCTTAGTTCCTTCAGGTACTTACCCAACTATGGTTTTGGATCAAACACAGAGCTGATAACCTTTAGAATGTTTGGAATGGACCAAACCCATAGCCGGATGTCATTAGCTAACCTCCTAGGATTTCCTAGCGGACCACATGTGTTCATCAGTGCCGAAGATGGAGATCTTGATTTTGAACTAAACCAGTTTTGGGGTAAAATCACAGGCGACTATCACCCTGACCCAAATGGCATGTATAACGATGAGATTCATAACCCCGCTTTCAGATACTTTCATAAGATCCTAGCTCACACCCTTTTCGGAAAGGAAGAAAACATTACTACAGTATCTAAAGAAGAGTTGTTTATCTTGTTCTGTGCTTCTCAGGGCCGTCCAGTGAATAACGTGCCTTTTATGATGAGATCCTTCCTACGCCTCACTCAGGAATCACAATCACCCATTCTAATAGGAGGCCTCGTGACAATGGTTGCCCACGAGCTTGGCCTTAGATTCCACCTAAACGCAAGCACTAGTTTCGGCACCGTCCGACCCATGAATATCCAGTTTTGCTTTAACAGGCGCATTTTAAGAACCATGGGACCTGGACCTTACGAGTACCTTATCAATGACAAACCTGTCCAGCTATTCACATTGCCAAATCATCAGATGACAAGTATCCATAACAAGGACAATTGGGTTTATGAGTTGGATGAGCCTATGGGACCTCCTTCACCTTAATCCACACCACAGGATTACATGTACGACAGTGATCACATCTCTGAAGTACATGATTATATGTATTATGAGGATGCTGTATCCGAAGCTGAGTTAGACCCTGAGACCCCTCCACATTACAACACCTATCCTGAGCCCATTCCTGAAGAAAACACTGACAAAATGGATACTTTTCTGCACCGATTAGACACCTTCAACGCAGTTCTGACCACCGCAAGAAATGAAATAACAAGCATCCACGCCGAATTATCAGTTTTCATGGACTTAGTTTGTGACCAGCTCGATTACTACGCCCGAAAGTTTGACGAATTGAAGACACAAAAGGACTGAGATTTTAGCTTTAGTTTAGTTTATTTTTCCTGTTTTTCTGTACGCTTTCAATTATTTTTATTTTCGCATTGTTTCATTTCACTTATGTATTACATTAAAAACAATCCTTTTTAAATGTTATTTCAATTTCATTCATTATTCCCTTATTCTGTTTTTATGTTATCATATGCCTCTTGGCTGATTTATTACATTGCGGTATCAATTACAATCCTTAAAAACATGTCAAAAGCACCCCTGTAGCAAAATTCTGCATTCTGCAGAATTTGCTGGTGTGACGACCGTCACAGAACCATGACGCCCGTCACACGGGTGACGACCGTCACAGATGTGTGACGACCGTCACGAGTCCAGAATCTGATATCTGCTATAACAGAGGTTACGTTTCTTCCCCCACTCCCATTTTATCAACTTCCCATCACCACACATCCAAACCCCATTTCAAAATTTCATTTTCCCTCCTTACTACACATAATCCCAACTCCCATTTCATCTTCATTAACCAATTTTGTGCAATATCTCATTCCGCAGAAATCGCACTCTTCCCCCATTTCAACAGCATCATCCAGCAAATGGCAAGAAACTATGAAACCCCTGACCTTAGCAATATCATTTTCAGCGAAGGCGACTCCGGCGAGAAACATAGAGTAAACTACGTAGCCTTCCATCAACGGTCGCTACAGCCAACCCACTATCCGCACATACCATCTCTCACGGAACTCGGCCTCCTTGACGGCGTCACCTGGATGCTACAGAGAGCCGGTATTTGGCATCTGTGCACAAATCCGCAGCCCACTTACGAACAACTCACACTTGAGTTCCTCAGTTTGTTCAGTTACTTCACCTCTAGCGGCGACCTTAGCCAACATACAGGCACCGCTTGCTTCCGTATGTTCGGCACGAACTACCAATTGAATCAAAATCAGATTGCCGACATCCTACATTTCCCTCGCGGTGAAGATGCTCACTGCCGCATTACCGAACAATTTCAACATGAAGCTTTTGCGCTTTGGTCCCAATTGACCGGAATCGATGTCGACAGCTGGGATTCTCTGCATACAACACACATCCACAACCCAACCATCCGGTATTTCCACAGAGTGTTGAGCAATACCATCTTCGCAAGAGATAGCAACCACAAGGTGAACTCCAAAGAACTTTTCTTTCTCCGCTGCGTGTTCAATTCCGAACCCGTCAACGCAACACCATTCCTCTTGGCCCACATTCAGGCCAACTGCAACCGTGGCTCTAAGCCTTTCTACTTTGGCGGGATTGTTACCTCCATTGCATTAGGCCTGAACCTCGATAACCAACTCCAGGATCTTCATACAATTCCTTCGGTATTTCTGGACACCGACCATTGCAGAGCTTCCCACCTCATCCGCTCCAGGTCCGATGGAAAGTACCATCCGGTTGTGCGTGGCAAAACCATCAGAAGCATCATCATGCCGTCACGTACCCGGATGCACCCGCAGGATCGTGCCAACTGGCTTTTTGACCCGAATGCCCCTGCTGCTACTGCTGCCCCAACTCAAACCAACACCCAAGGTTCTGTTGACGAAATGCAAGACGAGTTGGACATAACTGAGCAACCTGAGGCATCACAACCACCTCCTTCTGAAGGCACATCCTACCGTCGTCGCCGCCACCGTCCCGAGCCCGACTTCTCTGAAGAAGACCTCCTCCGATCCCTCGACCAACAAACACAGATACTCGCCATGATGCAGCAACAAAATCAGCGAGCAGAGCAATTCGAAGCTTGGCAGAGGGAGCAGTACGACTACACGAGAACTTCGATGCAACAGCTCCAAACTGGCCAGGAAGCCATCACTGAGAACTTGGCAAATCTTACCTTGCAATTCGAAGGACTCCGAGATTATGTCTATCACACTGGCGCTCTGAACTTTGAGGCCCGAGTCGAACAAGCCAGAGGTAGAGGTCGCGACAGAGGACGTGACCGAGGCAGAGGCCGTGACTAGTTCTTTCTTTCTTTATTTGTTTCCTGTATTTTTCCCTTTCCTGTATTTTCATTTTCTCTGTATTTCCATCTCGCATCCTTTCAAATCAGTGAGGACACTGATTGAAATAGTGTGGGAGCGGAGCGCTTTATTTCCCGTTTCCTTGTACTTTCAATCCAGTAATTTCAATTCAAGCATTTTCCCATTTTAGCAAATAAAAGCTCATTTATATGTCTTTTTCCGTTACGCAAATTTCCCCACTTTATTCGACATAAACAAAATTTTTTCAGTTGTCCCTCAAAAGCATCACGAGAATGCACCAAAGTTCAAACCAAGTTTTGAAACTCCGAGACGAAAATTCTAACAAAACCAGTACCGTCCTGACACCTTAGACCTCCGGTTATGCGAGTCGGTTTCACTACCTACTTGTACCAAAGTTTCAAGTTTCTACGCAAACTCAGCCCCAAGTAGTTTATACAAGCAGTCAGCACCATCCTAAACACTTCTAAGCGAGCAACCAATGCAAATAAGTGTATGATCTCTAAAAGAATGAAAAATCATGAAAAGAAAGCTATATAGCCCGAGCATAGAGACATGTTCCCTCTAAGTTAGGTGCTCCTCACCCGAGCATTTAGCCCAACGGTACAAAAACTCACTGAAAATCAATGGTATAAGCTCATGAGCAATGCAAAGATCAAAATAGTCGTGAGATCATAATCACTAACAGGTTGACTTGCCATGAAAGTGTATGGACAACGGGCTTAATGTGATTGCGCTAGAACAAACAGGGTAAACTTGACGCGAGAACCTTGATACCAAGCTGCAGTAGCATGATTAGGACCGACTTGCATAAAAAGAAGACCTCCGAAGACCTATAGTCCAGTGTCGTCACCGTACTCGTTTTGTTCCTATTTAGAATCCCGGTTTTTCCCAACTTTCTGAACAAGGAAGCTGTTGCGTGCTTGCCGACTTTTATTCTTCCTACTTTTTACTTGAGGACAAGCAAAGATTCAAGCTTAGGGGAGTTTGATAACGCGAAATCGTATATATATATTTTCCAGATAACGAAGTGCTGCCCAAATATTTTCCAAAGCAAATTTAGTTTAAGTCTTGTTTTTGTTTTCCTTTCCTTTTTCCTGTATTCTATTACTACAATATTCCTTTGTACGCTCTATTGGCTTGAAGACACAATCCTGTCGACATCGTTGGGATTTGGCCAAAAGCCAATTGGATACTTTACAGGTTTTTATTATTTTGTTAATTGTAACTTTACTTCCCAACAGTATGTATGTTCTAAATTTCTGCTTTTATTTACGCTTTACCTGTTCCAAATCCATGTCTAGCTAAACCAGAGCAATCGGTATGTAATAATAATTCAGACGGGATTTGATAATAACCGGTTAAAACCTTTCTTTTTCAAAAGTTATTTATGGCCTGAGTGTTTAAACCTATTTCCTGAATAAACGTTCGTTGCGACAACGAGAACTTATTTAAAAGTAGTTTTGCCACGACAGTGGGAAATTAATTAAGGTACGAACCAACAAGCGACAGCTGTGGCTAGGACCAGATAGTAAACACTAGGCATTTGTTTTAATAACAGCGAAAGCACTTTAAAATAGATTAGAACTTAGAGGTTTCCAAAAAGCGATTTTAACCCCGAACGGGATAGCGACAGTATACGTTCCGCCTTAAAGTTGCGACTAGCGTCAACAACCATCGTGAGACAAAGGTCTTTAGATCACTATTTTCTTCTTAAATAAATTCTGAAAATATTTTATATACCGGTAACTTGTCAAATCCCCGAAGAACGTAATTATTGCATATCGATTCACGTAATTATACTTTAAGTAACGTTTTTAGTTCCCTTTAGCAATAGCAATTATTCCCTTAAACATTATCTACCTAGCTAAACATAGTAACTCCCGTGAACACTAGTTTGATTACGAGTCCTTGTAGGATCGATATCTTTTATTACTACGCGATAGACTGTGCACTTGCAGTTAAGTTGTATTAGACATAGAAAGTTGTGATCACTTGGTGCTTTACTCTATAAAATTTGGTTGGCACGAAACCTTCTCCTTTTTCAAGCTAGAGTGTCTCATCCAATACAGGTAGCGGCTGAAGCTCTTGACATGGTACATAATTTCAACTTTTGAAGTCAAAGGAATTAACGCAACAACTTTCCCAGCAACGTTACTACTGGAATCAGGTGTGATCATATATTTTTCAGGTGGACGTGGGTGTTTTTGATTATGGCGTGACGAATTTTGGGTGTATCGTGAGGAATCCTGCAAATAAAGTAATTCTCTAGACTTTGACAGCAAGTCTGAGATTTTTATGGTTGATCCTTCTGTTGCAGAATTGTTGGCAATTAGGTGGGGCATCCAACTTGCTTTAAACATTAATGTCAAGAACCTCATAATCCCGTTTGATGCCTCCATTATTGTTGATTGTATTAATTTGTGCAAGGAGTTTACAGTATTAGAACTTATTGCTAAAAATTGTAGAATCCTCCTTAGAAATTTTTCTTTGTTTTTTGTTATACATAGTAGTAGGAACCAAAATATTCTTGCTCATAGTCTTGTGAGAGTTGGAAAAGATTTTGGTTCCAAGACTTAGTTGTTACACGATGGCGCAGATCTAGAAGGGGGTTGAATAGATCGCTTGTTTAAAACAGAGTCGGCGCTACCAAGAATTGGTTTTTAAAATTTGTTTAAGGCAGAAGTGGCCGAGGAACTATACACGTCTAAAACGAACAGTTACTAGAAAATCGGATATGCGTAAAGCCTACGGAATCTGATAAACAAGATATGAGAATCACTACTTCAATCACACTTTCAATTTGATTATGTTCACTATAAGGTGTGACTAGTTCCAATGCCTTTAAAATATTGACAATTTGAAAAGATAACACAAGATGTTTTAGTTCACACAATTTATCAAACACTTGGAGTGCAGAGCACTACAAGTGAATTTTGTTTTGAGAGTTGAGTGCACAAATTTTCTCTTACAATAAATGATTGTAATTGGATTAACAAATAGTTCAGCACAACTCAAATCAGAATTTGATATAATCGTGTGCACTAAAAGCTTAGAAATATAGCAATATAAGCGTAAAGAAAAAGACACAACAATTTGTTGAGGCAGTTCCCTCGTCGTCCTCGCTCAGGGTACGTCTGCCCTCAATTCTAACAATAGAATTGAGACCTTTATATAGATAGATATAACATGTTGGTCAATGTTTGTACAAGAAGAAAATAAAGATCAACAAACGAACACAATTTATTGTTGTAGAGACTATTTCTTCTTGCCCCTTGATTCAAGTTGAATAAAGTACTTCGAACGCGGTGAATAAACTTTCGATTGCGGCACTCTCTTTGAATAACCCTCGGTCTTCAAACTCTGGCCCGACTGATTTCAGTCACCCACGTGTCGAACCCAAATCTCCCACTCACAATCCTCCGTTTACTGCTAGTAAGCTGACAGAACCTCCAACTCTTTGATTACCTTCACTCGGCTGAATATGTGATGGAACGAATCATGCAAAAACCCCCCAAAATCTGTGATTTTTGGAGGACAAAACCCTAACGGTTTTATTCAAGAAAAACCTGTCGATTACTCAACCCAAACCAGGTAAAACCAATCTTCGGCTTTGGACGTTATCACCTCGAACATGCACAATGCACAACAAAAATGATTATGTGTAATTGTTATTAAATGCTATGAAGAGAATGAAGATGATAAGAACCAAATCGACACGTAATTTCACTTTTCTTGTTTTCTTAGTTGTTCTGAAATGAAGGAGCAACTCAACTTATATACCAAACATAACTAACATGACAACCAAAATAAACTCACAAAAACAGTTGACATAACCGAATTTTGACACAAAACAGCGAGCGGTCGACCTATACAGTAGAGGGGGTCGACCTGAGCTTACCCGAGCTCAAGATTGTGCAGAAATCAGGACCATGTGTCGACCGGAGCATCGCATGCATCGACGCACAACATGCAATTTTAGCCAAATGGAAATGGTAACAGTATGAGTCGACTGGAGTGTCGACGCGAGCCCTCCTGAGACTAATTCATTAAAACGACTTGCTGTGTGAGTCGACCGAAGCAGGTTTTGATCGACTCAAAACCTTGAAACATGCAAAAATGCCCATTTTCATGTATTACGACATATTTGATGAAACCTATAGTATGACAAACAACACCAACTAAGTCAACCTTATATGACACACAAATTTGGCTATCTCTATATGCAACAATCATGATTTTTACGAGCATTTGAATTATGAGAGACAAGACATGCAAATATGACATAGTGATAACGTCCAACATATATTTTTCTATAGAACTGAGTTTTGACATTATCGAAATGAGCACATCTATATATGATACTTTGCCCTCACATTAATTGGGAAAATACCCTTTGCTTTCAAGACTTAGTTGAGAGAATACCCTTTGCTGGACCCTCAGGATCCCTATGTTCACGCCTTTGTTTCTTAATGGAAAGCCTTTTCTCATAAAAAATAATAATAATAATAGTAATTAATGTACATGTTTAGCATTGAAGAAGTTAATGATTGAATTGTTTGTCCAAAGGCTTGAATTGGACATTATTCAATGTTTTGAATGTTTTAATTATTAATTAAAGCATATAAAAGAATGAAAAAGTACATTTAAGGGATTTGAATTCAGAATCTTTGAGTAATTGTTGGTTGCCTTTGAACCATTACAACTTATGTTATATTTCTTGAATGCTGAAAGTATATATTATTTCATATAATCAGTGTTTTATTGAATTACACGCTTGATATGAATGTATGATTCATATCAAAATTTCCAAAGTATACTAAAAAAAATATTTATATATATCTATTTGCAATTGACTAAATTCATATTTTTGAGCCCATATAAGTGATTATAATTTTGTCTTCATATTTCTCTACTCTACTAAATATGAAAAGATTATATTATTATCCCTCTATTTTCTTTTGTAGTTACAAACTTGTAACAAACAAAGAGAGTGATCTACCAATGCACTTATAATTTGAGTATAAGACTTTTAAAAATATAATTTAAAAAATGAATCAAAATTTCATTTTTTTTAAGAGATACCTAACTGTCTGTCGTCTACACCTACATTCATTTCCACTAGCGGTACTGAATGCCACAAAGATTTGTTTTTCTTATAATATTATTTAAATCCATTTGACCATATCACTAAGTGTTTGATTTGTATAGTTTTGATACATATTAATTAATTTATTTAATTAAAGTAGACAGCTCAGCAAGCCAACATAGGACCTACATTTTGCTTTTTTTAAATTAATCTTCACTGCCTAGATGTGGTTGTTAAATTGACAACATGTACCAAGTTTATGATTGAGAATTAGAAAAGACAATTTTTTTATATCTATTTGTATCTTTTAGAAAAACAATATTTAGTCCATACAAAAACAACACATATTTTTTTAAATAAATGAAGTTTATGTGGAGCATGTATAAAGAATTTTAAAATTGTGAAATTGATTTTGATTGTTCTAAAAAATTGATTTTAGTTAGAAGTAATTTTAATTTACAATTTTTAGATTTAAATATAGTTTTTACTCTTAAATATATTTATTAATTCATAAATATATTCAAATATAATCAAGATATACACACGAATTTTAGATGTAAAAAGAGTTAAGCTCTCAAAATGTTTCAAATCAAAGTTTGAATCTTAATTAAAAAGTATTTGTATTTAATATTCAACACATTTTTAAAAAAATACTGGAGTGGAAATATTTATGTAAGAAAAAAATTAATAATAAATTATGCGAGATCATATATAATTAGTTAAAGACATTTTGAAGATCAAATTATCATTTGATAATACTATTGCTGATAAATTAATAGGAAACTCTCTTTTATTGATGCATAAGAATGTATCATGAAGAATTACATTGAGTCTTCTTAGACAAAATTCATTTGACATCTTTACATCTCACATGCTAAATTATTTGTCATTTGAAAACTAATACATAATGTTATTGCAAGACAACCTGATTCGAAAGGTAATACATATGATCTCAAGATGTTTTCTATGAAACCATGATGTGGAAACTGATGGGTATCAGAATAATATGAAATAATAATAACACAACTAAAATATGAGAAAAAAGTATAGGAATGAGAAAAGATAATTAATTCGAACTCTTAAATGGTTATGGGATGATTGTAAAACTGCAATATGAGCTCTTTATTTATAAGAGTCTCATATACTATAATAAGTAATTACATATTTAGTTAATTCTACGAAAAAATTCTCTTCATCTTAGAAAGTAATGGTTCTTATTACATTGACATTTTCTTTCTACCAAAACAAATATGGCTTTATGTCTTCACAATCTCCCACTTAAAGTCATTTTGTTTTCTTTCAAAAAAAATCTGACTTGTTAGTTCCATGTTGCTACGTTTTAGATAGGTCATATGAGGACCTGCACCAATAAAACTTGTCAGTGTTGATTGACTTTGTCATAACATCTGCTAGGTTCTCTTTAGTGTGAATATTCTGCATGTCCACACTCCCTTCTGTTGCACCCCAAATTTTGACCCCTTAGATCCTCATCATCATTGTAGGATCATGTTCATTTGATTAACTAACCTTAACCCATTTCAAGTTTATCTTTGTTAAGATGCAGATGAATTAGGGTTCCGTACCGTCAAAATCGAGATTTCGGTGGTTTGATCAATCAATGTTTTGGATTGATCCAACTTCAAATAAGTCTCCACATCATCAAGAATACAACATTGGATCAAGTATGGATTCAATTTGAGGTGGTCACCCAGAAATTGAGAGCAGTGTAGTTCAAAGACGCCCGATTAGGGTTTTTCTGATTAGGAAAAGTCAACTGTAGTTTTACCTTTGTTTTAAAGAGTATTTCAATGGTGGTATTTTGGTCCATTAAGTTCCTATGGCTTAGTAAAGTCCATCCAAAGAGTTTCAAGTCCTCAGGATGTCCGGATCACCAACGGGCGACTCGGTAGACACCGATCGATCGAAAGGTTGACCAAAAAGTCAACTCTCCAACAATAAGGAATTTGACTTCAAGGTGTGATTGAAAAATGTTCCTCATATCATATTACACCTCCCCATAAAATTTCACGACCATTGGATCAAGGGTTAGGGAGTAATCACAAAAGTTGGGAAATTAAGATTTTGAAATGGGTAAAGCCATAACTCCTTAACCACACAAGGGTTTTTGACCTAGTTTCAAGGGGAATGAGTTACTAACACAAGCATAAATATCGTAGTACCTAATTGGGGCTTTCTAAAAAGTACAAGTGGGTTCCATAACTCTTCCTGGTTAGAGAGAACCGAGGTTCACAAGTTGGCAAAAACTCACATTGGCAAAACCAGGTCAACATGAGTTTTTTTTTATTCCAAAACCTCTCCAAATCGATGCTAATCAAAGACTATGCCTCATTTATGATGTTTAAATTGTTAATAAACATGTTTAACATCAATTCCCACAAAAATAGACCAAAGATCAAAGGAAATCATTATTTAATGCAAGTTGTAAAAGTGAACAGTGAAGAAAGAGAAAAAAGGTGGCTACCCTTGTCAAATCATCAACTTTAATTCAACAAGTCACCTCCTAACCTATCAAGCATGATGAAAAAAATCTATGGGGCATGGAGAATATCTTATTAGAGTGTCTTAAAGACAAGTATGAAGATTGCATTGGAAAACTCAAAGATTTTCATGATGGAAGGTTAAAATTGGCAATTTCTTTCACTTTTGCCCATACCTTGATCCAAGGCCTTTGGCTATAAATAGAACTCACTTCCTACATCAAAAACACACAAGTTCCATGCTAGAAACCAGCTAGAACTTTCTTTCTTACACAATCACAAGTTCTTACAAAATCTCATTAAGTTTCCAAAATCCCTCAAAAATTTGCTTTTGAAAAACACCTTTCAAAACCATTTCCAAACTTCTTCCAACTCAAGAAACACTTCAAACACATAAAGTATGATGTATTGAAGCTATCCAAGTCACTTCCACACTTATGTAACAAGATCTTGGAAGAGCTCTCAAGATCTCTGGTTTTCTTATTGCTTAAGCTTGCTTCAAGAGGTAAACCTAAAACTCATAAATGTGAACTTTCCACTTGCATTCCACATGTTACCATGACTGTTTTTTTACCATGATGATCTTGAAAATTTTCAACTTGTAACTTGATTTTTCTTGTGAGATTGATCTTGTATTATTCTTAAAATTTTGTTAACATGTTTAAATAATCAAATTTGTTTGATTCATTGTCTTACCATGTGCATTTTATTCCTTTTATCATTTAGATTTTCATGTTTTGTTCATCCAAACTTCAAAAAATCATAACTCATCCATTTTTCATCATTTTGAACCCATTCTTTTTGCATTGTGTTTGTCTTGATGCCTACTTTCATGTGATATTTTTTAATTCCATGTTTGTTCATATTTTCATGCCTTTTGGTTGCTTGTAAGTTGCCTTTATATTGAGATCGTTATCTCGCGTATGCAGATGAATTTCTTTTTCACCGTGATCATTTGTGTTATGATATTCACTCATTCTCATTTATACTATGTTAGTTAACATGTTAGGGTACTCTCCCTTGGTTGTTACCATTATTTCATATTGCTTTCCTCCTAAATTATGAGGTTAAACTAATTTGCTTGTATTTGATTGTCATCGATACATGTGGTTGTTACCTTCAATCTTTGTTAAGATATACCTTTAATCTTTGTTAAGATATACTTTCATATTTGTTAAGATACATGATCTTTGGTTGTAACCATGCCCCTTTTGTTTAAAGTATTGATTACTTTGTTAATTATTTCTTCCCCAAGTGATGGAACTTTTTTAGTTCTCATCCAAGTTGCCTCATCTCCTCCCTTCCAAAGGAAAGTCTCTCTATTGACCCTTGGGTCATAGATAGCTCAATACCCTCATTGGCCTCGAAAGAGCCTTAACCCCCTTTTTGGTCTGGATAGAACCAATAGGATATAAACTCATAGGTCTGGATAGAACCTTCCCCTCTTTTGGTCTGGAAAGAACCAATTGATTCCTTAGTTCGAGCCCGAACTACGACCGCTCTGATTTCTCATTGGACAATGAGAATACCTAGGCATAAGATGTGATATCTTGACGAGCAACCTTCCCCCTCACTAGGAGTGTTTACAACTAGAACCCTAGGATAGAGTTGTTAACTCTATGTAAGGATCATGGATATGATCACTTACTTCCCCCTTTGAGTGTTACAACATAGACATAGAGAGTTTTGTGAAACTCTACACAAACATTATTATGTTTGTTCCCCTTTGAACCTTGATCGCAATCAAGCGTTCTTCAACCCTAGTGAGGTGAACTACGATTGCTCTGATTCTATCCTAGTTAGGATACGTAGACAGAGGACGCAATGTCTTTGCGAGCAAACTTAGAAACAATCTTAGGTCTTCATCTATCATAACCTTCACCTTTTTACCCAATACCCAAACCTTAGCAAATATTTAACAAACTTAGCATACAAACAAACAAAAGGTTCCTGTAGAGTACTACAGATGTTTAGGATGTGAAATACCTACCATATGCATAACCAACCCCCGATCCCCGAATCTCTTAGCGTTGTTGTAACATCGCGCAAAAGGTTCTTTCTTTCTTTAGACCTTTCCTTTGGATAAATTAAAGTCCGGTTGTAAAAGAATTAAGGTTCAAGTTAATTCAATAGCTTGATATCCGATTTTCACCGCAACAGAAATGGCGACTTCACTGGGGATAGCAAAACTTGAGGGTTTAGCCTATTTTGTTTAATTGTATGTTATATTTGTGAATATTTGCTTAACATGTATATTTGTAAATATATTTGTTTGTGTGTTGGGTATTGGGTGCTTTGAGTGGTGAGACGGTCCTACACCCGGACTTGAGTGCACTTATGATAGGATGGTGGTATTCAAGAAGGCTTATAGGGAGTTGATTCCCGACCAAGTTAACTTGAGAAACCACCGCTGAGTGTAGGCACTCTTGAAAGTTTAGTGTTATTGATCGAGTATTCGTGAAAACAATGCTACTTTCGACGAAGGAGCCCATGACACTGTGGACTTTAGTTACCTTTTTACCCCACTTTGGCCTTATTAGGACGTAGTGCGATGACTATAAGGAAGTATTTCCGAAATAGTTGATACGCGATACTACACTCAGACGAGACTCTCTTGAGAATATTATCGATTACCAAGTAATTTGGGAAGTCGATAATATTTGAAAGATGGGTTGATGACTCTGGGAACTTTGTAGAACCCATTCGGCAGGTACAAATTAACCCATAGTACAAATTCTTGGGTATAGGTAGACCTTTGACTCTTTGCTCTTGAGCCTAGGAGGTCTTTGTGTATGCATTGTATTTGTGAATACTTGCCTTTGTGTTATGTGTGCATCATCACATCATATCACCATAAACATATCATGTCGCAACTAGTTTTATAAAACTCATTCGATCTCTGGTTTTTTTCTTAAAAAAAAAAGTTGTAACTTTTTCCAATGATAAATGAAATGGGGTTTTTAACCTAATCAAACTTCTGAGTTTTGTAAAATCAGTTGCGTTTTTGCACTTGCATCAACATTTTACATATCATACTTCGTTGCATTGGTTTTTTTGGTTCATTTTGTGTTCCGTTGACATCATAAGGGGGATATCTAGCACAAATAGGCAACAATGGAAGGACTTTTGAAAGCTCAGGAAATGCTGAAAGAGGACATCAGAATTCTCAAGTGTCAGATGAATTGGGTACTTGAGACATTGCAGAATATGATGAAGAAAGAGGGTCACTCTGACCATGTTGCGTCCAGAGAAACGAGGGATGCATTATCTCCGATGATTCCTCTGACTCAAGGACATTCTCGATATCAACGAACAAATAACCATCAATCACGTCAGTACGCCCAACATTCAGTGTTTGTTCCTCCTCAAGCTTCTCAAAGCCGAAAATTGAACAAGAAGGATCATGTCAGGAAAGATAAGACTTGCGGTTGACAAACTCCAGTACCGTTAAGCAAGCTTTACCCGCTACTGATTCAGAACTCACTAGTGACTCCACGATTATCCAATCCGGTGCCAAGACCATGGCATAATGCGAACCTAAACTGTGAATTTCACAAAGGAGCCGAAGGACACAACTTAGATGCATGTATAGCATTGGGTTATCTTGTACAAGAGCTAATCATTGACAAACACTTGATCCTCGAGGAAGACCACTCAGAAGTAGAATGTGGATATCATACTGGGACAACAGGGCACCTAGTTGAAGAGTGTGAAGGTTTTAAACTGAGACTACAAGAGTTGCTGAAGCCTCGGGAGGATAAATCAAATGACAGTGCTGCGATTCCTAAATCCAAAGGCAAAGGACCCGTGAGACCCCTCATAATTCTATATCACAAGGAGAAAGTGGTGGTTGAAGGTGTTTCCCCACATGGGCCTAAAATTTGAATTTTAATTCCCTAAGGCTGGCAGCTGTAGACTGTTTCAGCATGTGTTGTAACTTCTTTGCATTTGAATTGCTCGTAAGCTGTTGTTTATTTGAATTTGGCAATATTAATGAAATGTTTTTGCATCTTTTGATTAAGTCCATTCGTTTCACTCTTTCTTTTTCCTTTCATTGTTATGAAATACGAAAAATGCAAAATTTTCTTTTCTTTACTAAACTGTTGTTTAAAGCAAAGATTGGGGAGGATGATGAAAATTATATCCATAACTGCTGTTGATATGCTTTCAATTTAACTTTGTCGATGATGTAAGGCATTGTTTCAATCCCTAAACACTCGAGAAATAAGGAAGATAATCCCTCGTTAACCCTTCGAGCCTAGAAGTAGGAGTTTTTCCTTCTTTACAAAAACAAAACCTTAAATCTCGAACCTGGGGCGGGTAGTTCTCAGTTAACTCGAAGATATGTGCATACAAGACACTTTAAAAGTGGTGCATTCAGGTTTTCACTCGCACACAACAAGAAAGTGTCGAAAATGCTTTTCAGCATAAAAGATGATGATGGTTCGCCGTAGCCATTAAACTAGGTGGTCACCTCCTTTCTCAAAAAAAAAGGAAAAAATGAAAAAAAGAAAAAGCCCGCTAAGTCAAAACCTATGAAGGAGACTTAGGAAAAAATGGGGCATCCCATTGACTGTATATTCGAACAAAGCAGTTCAGACAAAAGTCAGGGATAACAAAAGAGAGGAATTCTGTAAGAGTTATCACTCTTAAAAATCCTCAAATAGCAAAAAGCTATCAAATACTGTAAGGGAGTTGTGACTACCTTAGGTTTGTAAGCCATCACCAACTATCATTAGTCCAATTCTTAAGCCTGTAAGAACCTGAATATATAGTTTGAGTTAACTGAGTGTAGGATTGGAGTTCATCATGGAGAGTGGGTGGGACAAATAACTTTTGAGCCTTTATCCTTTGTTTCATGAACCATGAACCAAGCCACGATACAACCCTTAAAAGACCTAATTGAGGTAAGGTTGTTTTGAAAGCATATTACAACAAGGTTGGATAACCTGACTCCTAATGATCTTTGATTGTATGTGTTCATCACTTTATCCATCATTTGTAAAATGATTGGATCACTTTCACTTTGATCACTTGATCACTCCGCCGTGTGTGTTTTATTAAAAAAAAATGTTTTCAAAAGATTGCATGAATTTTACATTGAAAATTGCCAATTTTTAATGAACAACATTGTGTGCAAAATAATCCAATGTCAAAGGAATCCCAACAAAAGCTTCCAGCTAGGGAAATTGACTTGATAAAAAAGGCTCAGCCTGGGGCAATCAATTTGAAGGATTTGTTAATCATTTGTTACAACGTTCAGCTAATCAAAGCTAACCAGGTCAAGATCAGATGAAGCTCTCAATGAACAGTTTAGTCTGGGGCAAACCTTTTACAGTTACCAGCTAGCAGGGGCAAGTTTGTTCCCCAGTCGTTACTTCCACAGTCCGAGACTTTGTTGTGCAAGCACCGTTAAACTGGGGCAATCACGTCGAGATTTGTAAATCTCTCTCTATAAGAGTTTAAAGACATTGAAGCATCTTTATGCTAGTTCTCTCGATGGTTTCTTCCCACAGACCATGTAATATGAGGCAGAAAAGGTTAAAGACTGTTTGTCGCAATAGCCGTTGCTCAATGAAAGAGGATTGTTATACTATCAATGGGGCAGAAAGATTTTGGTCTCATGATACCCTTTGTCAGCTCTCTGATTAAGTTGTTACTTCGGTTGATCTTGGAACTTCCCTTGGTGATTTTCCTTCAACAAAGAATTCAAACTCATGATGGCAATCCAAGTGAAGTCATGATGTTATGTCCTAAGTAGATTACTCTCTCCTAGAGATGGTTGTAACTTTGAAGTGGAATTGTTGTTCTTCATGATCATCCCTTTGATGTCCAATTTTGGTTGGGTCTCCGTGTCGAGATGCTTATTTCATCTCCAGTTTTGTTTTGTCTAATTTGTCAGCATAAACATAAGCATGGCATAAAGCATATGCATAACATCCGTGCATTTTTTCTATCTCTGGTTGTCACTTGTTCCTGTTTCACTTTGATTCCCTCCTCGGTGAATGGGTATGTTGTCCCTCTCCAATAGAGTTGTCAGCCCTTAAGCATAAAATGTCCGTCCTTTATCAATTCCCCACAGAGTTTAATCCTCGTGGATGATGGTTGCTTCAGTTATCTTTTTCCATGATTGGATAAGATGGGTCCCCATTCGAGTTCATTTCTCAATGGTTGGAGTCTTGTTTGAAAGTTTCTTTCTAGCTTGATCCTAGATTGAACTTCGGTCCCTGTCGGTTGCCGAACCTACCTAGATGTGCATTTATTTTGCACTATCTATCAAGAAGAACATCTTACATGGTAATACAGATAAGTGGAAATCTTTGACAAGAAACTTATCGTCTTCAGCGATAAATGGCAGTCTCTTCGGAGAAGTTTAATCGTATTCACAGATAAGTGGCAATCTTTGACAAGAAGCTTATCGTCTTCAGCGATAAATGGCAATCTCTTCGGAGAAGTTTAATCATATTCACAGGTGAGTGGCAGTCTCTTGGGAGAAGCTTAACCTTCATCAACGATAAATGGCAGTCTCTTCGGAGAAGTTTAATCGTCTTCTGTGGTGAGTGGCAATCTCTTAGGAGAAGCTTAACCTTCATCAGCGATAAATGGCAATCTCTTCGGAGAAGTTTAATCGTCTTCAGTGGTGAGTGGCAATCTCTTAGGAGAAGCTTAACCATATTCAACGATAAATGGCAGTCTCTTCGGAGAAGTTTAATCGTCTTCAGCGATAAATGGCAGTCTCTTCGGAGAAGTTTAATCGTCTTCAGTGGTGAGTGGAAATCTCTTGGGAGAAGCTTAACCTTCATCAACGATAAATGGCAGTCTCTTCAGAGAAGTTTAATCGTCTTCAGCGGTGAGTGGCAATCTCTTGGGAGAAGCTTAACCATATTCAACGACAAATGGCATTCTTTTCGGAGAAGTTTAATCGTTTTCAGCGATAAATGGCAGTCTCTTCTGAGAAGTTTAATCGTCTTCAACAAATAAGTGGCAATCTCTGAGGAGAAGTTTATCATCATCAAAAATAAGCGGCAGTCTCTTTAGAGAAGCTTATCATCCCAGCGATAAATGGCAGTCAAATTTGAGAAGTTTATCTTAAGGATGTCGACGCACGGTTGTGACTAGCATTGTTTGAAAATCTAGTGGATACCGATATAAATAATTTGGTGGTAACCAATCATATTTCAAGTAAGGCCCGTTGGTAATTGACATTATGAAAATCCATGGACAACAAATACTGACAATTTGGTTGTGTATCAGTCCAAACTAGTCACGATGGTTTCCATCCCAAGCTCAGGTTTCGTACCTTTGGAGATGTATTATACCAAGCTCAGGTTTCGTACCTTTGGAGATGTATTGTTTGATTCCAAGCACAGGTTTCGTACCTTTGGAAGAAGTTTGTTTCTATCCCGAGCACAGGTTGTGTACCTTTGGAGATAGATGTTTGTTTTCATCCCAAGCTCAGGTTGTGTACCTTTGGAGATGTATTGTTTGATTCCAAGCACAGGTTGTGTACCTTTGGAGATGTATTGTTTGATTCCAAGCACAGCTTTTATACTTTTGGAAGATGTATTGTTGGATTCCAAGCATAAGTTTTATACCTTTGGAAGATGTATTGTTGGATTCCAAGCACAGGTTTTGTACCTTTGGGAGATTGTTTGTTGCCATCCCGAGCATAGGTTGTGTACCTTTGGAGATGTATGCTTTGGATCCCGAGTTCAGAAGTTCCCAGAGACTAAAGTGGTTGTGTTTGCATGAAGTGTTCTATATCCTAATGTATTGAGGATGTTCAGCTTTCATATCCTAATGTATTGAGGATGTTTCAACTTTCGCTCCTATTGTTTTGAGGGTCTTCGCCCAATCCTAATGTGTTAAGGGTTGTGTCTCTTCTATATCCTAATGTATTGAGGATGTTCAGCTTCCATTCCTAATGTTTTGAGGATCTTCGTCCAATCCTAATGTATTGAGGGTTGTGTCTCTTCTATAACCTAATGTGTTGAGGATGTTTGGCTTTTGTTCCTAAGGTATTGAGGGATATATTTGTGCTTCCTGGTCGTCACCAAACTCTTTGAAAATCCAATAGTTACTAGCATTACCGGAAAAATAATCGTTATTGGTACCGAAAGTTGATTGTTACCAACTTCCCCAGCTGAAGTCCTATATTGTTTGGAATTCCCAATTGAAATGGGAACTTCGACTTGGTTGTCACCATATCCCCAGGAAGTCTAGTGGTACTTAGCACTTCTTTGGAAACCGAACTTTGGATTGGTCGTCACCAACCTTCCCCAGTAAGTCTAGTAGAAACTAGCACTGTTTGAAGCTATTTGTTGTTCCGGTCGTCACCAGTCTCCCCAGTTGAAGCTTTTGCTTTCCCAGTCGAGTCTTGGAGAATTAGTGGATACTGATTTCCCCGGCACGTCCGGTCTTTTTTCTAACCTTTTCCTGAAGATCCCATTTGAACTCTTCGTTATAAGAAATTTTCTCATCTGGTTATCCCCAGTGAGGTTCGTGTCTTCGTTCCGTCTTTTCCCCGGTGAAGTTGTGCTTCCCCAGTGGATTTATTCCCCAGCAAGTTTTCCCCAATGGGTTTCTTCCCCATTGTGGTTTGCTTTTCTTTTCTTTCATTTCCCCAGTGAAGATTTGTTATCTTCCCCGGTGGGCTTCCTCATCTGGTTATTCCCAGTGAGGTTCGTATATCCTCTCCCCAATGAAGGTATGTCTTCCCTGGTGGAATTTGTGTCCCCTGCGTGAAAGATTTCCTTGAACAAGCATCCTTAGTCATGTTTGAACTACCTTGCTTACTTGGTCTTGAATCTTTCCCCAGTGTGTTGGACCCCTCGTGAGTGGTCACTCGTTGTGTTGCCGTTCTTTTATATTTGCTCGTGCGTCTGCATCTGTCTTGCATTCAAGCATCATATAACATCATTTAGATTCATGGCATATTTGCATTTGTCCTTTTGCATACCATCGGATCTAAGGGACAAAATTTCTGGTTTGCTATATTTAAATACCTTTCACTATGATTCTATGAGGATTGTCATCTCTCATTATCATCTAGTGAAGATATTTAAATAGGGGCATCTGTTGCACCCCAAATTTTGACCCCTTAGATCCTCATCATCATTGTAGGATCATGTTCATTTGATTAACTAACCTTAACCCATTTCAAGTTTATCTTTGTTAAGATGCAGATGAATTAGGGTTCCGTACCGTCAAAATCGAGATTTCGGTGGTTTGATCAATCAATGTTTTGGATTGATCCAACTTCAAATAAGTCTCCACATCATCAAGAATACAACATTGGATCAAGTATGGATTCAATTTGAGGTGGTCACCCAGAAATTGAGAGCAGTGTAGTTCAAAGACGCCCGATTAGGGTTTTTCTGATTAGGAAAAGTCAACTGTAGTTTTACCTTTGTTTTAAAGAGTATTTCAATGGTGGTATTTTGGTCCATTAAGTTCCTATGGCTTAGTAAAGTCCATCCAAAGAGTTTCAAGTCCTCAGGATGTCCGGATCACCAACGGGCGACTCGGTAGACACCGATCGATCGAAAGGTTGACCAAAAAGTCAACTCTCCAACAATAAGGAATTTGACTTCAAGGTGTGATTGAAAAATGTTCCTCATATCATATTACACCTCCCCATAAAATTTCACGACCATTGGATCAAGGGTTAGGGAGTAATCACAAAAGTTGGGAAATTAAGATTTTGAAATGGGTAAAGCCATAACTCCTTAACCACACAAGGGTTTTTGACCTAGTTTCAAGGGGAATGAGTTACTAACACAAGCATAAATATCGTAGTACCTAATTGGGGCTTTCTAAAAAGTACAAGTGGGTTCCATAACTCTTCCTGGTTAGAGAGAACCGAGGTTCACAAGTTGGCAAAAACTCACATTGGCAAAACCAGGTCAACATGAATTTTTTTTTTATTCCAAAACCTCTCCAAATCGATGCTAATCAAAGACTATGCCTCATTTATGATGTTTAAATTGTTAATAAACATGTTTAACATCAATTCCCACGAAAATAGACTAAAGATCAAAGGAAATCATTATTTAATGCAAGTTGTAAAAGTGAATAGTGAAGAAAGAGAAAAAAGGTGGCTACCCTTGTCAAATCATCAACTTTAATTCAACAAGTCACCTCCTAACCTATCAAGCATGATGAAAAAAATCTATGGGGCATGGAGAATATCTTATTAGAGTGTCTTAAAGACAAGTATGAAGATTGCATTGGAAAACTCAAAGATTTTCATGATGGAAGGTTAAAATTGGCAATTTCTTTCACTTTTGCCCATACCTTGATCCAAGGCCTTTGGCTATAAATAGAACTCACTTCCTACATCAAAAACACACAAGTTCCATGCTAGAAACCAGCTAGAACTTTCTTTCTTACACAATCACAAGTTCTTACAAAATCTCATTAAGTTTCCAAAATCCCTCAAAAATTTGCTTTTGAAAAACACCTTTCAAAACCATTTCCAAACTTCTTCCAACTCAAGAAACACTTCAAACACATAAAGTATGATGTATTGAAGCTATCCAAGTCACTTCCACACATATGTAACAAGATCTTGGAAGAGCTCTCAAGATCTCTGGTTTTCTTATTGCTTAAGCTTGCTTCAAGAGGTAAACCTAAAACTCATAAATGTGAACTTTCCACTTGCATTCCACATGTTACCATGACTGTTTTTTTACCATGATGATCTTGAAAATTTTCAACTTGTAACTTGATTTTTCTTGTGAGATTGATCTTGTATTATTCTTAAAATTTTGTTAACATGTTTAAATAATCAAATTTGTTTGATTCATTGTCTTACCATGTGCATTTTATTCCTTTTATCATTTAGATTTTCATGTTTTGTTCATCCAAACTTCAAAAAATCATAACTCATCCATTTTTCATCATTTTGAACCCATTCTTTTTGCATTGTGTTTGTCTTGATGCCTACTTTCATGTGATATTTTTTAATTCCATGTTTGTTCATATTTTCATGCCTTTTGGTTGCTTGTAAGTTGCCTTTATATTGAAATCGTTATCTCGCGTATGCAGATGAATTTCTTTTTCACCGTGATCATTTGTGTTATGATATTCACTCATTATCATTTATACTATGTTAGTTAACATGTTAGGGTACTCTCCCTTGGTTGTTACCATTATTTCATATTGCTTTCCTCCTAAATTATGAGGTTAAACTAATTTGCTTGTATTTGATTGTCATCGATACATGTGGTTGTTACCTTCAATCTTTGTTAAGATATACCTTTAATCTTTGTTAAGATATACTTTCATCTTTGTTAAGATACATGATATTTGGTTGTAACCATGCCCCTTTTGTTTAAAGTATTGATTACTTTGTTAATTATTTCTTCCCCAAGTGATGGAACTTTTTTAGTTCTCATCCAAGTTGCCTCATCTCCTCCCTTCCAAAGGAAAGTCTCTCTATTGACCCTTGGGTCATAGATAGCTCAATACCCTCATTGGCCTCGAAAGAGACTTAACCCCCTTTTTGGTCTGGATAGAACCAATAGGATATAAACTCATAGGTCTGGATAGAACCTTCCCCTCTTTTGGTCTGGAAAGAACCAATTGATTCCTTAGTTCGAGCCCGAACTACGACCGCTCTGATTTCTCATTGGACAATGAGAATACGTAGGCACAAGATGCGATATCTTGACGAGCAACCTTCCCCCTCACTAGGAGTGTTTACAACTAGAACCCTAGGATAGAGTTGTTAACTCTATGTAAGGATCATGGATATGATCACTTACTTCCCCCTTTGAGTGTTACAACATAGACATAGAGAGTTTTGTGAAACTCTACACAAACATTATTATGTTTGTTCCCCTTTGAACCTTGATCGCAATCAAGCGTTCTTCAACCCTAGTGAGGTGAACTACGATTGCTCTGATTCTATCCTAGTTAGGATACGTAGACAGAGGACGCAATGTCTTTGCGAGCAAACTTAGAAACAATCTTAGGTCTTCATCTATCATAACCTTCACCTTTTTACCCAATACCCAAACCTTAGCAAATATTTAACAAACTTAGCATACAAACAAACAAAAGGTTCCTGTAGAGTACTACAGATGTTTAGGATGTGAAATACCTACCCTATGCATAACCAACCCCCGATCCCCGAATCTCTTAGCGTTGTTGTAACATCGCGCAAAAGGTTCTTTCTTTCTTTAGACCTTTACTTTGGATAAATTAAAGTCCGGTTGTAAAAGAATTAAGGTTCAAGTTAATTCAATAGCTTGATATCCGATTTTCACCGCAACACCTTCCTCTACTACTTCACAAACAAAATGGTATTGAACTCCTATGTGCTTTGTCCTGGAATGAAAGGATGGATTTCTTACAATATGCAAGGCACTCTGACTGTCACAATACACAATAATTTTTGGGTGTTTATGTTCGAGCTCTTCCAATAACCTTTTCATCCATATAGCTTCCTTGCATGCTTGGGTAGCAGCCATATATTCAGCTTCTGTAGTAGATAGAGCTACAACAGTCTGCAATTTGGATAACCAGCTTACCGCTCCTCCTGTAAGTGTAAACACATAGCCAGTAGTATATTTTCTTTTGTCAAGATTGTTAGAAGGTATTTTGGGGTAGTGTTTTATCGTATCCACAGGGATTGATGAGAATATAGATGCTTGCCGTTCAACGGTTTAGTGATTTAAGAAAGGGGGTTTTTAGAATGGTTTCAATTTCGTAACAAAAGTTTGCAAGAAATAAAACGGAATAAAAGTCGATCTAAGTTTGATAAAAGCATGTCAAGATTAGGGTTCGCTAGTCCGTTATAAACGTATCTAATCGATCAAATATTTGAACGAAGTTTTAACCAACATAACCGCGTATCCTCGCAAAAACGTTCATCTCTAAAGCGATTTCGTGAATGCTATTGTTTCGGCCGTTAAATGATCTCTCTAAATAACGCTCGAAACAATAGCCATTAAGATCGATATAAAGCGGATATCAACTTTCAAATCTATGTCTAACATTTGTATAGTTGATAGATGAAGAAATTAAGTCAAAAAGACTTGGAAAGTTCATGTCTAAAGCAATCCAAACCATAAATGTACAAAGAGTAGCAAATAACTT
Organism: Lathyrus sativus; assembly: GCA_963859935.3. Classification (NCBI taxonomy): domain Eukaryota; kingdom Viridiplantae; phylum Streptophyta; class Magnoliopsida; order Fabales; family Fabaceae; genus Lathyrus; species Lathyrus sativus. The sequence continues at coordinate 24,935,542 of OZ012736.1, forward strand.
CATCTATATTGATCACACCATTTGTTCACATACAAAAGATCAAGAAGAATACATAAATTTTGAACTAACTACTCCTAACCTTGACAAGAGAGGTATTTAGCCACTCATTTCCATGATAGCTTGAGCAACAAGTTTCGGGAGAAGTTTGAACAACATCTGAGTCGAATAATCGAGATTGGATGGAAATCCACCTTCTTTTGGTGAAATATTGCTAAGAGATGATGAGAAATGAAGGAATGGGTTTTTAGGTCAGAAAAATCCTCTCAGATGCAATTACAAGAAAAAAGATTTTTTTTAAAAAAGTAGCCCATGCTACTTATAGAAGGGTCTATTGAGCTGTCATGCTCGCTAGGCAAACAAATGGTTCACCTAGCAAACACCAAAAGTGCCACCTGAAGTGCCTGTGTCTTGTGAACTCTCCCCAGACAAGTTTCCAAAAGTTTGTTGTGCGAACAATCTTTCGCGTAGCGAGTTTGTGGCCCTTTCCTTGCTGTTTTAGATTCCTGGCCTTCTCTACATAGTTCGCCTAGCGAACTTTGTGAAGTTTTGGTGGCAGCATCGCTAGCAAGTTCGCCGTGTTGTCTTGATTTCTCCGTCATCTTTCTTGTGTCTTAATTTCCACTCTTTCATGCCTAATTCCTGCATAATAACACACAAATCAAAGGTACCAAGACATTTTCACATAATGTTGCAAAACAACCAAAGCAAGAGTGATTTGGAACACTTTCTTGACAAAATGGAGTGAAAGATGCCCACATTCGATAGATCAAATAAGCAAATTTGGGCATCTAACAACTCTCCCCAACTAGATTTTTGCTTGCCCTCGAGCAAAGTATGCCTCTTGATGAAACAAGAGGATTTGCTCAAGAAAAAGATTTCTTCGAAATCGGATTAAATGGCTCAAACGCAAGGAATGCAACCAGACACAAGTTCCCAATGGTTAGAATAAAACAACACACAAGAACTAAAGTCTTAAAGCAATGCAAAACATATATCAATCAACAACAATGTTATCTTGAATGAATCACCCTATCTCTCCTCTTCATTTAAGGATTGAAGAAATTACGCGTTTGCAACCGCGGGGACAATTTCACTCTCTAATAAACAATGCCAAAATCAATTCAATTCATACAATATCTAACAATTATAAATGAAAATATGGAAGCAAGAAGATCACTAAGATCTTTTCCGGTTGTATCTTAGTCGGGTTTACAAACAAGGGACATATCTAAGGTCATTGAAATGAAATTGTCGATGCAAAAGAGACATTCACTGTACAAGTTATTCACACATCCCAACTTCATTCCACTTGTTCCCATTTGAAACCTTCCCAACTCTTATTTCACAACTTATTTTTGTTTTTCACTATTTTTCTTCCAAGCAAGCATTCTTTTTCTCTCTTTTTTTTACATTCATATTCACATAACAAACTTTCTTTTTTCAATGCTTGCTTGGTTTTTCAAGAGTTGTGGCAACCTACCAAATTTCATTTCCGTTCTCCCCAACTTATCTTTTACTCAACCCTCAAGTGAATGCTCTTAACTTTTTAAGGCAAAAAGAATAATTAACATAAAATTCAAGGGTTAAAGAAAAAAAAATTTGGAATCTCGCACAATTTCAAGCCGAGATTCATACTATTTAGGCTCAAGGGGTTTACAAATACTCTCTGCTCACGGGTAAGTTGCATTTAGAACTGCTTGTGCTCGATAAGAAATAAGCGCCTTGATCATTTCTAATTGCTTCCATAAATTCACAATAATAAAAGACAAAGCATGAATCAAATGAATTAACAAAGTTTATTAGAATCCATCATTTAGTGTACAATGGAGGTTTCCTCACAATTTGTGGTTCTAAGTCCTAGGTGAACCATTCATTCAACAAAGTTGCAAAAAGAACAATATTCAATTACAACAAAATTAAAGTTCTTAATGCATTCTAAAATTCTAACCAAAGGTAACCATGTACCTTAGCATTATTCGCTTGTTTATTATTATCATTGCCATCCAAACTTGGATGCACCTTCATTGGATACTTCTTTCCAGAGAGCAACCAATCTAGAAGTTTAGAAAGTTCAATAACCAGAAAATATTAACAATCACTTAAAAGAAACAAAATATTTTAAACATAAAAACTTAACATTACTTCAACAAAATAAAATGTGCATGGGGAAAAACACCCCAAAATAGTACACAAACCAAATATCTGAAATAACAAAACAAAATATCTAAAATAACAAAACAATAAAATCAAAAGATCATAAAATTAGTCCTTTTCAGACTCGGTCTCTTCCACGCTCTCAAAACCAGAAACAGAACCATCATCAGCATCATCCTCATCATCATCATCATCCACCTCAGCGCCACCATCACCAGGACCAGAGGTACCCGCCCCCTCTCCAAAAACAGGTCTGAACTCAGGCTCGCTCGCGTGCTGCAAGAACTGCTCACACGTCATCATAGTGCGCTCCACAGAAGGGTCACTGCATTGCAGCTGGAATACCTGCATAGAATCATGAATATCGATCATGGCGCGTTGAGTCGCCGCCATCCAACCCCAGTTGCAGTTACAAACAGCCTGCTGGAATGGATTAAAACCCTGTGAAAAAGCAACACCAGGACCATCAGTAGTCACGGTATCTGCAGCAGCTGTACTTGCTCTGAAGTTCTTAGGCCGACGATACTTGTCCATGTATCGGTTGTCAATCGCGGCCAAAATAGTCACCTGTCTACGGGAAGGTAATCGCACCCTCGCCTGAACACATAAGGCCATAATGAGATAGGGGAAAGCAAGGGGGCAATTAACTCGTACACATTGGTAAGAATAGAGTGGACCAAATGTGCCACTGGGATCGGCACTGTTGACGTATGGGATTTTGGCTTGATGTTTGTCAGAATCAGTAACAAAACCAACTGAGGTAGAGGTTTCATGTCCTCTCGGTGATACCTCCTTGGAACCCCAGATGGGTTCAACTCTACCGTTTTGCCCTCCATCAATATGGCCTCGGAAATGACATCAGTGTTCCTATGAAGTCTTAAATCACGGTGGTACTCATCGATTTCATCCTCACCCAAGTTGAGAGGTCCTCCAAGCACCCTATTGATGGAGTCTCTATCAAAAATCACTGGTCGTCCTGCCACCTGTGTGGTCCAAGAAAAAGTCTCATCATCATTAGGAAGTGCATTAGCATAAAACTCCCGCACAACCTCGATGTTGTAACTATCAGTTGGAGTCACCAATACGTCCCACTTTTTGCTATGGATGAGTCCGGCAAAAGTTCTGTACTCTCCCTCTGGATGAATAAGAAACCTCTTTTCAGGCAGAATTTTGCGCTTCTCAAAAGCCACATAGCAAACGGCTTGTTTCAGACCCACAAATATTTCGGTGTCGTACTGTATCGGTTGAGGACGAGAGATGCTTCCAACTTTTCTCTTTTTAGACGCAATAGACCTGGACGCCATCTGCAAACACAACATAGAAGAGAAACAAAAGCATCCACAAAATAGATTAGCATTCAGCACTGAAAAACAAAATTCTGTTACGTTCGCTGCAAGCTTCGCTCAACAAAGACCCAGCGAATAATCGCTTCAGGTTCGCCTAGCGAAGGTGCTAGCAAAGGCTGCGGGTTTTTGAATTCTTCCACCGCTTTCAATCAAAATCCAGACAATCCATTTTCTTTCTATCCCAATTCATGAACCACAATATTTTCCATATTAAGAACAGTTATACACAAACATGCAACCCTAAATTTTTACATATCTGCTACTCACCCATAACAACCCAAATGACCTGTTCTCATGCAACTAAAGCATCCTAAACAAAGGAAAAAAAAGAATAGAAACAGAGACATACCTGATTGAAGAGAGTGATTGGGTTGTCTGAGGAAGTGAGAAGAGAACTAGGGTTTGCAAGGAGGCACAATTGATGTGAGTGAGAGTGAAGTGTGGTTAGTGTGAGAGTGTAATGGAGACCCTAAAAAAAATACAGACTAACAAGAAATGGTTTTTGAGCCCAATTAGGTGGCCCACTAAAATAAAATAAAACAGCTTGTTTCGCTATGTTCGCCTAGCGAATGTCCTAGCGAACATGTTTGCTACTGTCTTCGCCTAGCGAAGGTGCTAGCAAACATGACAGGTTTTGGTTTTTAATATAGAAATGCACAACACATTTCAGCCAAGGTCCACCACATCAAGCACAACATTTACACAACAAAAAACAATAAATACTTATAATGTTGGGGTGCCTCCCAACAAGCGCTTTGTTTAACGTCGTTGGAGCTCGACGGTCCGTTGCGATCACGGGTCGCATAAAGGCACATAGGTGGTGTCCCGCTCGAAATCATCACCTAGATAAATCTTTAACCGTTGGCCGTTGACAGTCCAATTCTTATTGGTTTTGATGTCTTCAATAATAATTGCCCCGTAACTCAAAATGTTGTGAATCCGAAAGGGACCCGACCACTTAGACTTTAAGTTTTCGAGAAACAATCTCAACCTCGAATTGAATAACAACACCGATTGCCCTACCTCAAATTTCTTGGTCACAATCTTTTTGTCATGATACCTTTTCACTCGGTCTTTATAGATTTTGTTCGACTCATAAGCTTGAAGGCGAATTTCTTCCAACTCATGAAGTTGGCTTTTCCTTTTGTCGCCACTCAAGTTATGATCGAAATTTAGCAACTTCAATGCCCAAAAGGCTTTGTGCTCCAATTCAACCGGAAGGTGACAATTTTTACCGTAGACCATTTTAAACGGTGAGAGACCAATCAGAGCTTTGAAAGCGGTCTGATAGGCCCACAAGGCATCGTCAAGCTTGCTTGACCAATCCTTTTGTGAGGTAGACATAGTTTTTTCCAATTTTTTTTAATCTCTCGGTTCGATACCTCCGCTTGTCCGTTAGCTTGCGGATGGTATGGTGTTACAAATTTGTGCCACACACCATACCGCTCCAAGGCTTTGGCTAACTGAGTGTTACAAAAGTGTGAATCACCGTCACTTATTAACACTCTCGGAGTACCAAAACGAGAAAATATGTTTTTTTCAAAAAATTTATTATGGTTTTCCCGTCTGCCTTAGCGCTAGCTATGTCTTCCACCCATTTGAAGATGTAGTTCACCGCAACAAGAATATATTCATTTCCAGACGATGGTGGAAATCGACCAATAAAATCAATGCCCCAACAATCGAAAACCTCGACTTCTATCATGTTTTGCAGTGGCATTTCATTTTGTTGCGTTATTCCATCGATCCTCTGACATTTGTCACAAATATTTGTGTGCGCATACGCATCTTTGAATAAGGATGGTCAATAAAATCCCGATTGTAGGACTTTAGCGGCCGTTCTTATATTGTTAAAAGGACCTCCATACGGAGAGTTGTGACAATGCCATAGGATATCTTTAGCTTTATCCTCAGAAACACATCTCCGCAAAATGTTACCGACACCAAGTTTGAAAAGATGTGGCTCAACCCACACAAAGTACTTGGTGTCAGACAAATGTTTTTTCTCTGGTGACTAGTTAGACCTTCAGGCCTCAATCTGGTGGCTTTGTGGTTAGCCATATCGGCGAACCAAGGTCTAACCTTCACCATATACAATTTTTCATCAGGGAACTCTTCCCTCACCTATTTCTCATGTTTTGTGATTTCATCATTCACAAGTCGGGACAAGTGATCTGCTACCAAATTCTCGGACCCTTTTATATCACGAATTTCAAGATCAAATTCTTGAAGTAAAAGAATCCAACGAATTAACCGTTGCTTGAAATCTGGTTTAGTAAGTAGATACTTGATCGCCGCATGATCGGTGTACACCACAACTTTGGATCCAATCAAATAAGACTTAATTTTTTTCTAATGCGTACACTATAGCAAGCAATTCCTTTTCAGTTATTGCATAATTAATTTAAGCATCATTAAGAACCTTGCTTGCATAATGTATCGCATGGAAAATTTTGGTCTTTCTTTGGCCTAACACTGCACCAACCGCATAATCACTCACGTCACACATAAGTTCAAAATCATTTTTCCAGTTCGGTGCGATGATTATGGGTGCAGTTATTAGGCTTTGTTTCCAAGAATCATAAAAAAGAAAAGACTTATCTTTATTGAGCAGGTTGCTCAATGGTTTTACTATCTTCGTGAAGTCTTTGGTGAATCTTCGGTAGAATCCTGCATGACCCAGAAAACTTCAAATTCCCTTCACATTCAGAGGTGGCGGCAACTTTTCAATCACTTCCACCTTAGCCTTGTCAACTTCAAGTCCCTTTGAAGAAACTTTGTGCCCGAGCACAATGCCTTCCGTAACCATGAAGTTGCATTTCTCCCAATTAAGCACCAGATTAGTATCCACACACCTCTCTAAGACAACATCAAGATTTTTAAATCAAAGTTCAAATGACGGTCTAAAAACTAAGAAATCATCCATAAACACCTTGATCGTCTTCTCAATCAAGTCCGAGAATATAGCTTGCATACACCTTTGGAAAGTTGCCGGTGCATTACACAAACCAAACGACATCCTCCTATAAGCAAAGATTTCGAAAAAACAAGTGAAAGCTGTTTTTTCATGATCTTCCGGGTTGACAATGATTTGATTATACCCGGAGTATCCATCAAAAAAGCAATAATATTCTTGACCAGAAAGTCTCTCGAGCATTTGATCCATGAAAGGAAGAGGAAAGTGATATTTTCTTGTAGCTTGATTGAGCCTACGATAGTCGATGCACATTATCCATCCCGTTATAGTTTTTGTTGGAATTAACTCATTCTTCTCACTGCAGACAACCGTCATTCCACCTTTCTTCGGCACCACTTGAACTGGACTAACCCACGAACTATCAGAAATAGGATAAATCATGTCGGTATCCAACATTCTTACAACTTCTTTCCTCACCACTTCTTTCATAGTGGGATTCAATCTTCTTTATGGTTGAGCTACCGACTTGAAATTGTCCTCCATGAATATTCGATGCATACAATAGGAAGGACTTATACCTTTCAAGTCAGAAAGAGTCCAACCCATTGCCTCTTGATTTTTCTTAAACACAACAATTAATTTCCTTTCTTCATCCATGGTTAACTCCGAACTGATGATCATCGGCTTGTTCTTCTCTTCATCAAGGAAAACATACTTAAGGTGAGATGGTAACAACTTCAACTCAAACTTGCCTTCCTCATTGTTCTATTTTTTTCAAATTTTCCACCCTTTTTTTCAAAGGTGGGATTTCCTCTAGTTCTTCAAGTTCCCGCAAACACTTTTCAATTTCTCTTTCTTCTTCTTCATTTACTTTTGAAAGAGCATTGGTAAGAACTTGTTGTAATGGTGTGGGAACTTGCAATAACTCTTTGACTTCTTCAATTGCCACTTTCGTTGCATAAATTCTAAATAATCGGTTTTGTCCTTAGAAAGCTTCATGGCTTCAAAAAGATTGAAGCAAATCTCTTCATCAAGAACTCTCACTTTCATTAAACCATCGTCCATATCAATCGCCATGCACGCAGTCTTCATAAAAGGTCGACCAAGAATCAAGGGAGAGTCTTCATATTCTTCCATATCAATTATCACAAAGTCAATTAGGAACAAAAATTTATCAACCTTCACCAACACATCTTCGGCTACACCATGAGGGCGAGTGGTAGATTTGTCGGCAAGTTGCAACGTCATTTGAGTAGATTTTAACTTCATGTATCCCAACCGCTTTACAATAGATAAGGGTATCAAATTGATACTAGAGACAAAATCAATCAACCCCTTTCCAACGTAAGTATTTCCAATTGTAATGGGCAAAGTGACTCGTCCCAGACCACTTTCTTTCCTCGGGAGAGTATGTTGAATGATTGCGCTACAACTAGCATCCACCATGACCATTTCTTGATTTGTATACCACTTCTTCTTCGTGAGAATATCCTTCTTGAATTTAGCATACTTTGACATTTTCTCCAATGCTTCAGAAAATGGAATATTAATTTGCAATTGTTTGAATATGTTCATAAATATTCGAGCGTAGTGTCTAGCATTGTCTTTCCTTGTCGGAGCATGCGGATAAGGCAAATTTTGAATCGGTATAGTGTTCACTTGCTCTTTTCCTTTTCTCTACTTTTTCACTCTTTCTTCTCTCTTACTTCTCTCTCCTTCCACACTTTTTTTCACTTTCTCATTTTCAACTAAATCTCCCTCAATATTTTTTTCTACTTCTTTCTCAATATTTTCAATTTCTTTTTCAACTACAACTTCCTCCGCCACTATCTCCTCGCCTACGCCCATGTCAATTTTTCTACCATTTCTTATGAGAATCGCCTTGCAATGCTCCTTAGGATTTGGAGTAGCAGTAGCCGTGAAAGGCCCTTTTTGTTGATCGGCCAATTATTTTGATAATTGGCCCACTTGTGTCTCCAAATTCTTAATAGCCGCATTGGTGTTCTTTTGATTCGACATTGACATTTGCATCAATTGATTAAGAGTTTCCTCCATCTTTGACGGTGCACTTTGAGTTTGTGGAGGTTGAGTGTAATTTTGATATTGTTGACGGTTTGAAGTTCCGGCTTCTTGCGGCCTCCAAGGTTGTTGGTACCCTTGATTAGGTCTTTGATAACCTTGATTTGCTTGTTGATAAGGTGGTCTTTGTTGGTATCCTTGATTTTAATTTCTGGCATAATTGACTTCTTCCAAAACGGGAGGACAAGATCCGGTAGGATGGTCACCTTTACATAATTTGAAACTCGCCACTTGAACTTGAGTAGGAACTTCTTGCATCTCTTTGATTTGTTGTGGAAGCTTCGGCATTTATTGGGTCAAAAGCTCCACTTGTTGCGTAAGAAGTTTGTTTTGAGCAAGAATAGCATCATTCGTACCTAACTCGAGCACGCATGGTTTTTGTTGAGTTACTCCACGGTTATGATTCCCTTGGTGATCATTAAGTGCCATCTTGTCAATAATTTCAATTGCATCTTCAGCACTTTTTGACATCAAAGAACCCCCCGCCGTAACATCCAATAAGGTCTTGTGAACCGAAACGAGATCATTCCGGAAATTGTGAACTTGAGTAAGTTCATCAAAACCGTGTCCTTTGCATTTTCTCAACATAGACTTGAATCTCTCCCAAGCTTCGTTGAGGGATTCCCTTGCTCCTTGTGAAAACACAACTATCGCATTTTTTGCTTCCATGAAATGGTTATATGGAAAGATTCGTTCAAGAAACTTCTCTTCCAATAGATTCCAATCCGTCATGATTGTTGTAGATTGATCAAGATACCATTCCTTCGCTTTTCCAATCAAGGAATGAGGAAATAGCCTTCTGAACAATGACTCTTCGTCAGCTTTGGTTGCTCCCATTGCACCTGCAATCTCATAGAATTTTGTAAGGTGTGTGAACGGATCCTCATTATCTAATCCCGTGAAAGGATTTTGATAGATAAGTGCAAGGATTCTTGTTTTCATCTCGGTTTATCTTCCATTTTAAAGATTACGCACGAACTGAGCGGTGTGTCTTGGATTGTTCGTACATGGAGTGGAAACTAGAGGTGGAGGTGGTGGTGCTGCTGCCATAATTGGTGAATTAGGTGGAGTGGATGAAGAAGATTCTCCATGCTCTTGTCTTTCAATAGCTTGTTGTTGTCTTCGCCTTATGCGACTATTGGTACGCCGAGCAGTTCTCTCAATCTCAGGATCGAAAAGAAGGTTTTTCGGCCGAACCTGTCCATGCATAAACGAATTCTACACACGAACTAAACAAATTAAAAAGCACAAAGAATTACAAAGATCAGAGATTCACAATACAAAAATCTTAAAATCACTAAACTATTGCAATACTTGCAATATTCTACTAACAATCCCCGACAACGACACCAATTTGTTAGAAGGTATTTTGGGGTAGTGTTTTATCGTATCCACAGGGATTGATGAGAATATAGATGTTTGTCTTTCAACGATTTAATGATTTAAGAAAGGGGTTTTTTAGAATGGTTTCAATTTTGTAACAGAAGTTTGCAAGAAATAAAAAGGAATAAAAGTCGGTCTAAGTTTGATCAAAGCGTGTCAAGATTAGGGTTCGCTAGTCCGTCCTAAACGTATCTAATCGATCAAATATGTGAACAAAGTTTTAACCAACATAACCGCGTATCCTCGCAAAAATGTTCATCTCTAAAGCGATTTCGTGAATGCTATTGTTTTGACCGTTAAATAATCTCTCTAAATAACACTCGAAACAATAGTCATTAAGATTGATACAAAGTGGATATCAACTTTCAAATCTATGTCTAGCATTTGTATAGTTAATAGATGAAGAAATTAGGTCAAGACTTGGAAAGTTCATGTCTAAAGTAATCCAAACCACAAATGTACAAAGAGTAGCAAATAACTTCATCTATATTGATCACACCATTTGTTCACATACAAAAGATTAAGAAGAATACATAAATTCTGAACTAACTACTCCTAACCTTGACAAGATAGGTATTTAGCCACTCACTTTCCTGATAGCTTAAGCAACAAGTTTCGGGAGAAGGTTGATCCACATATGAGTCGAATAATCGAGATTGGATGGGAATCTACCTTCTTTTGGTGAAATATTGCTAAGAGATGATGAGAAATGAAGGAATGGGTTTTTAGGTCAGAAAAGTCCTGTCAAATGCAATTACAAGAAAAAAGATTTTTTACAAAAAGTTGCCCATGCTACTTATAGAAGGGTCTGCTGAGCTGTCACGCTCGCTAGGGGAACACCAAAAATGCCCCCTGAAGTGCCTGTGTCCTGTGAACTCTCCCCAGACAAGTTTCCAAAAGTTCGTTGTGCAAACAATCCTTCGCCTAGCGAAGCCTTCGCTGTGAACTTCGCCTAGCGAGTTTTTGGCCATTTGCTTGCTCTTTTAAATCTGGGAGTGTTCGCTGGCTACTCGCTATCTCTTCACCTAGCGATTTCTTCGCTACCTCCTTCGCCTAGCGAGTTTATGGTCCTTTCCTTACTGTTTTGGATTCCTGGCCTTCGCTACATAGTTCTAGCGAACATTGTGAAGTTTTGGTGGCAGCTTCGCTAGCAAGTTCGCCTAGCAAACTTGCTGTTGTTTGCATGCTGTCTTGGTTTCTTTGCCATCTTTCTCGTGTCTTAATTTCCACTCATTCATGTCTAATTCCTGCACAATAACACACAAATCAAAGGTACCAAGACATTTTCATATAATGTTGCAAAACAACCAAAGCAAAGTTGGGTATCTAACAAAATCACCTGCATAATCTGAATCAACATATCCTCTAACACCAAAATCCAATCCTCCAAAACATAATGCAACATCTGAGGTTCCTTTAATATATCTCAGGATTCTCTTAACAGCATCCCAATGCTCTTTACTAGGATCCGCCATAAATCGATTGACCGCTCCCACTGCTTGTGCAATGTCTGGCCTTGTACATATCATGGAATACATAAGGCTTCCCACCGCTGATGCATAGGGTATTCAAGACATTTCCATCCTATCTGCTTCATTTCTAGGATTCATACTTGAGGATAATTTATAATTGATAGGAAGTGGGTAGAGATTGTCTTACAATCTTGCATGTTGAAGCGTCGCAAGACTTTCCAAAGATAATTCTTATGAGAGAGCCAAACCTTCCTATCTTTTATGTCTCGCTGAATTTGATCCCTAGAATCTTGTTTGCGGGTCCTAAGTCCTTCATGTAAAACTCCCTAGCTAATTGTGCCTTCAATTCTTGGATTCGATCTTTGTTGGGGCCTTACCACCAACATGTCATCCACATACAATAGAAAAATGACGAAATCATTTTCTTCAAACCTCTTGTAATATATACAATGGTATAAGCTCAGCCTGTTGTATCCAAGGCTAATAATGAAGGAATCAAATATCTTGTACCAACATCTCGGCGCCTGCTTTAAACTGTACAAAGATTTGGTCAATCTGCAAACCATGTTTTCTTTTCCTTTTTCTTCAAAACCTTCTGGTTGGAGCATATATATTTCTTCTTCAAGTTCTCCATGAAGAAACGCAGTTCTTACCTCTAACTGTTCAAGATGTAAATCATAAGCAGCACACATAGCTAACACTACTCTGATAGTGGTAAGTCTAACCACTGGAGAAAAGATTTCATTGAAATAAATTCCTTCCTTTTGAACATATCCTTTAACCACCAGTCTTGCATGATATCTTTCCACTTGATCATTACCATCACACTTAATCTTATAGACCCATTTGTTTCCAATGGCTTTCCGACTCTCTGGAAGTACAACAAGATCCCATGTCTTATTTCTATGTAAGGCGTCCATCTCTTGTTGCATTGCTGCCATCCACAAAGAAGAATTTGAGCAACTCACAGCCTCTTGAAAGGTTGATGGTTCTCCATCTTCTGTTAGAAGATAATATGCATCATGACTTACCATAACATAGTCTAACTGCCAATTTGGTTTCCTTTTCTGACGTGTTGGTCGTTGAACTTCAACACCATCAGGTTCCTCTAGTTCTTGTACCTTGTGCTCTGGTTCTGCTTCAAAAGAATCGTCTTCAATACACTTTCCATCTATATGAAAAGTAGTAATATCTTTAGAAGTGTTGTCATTTTCCTGCTCACTTTGCCGTTCATTCTCTGCAAAGATTACATCCCTGCTGACAATAACCTTGCGAGAAGTGGGATCCCACAGGAGATACCCCTTGACACCGTCAACATAGCCCAAGAATATGCATTTCCTAGATTTTGGATCCAGCTTAGTTCTTTCTTGGGAGTTTTACATCATGTACACAGGACATCCAACCACATGTAGATTAGAATACTCAGCTGGCTTTCCTTTCCACATCTCCATTGGAGTCTTTAAACCAATTGTTGTTGATGGCTATCTATTTATCACCTAACAAGCAGTTTTCACGACTTCTTCCCAGAATGACTTAGCTAATCCTACAGTTCGTAACATAGCTCTAGTCCTTTCTAGGAGAGTTCTATTCATCCGCTCTGCTACACCATTCTGTTGAGGCGTATGAGCAACTGTAAATTGTCTCATTATACCCTCTTCCTTGCAAAATGCAAAAAAATCATCGTCTGTATATTCTCCTCCATTGTCTGTCCTCAAGCACTTAATCTTCTTTCCAGTTTCAAGCTTAATCAGTGCTTTGAATTGCTTGAATGTTGAAAACACATCTGACTTCTTCTTGATTGGGTATACCCACAATCTCCTAGAGTAATCCTCAATGAAAATGATACAAAATATTTTTCTCCTCCCAGGGACATTTGTGGTGACTCCCACACATCATAATGAATTAAGTCAAGTATGTGTTTACTCTTAGTAGTTGATCTATCAAACTTCAACCTATGTTGTTTGCTTAACACACAATGCTCACAAAATGGTAAACTTACTGATTTAAGCCCAGGTAAGAGATCAGGGTCCGCAAGAACTTTCAAGCCTCGTTCTGACATATGGCCTAGTTTGCGATGCCACATTTTCGTTGAGTTTTCTTGACTAGTTGATGCAACTGACACATCACCCTCTTGTAAGGTCTCTCCAATAAGAATGTATAGATTTGCAAATAGTTTTTCTGCCTTCATCACTACTAGAGCACCTCTCACCATCTTCAAGATCCCACCTTCAATATGGGCCTTGCACCCGAGGTCATCTAATTGTCCAATAGACAATAAATTCTTCTTTAACCCTTTCACATGTCGTACCTCTTGAATTGTGCGAACAATACCATCATACATTTTTATTTAGACAGTATCGACACCAGCAATTTCTAAGGCGTAATCATTTCCCATGAACACTGATCCTTCTGAGATAGGTTGGTAAGTGTAAAACTAATCTCATCGAGGAGTCATGTGCCATGTTGCTCCTGAATCAATTATCCAAACATCAGTGAGCTGTTTACTACCCTTGGAACCAGTTTTTGCTCCACTATATAGAATCTCTCCATCATCAGAGGTATTGGCAATACATCCTTGAGATGAACTTGTCTCAGAAGACTTCTCACCATTCTTCTTAAACCAACAATCTCTTTTCAAGTTCCCTTTCTTGCCACAATTGTAACATCTCACATTCATCTTACTTCGAGATTTTGATCTACCATGATTTTGGCTCCCACTGGGGCCATGTTCCACTGATCTGCCTCTCGTCATTGTCAAAGCTTCTACTTGTTTTGAGTTTTCTTGACAGTCTTCCTTATTTATACGCTTAGACTCTTTCTCAATAATAGCTTCGACAACATCATCGAAGTATAGACGGTCTGTAACATTATTATTTGTTAAGTTAACGATGAGTGGATCATATGAATCTGTAACTCTGAAGTAAAAGTTCTGCACGTTCATTTTCTGCTATGCTAAAATTTGTCGATGTAAGTTGAGAAAAAATTGTATTTAGAGTGTTGATGTGATTTGTCACAAATGTAGATTCACTCATTCGAAGAGTGTAGATTCTTCTCTTTAAGAAAATGCGGTTGTGAAGTAACTTGACCTCGTACAATTTGATGAGAACATCCCATATCTCCTTAGTAGTTTTCTTTTTGGCAACGCTAGACAAAACTGAATCCGCCAATGCTAAGTGCAAATTGGCAACAGCGTTGCTATCCATCTCATTCCACTTTTCGTCAGATATTCCCACAGTTCTATCTTCAATTGCTGCTAAACAATTATCCTTCCTCAGGATTGCCTTTATCTTCAATTTCCACAGGGAGAAATTACTCCCATTGAACTTCTCAATCTCAAATTTTGTTGTCATGCTAATTTCAATTAAACTGGCTTGCACAATTTCACCGTGAATAATATTCGCAGCGGAATATGGACCAATACCAAATGCTCTGATACCACTGTTGGGTATCAGAATAATATGAAATAATAATAACACAACTAAAATATGAGAAAAGAGTATAGGAATTAGAAGAAATAATTAATTCAAACTCTTAAATGATTATGGGATGATTGTTAAACTACAATATGAGCTCTTTATTTATAAGAGTCTCATATACTATAATAAGTAATTACATATTTAGTGAATTTTATGAAAAAATTTCTTCATCTTAGAAAGCAATGATTCTTATTACATTGACATTTTCTTTCTACCAAAACAAATATGGCTTTATGTCTTCACAGAAACTGCAAACCACTTGTTTCTTAGATGCATATACATCTTACTTTTATGTTATTTGATGAAGTGATTGTTTAACATGAAAGTTCATAGAATTAATTATGAAAATTTATTCAAACTTGTTGGTAGATGTTGGAACTCTCAAATTTATAATCTGATCATGACTCTCTATGTATTTCTCACGTTCTAGATTATGTTTATTGGTATATCTTCATATATTTTTAGATTACGTTTAATATTGTAATTATTAGTTAATGAAGATATTAATCATATACACAAGCATTTTTGTTTTTCAATAATAACATGATACCATGTGAGTGAGTAAGTGTGCATTCAATGTGTATTAAAGAATCTCACATTGAAAGTTTAACTAAGTTTAATACTCCTTATTGTTGTACCCCAAAATTTGCCCAACCTTTTCTTTACTTGGTTTATGCTTCATTTCATTGTTCTAGCATATTGCATTGCATAGAATTTTGCATTTTACAGGGGATCAAGAGAGGTGTGTATAATAAGAGGAATTTACCAAGGGTTCTAAGCCTAATCAAGAGTTTGTATTCAAGTCAACATGGGGGTTATCATCATCAGAGACAAATCAAAGCCCTTTGGATAGGCAGATAAGTGTATGTGGTTCACCTCCTGTCTAGGAGGCCATTTGAAGGTCATCTGAGGATCACAAGCCCATGTTTATGGAGGGAGATTACCATTTAAGCTCATTGGATGCCTTGTAGGTCATTGTCGAGTTCATTCAAGTTTTTATACCAAGTGCAAGTGGCTACAGTTGAAAATGGTGCAATTAGGGTTTTCATCTGGTCAACCCTAAGTCAACTGTGAAATTGAAAGAGATTAAGACTCAATTCCAAGTATTTATGGTCATGGAATGTTGTGTTGAGACAAATGAGATATCATTTCAAGATCAATTCATCAAGAATCAAGAGTGTGAGGAGTTACTAAATTAGGGTTCTCAGTGTAAAATTCCTTGTTTAGTGTCCAACTTCAAGACCACCTACCTCACGATACAAGTCTCATCTCATCTTGACCCCAACATGAGACTTGTAGAGCATGTTCTTATATTTCTTTTGAGTACTAGAAGTACTTGATTGGATTTTTAGAACTCAAGTTATGAAGCAGACAAGTTACAGGTCCTCAGATGAATGTGATTTTGGTCAACAAAAGTCAACCAACTTCGAAGCCACTTTTGACCTAGAAGGATGTTTCTCCTCAACTTTTGATGAACATGAAAGTTGTTACTCATGATCTTATCTTTCCAAAGAGTACTATAAGTCCTTCATCTGATTTGTAGAACTCAAGTTATGAGGCTTGCAAGGCAGGGGTATTTTGGGAAAGCAGGATTACAGGTCATTTTCATTATAGGTCCATTTCACCACTTTGCACACTTCAAATGGAAATCTTTCCAACTTTAAACTTGCTCCTAATAGGGTCATTTGCTCAACCAATCATCAAGGCATCAATGGTTTGGCTTGGATTGAAGAGTCCTTAAAGAAATTTCCATGAAAAAGGCCTTAAAAGGGGAAAATCAAATTTAATTCATTTGGGATCATTTTGTACCAACCTTGTGCATTTTTTGAGTGCCAAATAAATTTCAAGCACATTGAGAATTATGGATTTGAGATTTGAGCTCAATTTGGTGACCATTTTCATGCTTACTTCAAGTTTAAGTAACACATTCAAACCATGCCATAGGATTAAATTGAGGAGCCATTTCTAGCCTTTGGATCAATTTACCTCAGGTGTATGTTATTTGAGCCATTTTTACATCTTGGCAAGGTGATTTTCGTGCACTTTTGGAGGTGGTCATAAAGAGAAAAAGTGAATTTCAATTGGGCTTAAGGAGCATAGAATTGGGCCTTCTTGGTATCAGAATCCATCATACATATTCTCAGCTTTGTTCACAAGTCCTCAGAATTGATTTTGGTGATAAATTGGACAAGAACACATTGAGAAAAAGTGGGAGAAAAGTCAAAATCGTTTTTCATGTTTTACTGAGTTTCAATCCAAACAAAACATTTAAAAAGTTTCCTTGAGGTTTATAGAAAGATTCTGGGTGGTTTTCATTAAGCTTTGCTAAAGAACTGAGCTCTGAGGAAGCTTTCTTTTAGGTTTTATTTCAATCCATTTTCCTCTCTGTTTTAGCATTGTTGTTGCGCCATTTTTGGTTTATGCTGAAGCCCTAGTCATGTAGGCAGTTTCTGGATCATTTTTGTGGTTGTTTGTCAACTTTTTTCATTTGATCTCATTTCTTATTTCTTTTCATTTTGTTTTATTTAAGCATTATTATTGAAAACTAAGCTCATATTCATGATCTACGTGACTTGTAGATAAGTTTTGACTATTTATTTTCTTGGTTTGGTTGAGTTTGGGTGCACCTGCGTTTTTTGGCCGTGAGCTTGTTTGAAGTCTCACCGGAGAAGACGACCGGAGCCATCGTGCTCCGGCGTCTGATTCTCCCTCCAAGTTTAAAACCAGCCAAATCCACGTGTGTGCGTTTCTGTCTGTTAGATGTGATTACTTTTTGATCTCGTGGCCACAAACAAGACCTACCGTGTGCACGCGTTTGACTCGTCCCATGGGATCCTCATAAAACGTTGCGTTTCATTAAAATGTAGAGTGGATCTGGGATTTAACGTGCTATTCACACCCCCTCTCTGTGAGCCCATTTGGTTTTGAACGTTACTGAGCTGCTATTTGCACCCAACTTTTTTTCTTTTTTCATTTTCATTTTCTTTTTGTTTTTATTTTATATCTGTTTAGATTTAAATCATTTTAAAATACTTCCAAGAGTGATAATATTCCACAAAAATATGTTTTAGACTCCTTGAGATGTCCTCTGATTTTAGGAAATTTTTATTTTATTCTATGAATTATTTTTCAATTAAAAATGAAATTTAACATTGGAAGTGTTTTTATTTGAGCTAAATCTTGACATGTTTTAGTTTTTATTTTGTTTCTCTAATTTACTTTTGGTCCAATGACCCAAAATTCATCCTCATGCCATGATGGGTTGATGAATTATTGAGGACCATTTTTCCCCTATTGGTTGACTTTTGAGTTGACTTTTGATGCACTTCATTTGACCCTCAACAATCCTCCTTCACAATGAAGCACCCTTGTGAATCAATTTCTATAGTGATGTTGTAAAGTGAATTTGATTGTAATCTCTTGGCCTTTGGTTTCCAACATGTTTATGTGCCTTTTTCATTTTATTTGATCATTTTTGAATCATTTTCCTAATTTTAAGGTAACTTGCAAGTCAAGTTACCTCCAAGGGAGGTTCATACATACATCTTGACCTAGTTTGACTTGGATATGACATTTTAGGATCCTTTGAGCTCTCAATGCCTTTTGTTTCATGTTTCTAACATGTTAAGGATGATGCTTGATCATTTTTAGGTCATTACATTATGCATTGCTTGCTCATTTGTCTGTTTACTTTTGAGTTCCCAATTAGGGTTTCTATGTGAAACATGTTTGCTTTCCTTTGGGAATTTGCTTGCATTTCCTTGTGGTTTATTTGATTTTGCTTTTGAGAACTTTTATCTTATTTCCCTTGTTGTACAATGACTTTGGAATCTCATTTAAGGTGGCTTGGTCCCTCCTTTGGAGGTACTTGAAGCATGCCTAGAATGATGAATCCATGAGGACTTCTTTGTGCTTTCTTGTGCACCTTTCTTGTGATGCTCATGGTTGAGTGCTCATTATGAGTTCCTTGTTGTCCCCATATAGCCTCGCACCCTCACTTTGTTTTAGGTCCTCTTTGCCTTTCATTTGTGTTTGGGTTTTGGCATTATGGTTGATGTTTGAATGGTTTAGGCCATTTCATCCCATTTTAGTGCACTTGTGTGTTTCTTTTGATGTATTTCTTTTTCCTTTCATATCTTGCATTTATCATATTTTTGCTTGAGGTTGAGATGAGTTTGTGGAGGCTATTGCGTCACACCAATCTCCTCCCTCATTTGCATTCCATGTTTGCATTCTTGCATGTTTATGTTGTTTCTCTTTCCTCTTTTGTCTCCTTTCCCTTAGGATCTCTAATCTCTCTTGTTCAAGGGAGGTTATGATAGATATTAGGATCTTAACCATGTATGATAACATTAGGTAGCATTCCTTTATCTCAATATTAGGATCACCATTGCATGACAACTTTAGGTATGAGTTTAGTCCCCCTTTAGTGTGTCCTTTCTCTTCTCATCTCAAAACAATCATAAAACACATAATAAAGGTTAACGATTATTGTGCGTTGCAAGACTTAAGCACTTGGGAAAGGGTTATTGAGGGGTTTCCCTTCAATGGCTTGAATTTTTAGTATAGCACCCTTTGGGTGATACGCGACGCATTCACTCCTAAGTCATAGTCTCTAGTGCGATATGAATTGCAAACAGTTCAAAAACACTTATTCTCTAAAAAACACAAAAACAAATCATTCAAACTTCTTTTTGCCGTTTGGGGCCTTTAATCTTGGAAAACCATTTTCATAAGGAGAGTTTTGTTAACTCTTGGTTCTATCGCAAACGGTAACGCCAAAGTCTCCAATGGTCGAGCTGCATACACCAAACTGCTAGAACTAGTTGTTAACCCTACTCGGGTAAAACAGTTGAACAAACCTGTGTTCCCTTTTAGCCTGAACTATGCTTGATCTAATCTTTCATACCAGATGAAAGTACGTAGGCACAAGACGTGATGTCTTGGCGAGCAACGTTCACCCCTTTCACTCGTAGTTAGTCGAACTACGTTGACTCTGACTTCTCGCTTCAGATGAGATACGTAGGCACAAAGCGCCGTTGCTTTACCGAGTCACTTTCTTTTTCTCTTGTCCTCAAGCCTGTAGTTAGATAGTTTCAATCACCCTGTTAGATAGACAACAAGCGTGGATCCCGTCGAGTACGACGGACGTGAGGGGTGCTAATACCTTCCCCTTGCGTAACCGACTCCCAAAACCGAGATTTGGTTGCGATGAGCGATCTTATCCCTCTTTTCATTAGGTTTTCTCTGAGCGTTTCCTTTCCCTCTCTTGGGATAAATAACGTACGGTGGCGACTCTTCTATCATTGCCGGCCTCGATTTTTACAGTAGAGACACTTATATATAGTTGTACTTATTAACTCATTAAGGAGTTAAAAAGGAGAGTGTGTCACATGGATGAGTATGGTGGTCCCAAGTCCTTATGCCACTTGTCACTTTCGCATTCCCTCTCGCCAATTTTGCCATCGACGATACCGACTCCAACTTTGAGATCAAGACTGAGGGTGTGAGTGTTGATGCATTAGTGGTGGCTTGAACCGCTATTAGGAAAGTGTTCTTATACACGATTCTGTTTCAAGCATTAAAGTGAAGAACCAAGACCTAGTGAAGTTGGATTGTCTCGATGGGACAAACTTCACTCGCTGACAAGACAAGATGATATTTCCCCTATCTGCCTTGAAGATCTTCTATATCTTGGATCATGAATTGACATTTGATGTGAATCGGATACCTATAAACAAAGTATAAATTGGTTTCTTAATGATCAAGAAACACACAAGGGTTAGAGTTAACAAAAGAAACAAGGTAAAACAACAAGGAACAACAAAGATTGGTTATAAATAGTTATTCTTTCCTTCCTCTTTGAACAATATTACAAGTATACAAGAATAACTGAATAACCTCTCTCCCTTTCTTGATACTAATATTTTATCTTCCTATTTTTCCTTATGCCAAGATTGAGAAACTAACATCCTATTTATAAGAAAAATAACACACTAACCTAACGGGCTTTTTAACAATTACCCATTACAAGCTAACTTAGGGTACAAGCTAACTTAAACACTTGGGATTACAAGCAAAACCCACTCCAATATGCTAACAACCTAGCAATATTGACTAATGCATGTTAGAACAAACTTCTACTACAACACGCATTATCGTCGACAGCAGCATGTGAACAGACTTCGACCTCATGCTTAATTCCTGTCGAACTAGAAGCTACTCTTCAACCATACTAGAGTTTGATCCAACATCTCACAAATCTCTACCTTGGATCTAACTCTATAACATCAAGAAACTAGCTTTCTTCATGCAACTTTATCAATTGCATACAGGAGAAAAACTTACAACTAGGCGACGTCTTGGTGATCATATCAGCAAAATTATGATCTGTCGAAACCTTCAGCACTTGGACTTCTTCACACTCGATTACCCCTCTGATGAAATGCAGCCTCACATCAATGTTCATGGTTCTCTCATGGTAGGTTGAATTCTTCGACAGGTGTATTGCACTTTGACTATCACATTTAACAGTGATAACTTGACCTTGAAAATTTAGCTCCTTTGCAAAACCTTCATGCCACAATGCTTCCTTCACAGCTTCAATTAGGGCAATATATTCCAATTCAGTGGTTGATAAGGCAATTACCTTCTAAAGTGTTGCTTTCTAACTGATTGTTGTCCCAAACATAGTGAACACATATCCAAAAATATTTTTTCTAGAATCCATATAACCTGCATAATCAAAGTTGACATATCCTTTAATTGTTGCTTTACTATCTTCACCCAAGGCTCCACCATAAATTAGGACTCTATTCAGAGACTCATTTATGTACCTTAGAATCCACTTCAATGCTTGCCAGTGAGCCTTTCCAAGATTCTCCATGTACCTGCTTACAAGACTTACTTCATATGATATGTCGGGTCTAGTACATACCATAGCATACATCAAAGAACCCACTATATTAGCATATGTAATGCTATTCATATAAGTTCTTTCAATATCAGTGCTGGGACACTAATCTATACTCAGCTTGCATTGAGGGTTTGTCAGATTCACAACAGGCTTTGAATTCGACATACCAAACATTTCGAGGACCTTCCGTAGGTATGCCTCTTGAGATAAGCATAATTTCGACTGCTTTCTATCTCTTTGGATGTCAATCCCAAGAATCCTGAACGCAACTCCCAGATCCTTCACGTCGAACTCCTTATTGAGTTCAGCCTTCACCCTCATTACATCTTCGACATTGTTGCCTACTATTAGAATATCATCCACATAGAGCAACAAAATAACAAATGAATTACCCGGTCAAAATTTGAAGTAAACACAGTGGTCGGACTGACTTCTGATGAAACTTATGTGTGCCAAGAACTTGTTGAATTTCCTATTCCACTGTCGAGGAGATTGTTTCAGTCCATATAAGGATCTATTCAGCTTGCACACATAATCTTCCTTCCCATTTTCGACATACTCTTCAGGTTGCCTCATCAGGATTGTTTCATCTAAGGCATCATACAAGAATGCAGTCTTCACATCCATCTGTTCTAATTCAAGATCGAACTGTGCCATTGTGGTAAGCAACATTCAAATGGATTTGTGCTTCACAATAGGAGAGAACACATTATTGAATTCAATACCTTCTTTCCGATTGAACCCCCTAGCAACCAATCTTGCCTTGTATCTCTTCGATGCCACTCCTTCAATTCCTTCCTTAACATTGAAAATCCATTTACAGCTGACTAACCTGGCCCCAACAGGTTTCTTGATCAGTTCCCAGGTATTTTTATCATGAAGAGATTTCATCTCATCATCCATGGCCTTCAGCCATTCAGTCTTCTTTCGACTCCTCATAACTTCCTTATAGTTTCTAGGTTCTTTGTCTAGAACCTCACTTGCAGAGATTAAGGCATAAGCTATAAGATCTGCATACCCAAGTCTCTGAGGTGGCTTGATGACTCTCCTCAACCTGTCTCTTAATAGAAAGTAGTCATTATCAGTCTCCTCATCTTCGACAACATCTTATGCGTCTTCGTCGACTTCATCTGGGGTACGCAACTCAGTATCAAAATGCTCCACCTCAACAGGAATTTATCCCTATTCCAACTCTTCGCCAACATTATCAGTTTTATTGAAAGCCATCTATGCTTCATTAAAAAATACATCTTGAATGGTGATATACCTTCTGTGACCTGGCTCTAGGCACCATAGCCTGTAAGCTTTAACTCCTTCGGGGTATCCCATGAACATGCATTTCAGAGCTCTAGGTACGACCACGTCTTGCCTAATATGAGCATAGGTCACACAGCCAAATACTCTCAGTCTAGCGAGACTAGGTGGATGTCCCGACCAAACTTCTTCAGGTTTATTCATTCCCAAGGCAGTCGAGGGACATCTATTTATCAAGTAAGCTGATGTCGAAACAGCTTCCGCCCAAAACACCTTCTTCAATCTAGCACTAACCAATGTGCATCTAACCCTTTCAAGGATTGTTCGATTGAATCTCTCAGGTAAGCCATTTTATTGAGGAGTACCTGCTACAGTCTTATGCCTTGCAATCCCAGACTCAACACAATAATTGTCGAACGATTTGTTGCAGAATTCAAGGCCATTGTCGGTTCTCAACCTCTTAACCTTTTTTCCAGTTTGAGTTTCGACCAGAATCTTCCAACTTTTGAAATTCTCAAAAGTTTCATCCTTCATCTTCTAAATGAATACCCATAGCTTTCTGGAATAGTTATCAACGATGGATAGAAAATACCTTGCATCTGAGTGTGAAGGATTCCTTGCAGGCCCCTAAAGATCAACATGAATGTAATCCAGGGATCCATGTGCTCTTTGCTTACCTTTATTAAAATTTTCCCTACAGGATTTACCAAATACACAAGACTCATAAAACTCCAACTTTTCGACTTTGTCACCTCCTAGCAGGTTCAACTTCCCCAATTCGACTAGGCCTATTTTGCTGACATGGCCCGATCTCATGTGCCATAATTCTGTCTTTGACATAGGTTTCGTGGATGCAACATTTTCTGAATCACTTACAGCCTCAAGGGTATGCAAGCCTTGTTTCTTCACGCCTCTCAAGACTTCCTTCGACCCCTTCATGACTCCTAGGATACTTTTATCTCCTGAAAAATGTATCCCTTTCTGTCGAATTCACCAAGAGAAATCAAATTTCTCTTCAAGTCAGTTACATACCTAACTTCAGTCAATAACCTTATTGACTCATCATGGAGCTTGAATCTCACAGATCCAATACCTGCAACTTTGCAAGATTTGTTGTTTCCTAGCAGCATAGATCCATCATCTTGATCACATAGCTCCTCAAACAATTCTTTGTTTAGAGTCATGTGCCAAGTGCAACCTGAATCCATAATCTACTCTTTTCTCAAGTCGCCACTTGAAACCAAGAGAACATCAGATGAGTCAAAGTCATCTTGAACAATGGTTGCGTTTCCATTACCTCCATGATCGTTTAGGCATTCAGAGCATACCTTTCTTGTGTGAACCTTCTTCTTACAGTGATAACATTGAATATCAGATGTTTCGCCATTATAAGACTTCTGTTGACTTTTACCTTTCTTCTTGTCGAACTTACCATCCTTTCGCAAGAATTTTCCCTTAATAGCCAAACCTTCACCCACCGTCGAAGGTTTATGCTCCTTTCGTTCGTTTAAGTCCTTAGAATACAAGGCTGATTGAACTTGTTCAAAGGTCATGGACTCCCTTCCATACAAGAAAGTTTCTTTTAAGTGGGCATGTGTTCTGGGAAAAGCACACAACAACAATAGTGCTTGATCTTCACCATCGATCTTCACATCAATATTTTCAAGATCAAGAATCAACTTATTGAACATATCCAACTGCTTAACCAATACTTTGTCTTCACTCATCTTGAATGAATACAAAGCTTGCTTCAGGTAGAGTCGACTCACCAGAGATTTGGTCATGTACAAACTTTCAAGTTTCACCCATAATTCTGATGATGTACTCTCCTTTGATACCTATCGAAGAACCTTATCACCATGGCTCAAAAATATTGCGCTGTGGGCTTTCTTGATCATGCCCGTCTTTTCTTTTATCGTTAACGCAGCGTCCATGGCTACCTTACCCTTCAATGCTTCCAAATAACCCTGCTGAACCAGTAGGGCTTTCATCTTCAAGCGCCACAGACCAAAGTCATTCACTCCGATGAACTTTTCGATCTCATACTTTGTTGAAGGTATCTTCTCCATGCTTACCACACCAATTTAATATGAACCAGATACCTTTAAACAAAGTATAAACTGGTTTCTTAATGATCAAGAAACACACAAGGGTTATGGTTAACAAAATAAGACAAGTTAAAACAACAAGGAACAACAAGGATTGGTTATAAACATTTATTCTTTCCTTTCTATTTGAAGAAGATTACAAGTATATAAGAATAACTGAATAACCTCTCTCTCTCTCTCTCTCTCTCTCTCTCTCTCTCTCTCTTAATACTAGGATTTTATCTTCCTATTTTTTCTTATCCCAAGATTGAGAAACTAGCATCCTATTTATAAGAAAAATAGCACACTAACCTAATGGACTTTTTAACAATTACCCATTACAAGCTAACTTAGGGTACAACTTAACTTAAATACTTGAGCTTACAAGCAAGACCCAATCCAATATGCTAACAACCTAGCAATATTGACTAATGCATGTTAGAATAAACTTCGACTACAACATGCATTATCTTCAACAGCAACATGCAAACAGACTTCGACCTCACGCTTAATTCCTGTCGAACCAGAAGCTACTCGTCGACCATACTAGAGTTCGACCCAACATCTCACAACATCGATTTCAGAATCCCAAAGCAATGACTCCGAGGAATTCAAGGAAGAATGCAAGAAACAAAAGGAGGGTGAACTGATATTTCATGGACATATTATGAATACACTATCTGATTGTCTCTATGATCTCTACACAGACAACCAATCGACAAGAAAATTTTGGATGGCACTCGAGTTCAAATTTTGTGTTATGGAAGAAGGTACTAAAAAGTTTCTATTTTCAAAGTATTTTGATTTTAAAATGTTGAATTCAAAGCATGTACTTGCACAAGTGCACGAGTTATAACTTTTTTGTAAATAAATTGGGGACTGTGAAGATCGATATTTCTGAAGTTTTCAAAGTTAGTGCAATTATTGCAAAATTTCCATCTTCATGGAAAAGTTATAGTAAGAAGTCGCTTCACAATTCCGAGGACGTCTCACTAGAGAAAATCTAGAAACATCTTCGAATCAAAGAGGAATCAAAGGATTTGAGGTTGTTAGATATTCTAAGGACAATGCAGTGACATTAAAAAGAAATAAATGACAAGAAGGTAAGTAGAACTATCTTGGTCTTAAGAAGGATCAAAATAAGTGTAAGAATTCTGGAGGATCAAAAATCCCCAAAGGAGGATGTTATGTGTGTGACAAACATCTTATTATCCTTGAGATTGCAAGAACAAGAAGTCCAAAAACAAAGCAAATGTTGTTCAAGCTGATGATAAATTAATTGCTACTTTGGCGATCAAATGGAATGTACAAGGATGATAAAATAAATGTGGTATGATACTTGTGCTACTGACCATGTTTCTTATGACAAAACGATATTCAAAATATATTCTGAAGTCACCAATAGGCAAGAGGTTCAAATGGGAAATGAAGGACATTCGAGGGTCGTTAGAATGGGGATTGTTGAACTCAACTTCACTTCTGAGAAGAAAGTTACACTTATTAATGTAATTTATATTCTCGACATGAATAAGAACCTTATTAGTGACGATCTTTAAAGAAAATTGGGTATTAAATTTGTGTATGAATCATACAAGTTAATCTTGATCCGTAATGGTGTATTTGTGGGATAAGGTTATTGAGCTGAGGGAATAGTTAATCATTGTACTATTGTTAACATTATTAATAAAGTTTATATTTCTTCTTGTATGATTGAATTAGTTTCTTTATGGCATAGTATATTAGCTCATATTAGTATTAACACTATGAAAATATTAATTAAATCTTGTATATTTTCATGTGATGTTAATAATTTAGAAAAAATATCAAATATGTGTTAAATAAAAAATGGTTAAGAAATATTTCTACAGTGTAGAAAGAAATACTAACATATTTGATCTTGTGCATTCAAATTTATGTAAGTTTAAAGACATGTTAACCCGTAGGAAAAAATCATTTCATTATTTTTATTGATAAATTCTCTAAATTCACACATGTATATCTTTTAAACCATAAAGATTATTGTCGCTACTGCGAAAAAAGGTGCCAACAAAGACAGAAGAGTCGCCACCTATCGTTATTTATCCCAAAGAGAGGGAAAGGAAACAATCAGGAAAAAACCTAGCGAAAAGGATAAGATCGATCATCGCAACCAAATCTCTGGGTTTGAAAGTCGGTTACGCGAGGGGAAGGTATTAGCACCCCTCACGTCCGTCGTACTCGACGGGATCCACGCTTGTTGGTTTATCTAAAGGGTTGTTTATCTATCTAGGCTATCAAGGTCTGGGTCAAAATTAAAAAAAGGACTCAACAGTGCGTCGCTGCTCTGGGCCTACGTATTCCCTCGTGCAATGGGAAAGTCAGAGTCAACGTAGTTCGGCTAACTACGGGTGATGGGGGAAGGTTGCTCGCTAAGACATCGCGTCTTGTGCCTACGTACTATCAACAGGTATGAGAGATCAGAGCGAACGTAGTTCGGGATAAAACGGAACACAGGTTGATTCATTTGTTTTTACCAGAGTAAGGTTAACAAACAGTTCCAATAGTTGGTGTATGCAGCTCGCTCGTTGGAGACCTACGCGTTACCGTTTGCGGTAGAACTGAGAGTTAACAACACTCTTTTTCTGAAAATATTTTTTGACTAAGGGAGCCCTAAAGGGTAAAAGAAGTTTGATGTTTGTTTTTCTCTTTTACGAAAGAAGAAGTGTTTTTGGATGAATGTTTGTAATTCATACTGCACTAGAGACTATGACCTAGGAAGAAATGCGTCACATATCGTCCTAAGGACGTATACTAAACACTCTAGGTAATTGAGGAGAGGCCCCCTAATCACCGCTTCCTAAGTAGCTCAAGGCTCGTAACGTACGATACAAATTAGCCTTTATTATGTGTTTTATTGTTGTTTGAAGATAAGAAGAGAAAAGAACTCTACAGGGGGACTAATCAAAAACCCTAATGTTGTCATGCAAAATGGTCCTAATGTTGAGTTTGAAAGGGAATCTATCCTATATGCTATCATGCAAAGGATTCAACCTAAAGTTCTATCATCACTGTCCTTACACAAGGAAGTGAGAGTCCTAAGGGAACATGCAAAGGGAAGCAAAACAAAGCTATCAAGCAGATGGAATATAAAATAACTGGATGCAAATGCAATGCAACAGTACAAGCAAGGGAGACAAGCTCAACCTTTAATGCAAACATGGGATACAAACAGAGAAAGCACACAAGCAAAGGGATACTAGCTCAACCTTTAATGCAAACATGACAGGTATGAAAGGCAGATAAACATCCAAGCAAAGGGAGACTAGCTCAACCTTTAATGCAATCATGCACCTAAGCCTAAGGGTATCTCTACATGCAAGTCTATCCTAATGCATCACTGGTCGCACCTCGAAAAATCACGGAGACATTTCGGAGAAAACGACCCTCGCGCAAAAGGCGCGGAAATGCGGTTCGACAGAGTCGCCACCGAACTTTATTTATCCCGAATAAACGGGAGAGGAAAATATCGAGAAAACCTCTTAAAACGAAAGGATAGGAACAGGGCTGTCGCAACCATGTTCCGGGTTCGGGAGTCAGTTACGTGAGGGGAAGGTATAAGCACCCCTCACATCCGTCGTACTCGACGGGAACCTCTTAAGGTAATTGTGGGGTGTGTTATTTAGGTTTACTTGTTTTCTTCTCGTTATTAAAGGTAGAATTGGTAGGGTAAAAAGGTTAAAGACGCAAAGGAGAGATGGGTGGTTAGAGGATAGGGTGCTCGCCAAGGATTGGGGCCCTTGTGCCTACGTATGCTCATTCGGACGAGAATGAGAAATCAGAGCGTCGTAGTTCGACTACGGGAAAAGGATGGGGGGTGGACGAAATAATGGAGGAAGATAGGAGTGTGGAATAGGGGAGAAAATGGGAAATGTGCTCGCCAAGATCATCGCAATCTTGTGCCTACGTATCTTACATTCGGACGAGAATGAAAGAATCAGAGCAGTCGTAGTTCGTGGTAACAACCACGAAAAGGTGAGGTTGAATAGATTGGAAGTTTGAGAAAGAGACGAAAGGGTGACTGACAAGCAACCCAAGAGCGCGCCTCAAGAGCTTGTCACTCAAGAATTCAAGGAATGCGAGATTCCAAGAACTCAGTTCTTTCGGGAATTGACTGAATAAGTTGAAGATAAAGAGTTGGATGTTTTGAAATCGAAAGAATGAACTAATAACAACTCAAAGGCGCGCTTCGAGATTTACTTATTCAAATATCCAAAGAATGCTAGATTCTGAGAATATCCCTCTTTCGTAAGTTTTTAAAAAATGTTTGTGAAAAGATCGAATCGAAAAATGGCATGCGAGGCCAAAAGAAGTTGGTTTGAAGTAGTTTGACGACGCATCGAGGATTTGTTTGAAAATGAAACCGACTTGACGACGTGTCAAGGGTTAGGATTGCGAGAAACGATATTAGTCCCTGAGGGTGCCCCTAATATCGAAACCATGAGGAGTTGTGAATGAAATGTACGAAATATGGGTTGCGAATGCGTACGAGTATTCGACTTAGGAGAATGTTGGAAAGTGATTGAGTTTGAAGAAGTCGAAAGGTTGAGTGAATAACGACTCAAAGGGCATGCCTCGAGAACTATTCACTCGAAAATTCAAGGAATGCTAGACTCCAAGAATCTCCTTCTTTCGGAGCTTTAATCGAAAAAGATGTTGAGAATGTATTTGAGAAAATCAAAAGAATGAATGAATAACAACTCAAGGGCGTGCCTCGAGAATTATTCACTCGAAGATCCAAGAAATGCTAGATTTCATGAATCTCCCTCTTTTGGAGAAAATGTTTAAAAGATGATTCGAAGCGAAAATGACATAGTCTCGACCGAATTATCATCTATCAATAATTTGACCGATAATAATTATTAAAGTCATCATTGACTAGAGAATAAGAAAAAGTGGATAAAAACGAAAATGGAAGTTTTGAAAAGAAATGGTCTCGGGTTTGTTATTATCTGTCAATAATTTGACAAACTATAACTCGGAGTATCGTCATCGACCAAAAAAAATGATAAAAGAAACAAATTAAAAAACCCAACGATTTTTTTTAAAAAAATATATCCAAAATTAACAAAGTTTTTAATAAGGTTTTTTTTTTGCAACATCAATAATAAAAATCATTTACCAAAACAAATATTATGTTAAAAACTATAAACAAAATAATAAAAACAGAAGGGGTCTAAATTGAAACCAAGACTGTAAATAATGATGGGATCATGTGGGCTCAAGGAGGCCCATCACCCTTTTCCAAGAATAAGCGTCGGGTAGCAAAAATGGAGTGGGGGTGAATCCAAAATGAGCTGAACAAAGCCCAATACACTAATAAAAAATGGTGATAAAAACTATCAAACTAAAAAGCAAACTCACTACCTACAATTAAATGAAACCACCAACATCAAAGCGAATACTTTCATCATCAACATTGAACCCTTTTAGAAAAATTGTCATCAACAAATAAAACTGGACCAGAAAAATCTTGTTCCGACCTTAAATGGTGATATCCCTTCATTTCCCCATCGTCTGTTTACTCTGCATTCGTACTCTCATCTAGACTTGGCTTCGATTCACTTCGCATCAGGTTTGTTGAGGTTTTGCCTTGCTCAAAAACTCTTCCTCTTCCTCTATTTCAATTTTCTGGGTTTGAGGTTGAAGAATGGGTTATGGAAGATTCAAACAGTTTCTGGAAAAATGGGTTCAAAGTTGATTTTGGGGTTAAGGTTGGAGAAGGAAGGATGGGCTTTGTGTGGTTTTAAGTGGAAAACGGGTTTCAATGTTGTTGTTGTTGGTTGAAGAAGGAGGGTGAAAGTTTTGGTTGAGTGAAGATGCGAGGGATTTGGTTTGTCTTTTTGAAGTTTTTGAGTCAGTTTATGAAGATTGTTGGCAAATAAGATGGTTTATGAAGAAGGGTCTTTTCCTGTTGTGGTGAAGACGGTGGGGTTGGGTTTTTGTCGAATGGGTTTTTAGTTTGAAAGGAAAGGGTTTTGTGTTGATGAAGGGTGAGGAAGAATGGTTTTTTAGAAACATTTTTTTTTCAAAACAGTTTTGTTGTTGTCTCATTTAAATGAAGAAGAAAGATCCTTTTAGTCGGAGTGAGTGGGGAAAATTGGAAAGGAAATGAGAGTACGGCTATCAGAGACGAATTTCACGTTGCTGGCATTTTGTGCAGGCGATGCATTGGTAGTCGCGGTTTTTACGGTAGTACAAGATGTTTTTATCGCCCCCCCCCCAATTCCCCTCACAATTTATCTTCTTCCTTTCAATTCGTTTTGCATATTCTGCTTTATGTGTTGCAGATGTGGGTTATTTTTTCTGCTATGTGCTGTCATTATTTTTCTTCTTTCTTCACAGCTTGGTGTACTGGTTTTTGGTTTTATTGGTTGTGCTGTGTGTAACTTAATTTCTTGTATTTGCAGGTTGTGGTGTGAATGGGAATCATGTGCTGCGAGTGAATCAAGATTTGAAGAATTGTGGGATCAAATGGATTGCGGTGCTGCAGTTGGCTGTGATGTTGTATGAGACTCATGAGGCCCTCCTTGTTGGCCATATCCTTTTTTTTGTCTTGTAGCAGATTGTGGATTCTTTTGGGTGAAAGTTTGTAGGTGATATGCGTTATGTACGAACCTCACGTTACGGTACTGCCGGCTTCGCAAGGATATTTTGCTTTACCACTTTGTATAAAAAATACTACTTTATTCATGCAGGAAATGTGTGAATTAATATTGACATGTTGGCTTAATTAAAGTGAAAGTGGTATGTGAATTTGTTGAATTTGAAATGACTATTGCGAATTGGAAATGTAAGAAGACCATCATAAACCGATGCCTCACGCTGTCACTTTTAACTCGTAACTAGATTCGGAATTGTATGGAGATTAGTAGTAAGAATGGGACTCTTAATGGGATTTTGATTTGTTGAACTCTTGTAACTTTGTGACAAGCCTTTTTATTATATCCAAGCAAAACTGTCTTCTAATTTGAATCTCTTGCAACCCACGCCCCGATATTTTGACCTTGAAGCTCAAAGATTCATTTGGTTATAATATGAGAGAAAAGCTCTTGGACCCTCTTTGAATCAACTTGTATTATCTTGAATCAACTCGAAAATAATTTTGGGAAGGCATTGCTCGTAAATAAATTTTCATGACTTAAAACAAATTAATCTAATAAGCTTGAGACATTTTAATCACAACTTCTAATCATAATTTAACATAACCCCGACTTACATCTTAATTCCACCGTGAATTGAATTAAACATATGCCTGAATCACAAATTGGTTATACATTGAAGGTTGACAATCCTAACTCGAAATCACCATCATAGCAACAAATCTTCCAACCATATCTTGAAAATTTAACCATAATAACATGATTTAACCTTCTCTTATCTTCCAAAAAGGTTTATGACCCCATTGAACACAAACCAACAAAACTCCCAGACATGAGAAATAGCCAGAGGATCATGACCTATGGACAAATGATCATCTAGAGAGCAACCACCAAGCAACACCGTTATTCATGACAAGAAAAGTAAGAAAGGTAGGACAAATTTAGGGTATGACAGATGCCCCTATCTAATTGGCTTAGACTGAATAAGATGAACAACTATGGCGCTCATCCTTTCGAAGTAGAAGGCAATTGGATATAAAGAAAACCCTGAATTTGTCCGAAAAGAAAAATGCCTGAAAAAGTCAACATCATCAAAAGATGATGGGAAGAAACACATACGAATTCATCAGAGTAAAAGTTTTAGAATAAGGTATAAAAGAAGAATGTCACAACTTCACCAATAAAACACTTTAACATTTTTGCTCCATAAAATATGTAACATTTTTGTAGTTTTAGAAATCACATTACAACATTTAATTTAAGCGAAAGATAACATCATTTAATCAGTTCCAAAATATTAATTTAAATGCACATAAGTCATCCAGATTAATACATCATATCAGTTAGATTACAAAACCACACCAGCTGATACATCGCAATGTATCACAAAAGAATGACTATACTAGTCTAACTACCCGGTGTTACATATCAGAGCAGCCGACTCAAAAGAATGAAGACTAACTTCACAAAAGGACTCCAGCATCCTAATCTGCAATGCCTCATAGAGCATTATAAAACAGCAGAAGGGTGAGAAATATAACCATAATAATCAAAGCATAAGATTATATATATAGGTAATCATGTAACACATATTCACATTTCTCACCACACTTCATTCTCTTAGTCATATATATTTACCACACATGTATATATACAAACAAAGCATTCCCACATTATGTATACACTTACAATTTCCACAATCTCATCATTCACACATAAGCATCACTTCATGCATATGTCATATATCAATGTGACTCAACAACTCAATGCAACTCATGCAATGCGATACCGACTCTCGTTATCTTTTTTTGGTTTTTACATTAAACCGGGTCCACACTTCTAGACCGATAACCCGTTATCTTTTTTTCGGTTTTTACATTAAACCGGGTCCACACTTCTAGACCGATAACCACAAAGGCCCGTCCTCTAAGCCTTCAAACCCACACTTCTAGGTTTGGGACAAGCCACTAGTTTCCACGAAACTAACAGACATTGCCTCTTGACTAAATGATGCATGTACAATCAACCACAACAAATGCACTTAAGACCGACATCTTAATCTCATGCATTTACATAATTCATCTCTTCAAGAATTACACAATGATTGCACATACAACATATATCACACAATCAAGGTATTCACATCACAATACCATTTATACAATTATAAGTCATGCACACATATCCACAATGTTCTCATGCATACTCATCACATAATTGTATACCCATTAAGCATTCGCAAGTTCATTAGACAATACACATACATTCATCATTGTATTCACATGTATTTCTATTTATCACAATTAATACGCATCACACATCAACTAGGATTCACGCCCGTAGGCTACCCACAGCACACATCATCACAATAGATCATATCTATATCATATCATAGAGGTATTAACCTATGAGGAGCAACCAAACCATCTCCACATGAACAACACAGCAAAGGAAAAATGCTGTCACATTCGCCTTCATTCGCCTGGCGAACCCCCGCAGCGAACCTTCGCCTGGCCTTCGCCTGGCGAACTCTCTCAGCGAATACTCGCTAGGCTTCGCCTGGCGAGACTTCCCAGCGAGCCCAAGTCAGTAGCTACTGACTTCATTCGCCACCATTCGCCAGCACCTTCGCTGGGCGAACCTTCGCTATCCACCTTCGCTTGGCGAACTCGCCAACGAAGTCCACTGGAACTTAATCATAATTACTCGCCAGCATTCGCTAGGCTTCGCCTGGCGAGAGCCAGCGAACCTGCGCAGAACAGAACCCTATTCTGTTCCTCCTCCACAATCCACCATCATCCAACTTCTCACACAACAAAATCAGTACAAACAGCATCAATACATGTTACCCGACTATTCTACGGCATTATTGCTCAGTTTCAACCGATTAAATCATCAATCTACCGATTATTCCAACTTTTGCCCTAATTGGAAAGTGATGAAAACTCTACCAAAACCCCAACCCAACATACATAACATCATGCAATGATCAAATAGAAACATTTCTCACCCTTACCTCGATTAATCGGAGCTTTGACGTTGTTTCTTGATGATTTCCACTTTTCCTCTTCTTCTCTTCTCTTTCTCTCCTTTCTTCTTCTTTCCTCTTTCTTTCCAAATGTTTCTCTATCTTTCTTTTCTTTTCTTTCTCTCTTATATAATTCCTTCATTTTCCTTCCTCTCCAATTCCTTCTTAATTTTCTATCCATACCAATTAATAAAAATTAATTCCAACATTAATAAAAATCCCACTAAATCAATTAATTACTACAATTAATTATTTAATGAAATTTGGGCTGTTACAACTCTCCCCCACTTTAGGAATTTTCGTCCTCGAAAATGTTACCTGATTCAAACAGCTCTGGATAAGACTCTTTCATCCGACTCTCAAGCTCCCACGTAACATTTCCACCAGCCGGTCCTCCCCAAGCGACCTTCACTAACGCAATCTCTTTACCTCGAAGCTGCTTCAATTTCCGATCCTCAATCCACATAGGTGATGTCTCAACAGTCAGGTTATCTCTCACCTGCACATCATCTATTTGGACTACATGAGACGGATCCGCAATGTATTTCCTCAACTGAGATACATGGAATACGTCGTGAAGATTAGCAAGCGACGGTGGTAAAGCCACACGATAGGCCACTTCTCCTATCCTTTGCAAAATCTGATAAGGACCAATGAAACGCGGCGACAACTTGCGCGACTTCAGTGCCCTACCAACACCTGTCATCGGAGTGACTCGAAGAAACACATGATCTCCCTCTTGAAATTCAAGTGCCTTCCTCCTCTTGTCATAATAACTCTTCTGACGACTCTGAGTACTTCTCATCTTTTCTTAAATCATCTTGATCTTATCAGTAGTCTGTTGAACTAACTCGGGTCCAACAACAGAACTCTCTCCGGACTCGAACCAACACAATGGTGTCCTACACCGCCTACCATACAACGCCTCAAATGGTGCCATACCGATACTCGAATGGAAACTGTTGTTGTAGGTAAACTCAATCAAAGGCAAGTAGCTATCCCAAGCTCCTCCTTTTTCCAATACACAAGCTCTCAAAAGATCTTCAAGCGACTGAATCGTCCTCTCCGTCTGACCATCAGTCTGAGGATGATACGCTGAACTCAAACGCAACTTAGTACCCAAAACACTCTGCAGGCTCTCCCAAAATCTCGAAGTAAACCGCGGATCTCTATCCGAAACAATACTTGACGGAATACCATGCAGACACACAATCCTCTCAATATACAACTTAGCCAACTTCTCCAAAGGGTAATCCATACGCATAGGAATAAAGTGAGCAGATTTAGTCAATCTATCTACGATAACCCAAATAGCCTCAAAATTACTCGGCGTCCTTGGCAAACCCGATACAAAATCCATGGAGATACTATCCCATTTCCACTCAGGAATAAACAACGGCTTCATCAAACCCGATGGCTTCTGATGCTCAATCTTCGACTTCTGGCAAGTCAAACAAGAATACACAAATTCCGCAATATCCTTCTTCATACTAGGCCACCAAAATACTTTCCTCAAATCCTGATACATCTTAGTAGCACCCGGATGAATACTCAATCCGCTACGATGTCCTTCCTCAAGGATACTCTTCTTAAGCTCAACCACATCTGGAACACAAACTCGATCCCGACATCTCATAATACCATTCTCATTAATCCGAAAATCACCACCTTGGCCTTGGTTGATTAAAGTCAACCGATCAGCTAAGCTCAAATTCGATTTCTGTCCTTCTCGAATTTCATCCAAAATACCACTTGTAAGCTTTAACATACCCAACTTAAATCCAAAAGAAGTCTTCTCACATACCAAACTCAAATCCCGAAATTGCTCAATTAATTCCAACTCTCTCACCATCAATGCCGACATATGCAATGATTTCCGACTCAATGTGTAACACCCCACTTCCCAAAACAAATAAAATATGAATAACATAATAAAAATCAGAGTTTCCTTCCCAAGTGGGATATCACATAAAAATCACGTTTCCTTATAAAAAAGGTTTTTCTCCAAATACAGCGGAATATTTAAATAATACAATTAAATAAAATTTTTGATACGTTCGCAGGAAAAAAATAGGAGTTCAACATGAAACAATAAAAATGCCCAAGTCCCGTGCTACGTATCAGAGCATCCTAGACTCGACAGTCACACCAATATCCAAGCTAGCTAAGCACCTGGATTATCTGTACTTCCGAAGAAGCACAGACCACAACAACAACAAGGGGTGAGAAATCATGATCAAAAATATAATGGTAATGTAATACATGTAATAAGGCAGTAAAACACACCAACACATCACTTATTCACCCCAACAACACCATATAACGAACCTACTGTTCAAATTACAATATAACATATTATAATGCAATTATGCAACTCAACACCATGCATGCGGTACCGACTCATTGGTTCATTCAATCGAACCTGGATAGATCACTTACGCTCCTCCTGAGACATGATCTATCCCCCACCATTCTCCACAAAGGAGTACGGATGAATCACTTACGCTCCTCCTGAGACATGATTCATCCCACCAAAACACCATGATATGCAAGACACCAATGCATAATTATTATATTCTGGCACGCTAAGTGCACACGATCCTCCTGATCATATCATCATACAACAATGCATATGTATAGATATATTACACCAACACCATATAAATCAATCAGATAGTAAACGAATTCATACTATCACACCGGATATAACTACGTCCCCCCCCCCCCCCCACTCGGGGATACACGATCCTACTGATCACTACACACATATACATTACTAATTGCTCACCAACAATATTAAGGGAAATGCGTACTATCCCCAAGTACACAAGTTATATCCCATACTCATCATTTTCACACTACAGCAAGGCTAGAAGGATCACACGAGACCAATTCAGACATCTCACCAAAAGTCTCTGAGGTTACTCAGAACCTCCCTAAACCAACACCTCAGCCTATACACCAAAATCAATAATTCATCAACATCAATCCACAATCACAAACATGCCAATAGATATTATACTTACCAATTATCCTATAATTTCTACTCTAGAACCGACATTACGGTACATTACCGACATTTCAGAGTCACTCTGAATCTCACCAAGGTCCTAACCATAGTCATTAACGACGCTATAGGGAAACAACACATAACTTTTCCCAAAGCTATAATCACGGTCATTGCCAACACTACGGTAACAACACATAATCTCATCAGCTTTATATTCCTAGTTACTATCAACACTACAGTAACATCAACAATCCAACAAAATGGATCAATACTACAGTAACATCATCACCATATATATATATACCCCAAAATGGATCATCAGCATTCATCAATCCCCCAACATCAACAATAATCATAGCATGCCAATATAAAACTTTATATAACGATAAATTCCTACGGGGTTAAGGAATCCCCTCTACCCTATACATGTATAAACCATTCCCAATCAAATTTCTCCCCCCTTACCTTGACAATTGGTCGATCGATAGAATTCCTCCTAGAATTGGTCTCTTGGCCTTCTCCTTCCTCTTCCGTTCTTCGTTCCCTTTTTCCTTCGTTCTTTTTCACTTTCCTCGTTCTTTCCTCTTCTCTCTTTCTATCGCTCTTTTTTCTCAATTTTCTAAAATGTATCGTAACTCTCCTAACCCCTCATATTCTATTTCCCTTTTTAATTATTCTAATCCCAATAATAATAACTAATAAAATAATATAATATTAATAATCTTAATAATAATAATAATACTAATATAATCTTACTAATATTAATAATACCACATATTAATAATAATAATAATAATAATAATAATAATAATAATAATATTAATAATTCTAATAATAATAATAATGATAATAATAATAATAATCTTAATAATAATAATACTATTAATAATAACAATAATAATAATATTATTATCTCTCCAATAATCATAATAATACTTTTAATAATAATAATAATAATAACACTAATAATAATAATAGTAATAATAATAATAATAATAATACTATTATTATTATCACACCAATATCCCACGCCTATGGTAATCCCTTTCCTCTCCATTCCAACTTTTCTAATATCTCCTTGCTACCCCTTCATATTTCCTTCCTCACGGTTTCTATCGTGACTTTTCATATTTCCATTCTAACTTCCCAATAACCCTTTCACCTCTTATTTTACTTATTCCAACCACTAATATTCCCAATAATAATTCTAATAATAATAATTATAATAATCATTATAATAATAATAATAATATAATATAATATAATACTATTATAATATTATAGTAATATTCAACATAATAATAATAATAGTGATACACCCAACAATAATTATAATTATAATAATAATAATATTATCACACCAATAATAATAATAATATTAATAAAAATAATATAATAATAATATAATAATACTAATATTATTATTTCACCAAAATAATAATAATATTAATAATAGTAACAAATATAATAAATATAATAATAATAATAACACCCCCACCAATGTTACTATTATTTTTATATTACTATATTTCACACCAAAATATCACCAATAGTCCTCCCACATTAGGGACACCCACCAAACATCATCAAATACACCCCCACCAAAGGGCACACCAACATATAATTTTTAAAATAATAATAAAGTGACTAAATAATTAAAATGGGTGTTACAACTCTCCCCCACTTTAATTATTTTCGTCCTCGAAAATTACCTGATGGAAATAGCTCCGGATACGCTTCTCGCATCCTGCTTTCCAACTCCCAGGTCACACTGCCTCCTGCAGCACCTCCCCAAGCTACCTTCACCAAAGGTATCTCTTTCCCTCGGAGCTGTTTCATCTTACGGTCCTCGATCCTCAACGGCATCGTCTCAATAGTAAGATTCTCCCGAACCTGAACATCATCTCTCTGAATCACATGAGATGGATCAGAAACATATTTTCGCAATTGAGACACATGAAACACATCATGTAGATTCGACAACTCCGGCGGCAACGCCACCCTATAGGCCACAGCACCAACTCTTTGCAAAATTTCATAAGGTCCAATAAACTTAGGATCCAGCTTCTTGGACTTCAACGCCCGACCCACACCAGTCATCGGGTTAACTCTTAGGAATACATGATCACCTACACAGAATTCCAACTCTTTCCTCCGATTATCATGATAACTCTTCTGCCTACTCTGAGACACTTTCATTTTCTCACGAATCATCTGAATCGTCTCAGTAGTCTGCTGAACAATTTCTGGTCCAAGCACCACACTCTCACCGGTCTCATACCAACACAGAGGAGTCCTACACCTCCTCCCATACAAAGCTTCAAAGGGTGTCATTCCAATACTCGAATGGTAACTATTATTGTACGTGAATTCAATCAATGATAAATGAGTGTCCCACGCACCACCCTTTTCCAATACACAAGCTCTTAATAAATCCTCAAGCGACTGAATAGTCCTTTCCGATTGACCATCAGTTTGTGGATGATAAGCTGAACTTAATTTCAACTTAGTACCCAAAGCTTCTTGCAAGCTCTTCCAAAATTCTGAAGTAAACCTCGGATCTCTATCCGACACAATACTGGACGGAACACCATGTAACTTCACAATTACCCGAATATAAATCTCCGCCAGCTTCGTCAACGGAAAACTAATATTAATTGGCACAAAGTGTGCAGACTTCGTTAACCGATCCACAATCACCCATATAGCATCAAAACCTCTCGCCGTATTTGGCAATCCTGTAACAAAGTCCATAGAAATGCAATCCCATTTCCAAACCGGAATTTCCAACGGTTGCATAAATCCAGAAGGTCTCTGGTGTTCTACCTTCGATTTCTGACACGTCAAACAGGCATAAACAAATTGAGCAATGTCTCTTTTCATACCAGACCACCAAAATAATTTCTTTAAATCATGATACATCTTCGTAGCTCCGGGATGAATACTCAGATTACTACGGTGTCCTTCACTCAAAATCAGCTTTTTCAGTTCCTCATCATCTGGTACACAAATCCTGCCTCTAAATCTCAACACACCTGTACTATCCAATTTAAAGTCACTATCGGAGTCACTTCCTACTCCAGGCATCAAATCTACCAATTTCACATCCAACTTATGATTCTCTCTAATCATATCCAAGAAGTCATTATTTACCTGCAACATACCCAACATTACACTCTCTGCAGTAGTTTCACAAACCATGCTCAAATCTCTGAATTGTTCAATTAACTCAATTTCTTTCACCATCAGAGCTGCCATATGAATTGTCTTTCTACTCAAAGCGTCTGCCACTACATTGGCCTTTCCCGGATGATAACTCAAACTGAAGTCATAATCCTTCAAAAATTCTAACCATCTTCTTTGCCTCATATTCAGCTCTTTCTGATCAAACAGGTATCTCAGACTCTTATGATCACTAAACACTTCAAATCTTGAACCATACAGGTAATGCCTCCAAATTTTCAACACAAAAACAACCGCAGCTAACTCAAGATCATGAGTAGGATAATTTCGCTCATGCACTCTCAGTTGCCGCGAAGCATATGCTACTACCTTACCATTCTGCATAAGAACTCCTCCTAATCCCATCTTAGACGCATCACAGTACACCACAAACGGTTCACTCGGAGTCGGTAACACTAACACCGGTGTCGTAGTCAATCTCTTTTTCAACTCTTCAAAACTTTCTTCACAAGCAGCGTCCCATACGAAAACTTGGTTCTTTCTCGTCAACTGAGTTAATGGCAACGCCAAATTAGAGA
This sequence comes from Lathyrus sativus, assembly GCA_963859935.3. NCBI lineage: Eukaryota > Viridiplantae > Streptophyta > Magnoliopsida > Fabales > Fabaceae > Lathyrus > Lathyrus sativus. The sequence goes on from OZ012736.1 coordinate 24,977,063, forward strand.
ACCCTTCAATAAACCTGCGGTAATAACCAGCTAAACCCAGAAAGCTCCTAATTTCTGTCGCTGTCTTCGGCGGTTCCCACTGCAATACTGCACTTACTTTTGACGGATCCACCGCTATTCCATCTTCAGATATTACATGCCCCAAGAAACTCACTCTCTTCAACCAGAAGTCACACTTTGACAGTTTAGCAAATAATTTATTTTCCTTCAACACTTGCAAGGCAATTCTCAAATGTCCTGCATGTTCTCCATCAGATTTAGAATAAATTAATATATCATCAATAAACACTACAATGAATTGATCCAAATAAGAATGGAAAATTCTGTTCATATACTCCATAAATACTCCCGGCGCATTAGTCACTCCAAACGGCATTACAGCATATTCATAATGTCCATATCGAGTTCTAAAAGCAGTCTTCTGAATATCACCTTCTTTTACTCTTATTTGATGATAACCCGACCTTAAGTCAATCTTACTAAACACACAAGCTCCCACCAGCTGGTCCATCAAATCATCAATCCTCGGGAGAGGATACTTATTCTTAATCGTCACTTTATTCAACTGACGGTAATCGATGCACAAACGCATACTACCATCCTTCTTCTTCACCAACAACACTGGAGCTCCCCACGGCGATACACTTGGCCTAATAAACTTTCTATCCAACAATTCTCCAATCTGAGACTTCAACTCAGCCAATTCCACTGCAGACATCCTGTACGGCGCCATAGAAATAGGCCTCGTACCAGGAACAAGATCAATACCAAATTCCACTTCTCGCATCGGAGGCAATTCCGTAATGTCGTCAGGAAACACTTCCGGAAATTCATTCACCACTGCCAATTCCTCCATTGACACTTTGCTATCCACCGATAAAGTTGCAAATAAAGCAAACACTCTAGTTTCATCTTCCAACAAGGCCCTCAATTCTTTATTAGACAAAGAACTTGCTAAAGCTTCCTCTTCAGGGGTCAAGAACAACAATTCCTTCCGAAAACAGTCGATGTAGACTCGGTTGAACTCTAACCAGTTCATACCCAGAATAACATCCAATTTACCAAGTGGTAGACAAATCAAATCCACTTCAAATTCTCTACCGAAAATAGTCAGCGGACACTTCAGGCATACCAAAGAAGTAGTCACTGAACCTATAGAGGGTGTCTCAATAGTCATTCGTCTCTCCAGAGTAGACGGCACCAATCCTATCCTCTCCACACAATCCACAGAAATAAACGAGTGTGTTGCACCCGTATCAATAATAGCAGTTAAAGGAATATTATTGATAATACAAGTACCTTTGATAACACGCTCATCACTGGCAGCTTGAGTTCCTGCCAAAGCAAACACTTTTCCACCAGCCGGAGACGTCTGAGGCTTCTTCGGCTTCTCACAATGGGTACTGATGTGACCCTTCTCACCACAGTTATAACAGGTCGGCATAGTTGCTCTGCAGTCAGCTATCACATGACCTGGTTTTCCACACTTAAAACACTTTTTGGCTTCATTAGGACAATCATTAGCACGGTGTCCCATACCACCGCACCGAAAACATTTCCCTTCAGCAGATGCTCTCCCATCTCTAGGCTTCTTATCAACAACAGCTTTACGTTTTCCCTTATCAACAGCAACACCATAAGGAGTACCACTAAACCTCTGCTTACCCTTACGGTCATTAACAGCTTTGTAGTGTGCAATCCTTGCCCGGTTATCATTATCATAGATCCTGCTCCTGCTTACCAGCTCAGGATAGCTCCTGATCTTCTGACAAGCAATCCCCAGCTTAATCTCTGGACGCAGTCCATTCTCAAACTTTAAGCACTTAGAAGTCATTGCCCCTTCCACATTATAGTGAGGACAATACTGCACCAGCTCCTCAAACTTAGCAGCAATACTCTGCTACAGTCATACTACCCTGCTTCAGCTCTAAGAATTCAATTTCCTTAGCACTCCGAATATCTTCCGGAAAATACTTCTCCAGAAAACCCTTCCGAACTACCTCCCAAGTAATGGCAGTTCCAGCAGCTTCCAATCTTTGGCGACTATTGTCCCACCAAGCTTCAGCCTCACCCTCCAGCATGTGAGTACCAAACCTCACCTTCTGCTCATCAGTACAATCCATAGTTCTGAAGATTTTCTCAATTGCCTTCAGCCACTTCTGAGCAGCTTCTGGGTCCAGAATTCCTCCTTCAAACGTTGGCGGCTTGTTGTTCCGAAACTGCGCCAAACTCCTGAATTGGGCATCTGCAGTTTGATTCTGATTAGCAACAGCTTGCGCCATTGCTTGCATAGCAGCAGCTAATGCAGCATCGTTCCTTCCTGCCATACTGCTCAAAACATAACAACACCAGGTTAAAAGATATTCAACTACATCATAACGGACAGACTCAACTCGACTCAACAACACTGGCCGGACGGACCGACCTGCTCTGATACCAATTGTAACACCCCACTTCCCAAAACAAATAAAATATGAATAACATAATAAAAATCAGAGTTTCCTTCCCAAGTGGGATATCACATAAAAATCACGTTTCCTTATAAAAAAGGTTTTTCTCCAAATACAGCGGAATATTTAAATAATACAATTAAATAAAATTTTTGATACGTTCGCAGGAAAAAAAATAGGAGTTCAACATGAAACAATAAAAATGCCCAAGTCCCGTGCTACGTATCAGAGCATCCTAGACTCGACAGTCACACCAATATCCAAGCTAGCTAAGCACCTGGATTATCTGTACTTCCGAAGAAGCACAGACCACAACAACAACAAGGGGTGAGAAATCATGATCAAAAATATAATGGTAATGTAATACATGTAATAAGGCAGTAAAACACACCAACACATCACTTATTCACCCCAACAACACCATATAACGAACCTACTGTTCAAATTACAATATAACATATTATAATGCAATTATGCAACTCAACACCATGCATGCGGTACCAACTCATTGGTTCATTCAATCGAACCTGGATAGATCACTTACGCTCCTCCTGAGACATGATCTATCCCCCACCATTCTCCACAAAGGAGTACGGATGAATCACTTACGCTCCTCCTGAGACATGATTCATCCCACCAAAACACCATGATATGCAAGACACCAATGCATAATTATTATATTCTGGCACGCTAAGTGCACACGATCCTCCTGATCATATCATCATACAACAATGCATATGTATAGATATATTACACCAACACCATATAAATCAATCAGATAGTAAACGAATTCATACTATCACACCGGATATAACTACGTCCCCCCCCCCCCCCACTCGGGGATACACGATCCTACTGATCACTACACACATATACATTACTAATTGCTCACCAACAATATTAAGGGAAATGCATACTATCCCCAAGTACACAAGTTATATCCCATACTCATCATTTTCACACTACAGCAAGGCTAGAAGGATCACACGAGACCAATTCAGACATCTCACCAAAAGTCTCTGAGGTTACTCAGAACCTCCCTAAACCAACACCTCAGCCTATACACCAAAATCAATAATTCATCAACATCAATCCACAATCACAAACATGCCAATAGATATTATACTTACCAATTATCCTATAATTTCTACTCTAGAACCGACATTACGGTACATTACCGACATTTCAGAGTCACTCTGAATCTCACCAAGGTCCTAACCATAGTCATTAACGACGCTATAGGGAAACAACACATAACTTTTCCCAAAGCTATAATCACGGTCATTGCCAACACTACGGTAACAACACATAATCTCATCAGCTTTATATTCCTAGTTACTATCAACACTACAGTAACATCAACAATCCAACAAAATGGATCAATACTACAGTAACATCATCACCATATATATATATACCCCAAAATGCATCATCAGCATTCATCAATCCCCCAACATCAACAATAATCATAGCATGCCAATATAAAACTTTATATAACGATAAATTCCTACGGGGTTAAGGAATCCCCTCTACCCTATACATGTATAAACCATTCCCAATCAAATTTCTCCCCCCTTACCTTGACAATTGGTCGATCGATAGAATTCCTCCTAGAATTGGTCTCTTGGTCTTCTCCTTCCTCTTCCGTTCTTCGTTCCCTTTTTCCTTCGTTCTTTTTCACTTTCCTCGTTCTTTCCTCTTCTCTCTTTCTATCGCTCTTTTTTCTCAATTTTCTAAAATGTATCGTAACTCTCCTAACCCCTCATATTCTATTTCCCTTTTTAATTATTCTAATCCCAATAATAATAACTAATAAAATAATATAATATTAATAATCTTAATAATAATAATAATACTAATATAATCTTACTAATATTAATAATACCACATATTAATAATAATAATAATAATAATAATAATAATAATAATAATAATAATATTAATAATTCTAATAATAATAATAATGATAATAATAATAATAATCTTAATAATAATAATACTATTAATAATAACAATAATAATAATATTATTATCTCTCCAATAATCATAATAATACTTTTAATAATAATAATAATAACACTAATAATAATAATAGTAATAATAATAATAATAATAATACTATTATTATTATCACACCAATATCCCACGCCTATGGTAATCCCTTTCCTCTCCATTCCAACTTTTCTAATATCTCCTTGCTACCCCTTCATATTTCCTTCCTCACGGTTTCTATCGTGACTTTTCATATTTTCATTCTAACTTCCCAATAACCCTTTCACCTCTTATTTTACTTATTCCAACCACTAATATTCCCAATAATAATTCTAATAATAATAATTATAATAATCATTATAATAATAATAATAATATAATATAATATAATATAATACTATTATAATATTATAGTAATATTCAACATAATAATAATAATAGTGATACACCCAACAATAATTATAATTATAATAATAATAATATTATCACACCAATAATAATAATAATATTAATAAAAATAATATAATAATAATATAATAATACTAATATTATTATTTCACCAAAATAATAATAATATTAATAATAGTAACAAATATAATAAATATAATAATAATAATAACACCCCCACCAATGTTACTATTATTTTTATATTACTATATTTCACACCAAAATATCACCAATAGTCCTCCCACATTAGGGACACCCACCAAACATCATCAAATACACCCCCACCAAAGGGCACACCAACATATAATTTTTAAAATAATAATAAAGTGACTAAATAATTAAAATGGGTGTTACACAATGCATCCGCTACTACATTCGCTTTACCCGGATGGTAGTTCAAGCCAAAATCATAATCCTTCAAAAGTTCAAGCCATCTTCTTTGTCTTGCATTCAATTCCTTTTGATCAAAAAGATATCTCAAACTCTTGTGGTCACTAAACACTTCAAATCTTGCGCCAAATAAATAATGCCTCCAAAGTTTCAACACGAACACAACGGCGGCCAACTCTAAGTCATGCGTCGGATAATTCTTCTCATGCACTTTGAGTTGCCTCGAAGCATAAGCTACAACTTGGTTATTCTGCATCAACACACCTCATAAACCCATCAAAGAAGCATCACAATACACAACGAATGGTTCTTCTGGATTTGGCAGAATCAAAACAGAAGCTGTCGTTAACCTTCGCTTAAGTTCTTGAAAACTCGCTTCACACTTGGCGTCCCAAACAAAGGCTTGACCCTTCCTAGTCAACTGCGTCAACGGCAACGACAACTTAGCAAATCCTTCAATAAACTTCCGATAATAACCGGCTAAACCAAGAAAACTTCTGATCTCAAAAACTGACTTCGGAGTCTCCCATTGCGACACCGCTTCAACCTTCGACGGATCGATCGCAATACCACTACTAGAAATCACATGACCAAGGAAACTAACTTCCTTCAACCAAAATTCACACTTAGAAAGCTTCGCGAACAACTGCTTCTCTCTCAGCACAGATAACACAATCTTCAGATGCTCGGCATGCTCTCCTTCGCTCTTCGAATAAACCAAAATGTCGTCGATAAAAACCACCACAAACTTATCCAAATAAGGATGGAAAATCCTATTCATGTATTCCATAAATACACCTGGCGCATTAGTCACACCAAATGGCATCACGGAATGCTCATAATGTCCATACCTCGTCCGAAAGGCCGTCTTCTGAATATCCTCAGCTTTCACACGGATCTGATGATACCCAGATCTCAAATCAATCTTGCTGAACACGCTTGCACCAACCAGCTGATCCATCTGATCATCAATCCTTGGAAGTGGATACTTATTCTTAATAGTCACCTTGTTCAACTGTCTGTAATCCACACAGAGCCTCATAGAACCCTCTTTCTTCTTAACCAACAACACCGGTGCACCCCACGGTGACACGCTCGGACGAATAAACCTCTTTTCAAGCAAATCCTCAAGTTGACTCTTCAACTCTTTTAACTCCGAGGCCGACATACGATATGGAGCCATCGATATCGGACTAGTCCCAGGAATCAAATCTATCGAAAACTCCACTTCTCGCTCCGGCGGTAAATCCTTTATCTCTTCAGGGAATACTTCCGGAAAATCTCTAACAATGGGCACAACATCAATCTCTTCACTTTCACTAGTCCTCAAGGTTGCCATAAGCATAAATACCTTAGCCCCATCTTGTACCGATTCCTTCACTTGTTTCCTCGTCATAAACAATTCCCTTTCAACATCCGAGTCGGGAAAAATAACCGTTTTGTCAAAACAGTTAATATACACACGATTGAATTTTAACCAATTCATTCCAAGAATGACATCCAGTTGATCTAAATGAAGACACACTAAATCAATCCCAAAATCTCTACCGAAAATACTTAACGGGCAATTCAAGCAAACATACGGTGTAGTTACTGAACCCATAGCAGGAGTATCAATAACCATACCGCCACCAATCACAGACAACTCAAGATTCAACCTTCTAACACAATCCAAAGAAATAAAAGAATGCGTAGCTCCGGTATCAATTATAGCGATCAAAGGTGTACCATTAATGAAGCACGTACCTCGGATCAATCGATCGTCGCTAGCAGTCTCAGATCCAGATAGGGCGAACACTTTCCCGCTCCCTTGATTCTTCTTCGGCTTATCGCACTTGGTACTGATGTGCCCTCGCTCACCACAGTTATAGCAAATAACACCCGCACCACTTCTACACTCTAGAGCCTTGTGGCCTGGCTTGCCACACTTAAAACACCTCGGTTCAACACTTTTGCACTCCGGAGCACGATGCCCCGCTTCACCACAAGTGTAACACCTAACCGGGGTAGAAACTCCCCCACTTGTCTTCTTGCCAAAACCAACCTTTTGTTTCCCCTTATCAGCAGGAGTTACGTAAGGTTTTCCTCTGAATTGTCCCTTTCCTTTCTTGTCACTTAGACTCTTGTAGTGGCTGGACCTAGCCCTACTGTCTTCGTCATAAATTCTGCTCTTGTTAACCAACTCAGAAAACCGCCTGATTTCCTGATATCCAATAGCTTGTCTAATCTCGGGTCTCAAACCGTTCACAAACTTGAGGCACTTAGACCTCTCAGCATTACCAGTATTATAGTGAGGACAAAATTTGATCAACTCCTCAAATTTCGCCGCATACTCAGCAACCGTCGAATTACCTTGCTTCAACTCAAGAAATTCGATCTCTTTCTTCCCCCGCACATCCTCTGGAAAATACTTCTCCAGAAAGGTTTCTCTAAACAAATCCCACGTAATCACAATATCATCTTCCTCAAATCTTTGGCGAGTATTACCCCACAAATCTTCAGCTTCTTCTTCGAGCATATGAGTCCCAAACTACACCTTCTGTGCATCCGAGCAATTCATAACTCGAAAAATCTTTTCCACGGCTTTCAACCAAATTTGTGCCTTGTCCGGTTCATGAGTTCCCTTGAAGACCGGAGGGTTATTCTTTTGGAATTTCCCCAAAGCACGGAATCCATCATCAGCATGATTCCTCACATTCACATTGGCCGGAGGATTCTGCCCAATTGCCCCCGCCAATCTCGTCAATGCCTCCGCAATCGCTTCGTCGTTCCTCCCTGCAACCATCTTACTAATTCCAGCAACAGAACCACGTAAGAACAACCAATATTGATAATGCAACACACGCATATCAATAACACACAGGAAGAAAACACTCTAACAACTTGGCCGGACGGACCGACCAGCTCTGATACCACTACTGTAACACCCCCTTCTATACCCCAATAAATGCATATAAAACATTTAAGCATATACAAATTCATCAGAGTAAAAGTTTTAGAATAAGGTATAAAAGAAGAATGTCACAACTTCACCAATAAAACACTTTAACATTTTTGCTCCATAAAATATGTAACATTTTTGTAGTTTTAGAAATCACATTACAACATTTAATTTAAGCGGAAGATAACATCATTTAATCAGTTCCAAAATATTAATTTAAATGCACATAAGTCATCCAGATTAATACATCATATCAGTTAGATTACAAAACCACATCAGCTGATACATCACAATGTATCACAAAAGAATGACTATACTAGTCTAACTACCCGGTGTTACATATCAGAACAGCCGACTCAAAAGAATGAAGACTAACTTCACAAAAGGACTCCAGCATCCTAATCTGCAATGCCTCATAGAGCATTATAAAACAGCAGAAGGGTGAGAAATATAACCATAATAATCAAAGCATAAGATTATATATATAGGTAATCATGTAACACATATTCACATTTCTCACCACACTTCATTCTCTTAGTCATATATATTTACCACACATGTATATATACAAACAAAGCATTCCCACATTATGTATACACTTACAATTTCCACAATCTCATCATTCACACATAAGCATCACTTCATGCATATGTCATATATCAATGTGACTCAACAACTCAATGCAACTCATGCAATGCGATACCGACTCTCGTTATCTTTTTTCGGTTTTTACATTAAACCGGGTCCACACTTCTAGACCGATAACCCGTTATCTTTTTTTCGGTTTTTACATTAAACCGGGTCCACACTTCTAGACCGATAACCACAAAGGCCCGTCCTCTAAGCCTTCAAACCCACACTTCTAGGTTTGGGACAAGCCACTAGTTTCCACGAAACTAACAGACATTGCCTCTTGACTAAATGATGCATGTACAATCAACCACAACAAATGCACTTAAGACCGACATCTTAATCTCATGCATTTACATAATTCATCTCTTCAAGAATTACACAATGATTGCACATACAACATATATCACACAATCAAGGTATTCACATCACAATACCATTTATACAATTATAAGTCATGCACACATATCCACAATGTTCTCATGCATACTCATCACATAATTGTATACTCATTAAGCATTCGCAAGTTCATTAGACAATACACATACATTCATCATTGTATTCACATGTATTTCTATTTATCACAATTAATACGCATCGCACATCAACTAGGATTCACGCCCGTAGGCTACCCACAGCACACATCATCACAATAGATCATATCTATATCATATCATAGAGGTATTAACCTATGAGGAGCAACCAAACCATCTCCACATGAACAACACAGCAAAGGAAAAATGTTGTCACATTCGCCTTCATTCGCCTGGCGAACCCCCGCAGCGAACCTTCGCCTGGCCTTCGCCTGGCGAACTCTCTCAGCGAACACTCTCTAGACTTCGCCTGGCGAGACTTCCCAGCGAGCCCAAGTCAGTAGCTACTGACTTCATTCGCCACCATTCGCCAGCACCTTCGCTGGGCGAACCTTCGCTATCCACCTTCGCTTGGCGAACTCGCCAGCGAAGTCCACTGGAACTTAATCATAATTACTCGCCAGCATTCGCTAGGCTTCGCCTGGCGAAGCTTCGCCTTCGCTCGCCTGGCGAGAGCCAGCGAACCTGCGCAGAACAGAACCCTATTCTGTTCCTCCTCCACAATCCACCATCATCCAACTTCTCACACAACAAAATCAGTACAAACAGCATCAATACATGTTACCCGACTATTCTAGGGCATTATTGCTCAGTTTCAACCGATTAAATCATCAATCTACCGATTATTCCAACTTTTGCCCTAATTGGAAAGTGATGAAAACTCTACCAAAACCCCAACCCAACATACATAACATCATGCAATGATCAAATAGAAACATTTCTCACCCTTACCTCGATTAATCGGAGCTTTGACGTTGGTTCTTGATGATTTCCACTTTTCCTCTTCTTCTCTTCTCTTTCTCTCCTTTCTTCTTCTTTCCTCTTTCTTCCCAAATGTTTCTCTATCTTTCTTTTCTTTTCTTTCTCTCTTATATAATTCCTTCATTTTCCTTCCTCTCCAATTCCTTCTTAATTTTCTATCCATACCAATTAATAAAAATTAATTCCAACATTAATAAAAATCCCACTAAATCAATTAATTACTACAATTAATTATTTAATGAAATTTGGGCTGTTACAATCGCACAATCTATCATTAATGACCATGATAGACCCCCCACCAAAAGGATGACGAAGCGAAACACAAACAAACTATCGCACAATCTGACATCGACGAAATGTCAGACCCACCACCAAAAGGATGACGGAGCGAAACTCACACCGGCCACTACCACCAAAAGGATAATAGGGCAAACACAAACACACATCGCACAATCTGACATCGACAAAATGCCAGACCCACCACCAAAAGGATGACGGAGCGAAACACAAACAAAATATCGCGCAATCTGACATCGACGAAATGCCAGACCCACCACCAAAAGGATGATGGAGCGAAACACAAACAAAATATCGCACAATCTGACATCGACGAAATGCCAGACCCACCACCAAAAGGATGATGGAGCGAAACACAAACAAAATATCGCACAATCTGACATCGACGAAATGCCAGACCCACCACCAAAAGGATGACGGAGCAAAACTCACACCAGCCACTACCACCAAAAGGATGATAGGGCGCACACAATCGCACAATCTGACATCGACGAAATGCCAGACCCACCACTAAAAGGATGATGGAGCGAAACACACACAAGCCACTACCACCAAAAGGATGATAGGGCGCACACAATCGCACAATCTGACATCGACAAAATGCCAGACCCACCACCAAAAGGATGACGGAGCGAAACACAAACAAAATATCGCACAATCTGACATCGACGAAATGCCAGACCCACCACCAAAAGGATGATGGAGCGAAACACAAACAAAATATCGCACAATCTGACATCGACGAAATGCCAGACCCACCACCAAAAGGATGACGGAGCGAAACACAAACAAAATATCGCGCAATCTGACATCGACGAAATGCCAGACCCACCACCAAAAGGATGATGGAGCGAAACACAAACAAAATATCGCACAATCTGACATCGACGAAATGCCAGACCCACCACCAAAAGGATGATGGAGCGAAACACAAATAAAATATCGCACAATCTGACATCGACGAAATGCCAGACCCACCACCAAAAGGATGACGGAGCGAAACTCACACCAGCCACTACCACCAAAAGGATGATAGGGCGCACACAATCGCACAATCTGACATCGACGAAATGCCAGACCCACCACCAAAAGGATGATGGAGCGAAACACACACCAGTCACTACCACCAAAAGGATGATAGGACAAACACAATCGCACAATCTGACATCGACAAAATGCCAGACCCACCACCAAAAGGATGACGGAGCGAAACTCACACCAGCTACTACCACCAAAAGGATGATAGGACAAACACAAATTGAAGGCTACCAACACCAAAAGGATGCAGGCTAGGTTGAACTGGCGAGGTTCGACAATCACCAAAAGGATGATAGTAAGGCAATTGACAATGGTCACGCTTGCTGGATACAACTCATTAGGGAACACCCAAGAGGAAGATTGAATTGAAATGAGTCAACGGGGTACGCCCACCGTCTTGTTTGGAGGTCATAGTTTTGTTAAAAATGATTTCATGGTTACGCCCATGAATTTTGAAGAGGATGTCCCTGACTGGGCTGAGTTTGTCTTGGAATTTTGTCTTGTCTTGCTCAACAAAAGGCTGAATAACTTCATGAGGTATGCTCACGGTTTTGCTGAAGATGCCCCTGCTCGGGCTGGATCTTGCATTAGACTTCTTGGATTTGCCCAACAAAAGGTTGAACAACTTCGTGGGGAATGTTCACGGTCTTGAATGGTATGCCCCTGACTAGGCTGAATGTTGATTTGCATATCTGATCAACCACGAGGTTGAAATACGTCATGGGAGACGCCCATGGTCTTGAAAAAGATGCCCCTGACTGGGCTGAATCTTGCTTTGAATAACTTCAAATTTTGTGAGAGAAACCCACAATTGCAGAAGGTTGCCCCTGACTGGGCTGATGATTACTTTGAAGCTCTCGAAAATCGTGGGACAAACCCACCATCTTGCGGAAGATGCCCCTGACTGGGCCGATGACAGTCTTGGAAGTCTTCGAGATTGATCCTGGACCTCGACTTGCATATATGAATGTTGGATGATAATGATGTTCCATAATAAATGGAAATGCAAATGCAAATGCTGACGCGCGGAGATGCAAGAGCTAGGGAAGTATGATATGATTGGTATGCATATGATGTAAGATGCTTATGAGGTCGAATGCAATGGGTATGATGCAGATAATGCAGACGGGTAATTTGGAAATGCATGTGAAGACGCCAGCGTGGGGGACTTTTGGTAGTTGCCAATGTGGATTGGACTTCGGGTGGTGGGAGGGATTGACTTCCTCGACACGCAGTTCGTTGAAGACGTTATGATTAAAGCAGCAGATGATGCTCTAGATGCTGTGAGTCTGGGCACTTGGCGATTTGTTGTGAATTTCCTTCAGAGAAGGTTGCAACTTTACTTGTTGATCAAAGCAACTTGGTATTGCCCCAGTCTGAATATGGTAATGATATGCCCCTGCTCGAGCCGTTGAATGGTTTGCCCCAGCCTGTGGGTTTTTTTGAAATAATCTTGCCTCGTGTACGCCACTGAAAGTCAAGTTCCTCCTCGACTGCCCCTTGCTGAAGTGTCTTTGAATACCTAGCACTAATTTGCAAATAAAATTGTACATTCATAAATGGTAATATTAATGCAAAGTTCGATACAAGATTTGAAAAAAAACCGTCTTTTATTGAAGTGTCGTGATATTGAGACAAATGGACTGCTAGCCCAGACGTTGTGCTAATTTGATCGGTGCGAAGGATATAGCAAGCAAAAATGACGCCAATATTGATGATTAGAAATCATGTGAGGAGTCAAGTTACGCAACCTTGCGACAATATGCTTTCAGAATAAACCTCGTCTCAATTAGGTCTTTCGAGGGTTGTAACGTGGTCTGGTTCACGGTTACGAAACAAAGGTTATTAGGCTCAAAGTATGATTTGTACCCACCCCTTCTTCTTAATGATCTCCAGTTCTACGCTCAGTTAATTCTACACTTGTTTGGACGGTGTAAGCTTGAAGGTTCAAGGTTTGCTCGACGTGGTAGTCACCTTATTTTGATGGATGCCAGTGCCCCTTTGATCTGGGTGGCCACTGAATCCTTTTTTGTTTTTGTTGAGGATTTCGGGGTCCTCTTTTGCTTTTGTTTTGATCCCTAACTTTTGCATGGATTGACTTTGTTTGTCAGATCCATCGGGATTGCCTTGATTTTGTCTAAGTCCCCTCTGAGGTGTTTGACTTAGCAGGCTTTTGATTTTTCCTTTTTTTTGGATTTTGTTGTGACTGCCCTGTTGTGAGTCATTGGTGAACAACCGTCTTTTGGATTTTGCTTGTTGATTCAAGTGCGGGGTTGAATTAGCTGAACACTACCCTGCCCCAGGTTAAGTGTAAGGTTTGAATATCCGAAGGAAACTGCTACTTCTAAGCTCGAAGTGGTTTACTAGGGATTAACTCCTTATATCTCCGGTGTTTGGGGAATTGAAGCAATGCCTGTACATCATTGATGAGATTCTATCTGAAAGCATATGAGTTCGCAATTATGGGTATCTCGTTTTCATCATCCTCCCTCAAATCATGCTAAACAACAGTGAATAGAGTGGAGTGAATAAATGTGTCGGTGATAAGTGAAAAATGAGTGAATACGACATAACTAATTCAAAACACGCATAAACAATACATTAATGAAAACCAAATACGAATGGCAATTGTTCAAAGCATACAGTACTTAAACAAACAAAAACAAAACATAAGGAAAATAAAATATGAAATGGCATCATGACTGCCTTCTTTGGGATGAACTTGACTTGACTGGATTTGATGTTGGCACTAGCTGGCCGATGGCAATGGATCGTTGATGATATTCGGAGACTTTCCATTGAAGTTGATAGCATCCCTATCGATCATGTCTTGAATTATGTGCTTGAAAGCTCTGCAGTCCTCAATGGTATGACCTGGAGCGCCCTTATGGAACTCACAATGAGCATTTGCATCGTAATCGGCAGGAATGACAGTTGGGGGAGCCAAATCTCTTGGGACAATAGCCTTTTTCTCCATCAACTGAGCAAAGATACTAGCATATTTCATTGGTAGACGATCAAAGACTCTATCTGGTCTCCATGTTCTCTGCGGACGCTGTGGGCGAGTACCTTGTCGTTGCTGAGTAGCTTGCATCTGCTGTTGCTGAGGAGGATACTGATATCCTTGTTGGTTGTAGGCTTGTTGCTGAGGATCCTGTTTCCGTGGCATTTGAGCTTGCACTGCTTGAATAGCTGGCTGATAAGGCATAGGAGCACATTACGCGGCAGCAGCATATGGATACTGATAATAGGGAACTTGATAAGGCATAGGAGCGGGAGCTTGTTGGGAAGCCTGCCCTTTCTGCAAAAAGATGGCATTTGTTTCGCCCTCCTTCTTCTTATATCCATTGAAAGGCTTCTTGGCATTGGCCTGGTTGTTGGAACCTCCTGGGATCTTTCCACTCTTCAGCCCTTCTTCAATTCTCTCGCCGACGATCACCAAGTCAGAAAATCCAGCAGAGACACTACCGATCAACTTTTCGTAGTACTGGCCTTGCAAGGTACCCATGAAGATGTCAATCAATTCACGGTCAACAAGAGGTGGATGCACCCTTGCGGCTAGCTCTCTCCATCGTTGCGCGTACTCCTTGAAGGATTCATTATCCTTCTGAGTCATACTCTGAAGTTGAGTACGATTCGGAGCAAGATCGCTGTTGTACTTGTACTGTTTGACAAATGCATCGGCTAGCTCGGCCCAAGTACGCACGCTGTTACGTTCCAGCTGCATATACCATTCGAGTGATGCCCCAGACAAACTGTCTTGGAAGCAATGGATCATGAGCTTTTCATCTCTAGCATAGGCAGCCATCTTGCGACAGTACATCTTCAGATGAATATTTGGGCAACTAAGACCTTTGTACTTCAAAAATTCGGGCACCTTGAACTTGGGAGGAATGACAACATCATGCACCAAGCACAATTCCAAAGCACTGAAAGAATTTGAGTTATGCCCCTCCATGGCTCGGAGTTTCTCGGCTAGATCTCGGCACATCATCATGGCTTCAGAATCCTGAGCAGCAACAGGACTGGCAATGGGGATAGCAGCATGATAGTTCTGGACATCGTCATATTGATCCATCAAAGTATCTTCGATATGAGGAACTGGGATTCGCACAGCATTAGGCTGGGCGTGCGGGATAACTCCAACAGTAACTCCAGGTGCTGGGATTGGCTGAGAAGTGTTTCCTTCGGCTGTGTTATTGAAGTTCAACGGCATCCCATGAGGATTCGGAATTGGAACCAAAGGGATGGCAGTAGACCCTTGTCCTTGACCATTGTTGACGAAAGCAGTGGCTTCACGCTGTTCTTCCTCTCTTCTGGCTGTGAGGATGGCTTCAAGGATCTGGTCGATCTTTCCTTTCATAGAATCCAACTCTTCCCTAAAGGCAGCTTGCTCCTGCTGAATCTGCTCCATCATTCGTCTTGTATTAGCTCTAGTTGCGTACTGGTGTCGAGGAATCAACTTGATTTACTGGAGAGGAAGGAATGAAGACATAAGATTTTGTTGAAGGACTGGAAATGCAAAATGCACAACATGTGAAATGCAATGCGAATGATATGCAAGATGCAATGCAAGATACAAGATCCAGGATCACAGGATCAAAGTTCAAACAGCTCCTGAAGCTGGTAACTGTAATAGATAAGTAACCATAATTCCTGCTCAAAGAAAATTGACAGGTACGACCTATGCGGGAAGATCTAAACATTCTACCCATAAACCCACTTACGGGATGGTTTCTACGTTTGGTTCCCAGGATCACGGACACTAGTCGTATTAGCGTCACGCAACAGGCTAGCCGTATTATGACGATAATGACGATAAGGTCTCTCCTGAGCAGGGTCCTCGTGCTAGGCGCACAAGGAGCGAGTCCTTGGAGACTAACACTACACGACCACCAATATCGGAACTGGTGCTAACAAAAGGTTCCCAGAATCACGGACCCTTCATTAATCAAGTCGTGCAACAGGCTAGCTGTGTTATAACGAGATCTACGAATAGGTCTCCTCTGGAGGAGCTTTCGTGCTAGGCATACAAGGAGTGAATCCTTGGTGACTAACACTACTCGACTACCAATTCTAAACTATGTGTTCTCTCTGCTTTTACCAAAGCTCGGGCGTAGAGCTTTACTCCTGATGTCATCCCAAGAACCCACATGCTAAGATAACAAGCATAAATAAAATCCACAAGAGAGAAGATACAAAAAGAAAACAAATAAAAAACAAACACTCCTCACAAACCAAAAGATAGGCTCGACTCTCTCTTTGCATGGAGCAAAATGTCCCCAGCAGAGTCGCCACCTGGTCGCACCTCGAAAAATCACGGAGACATTTCGGAGAAAACGACCCTCGCGCAAAAGGCGCGGAAATGCGGTTCGACAGAGTCGCCACCGAACTTTATTTATCCCGAATAAACGGGAGAGGAAAATATCGAGAAAACCTCTTAAAACGAAAGGATAGGAACAGGGCTGTCGCAACCATGTTCCGGGTTCGGGAGTCGATTACGTGAGGGGAAGGTATAAGCACCCCTCACGTCCGTCGTACTCGACGGGAACCTCTTAAGGTAATTGTGGGGAGTGTTGTTTAGGTTTACTTGTTTTCTTCTCGTTATTAAAGGTAGAATTGGTAGGGTAAAAAGGTTAAAGACGCAAAGGAGAGATGGGTGGTTAGAGGATAGGGTGCTCGCCAAGGATTGGGGCCCTTGTGCCTACGTATGCTCATTCGGACGAGAATGAGAAATCAGAGCGTCGTAGTTAGACTACGGGAAAAGGATGGGGGGTGGACGAAATAATGGAGGAAGATAGGAGTGTGGAATAGGGGAGAAAATGGGAAATGTGCTCGCCAAGATCATCGCAATCTTGTGCCTACGTATCTTACATTCGGACGAGAATGAAAGAATCAGAGAAGTCGTAGTTCGTGGTAACAACCACGAAAAGGTGAGGTTGAATAGATTGGAAGTTTGAGAAAGAGACGAAAGGGTGACTGACAAGCAACCCAAGAGCGCGCCTCAAGAGCTTGTCACTCAAGAATTCAAGGAATGCGAGATTCCAAGAACTCAGTTCTTTCGGGAATTGACTGAATAAGTTGAAGATAAAGAGTTGGATGTTTTGAAATTGAAATAATGAACTAATAACAACTCAAAGGCGTGCTTCGAGAGTTACTTATTCGAATATCCAAAGAATGCTAGATTCTGAGAATATCTCTCTTTCGTAAGTTTTTAAAAAATGTTTGTGAAAAGATCGAATCGAAAAATGGCATGCGAGGCCAAAAGAAGTTGGTTTGAAGTAGTTTGACGATGCATCGAGGATTTGTTTGAAAATGAAACCGACTTGACGACGTGTCAAGGGTTAGGATTGCGAGAAACGATATTAGTCCCTGAGGGTGCCCCTAATATCGAAACCATGAGGAGTTGTGAATGAAATGTACGAAATGTGGGTTGCGAATGCGTACGAGTATTCGACTTAGGAGAATGTTGGAAAGTGATTGAGTTTGAAGAAGTCGAAAGGTTGAGTGGATAATGACTCAAAGGGCATGCCTCGAGAACTATTCACTCGAAAATTCAAGGAATGCTAGACTCTAAGAATCTCCTTCTTTCGGAGCTTTAATCGAAAAAGATGTTGAGAATGTATTTGAGAAAATCAAAAGAATGAATGAATAACAACTCAAGGGCGTGCCTCGAGAATTATTCACTCGAAGATCCAAGAAATGCTAGATTTCAAGAATCTCCCTCTTTTAGAGAAAATGTTTAAAAGATGATTCGAAGCGAAAATGACATAGTCTCGACCGAATTATCATCTATCAATAATTTGAACGATAATAATTATTAAAGTCATCATTGACTAGAGAATAAGAAAAAGTGGATAAAAACGAAAATGGAAGTTTTGAAAAGAAATGGTCTCGGGTTTGTTATTATCTATCAATAATTTGACAAACTATAACTCGGAGTATCGTCATCGACCAAAAAAAAAATGATAAAAAGAAACAAATTATAAAACCCAACGATTTTTTTTAAAAAAATATATCCAAAATTAACAAAGTTTTTAATAAGGTTTTTTTTTTGCAACATCAATAATAAAAATCATTTACCAAAACAAATATTATGTTAAAAACTATAAACAAAATAAAAAAACAGAACGGGTCTAAATTAAAACCAAGACTGTAAATAATGATGGGATCATGTGGGCTCAAGGAGGCCCATCACCCTTTTCCAAGAATAAGCGTCGGGTAGCAAAAATGGAGTGGGGGTGAATCCAAAATGAGCTGAACAAAGCCCAATACACTAATAAAAAATGGTGATAAAAACTATCAAACTAAAAAGCAAACTCACTACCTACAATTAAATGAAACCACCAACATCAAAGCGAATACTTTCATCATCAACATTGAACTCTTTTAGAAAAATTGTCATCAACAAATAAAACTGGACCAGAAAAATCTTGTTCCGACCTTAAACGGTGATATCCCTTCATTTCCCCATCGTCTGTTTGCTCTGCATTCGTACTCTCATCTAGACTTGGCTTCGATTCACTTCGCATCAGGTTTGTTGAGGTTTTGCCTTGCTCAAAAACTCTTCCTCTTCCTCTATTTCAATTTTCTGGGTTTGAGGTTGAAGAATGGGTTATGGAAGATTCAAACAGTTTCTGGAAAAATGGGTTCAAAGTTGATTTTGGGGTTAAGGTTGGAGAAGGAAGGATGGGCTTTGTGTGGTTTTAAGTGGAAAACGGGTTTCAATGTTGTTGTTGTTGGTTGAAGAAGGAGGGTGAAAGTTTGGTTGAGTGAAGATGCGAGGGATTTGGTTTGTCTTTTTGAAGTTTTTGAGTCAGTTTATGAAGATTGTTGGCAAATAAGATGGTTTATGAAGAAGGGTCTTTTCCTGTTGTGGTGAAGACGGTGGGGTTGGGTTTTTGTCGAATGGGTTTTTAGTTTGAAAGGAAAGGGTTTTGTGTTGATGAAGGGTGAGGAAGAATGGTTTTTTAGAAACATTTTTTTTCCAAAACAGTTTTGTTCTTGTCTCATTTAAATGAAGAAGAAAGATCCTTTTAGTGGGGGTGAGTGGGGAAAATTGGAAAGGAAATGAGAGTACAACTATCGGAGACGAATTTCACGTTGCTGGCATTTTGTGCAGGCGATGCGTTGGTAGTCGCGGTTTTTACGGTAGTACAAGATGTTTTTATCGGTCCCCCCCCCCCAATTCCCCTCACAATTTGTCTTCTTCCTTTCAATTCGTTTTGCATATTCTGCTTTATGTGTTGCAGATGTGGGTTATTTTTTCTGCTATGTGCTGTCATTATTTTTCTTCTTTCTTCACAGCTTGGTGTACTGGTTTTTGGTTTTATTGGTTGTGTTGTGTGTAACTTAATTTCTTGTATTTGCAGGTTGTAGTGTGAATGGGAATCATGTGCTGCGAGTGAATCAAGATTTGAAGAATTGTGGGACAAATGGATTACGGTGCTGCAGTTGGCTGTGATGTTGTATGAGACTCATGAGGCCCTCCTTGTTGGCCATATCCTTTTTTTTTGTCTTGTAGCAGATTGTGGATTCTTTTGGGTGAAAGTTTGTAGGTGATATGCGTTATGTACGAACCTCACGTTACGGTACTGCCGGCTTCGCAAGGATATTTTGCTTTACCACTTTGTATAAAAAATACTACTTTATTCATGCAGGAAATGTGTGAATTAATATTGACATGTTGGCTTAATTAAAGTGAAAGTGGTATGTGAATTTGTTGAATTTGAAATGACTATTGCGAATTGGAAATGTAAGAAGACCATCATAAACCGATGCCTCACGCTGTCACTTTTAACTCGTAATTAGATTCGGACTTGTATGGAGATTAGTAGTAAGAATGGGCCTCTTAATGGGCTTTTGATTTGTTGAACTCTTGTAACTTTGTGACAAGCCTTTTTATTATATCCAAGCAAAATTGTCTTCTAATTTGAATCTCTTGCAACCCACGCCCCGATATTTTGACCTTGAAGCTCAAAGATTCATTTGGTTATAATATGAGAGAAAAGCTCTTGGACCCTCTTTGAATCAACTTGTATTATCTTGAATCAACTCGAAAATAATTTTGGGAAGGCATTGCTCGTAAATAAATTTTCATGACTTAAAACAAATTAATCTAATAAGCATGAGACATTTTAATCACAACTTCTAATCATAATTTAACATAACCCCGACTTACATCTTAATTCCACCGTGAATTGAATTAAACATATGCCTGAATCACAAATTGGTTATACATTGAAGGTTGACAATCCTAACTCGAAATCACCATCATAGCAACAAATCTTCCAACCATATCTTGAAAATTTAACCATAATAACATGATTTAACCTTCTCTTATCTTCCACAAAGGTTTATGACCCCATTGAACACAAACCAACAAAACTCCCAGACATGAGAAATAGCCAGAGGATCATGACCTATGGCCAAATGATCATCTAGAGAGCAACCACCAAGCAACACCGTTATTCATGACAAGAAAAGTAAGAAAGGTAAGACAAATTTAGGGTATGACAATCACAACAAGCAATTAATCAATCATGAAGGAGAAAGGTAAACCGGATGAGCAACAAGGAAGTCATCCTAAGGCTACATCAGGTTTAGATGTGTATCAATACAAGAGTCCATATAAGGCTCAACCTCTTTATGGAATGCACAGAGTACTTCCTAAGGAAGGCCATGCTCTCACAAGAGGGATCCTGAGATAATAGGACAAATGAAAATGAGTGTATGTACAAGGTACTTGAGTCCTCAAGGTTCGAACTTCTCATGGAATGCACAGATTACTTCCTAAGGAAGACCAGGCTCTCACAAGAAGGATCATGTGTCATAGAACTTGGAGGAGAAAAGGAGCATAGTGTGAACCTAAGGAACCCACCACGTCATTGAATGTCCATCAAAGGTTCAAATTTCTCATGGAATGCACAGAGTACTTCCTAAGGAAGACCAGGCTCTCACAAGAAGGACCCTAAGAATGTAGGACTTGAGAAATGAAAAGAATAATGATGGGAGACATAGTGAAAACCTAAGGAATTCACCATGTTCTCAACCAAACTCATCATTCAAGGATAGTCCTCAATGGTTCAACTTCTGATGGAATGCACAGAGTACTTCCTATGGAAGACCAGGCTCTCACAAGAAGGCTCCAAATATCATAGCACTATGCTTTAGGAGAATCAAGTGAAGAAATAAAATCAAACAAAGGCATCCAAGGAACCCTAAAAGCAAAGCTCTAAAGGACATCTATCCTAATCAATCTATGAGCACTATTAGGATATGAAAATTAACCTACAAAGGCTTCAATCTATTTACTATGGGATCATGCAAGGATTGGGTGCCTAAAGATTTCCAAAAGGATCACTTATAATGCAAAATTAGGTGAAGGTCTAATGGGAAACACACTAGCATCAGTCAAAATGTAAAATCTATGAAAAATAGGAAAACAAATCTAAAAATCCTAATAAATTTGCTAAGGAGTCTTCATGATGTTATAAACCTATGGTTAGAATTTGAAGTCAAGATTCTAAGCCTAGGTATGCTAACAGGGGCCAAAACCCTAATGTGGTCTTTGAACAAAGCAAAGGAAGAAGGATCTAAAGAACTAAACCAAAACCTATCCAAACAGCCCTAGAAATTAGGAGGAAAATACTACAATATCACTTGATGTATCAACATTCATCATACAAAAAAATCAGGCATTTATTTGGGTTATTGAAGGAGAAAGAAAATCACAAAGCAAGCATGTCAATTTCACATTTCTATCAAAGCATATTAAAAGAAAATGCCATAATTAATTGGAAAAGAAATGGAAAATAAAAATAAAAAATATGAAAAATTTCTATACATTCTGAACTACCTAACACATTTTTCTCATGATTTATTGAATTATTTATCATTTTCAAATGAATTAAAATGAAACAGAAAAATAATATGGAAATAAAAGAAAAGAAAAGAAAATGGAAGAAGCTGGGGGGTGTGATAAGCAATGCTTTCACGTGTGTTTGTTTGGGCTTCTACGTAGGAGGGAGGTGTAATTAGGAAACATGCCTAGTCCATTTGGAGGTCAGTCAACTAGTGAGACTCAATCATGGCCACACGTTCAGCCTACCAGTCAAAGATCCCATGGCCAAAGATGTGACACACAGGCATTCATGATTCAGTATAAAACGAAACAAAATCTTTGCCATTGATCTTGAGGTTAGTCATGTAACCTAATGGTGGAAACTCAGGCTGCTGAAACGCAGCGTTTCATTAATGTTCAGGTCAGCTAAATCACAACCTTACATTCTAGCTCAAGTCAAGGGATCTGATGGTCTATCATGATGCCACGCATGCCTTTGGCTTTTAAAACAAACAAGATTACATCATGACCATTCATTCCACCCCTAGTCAATCTAATCCAACGGCTGGCAATACATCTGAGGATTTAAACATAAAAATGGGGGGAATTACAGACAGAGGGGAGGTGAGTGCAGACAGCGGCCGGACTTGCTTCGGTCGTCTTCAACCTCACGACTGGTACTGTAGCTAACTGGAAAATGAACCAAAATCCATAATTTTTTAGCCTAAAGTGATCTACATTTCACGCTGATCATGAAGCTATCATTTATTTTCATTTTCTCCCTAGAACTAAGCCTAACCGAATCAAAGAAAATTCAAGGTCATATCAAGAATTGCTACAATCAAGTGTGAAACCTATCCAGAATTCATCCTTGCATCTAGGGGAGTGTAAATCCATAAAAATGGCGCGTGATTGCATAAAGAACAGAGAGTATTGGTGAAAAATAATTTACATATTGGAGCACCTCCAATGGGCCTTCAGATGATGCTCAAACTTGTGGAGAATATGCAGAATCCTTCCTTGATCATCAATGGAGCTTTTGCAATCCTTGATTTGGCTTGAAAGTGGCTTAATCTTCAAAAACGATTTTCCATTTTGCTCCACTTTTTTCTAACTGAATTCTATTATTCTTGGCTCCAAAATCTGTTATCTTCAGTTGTGAATGATGAAATGATTATATACAATGGATCTTGATCAATTTTAGGCCCAATAGAAGCCCATGGGAGTCCAATTGAATTTTCACTTTTTTCTCATTTGAAACATCATGATGTTCATCAAAACAGAGCTTGAATGCTTCTAATTTGGTTCATAACACTTGCTTGAGATGTAAGGAACATGGATGGCTGAGATTGAAGCCTTGAAAGTGCATCAATGGTTGATTTGGATTATGTTACTTCAAGATGAAGTAACCTTGAATTTGGCCATGGAAATGAATTCAAACTTGAT
The DNA here is from genome assembly GCA_963859935.3 of Lathyrus sativus. Lineage (NCBI taxonomy): Eukaryota > Viridiplantae > Streptophyta > Magnoliopsida > Fabales > Fabaceae > Lathyrus > Lathyrus sativus. The sequence goes on from OZ012736.1 coordinate 25,000,892, forward strand.
TTGTAGTGTTTCCATTGTTCTTAAAACATTCTTTGGACTCAAAAAATGCACCAACATGACATGAATTGATTTAATTGGCATTAGATCCAAACTAGCCCTTTCCAAGCTTCCTTTCATGACATTTTCTTCATACATTCTCCAATCCAAGCCATTTCAATGGTCTCTTCAGGTTTGGTTGAGCAAATGATCCCATTTTGAGAAACTTTCAAGTTGGAAAGTGTAATACCCCAAATTTTACCCTTATATTTAGTCCGTCATTTCGCATATCATCTCATATGTACATTTGCTAACCACTAACAAGTTATGAAGGTGTTTGTTTTGCAGATTTGGTCCCAGGGGTATTTTGGTCATTTTACGCAAATTCTACCAATTCCTTGAAGACGGGCTGTTATTAAAATTCTGAGGCGTTTGATACATTTATCTATCACCAGGTCTGATCATATCAAGCTCTTGGCATTTGGTCAGTGGAATTTAATTACGAGTAGTGTTACTGTTGATGCTGAAACTGTTGTGATTACGGTGCCCAGATGTGTTTGGTTATGAAATGGTTGGTTAACATTTTAATCGGATGATGAGATTAGGATTACAAATGAGACGAGTGCACCAATAAGAATACCACTTGGGAGGGTTTATGTTTTATGCCTATGTTAATGAATTTAAATACTTGTGGATTTATTCACAATTGTTTATATTTTTTAACTAAGAATAAAATATAAATAAATTCAAAATTTTGGGAATTTTATTTCATAAAAAAATTTCATCATACAAGAAGTGGAGATTGCTTCACATTTTATAAGTGCTGTTACAAGGAAATACATTAAAGTTCTAAATCCTAAGGGATTACAGTAAAGTATCTATCCTAAATCCTAAGAGCATCTAAAGGTCTTCATGTTGTCTTTGAACTTCTCCACGAATCCTCGGCTAACCTGCACATCAAAAAGAAAACAAACAGTGTAGAAAAAAATGTTAGAAGTTTTTTGACACTCTCAGAACAATGTCATCATCGAGTGCCGGGAGTGGCACAACCGAAGCTGCGTCCTACCCCCGTTACCGATCCGCGCCGTGGGCGTCAGATCAGGTAATACCTGTTCTTATCGATACGGGACATCCGAGAGATAGAAAAAATAAATGAAGCGGGACTGCTTCGTTTTGCCGCGATTGGATTTCCAAACTAATACGAGAATAAGGCAACATAGGCAAGTTTTGACTCAGACCCAGATGCCGGCAGGTCTGAGCCCCCTTGGTTTCAAAACTTCCAACACCTGAAAAGCCACAAGCATCATCAGAACTCAAAGCATAAACAAAACCAGGAAGGGGCTCGCGCCAATACAGGTATGAATAGCCACCAAAGAAACAAATCTGTTACCAAACAGAATGAATATCAAGCTCAAAACAGAACAAGAGAAACCAAACAGCATCATACACTGCATCAAAGCCTTCGGCTCAAAAGCATACCAAAACAAGACAAGAGAATTGAATACAAGCCAAAGCTGCACCACATTGCAAACAAAATACCATATGCAAACTAAACAATGCATCAGAAGGCAGAATTATGCGCAAGAAGCCACAGAAAACGTCCTGTAAATCATGCCCAGCAAGATCCAAAGAAAGAGGTAACAGCATGTTCAAATAGAGCAAGAAGAATGAAGTGTCCACACAAAATGTATCAAGCTGCAAGCTTCACCCGATACGGATGGCAAGTCATGAAAAACACTGAATTGCAGCACAAAATCACAGCACTGAGTCATAGCGCAAATCATACCAGAAGGAGCAAGGATAAGCTCACATAATCGCATCAGTTCAGAAAACAAGGACCCAACTCCAGTGGATTACAAGACAAGTCGATTGGAACTCGCTCCGAACAAAAACAACTGGTCAGCATCTGAAAAAATCAATGATCAAACTGCATCAGAACAGCACAAATCATATCACGAAATCAAGTGCAATGTGGTTCGAATCAGAATCAACAACACCAAGCTGATGTGTTCAATCACGCCCTCAGAAAACTCATCACTGGGCGGAGACTTGAGCTGCCGGGAGGGAAACAGTTAGAATGTCTCCAGCTCCCAACCAAGCGTTGAAAATAAGGACCGATCTCGAAGACAAGCCAACAATCAGTGGAAGTGAAACAAGTCACAAAATCAATTCAGTTCATAAGCCCAGAACACAACTGTCAAAAATAACCGCGACGTCAAAACCAGGAGTATCACCAGCAGGCTCAGAATGTCATCATTGCCATATCCCTTTCCCGACAATTTTGGCTCGACCAAAGCGCCAGCATCAAGTCCTCTCTGAAAGAAGAAGAGGAAAAGAATCTGAGCTGCATCAAAGAGCGAACCAATCAAAAAATGGGTCAGTTCGAGTTCAAAGCATCAAACAGAGATACGAATCCATTAAGGAATCCTGGGAATTAAAATCAAACATCAATCAATTCAATCCAAGGCAAACCATATCAGAAAAATAGAGAGATTTTGATTTGATAATTAATCCCAAAACCGATCAAGACAAATTAGTTCAGACTAATAAAATTGAATCGAGTCAGGAAATCCTATCAGCTCAATCAGGATTCCAAGAGGAGAAACGAGATCCCAATCGTATCAGAAAGCCCCTATTGGAACTCAATCTTGAAAAACCAGATGATCAAATCAAATCGAATCCCCATTTGCAACTTAACCTGAATCAATCAAACAAATCAGTTCAGATTATATTCAATCACAAAGTTCTGAAGATAGAAATCTTTGAACCAAATCAGAAGAATCATATCAGCTGGAGATCAGAAAGGATCAATCAAACCCTAAAAAGGGAAACAGAGTTCAATCAGCATCCAATCGTAATCCAATCAGTATCTGAGGAAAATCAAAATCAAAATCAAATCGCATTAACACAAAATCAAATCAGATCATCAAAATGCGTATCTCAGAAAAAACGCAAGTTCAAGGCCCAAAAAGAGAGATAAAGAGAAGTTATAAATAGGAGGATACAACCTGATGGAAGGAGGGAGTGGAAACCCTAGACGGAGAGGACGAAGAACGGCGAAAGAGCAAACCCTAACGAGCGAGAATCGCGAGACTCAGAGACGAAGTCTCATCATCGCCTCCAACAACCACAACCGCGCTATCAATCGAAGGAAGATCACCTTCGCCGTTTAAACGGCGGGCAAACAAACCTTCCTCGAACCCGCGGACTCAGAGAGTTGAAGTTCTTCCTCACCGTCCATAGTTCAAGCCTAGCATCAAAGAAAAGGTAGGGAGATCAAGTGTTTATCTGTTCATGTTGTGATTGCAGGAAAAAGTGGCGGACGGTACACCCTAGAGGCGCGAGGAAGAAGAAAGATGAGAATGAGAGAAACGAGAGGAAGAACGAATGGAAACGGCGCCGCGAGATTGAGTTGGGGTCTCAAACCCTAATTTTCCTTATGACTGCCACTTGGGTTGGGTCCGGATGTGGTGACCGGCCCAACCCTCTTCCCCTTTTATTTTTTCTTTGTCTTGTTTTTTATTTTTATTTGTTTTATGTTTTTTAAAAAAACCTTTTTTTATATTTTAATTTTATAATCTTTAAATAATATAACATTTTCATTTTAATCCTTTTAAATTAAAACTTTTTTAATATAATCAAAAAAACCTTTTTTATATATAAAACTAAAACTTTTGTAAATATAAAAATGAAAAAATCTTTTAATAAAATAATGAAAAACTCTTTTTTAAAAAACATAAAAATAAAACTTTTTTTTAAAATTCTTTTGTAAGCTAAATCATTAAATATTAAATAAAACAATAATAGATCTCGAGTTTGTATCTCATTCTCTTCATTGCCTCGTAATTCATCTGATAGCTGGTTGACTTTGCTTACTAACAGGTGTTCATTTTTTTTGCAGTTCATATTTGGTGTATTGAATTTTCATTTAAGTTTCATTTATATTTGTATCTGTATCTCAATTGTAATCTCGCGAACCTAATAATCGCGTTTACTTTTCGCATTTAAATTTCTGCTGATGTATGGTTTAAATTTCTGCTGATGTATTGCAATATTTCTGTCACATTACACGCTCCGAAGGAACTAGGTCTAGCGTTTGATCGCCGTGTCAATATTCCTCAACCTCAAATCTTCAACCCTTACACCTTTTCAACCCTAAATTTTCACAAATGCCTCGCCGCAGGCAAAGATTACAATTTTACCCCTAGCATTAGGTCAAAGAGCCGCCGCGCTCATTTTAGGGTTTCCCGCCGTGGAATCCCTAATTTAACCCTAATTACAACTTAACAATTCAACGTAGAAATTTGGAGTTTCTACACTCCACGTAAGCGTGTCCTTAAGACATGTTTATTCCCCTTGAGACCTTGACCACAGTCAAGACGTTTCTAACCTCCCTTTTGAGGGGAACTACGATTACTCTGATTCCATTCCCGTAAAGATACGTAGGCACAAGATGCGATGTCTTGCCGAGTAAACTTAGAATTAACCCCTTAGGTCTCCTTTCTCACTTTTAACCCTTTGTACATATACCTTAAGCAAATAAATAAAGCAAAAATAGTAAACATCTGAACAAAAGGTTCCTGTAGAGTACTACAGAAGTTTAGGGTGCTAATACCTTCCCTAAATTTAACCAACCCCCGAACCCTAGATCTTTCCCCGCATTGTGTTTACGATGCAAAAATAGGTTTTCCCTCTTTTGACCTTTTCCTTCGGATAAATCAAAGAGCGGTTGTGAATTGAATTGCGATTCAAACTCATTAATAGTTTGTGATCCTATTTCCACCGCAACAGAAAATGGCGACTTCACTGGGGACTCCTAAGCTTTTGAGGGTTATCCCTAACTTGTTCGTATTTATCATTATCTGTTATTATTCATTTGCGTGTATATATTTATGCTTTCAGGGTGGGATTGTTCCTTGTGCTGTGAGATAAGTCCTACGCCCGGACTAGTGACATTATTATAGGATGGGGATATATTCGATGAGGCTTATAGGGAGTGAATCCCGACCAAGCTGATTCGAGAATCTCCGCTCAGTTGAGACCCTTTCGAAAATGGTTCGGTTGAACGAGTAATCGCGAAAACGTTTTCCATGGTCGACTGGAGTCTGTGATATTGAGGACCGTAGTACCTTGACACCACCTCGGCCTTATTTAGGACGTAGTGCGGGGGCTATGTGGGAGTAATCTTACAATGGCTGCTACGCGATACTACACTCAAAAGAGGTTCTCTTGAGAATATTATTAACCCCTGAGTCAGTCGGAAGGTTGATAATATCCGAAAGATGGGCTGATGACTTTGGGCACTTTGTAGAACCTTGTTTGGCAGGTACAACTAACCTATAGTACACTCCTTTTGGGATGGGTAGACCTTGACTCCGCTCACGTTCTTTTAACCTAGGACTTTGTGTGTTTTCATGCATTGCATCCATAAAGCATCTCATTGCATTGTATTTCATGGCGTTCAAATACCATTTACAGATATCGCGGGATACCATGAATAAAAAAATAAGATGAAAAACAAGAAAAAGATTTCCTTGGTACCCCACGACATTCGTCAATGATTGAATTCCATGAAATCTTCATCACAACATCATTTATTGCATTGCATGTGTCTCCCGATTTTCTCATGTTCGGTTCTCTCGCCTTCCAGTTTCGTCACCCTGAGTTCTCGGCACCAATACAACACCAGAGCTCAAACTCGGAAGAGAATGGAGGATCAGGCAAAAGAGATTGATCGCCTTAGTAATGAACTTGAAGACCTTCGAGGGGGTATGGGGCGCATGATGGAATTGTTACATGTCATGAATGCTAAGATGGATACCCAGCCCACTGTTGTTTCTGAGATTACCGGCGTTACTGTGGACCCTCCACCAAGTGTGACCGTAGCAAGGGACCCACCTTATGGTCTTGCTCCCGGTTTTGTGCCTCCTCAAGCCACTGTTCCAATTAATCAACCTGTTCAGCAAGCCGTGCCTTTATTTTCTGAAGTTTCTAGGGGGGCTCCTATCTTTGCACCGCCTGTGGTACACACTCGTGCGCAACCGTACTTCAATGAGACAGTTTTTGATAATCTTGATGAGAATGTTGAGGGTTATGAGAAACATGATAAGCTTCGTGAAGAAGTAAACACCATCGTCCAGAGATTGAAAAAAGTAGAGGGTGATCAAATTTTTGGGACTGCTGCAAGGGATGTTTGTTTGGTCTCAGGTTTGGTTATTCCCCCGAAGTTCAAAACTCCAAACTTCGATCGTTATGAAGGTGCCACCTGTCCTAAGAGTCATCTGATCATGTATTATCGTAAAATGGCTGCCCATGTTGAGAATGATAAACTGATGATTCATTGCTTCCAAGATAGTTTGAAGGGTGCTTCCTCCAAGTGGTATTTAAGTTTAGACCAGTCTCGCATTAAGAGTTTCCAAGATTTATCTGACGCTTTCATCAAACACTACAAGTACAATATGGATCTGGCTCCTGACAGAAGACAGTTGTTGAGCATGTCACAGAAGAATTATGAGTCATTCAAAGAGTATGCTCAAAGGTGGAGAGAGACTGCTTCGCAGGTAGAACCTCCTTTGACCGAGAAAGAGTTAGTTGATTGGTTTGTCGACACGGTCCGTCCAGAATTTTACGAAAGAATGGTGGGTAGTGTGACTTCAAATTTCTCCGACATCGTTGCTGTGGGTGTCAAGATTGAATTGGGTATGAAAAGTGGTAAAATGACAAATAATCATGGTACTTCTAAGGATCAGCCGAAGAAACCTCCGTATAGCTCCCAGAAAAAGAAAGAGGGTGAGACTAATGCTATATCCTCTGGTAGACCAAGAGAACGCTTTTATCGACATCCGCAAGGTTATGCTCAACCTCAAGGGTACCCAGTCCAATATGCTCAACAACCCTATGTGGCAGCTATTACACCTTCTTTCAATCAACAGGTTCCCATGTATCAACCTATGCAACAACCTCCTGTTTATCCGCCTCCTGCCAACTATCTACAGGCGCCCAACACTCCTGCTCCTCAACAGCCAAAGAGTCCGGCTCCTCGCCAGAATGTTCCGAATAGAAGAACGTATAAGCCTTGCCCGCCGATTCCGATGACTTTTACCGAGTTGTATCCCTCTTTGGTCAAGCAAGGTCTCATCACTACTCGGGCTTTGGGTCCGCCTCCTAATCCTCTACCCGCCAATTACAACGCCGCCGCTCATTGTTTATTTCATGAGGGTGCGCCTGGTCATGATCTGGAGAATTGTTATGCTCTCAAAAATATTGTCAGGGATTTATTGGAAAAGAAGATTTTGTCATTTGAGGATCCTCAACCAAATGTTAAGAAGAACCCTTTTCCTAACCATGAGGGTGTCAATGCCATTAGTGTTGATTCGGGGGAAGGTTATGCCCTTGACGTTGAACAGATTAAGACTCCTCTCAAGATGTTCCATTCGAAACTGTTTGAAGCTGGTTTGGTGGATACTTCCCACGTTGCATGCGTAAGTTGTGAAGCCAGTATTAAGGGTTGCGTGTTGGTTCAGAATGATGTTCAGAGGTTAATTAATGAGGGTGTTTTACAAGTGACAAGCCAATACAAGAAAGATGAGGTCGCTGTGGTTGAGCCTGTCTTCCATCAGCCTGAATCAAAGGGTAAGGTACCAGTGTTTAATCTATCAGGGGCAGGTTCTGCCAATCTCGTGTTCGATATACCGAAGTCGTATATCCCTGAGGTGAATCAGCCTAAGCCTATAGTTATTCGAAGACCAAGTCCGTTTCCTTTCAGTGATCCTAAAGCTGTGCCTTGGAAATATGACGTAACGATGATTGACAAGGAGTCTGGGAAGGTTATTCCAAATGAAGAGGCTACGGGTACCGTGACCAATATCGCAGAGGCAAGCAGGATGACTCGCAGTGGCCGTGTGTATACTCCCCGTTCCAATGAGGTTCCACCTAAGGAAACCACTAGTATCCCAGTGCCTGCCAAAGACAAAGGTAAAGGAGCCGTTACAAATGATGAAGATGCTGAGTTTTTGAGGATCATCAAGAAAAGTGACTATAAAGTTATCGACCAACTTCATCAGACTCCTTCCAAAATTTCGATTTTATCTCTGTTGATGAGTTCGCCCGCTCATAGGATGGCCTTGCAGAAGGTTTTGACTCAAGCACATGTGGATCAAGATATCAGCACCAGTCGGTTTGATAGTGTGATTGCCAATTTGACCGCCTGCAACACCCTTAGTTTCAGCAATGAAGAGTTACCAAAGGAGGGTCCGAACCATAATCGTGCTTTACATATATCGGTGAAATGTCAGGAGGACAATTTAGCGAGAGTGTTAGTGGACACCGGGTCTTCTCTGAATGTTCTACCCAAGAGGGTTCTTGATAAGTTGGCTTGCAAAGAGACTGTGTTGAAACCTACTCCTTTGGTTGTCAAGGCTTTCGATGGCTCTCGCCGGTCGGTAATGGGGGAGGTTGAGCTTCCTATCCGGATCGGTCCGCAAGTTTTTAAAATCACGTTTCAAGTCATGGACATTAATCCCAATTACAGTTGTTTACTTGGAAGGCCGTGGATTCATGCCGCTGGGGCAGTAACCTCAACGTTACATCAGAAGATGAAGTTCGTGATCGATGGAAAGTTGGTTATTATACACGGTGAGGAGGATCTGATGGTCAGTAACCTGTCTTCTTTCCGTTACATCGAGGCCGATGAGAATGCTTTAGAAATCTCCTTTCAAGCACTTGAGATCGCCAATGCTGTTCTGCTGGAAGTCGAAGAGACAGTGGGTCAGGGTAATCCATCTTTTGCATCTCTGAAGAGTACCAAATCAACAATTGACAGGGGCATTCCTGAAGGTTGGGGAGAGGTAATTGATGTCAAGACCAAGACTGATCGCTCTGGGTTGGGTTACAAACCAACTCAGAATGGAGCTGCCATAACTGTCGAAGGGCGTCCTAAGGTTATCCAAGAGGTATTTGTCAGCGGAGGTTTCCAAGTCAATGCCATCAGCGACTGTGAGGAAAATGAAGAGCTGAGCAACCTGGTGTTTAAGGGTGATGCAGTTTTGAACAACTGGGAGGCCGTAGAGATCCCTGTTATTTTTCCCTTGTCAAAGTAATTGTTTTTTAAAGTTTCATTTACATTTTCAAATAAAAATCCGTAGCTCTGCCCAAGGCTATAGGGTCGCTTTTATTGGGCCACCTTTCATTCCTAAAAAGATATTATTAAAAGCATTTTGTTCAAATCCACTTTGTTTCATTTGCGTTTTTCGTTTTCACTTTTAAAAATGAAATTGGCAACCTTTTTTCCGAAAAAAACAAAAAAACAGCATTTCATTCTTACATATCTTCGAGCATTTTAATTAAGTAAGCCTTCCATCATGCAGAGACATCGTAAACCTTGTTGGATCCAATGACTTTACTGACACTCCTGATTGGGATGCACCCATCAATCAAGCTGAGGACGAGGGTGAAGAAGATTTTGAAGTACCCGCTGAACTGACGAGATTGATTGAGTACGAGTACACAGAGCTTCAACCGCATAAAGAGCAGGTGGACTTAATTAATCTTGGTACAGATGAGAACAAGAAAGAGGTCAAGATTGGTGCAATGCTTGGGACAGAGATTAAGCCGAGGTTGATTGAGTTGTTAAAAGAGTATATTGATGTGTTTGCATGGTCGTATCAAGATATGCCAGACCTAGACACGGATATTGTTGTTCACAAGTTGCCACTTAAGCCAGATTGTCCACCTATCAAGCAGAAACTTCGAAGAACGAGACCCGACATGGCTTTGAAGATTCGATATGAGGTTAAAAAGCAGTTGGATGCAGGTTTCTTGGCAGTCGCAAAATATCCAGATTGGGTTGCCAACATTGTGCCAGTGCCTAAGAAGGACGGTAAAGTTAGGATGTGTGTAGACTACAGGGATCTGAACAAAGCAAGTCCGAAAGACGACTTCCCTCTGCCACACATTGATACACTGGTAGACAATACAGCCAGTTTTGCGTTGTTCTCATTTATGGATGGTTTCTCTGGCTATAATCAGATCAAGATGGATCCTGACGATCGAGAGAAGACTACTTTCATTACCCCTTGGGGGACCTTCTGTTACAAAGTCATGCCCTTTGGTTTGAAGAACGCGGGGGCAACTTACCAACGCGCTATGACCACTCTTTTTCATGATATGATGCACAAAGAGATTGAGGTGTATGTGGACGATATGATAGCCAAATCTCAGAGTGAAGAGGAGCATTTAGACCATTTGGTGAAGCTGTTTGAACGACTCAGGAAATATCAGCTGAAATTGAATCCTGCTAAATGTACTTTCGGTGTCAGATCTGGAAAATTGCTTGGTTTCATTGTTAGCCAGCGAGGGATTGAGGTGGACCCTGACAAAGTCCGAGCCATTCAAGATATGCCGGCTCCGCGAACCGAGACGCAAGTTAGAGGTTTTTTGGGACGTTTGAATTATATTTCCAGGTTTATCTCCAACATGACCGCTACTTGTGAGCCGATATTCAAGTTACTTTGCAAGGGGCAGACGGTTGAGTGGAACCCCGATTGTCAGAAAGCGTTTGAGAAGATTAAGGGTTATTTGCAAGATCCCCCTATTCTGATTCCTCCCGTACTTGGAAGACCATTGTTTATGTACCTTACTGTTCTCGAGAAGTCTATGGGTTGTGTGCTTGGACAACATGATGAGACTGGGAAAAAGGAACATGCGATTTATTACCTGAGCAAGAAGTTCACCGATTGTGAAAACAGGTACTCACCATTGGAGAAAACTTGTTGTGCATTGGCATGGGCCGCTAGGCGCCTTCGGCAATATATGGTCTGTCATACCACATTGATGATTTCTAAAATGGATCCGGTCAAGTATGTTTTTGAAAAACCTGCTCAAACCGGGAGGCTAGCCCGTTGGCACATGTTGTTATCCGAATATGACATCCAGTATGTACCCCAGAAGGCAATTAAGGGTAGTATTTTATCTGATTATCTTGCAGATCAGCCAGTTGAAGATCATGAACCTCTTAAGCTCGATTTCCCTGATGAGGATATTTTGTTGATTAAAAGAGATTGTGAAGAGCCAAATCCGAGCGAGGGTCCAGAACCAGGTCTTTGGTGGAGGATGATGTTTGATGGTTCCTCGAATTTCAATGGGCATGGTATAGGCGCCGTTTTGATGAACCCAAAGGGTGGATTCACTCCATTTACAGCGAGGTTGGACTTTGAGTGTACTAACAACGTCGCAGAATATGAAGCATGTATTCTTGGCCTCGAAGCAGCGATTCACCTCCGAATCAAACTTCTTAAAGTAAGTGGCGACTCAGCCTTGGTTATTTACCAGGTACAAGGCAAATGGGAAACGAAGAATGAGAAGTTGATCCCTTATAAGGACTATATTATTGAGCTGATCAAGTACTTCGACGAGATAGAGTTCGAGCATGTTCCTAGATCCGAGAATCACGTAGCTGATGCTTTAGCCATGTTAGCATCCATGTGGAAAGTTAAATTCGTTAATGAAGCACCTCTTATCCATATTGAGCGCAAGGTTGAGCCCGCTTATTGTCAGACGGTCGAAGAAGTTGAGGTAGATGAAAAGCCTTGGTTTCATGATATCAAGAATTATCTCGTCAAGCAAGAGTATCCCGATGGTGCCACTGGTCTGGACAAGAAAACACTAAGAAGACTGGCGTCCAAATTCTTTATCAGTAATGGTGTGTTATACAAGAGAAATCACGACATGGTTCTGCTCAGATGTGTTGATAAACGGGAAGCGGACATGTTGCTGCAGGAAATTCATGAAGGGACCTTCGGGACTCATGCCAATGGTTATGCTATGTCCAAGAAGATGTTAAGGGCGGGGTATTACTGGTTAACCATGGAAGCCGACTGCATCCAATACGCTAGAAAATGCCATAAGTGCCAAATTTATGCGGATAAAATGCATGTACCTCCATCACCGTTGAATGTTTTGTCTTCACCATGGTCGTTCTCTATGTGGGGCATTGACATGATTGGGGCGATCGAGCCGAAGGCTTCTAACGGTCATCGTTTTATCCTTGTTGCTATTGATTATTTCACCAAGTGGGTAGAGGCTGCCTCCTACACCAACGTGACCAAGCAAGTGGTTGCCCGTTTCATCAGGAAAGAGATCATCTGCCGTTATGGAGTCCCAAGCCGGATAATAACTGACAATGGCACCAATCTGAACAACAAGACTATGAAAGAGCTGTGTGATAGTTTCAAGATCACTCACCACAATTCTTCTCCGTACCGTCCTAAGATGAATGGGGCCGTTGAAGCTGCGAATAAGAATATCAAGAAGATCTTGCAAAAGATGGTTGTGACTTACAAAGATTGGCATGAGATGTTACCGTTTGCTTTGCATGGATACAGAACCTCGGTGAGAACTTCGACAGGGGCAACACCTTTCTCATTGGTATATGGAATGGACGTCGTGCTCCCCATCGAAGTAGAGATACCTTCTTTAAGGGTGTTAATGGAGGCTGAACTTGAGGAAGCTGAGTGGGTTCAAGACAGATTGGATCAGTTGAACCTCATTGACGAGAAGCGCTTGACAGCCATGTGCCATGGGCAATTATATCAGAAACGGATGAAAAGAGCGTTTGATAAGAAGATCCGTATCCGTGAGTTCCGTCAAGGAGAGCTCGTACTCAAAAAGATCTGGCCAGTACACAAAGATATGCGTGGAAAGTGGATGCCCAATTATGAAGGCCCATTTGTTGTGAAGACCGTTTTCTCCGGAGGGTCTCTGATACTTACAACAATGGACGGAGAAGAGCTTGCACACCCCGTGAATTCTGATGCAGTCCGAAAATATTATGCCTAAAAACCCGCTAAGTCGAAAACCTACAAAAGGCGACTTAGGCAAAAGTAAGGGTTAAAAAAAAGAAATAATAATAAAAAGCTCGCTAAGTTGAAAACCCGAAAGGGCGGCTTAGGCAAAAAAGAGCGTCCCGGTGGATTGAAAACCCGAGAGGGCGGTCCAGGCAAAAGTTAGGGACAAAGGCATTTCATTGCATCAGAGGACACTGATCATCTCGAACACACTTTCCGCATGAGAGCCATGTTTCAGTTCTTTCATCCTTGCCCAAAGCAGGATTCTGGATTAGTCTTAGTTATTAGTGTCAGTAGGTGTCATTGGATTCGATGTAACCTTTCCCATGTTGCCAATTTCAAAACATAATCATCTGTGGAGCTATGCCTTCAGCGAGCTACCGCCCTTTAAATAAAAGATACCATCTTGTTACTTACATTCCTTGGTGCATTGCTCTTTGTTTTCCATTGTTATGCAAAATGCGTTTATTCTTAAAATTTGAAAATGAAAGGTGCATTGTAGACTGTTTTTCAAAAACAATAAATTTGAAATGTAATAAATTACTTTGACTAGTGGAAATTTCGGAAGGATCTTTTCACTCCCCGGAAATATCATTATTGCAGAAACACTTTCAAACCATTGCTATGACACAGTCCCCAGCGAGACTATAAGCTGACAGCCTTTTCGGGTAACTCGAAAGTGGCCCTCAGGTTTTCTTCTCCCCATGTGAAGACATGATACTGTGCACCCAAGCAGATTACTTTCTCCCCAGAGAATTCAGAACTTTAAAACCATACTTGGTTCTACCATTGATCTTTCTTACCCATGATTGACGTATTAGTTGCAGAGAACGCAGGGTATTTCCGTCGAGATGTTTATTTCATCTCTCGTCCCGTCTCTAGTCTGTTTCGTCAGCATACGCAAGGGCATAAGCATCACATGCCTATTTCATTACATATTCATTACATATTTCATTACATGTTCATTACATATTCATTACATACTCATTACATACTCATTTCATAAACATCTTGCATATTAACTACATAGACATTAACATACATTCACATTAACATATGCACTAACATATGCATTAGCATTCACAGGTTCATTGTGTTTCACCATCATTTGGTTGTTACCGCCGAGTAACTGGGTTCGTCCATTCTCTCCAAATAGATTGTCAGCCCTAAGCATAAAATACATATGGGTTTCCAGTTTCCCCACGGAGCTCGATCCTCGTGGATGACGGTTACTTCAGCTATCTTTCCTCGCCAGGACAAGATATCTACCCTTCGAGTTCATTCCCTCGATGGAGTCTTGATTACCAGTTTTCTTTCTAGCTCGATCCTAGATTGAATCTCAGTCTTGTCGGTCGTTAGTCCCAACCGGACGTGCATTTATTTTGCACCATCTAAAGATTTTCACCATACCATGGCAGATACACGACTGTTTTCGCCCGAGAAGTTTATCACTGTACCCGGACGTGCATTTATTTTGCACTATCTTCAACTACAATCATTTACAGATACACGCCAGTTCATGCCTGGAAAATCTTTACAATCCTACATGTTACAACAACACTTTACATTTTACATCTTACAGCATCAATATACAACATTTCTCACCTAAGAAACCGATCCTATCTTCGTTATGACTTGCAGCAAATGGCCATCTCCATGGAGCAGTTGGGCTTCCATTTACCTGTCGTCTTGAAGTATAGGAGGTATGAACCAAATCGTATTCAGGAGAGCACGATCTTGAAATACGGGGAGGTTTGAGCGGAATCATATTCAGGAGAGCACGATTCTGAAGTTATGAAGAAGTTCATTTATCCTTTAGTAAAAGAAGGAGCGGAATCATATTCAGGAGAGCACGATTCTGAGTTATGAGGAAGTTCAATTGGCCGTTTTTCAGGAGAGCACGATTCTGAAGAATGAAGAAATTTCAAGAGCCGAATCATATTCAGGAGAGCACGATTCTGAGTTATGAGGAAGTTCGATTATCCACTTTCATATTCAGGAGAGCACGATTCTGAAGTATGAAAAAATTCATTTACAACCAAATCATATTCAGGAGAGCACGATTCTGAAGTATGAAAAAATTCATTTACAACCAAATCATATTCAGGAGAGCACGATTCTGAAGTATGAAAAAATTCATTTACAACCAAATCATATTCAGGAGAGCACGATTCTGAAGTATGAAAAAATTCATTTACAACCAAATCATATTCAGGAGAGCACGATTCTGAGTTATGAGGAAGTTCAGTTCACCCTTTTCATATTCAGGAGAGCACGATTCTGAAGTATGGAGAGTTTCATTTACACGAGAAAGCCGAATCATATTCAGGAGAGCACGATTCTGAGGTATGATGAAGTTCAGTTTACCCTTTTCATGTTCAGGAGAGCACGATCTTGAAGCATAGAGAAGTTTATTTATCCTTCAGTAAGAGAACAATCAGAATCGTATTCCAGACGCCGACCTTAAATGCGAGAAGATTTCTTTATCAGATAAGCAGCAGCCTCTTTATTTGAGTGCTTATCCATTTTGGCATATAAGTCCCTCCCAACGATGAGTAACAATTCTCCCGCGAGAAGCTTATCAGGGCATTTCCCATCAAAGTCCATTTATTTTGGCATACAGCCGGTCTTTACCCTGTATATTTGTTACGGAGTTCCGAAAAGTCCGTTTGATCCTGTCACGAGAGATAGTTTACAGAAGCTTGGATGTTATTCTTTACTCAATGCTCCATGCATTCTGTGATCGATTTTGCAATCGTACGTGATCTAGATTTATTTTTAGATTCCCCAGTGGAGGCCGTCTCACAGGTGTCATCTCCATTTGAGAATCTCGTTCCCAAGATGACGATTGGTCGTGTTCACACTAGTTGACTATCATTTTAGGATTCCCCAGTGTTTGTACTGTGTCTCAGCACGACATTTTCCCCAGTGTGTTCTTCTCGTAGCGTCTGCCTCATAGCGCTTGTCATCATTTTCATACTCATCATTCCAGCATACGCATCACCTCATATCCATATCATCTGCATTAAGCGGTCCTCGCTTTGTCCATAGCATTGCATACCGTCGCATATAAGGGCAAAATTTTCGGTTATCTATATTTAAATCTCTCCACCACGATTCCTCGAGTCTCTGTCACTCAAATCGTCCGGTGTAGCTATTTAAATAGGGGCAACTGTAATACCCCAAATTTTACCCTTATATTTAGTCCGTCATTTCGCATATCATCTCATATGTACATTTGCTAACCACTAACAAGTTATGAAGGTGTTTGTTTTGCAGATTTGGTCCCAGGGGTATTTTGGTCATTTTACGCAAATTCTACCAATTCCTTGAAGACGGGCTGTTATTAAAATTCTGAGGCGTTTGATACATTTATCTATCACCAGGTCTGATCATATCAAGCTCTTGGCATTTGGTCAGTGGAATTTAATTACGAGTAGTGTTACTGTTGATGCTGAAACTGTTGTGATTACGGTGCCCAGATGTGTTTGGTTATGAAATGGTTGGTTAACATTTTAATCGGATGATGAGATTAGGATTACAAATGAGACGAGTGCACCAATAAGAATACCACTTGGGAGGGTTTATGTTTTATGCCTATGTTAATGAATTTAAATACTTGTGGATTTATTCACAATTGTTTATATTTTTTAACTAAGAATAAAATATAAATAAATTCAAAATTTTGGGAATTTTATTTCATAAAAAAATTTCATCATACAAGAAGTGGAGATTGCTTCACATTTTATAAGTGCTGTTACAAGGAAATACATTAAAGTTCTAAATCCTAAGGGATTACAGTAAAGTATCTATCCTAAATCCTAAGAGCATCTAAAGGTCTTCATGTTGTCTTTGAACTTCTCCACGAATCCTCGACTAACCTGCACATCAAAAAGAAAACAAACAGTGTAGAAAAAAATGTTAGAAGTTTTTTGACACTCTCAGAACAATGTCATCATCGAGTGCCGGGAGTGGCACAACCGAAGCTGCGTCCTACCCCCGTTACCGATCCGCGCTGTGGGCGTCAGATCAGGTAATACCTGTTCTTATCGATACGGGACATCCGAGAGATAGAAAAAATAAATGAAGCGGGACTGATTCGTTTTGCCGCGATTGGATTTCCAAACTGATACGAGAATAACGCAACATAGGCAAGTTTTGACTCAGACCCAGATGCCGGCAGGTCTGAGCCCCCTTGGTTTCAAAACTTCCAACACCTGAAAAGCCACGAGCATCATCAGAACTCAAAGCATAAACAAAACCAGGAAGGGGCTCGCGCCAATACAGGTATGAATAGCCACCAAAGAAACAAATCTGTTACCAAACAGAATGAATATCAAGCTCAAAACAGAACAAGAGAAACCAAACAGCATCATACACTGCATCAAAGCCTTCGGCTCAAAAGCATACCAAAACAAGACAAGAGAATTGAATACAAGCCAAAGCTGCACCACATTGCAAACAGAATACCATATGCAAACTAAACAATGCATCAGAAGGCAGAATTATGCGCAAGAAGCCACAGAAAACGTCCTGTAAATCATGCCCAGCAAGATCCAAAGAAAGAGGTAACAGCATGTTCAAATAGAGCAAGAAGAATGAAGTGTCCACACAAAATGTATCAAGCTGCAAGCTTCACCCGATACGGATGGCAAGTCATGAAAAACACTGAATTGCAGCACAAAATCACAGCACCGAGTCATAGCGCAAATCATACCAGAAGGAGCAAGGATAAGCTCACATAATCGCATCAGTTCAGAAAACAAGGACCCAACTCCAGTGGATTACAAGACAAGTCGATTGGAACTCGCTCCGAACAAAAACAACTGGTCAGCATCTGAAAAAATCAATGATCAAACTGCATCAGAACAACACAAATCATATCACGAAATCAAGTGCAATGTGGTTCGAATCAGAATCAACAACACCAAGCTGATGTGTTCAATCACGCCCTCAGAAAACTCATCACTGGGCGGAGACTTGAGCTGCCGGGAGGGAAACAGTTAGAATGTCTCCAACTCCCAACCAAGCGTCGAAAATAAGGACCGATCTCGAAGACAAGCCAACAATCAGTGGAAGTGAAACAAGTCACAAAATCAATTCAGTTCATAAGCCCAGAACACAACTGTCAAAAATAACCGCGACGTCAAAACCAGGAGTATCACCAGCAGGCTCAGAATGTCATCATTGCCATATCCCTTTCCCGACAATTTTGGCTCGACCAAAGCGCCAGCATCAAGTCCTCTCTGAAAGAAGAAGAGGAAAAGAATCTGAGCTGCACCAAAGAGCGAACCAATCAAAAAATGGGTCAGTTCGAGTTCAAAGCATCAAACAGAGATACGAATCCATTAAGGAATCCTGGGAATTAAAATCAAACATCAATCAATTCAATCCAAGGCAAACCATATCAGAAAAATAGAGAGATTTTGATTTGATAATTAATCCCAAAACCGATCAAGACAAATTAGTTCAGACTAATAAAATTGAATCGAGTCAGGAAATCCTATCAGCTCAATCAGGATTCCAAGAGGAGAAACGAGATCCCAATCGTATCAGAAAGCCCCTATTGGAACTCAATCTTGAAAAACCAGATGATCAAATCAAATCGAATCCCCATTTGCAACTTAACCTGAATCAATCAAACAAATCAGTTCAGATTATATTCAATCACAAAGTTCTGAAGATAGAAATCTTTGAACCAAATCAGAAGAATCATATCAGCTGGAGATCAGAAAGGATCAATCAAACCCTAAAAAGGGAAACAGAGTTCAATCAGCATCCAATCGTAATCCAATCAGTATCTGAGGAAAATCAAAATCAAAATCAAATCGCATTAACACAAAATCAAATCAGATCATCAAAATGCGTATCTCAGAAAAAACGCAAGTTCAAGGCCCAAAAAGAGAGATAAAGAGAAGTTATAAATAGGAGGATACAACCTGATGGAAGGAGGGAGTGGAAACCCTAGACGGAGAGGACGAAGAACGGCGAAAGAGCAAACCCTAACGAGCGAGAATCGCGAGACTCAGAGACGAAGTCTCATCATCGCCTCCAACAACCACAACCGCGCTATCAATCGAAGGAAGATCACCTTCGCCGTTTAAACGGCGGGCAAACAAACCTTCCTCGAACCCGCGGACTCAGAGAGTTGAAGTTCTTCCTCACCGTCCATAGTTCAAGCCTAGCATCAAAGAAAAGGTAGGGAGATCAAGTGTTTATCTGTTCATGTTGTGATTGCAGGAAAAAGTGGCGGACGGTACACCCTAGAGGCGCGAGGAAGAAGAAAGATGAGAATGAGAGAAACGAGAGGAAGAACGAATGGAAACGGCGCCGCGAGATTGAGTTGGGGTCTCAAACCCTAATTTTCCTTATGACTGCCACTTGGGTTGGGTCCGGATGTGGTGACCGGCCCAACCCTCTTCCCCTTTTATTTTTTCTTTGTCTTGTTTTTTATTTTTATTTGTTTTATGTTTTTTAAAAAAACCTTTTTTTATATTTTAATTTTATAATCTTTAAATAATATAACATTTTCATTTTAATCCTTTTAAATTAAAACTTTTTTAATATAATCAAAAAAACCTTTTTTATATATAAAACTAAAACTTTTGTAAATATAAAAATGAAAAAATCTTTTAATAAAATAATGAAAAACTCTTTTTTAAAAAACATAAAAATAAAACTTTTTTTTAAAATTCTTTTGTAAGCTAAATCATTAAATATTAAATAAAACAATAATAGATCTCGAGTTTGTATCTCATTCTCTTCATTGCCTCGTAATTCATCTGATAGCTGGTTGACTTTGCTTACTAACGGGTGTTCATTTTTTTTGCAGTTCATATTTGGTGTATTGAATTTTCATTTAAGTTTCATTCATATTTGTATCTGTATCTCAATTGTAATATCGCGAACCTAATAATCGCGTTTACTTTTCGCATTTAAATTTCTGCTGATGTATGGTTTAAATTTCTGCTGATGTATTGCAATATTTCTGTCACATTACACGCTCCGAAGGAACTAGGTCTAGCGTTTGATCGCCGTGTCAATAGTCCTCAACCTCAAATCTTCAACCCTTACACCTTTTCAACCCTAAATTTTCACAAATGCCTCGCCGCAGGCAAAGATTACAATTTTACCCCTAGCATTAGGTCAAAGAGCCGCCGCGCTCATTTTAGGGTTTCCCGCCATGGAATCCCTAATTTAACCCTAATTACAACTTAACAATTCAACGTAGAAATTTGGAGTTTCTACACTCCACGTAAGCGTGTCCTTAAGACATGTTTATTCCCCTTGAGACCTTGACCACAGTCAAGACGTTTCTAACCTCCCTTTTGAGGGGAACTACGATTACTCTGATTCCATTCCCGTAAGGATACGTAGGCACAAGATGCGATGTCTTGCCGAGTAAACTTAGAATTAACCCCTTAGGTCTCCTTTCTCACTTTAAACCCTTTGTACATATACCTTAAGCAAATAAATAAAGCAAAAATAGTAAACATCTGAACAAAAGGTTCCTGTAGAGTACTACAGAAGTTTAGGGTGCTAATACCTTCCCTAAATTTAACCAACCCCCGAACCCTAGATCTTTCCCCGCATTGTGTTTACGATGCAAAAATAGGTTTTCCCTCTTTTGACCTTTTCCTTCGGATAAATCAAAGAGCGGTTGTGAATTGAATTGCGATTCAAACTCATTAATAGTTTGTGATCCTATTTCCACCGCAACAGAAAGATCTTCATTTGAATTATGCAAGGTGGTGAAATTGACCTATAATGAAAATGACCTATAATCTCACTTTCCTAAAATACCCTTGCCTTGCAAGCTTCATATCTTTTGAGTTCTACAAATCCAAATGAGGACTTCTAGTACTCTTTGGAAAGATAAGATCATAAGGAACAACTTTCATGTTTGGGTCAAGGACAGGAGAGACATCCTTCTAGGTCAAAAATGGCATGGAAGTTGGTTGACTTTCAAGTACCAAAATCACATTCATCTGATGACCTATAACTAGTTTGCTTCATAACTTGAGTTCTAGGAATCAGATGAATGACTTCTAGTACTCAAAATAAAACTAAGAACATGATCTACAAGTCTCATGTTGGTATCAAGATGATATGAAACTTGTATCTTGAGTTATGTGGTCTTGAAGTTAGGCACTGAGATAGGGGATTTTACACTGACAAAGCTTAGAAACCATAGTTCAATGACTTCTCACACTCTTGAATATTGATGAATTGATCTTGAAATGATCTCTTAGGTGTCTCAACACAACATTCCATGATCATAGTTTCTTGGAATTGAGTCTTAATCTCCTCAAGACTCACAGTTGACTCAGGGTTGACCAGGAGAAACTCCTAGTTGCATCAACTTTGACTGTGACCTCTTGCACTTTGAATAATGACATGGATGAGCTCCATAATGATCCTCAAAACATCCCATTAACTCCTATAATGTTCTACATTCATATCCATGGACTTGCAATCCTCTGATGATCTCCCATGACCTTTAAGATAGGAGGTACACCATTCTTGACCATCCACCCCTTTAGTGAACTTTGACATCTTTTTGAGGATAATAAGCACCTGATAGCTTGACCACAACCCCTTGATTAAGATTAGACCTTGATATCTTTATCTTGATAAGCATATCCCTCTCAATCCCCTGCAAATGGGCTATGATATGCAAATGCTAATGATAATGCTAATGTTATGAATGCAATGAAACAAAATCCAGTTAAAGAAAAAGGTTGGGCAAATTTTGGGGTGAAACAATTATGCCTTTAATGCATTTAAAATTTTTAAAGTGGAAGTAGAAAATCAATTAATTAGAAGTATTAAACTCCATAAGAGTGATATGGACGATCAATATTTTTCTACTGAATTTGATGCATATTGTGAAGAATATGGTATAATACATGAATGTTCTGCACCCCATACACCAGAACAGAAGAGTTTATCCAAAAGAAAGAATTAGACATATCAAGAAATGATAAATGCCATATTAGTGAATTCTAAATTTTCATTTAATTTATGTGGTGGTGAATCTTTTCGATCTGCTTGTCATATACTACCTCTGTTTTAAAATCGCTGTCGTTTTAAGCGAAATATTTTGTTTCAAAATGAATGTCATTCTCACTTTTTAATATATTAATAATTGCTATTTTCCTATTTGTGTCATATAATTATTACTTTGTACATTATTTCCAATACATTAATAAGACTAATTTAGTAAAAGTGCAATGTCTTATGACAATATCATTGCATTTCTTAATATGTGTGAAAAAACCTTAAACGACAATCATTTTGAAACGGAGGGAGTAATGAATAGAATTCCTTTGAAGAAAACCAATATTTCTCCATATGAGGTATGTACCTAACAATGAAGTATATACACTTATAAATTTGGAGTCTAATATAGTTATTAAATCTGAGATGTGAAATTCTTTGAGAACCTTATTACAAAGAATAAGGAGTCTCAGATTCCCACACATAAAGAATCTCGTGAAGAAGGTTCTCCACATATTTTTGAAACAAAAGTCGAAAGTTCTTCACAGATTGTTGAAGCACAACTTGAAAGTTTTTCACGAATTTTTGAAACACAACCCAAACTTATGATAAGCAATTGATTCCAAAAAGCTAAGGATCGATGACCAAACATAATTGATTTTTGACTTATTTCTTTTTATCTAGTAGAAGGAAATAATGAGAATTTTATTCATGAGATTCCTATTATTCTTCAAGTGGAAGATAATCGTAAGACTTATGAGTAAGAAGTAGCTTTAAGGTACTCCTTCTTTATAAGGATGCTATCAAAGAAGAAATGGATCCAATAATATCAAACCACACTTGAGAGCTTGTCGATCTATCTACGGGATCAAGACTCATTGGATGCACATGGGTGTTTAGAAGGAAATATCATAATGATTGTACACTAAACACCTACAAGGATATATTAGTAGCCAAGGATTTTAGACTGAAAAAAGGTGTTTATTATTTCAACAAATATGCATCATTGGCATCAATGACAACAATTAGAGTATAGTTTGCATTAGCTTCTTTGCAATGTATTATAGTTCACAAAATGGATATCAAAACGAAATTCCTAGCTTGAGATCTCGATGAGAATATTTACATGGAACAACTGATATAGTATGTACTTTTTGGTGATGAACAAAAGGTGTGCAAGTTTTTCAAATTCTTTTATAAATTAAAACAAACACCGAAACAATATCATCAAAAATTTGAATCTATCATATACTTTTAAAAGAATTTGTTCATAATTCTTGTGACATGTGTTTGTGCACAAAAATTATTTTTTATTTTAATTAATTTATCTTTAAAATATTGTATTTCTATTTTTATAATTTCATTTTAAAAGCCTTCTAAAATCTAAAGGGTGCTCTTATATGCTAAATATGATGACATAGTAAAATTATTACTTTTTACTTTTTTTTATTGTATGGAGACTCTTGGCCCATTTGATTCTCTCCCACATTTTTGTTACTATTCAAAACTATTTAATTATTTCACTAAGAGGTATTTACATTATTATTTAAATAATAAATAATTATCTTAAAGATGTGTTAAAACTCAAATGAAAAATCTAAAATGAGATGGAGGAAGTAAGTTATATTCAATGAACTTCGACTCTCTTACGCTACATGGTCAAATGTGTGGTCCAATTATCTATTAATTCAACCACTGTATTAACTAATTAATTATTTTGGTACTTTTGTCAACCTGTGAGAAATTCCGTATAATTTTTACAGTATGACCCGATGAAATGAATCACCCATTAATAATTTTTTTATCAAATAAAATATTAATGGTTAATGGAAAACAAACAAAATATATATCCGAACGTCAACTTAAGAATTGAAACTTTATCTATATAAACTGCTAAGTGTTTTGTAACCAGAAGTATGATATTCTGAACCTACCTTATCCTTTTTGACAAAACAAACTTATTCCAATCCAATGTACGCCACATTAGTTCTGCATAATAGAGACACAAGAGCTAAGAAGAAAGAACACGGTTTTTATAATTATTACAACAGAAAAGACAACTATGTATTAATGCATGTGTTATGACTTATGACTAATGGTATGGTATCACATCCTCATGAATGGAAGGTATATAATCCTCCTAAAAGGATAAAATGATAAAATGAAGAATTTTTTTTCGGTTAGTGATAAAATGAAGAACTTATTCTATGGCTTTTTATTGTATTTTAGTAGTCTTAAAATTTGTAGTATGAGACCTAAATGAACATGTAAGGAGGATATAGAGAAATTTTGAATATGTGAATAAGGGGTATGGCCTTGGGATGATAAATCCGGAAGGTAAATTCATTTTAGATAGATTTTTCGTTGACATTTGATTTTATTATGGCTATTAGGTATTTAAAAAAATTGATCAATATTTTTTTTATATTTAAAAGTGGGGTGAGATGTTTTTAGATGAATGTCTTTTTTAGAAAATTAGATGGAAAGATGTACTTTGACTCTAAAATTATATTTGAAGAGTGTTTGATTACCTAACACATAGTATTTGTTATGAATGTAAGAATCAAGAGTAGAGGGAAGAAAAAATGAAAACTTTATAGATCAAATACGTGAAAAATAAGTGATTTTTTAATACAATATCTTTGAGGGAGGTTTTGACAACAATAAGGAGGCGCAAGTGATACGTGAGACAAGATAACACATGAGATTAGAAAAACAAAAGAGATATTGGGTGAATAAAAATGTTTTAGATTTGAGAGTAAAAAGTCGTGGTGGTAGAATGAAAGTGTTTTTAATAAAGTTAGAGTCAAAATGTAAAGTTTTGAGTGTAAAAACGTCAAAATTTAAAAAAATTATAAAAAAGGTTAGAAATAGGCCAAGAAGTCGGTGATGGAAGCAAAAACTTAAACTTTTGGTAAATTACACAATTTCTTAAGAACCGGGGAGGAAGATAAATCTATTTATAACTATTTTTAAAGAATAAGAAAGAAAAACAAGAGATTTAAAATAAGTAGTGTGTTAAAGACGAAGAAAACAAAACTTTTGTTTAAGAATCAAATATAAAGGATAGATGAAAGTATTACTTCCAAAATTTCTTTAATAAATGATATGCAATCTTATCAAATTTTGACATGCCAAATATTAGAGAAGAGAATTAAATTATACATACTATTGTTGGATTAAAAAAAGTTTAAAAAAATATGGATAATAGCAAGGTGCTTGGATTTGTCGACATAACTATTGAAAGGTGAAAAAGTCTTAAATATTGAAGCATTGAGTGACTCACCTAACCTTTAAACAAATTTATTAAGTCAAAAGGGTGCGAAATATTTGAATTTCAATCTATAAGAAATAAGATAATATAAAAAATTTGTAAATTATTGAGGAATTAAACTTTAAGTCATACTATGAATTAAACTTTAAGTCATACTATGAAAAAGTATTAAAGTTTTTCGTGTAAGATTGAAATTGGTTCTGCAATTGCGAGAACCGCTCATCCTGGGCAGTCATGAAGGAACATTGCTCAAGCTGCATGGTCTTCATCATATCGAGGAGTTCATCGAAATTTTATTGGGGACGTGGAGGAGATGGAGGCACATAGCTCCAGTCAGGGGTGTCTTGATGATCCCAATTTTGTTATGGCATGTAATTGGCACCTAACGATGTTCATCCAGTGTTTTTCCAGGCACCCCGCCCTTGGTCATCATCATGCGCCAAGTGGGGTGATTGGTTTAGCCACTCACTATTATTGATCATCAGTCTCCATAGGATGTCCACCTTCTTCTTCTTCTTCTTCTGCTTCCTCTATTTGGTCATCACTTTCATCCGATTCTTCTAACCGAGAGGTAGTAGCTTTGACAATGAATCAATAACGGCTATCTCTTGGATCCCATATATAACCCATCATAGTAAGAGTCTTTTGAAAAAACTCTTGATCAGAGGTCAAGGACGTGTATGGAATGCCTTGAACAATGATGTTAGCGTTGTTAAAAATTGATTGGATAAAGGACCCGTATGACAGAGCGGTTCCTCTACCGAAATCCTTGAGCAAATAAATTCTACTGGAAACATAGTGAGGCCAACTGACCTTGATGTTTTTCTTAAGAATGTAAACTAGATGTAACTCGGCTTGATCTACTCGAGAGTAGCCGCCTTTCTTTGGCCGCAGAATTTGCGCCACAATCCATTATAGTATTCTATCCACCGGGCTCAATTTGCCTGTTGTGACTGTTTTTGGAAAGAGGTCGCTAGCTACAATATCGTCACTATATGGTATCTTTAGCATAGAGTTCATGGCTTCTTTGAACTCGTAGCCTATTACAGGATGAGCATCTGTGGCCTTAATAATTGGCTTAACGGATATCGGTGACATGTCAAACAAATTTTTCCATACCAAGCCATTTATACAAACCTTGGTATTGCCCAGCTTTGTGTTGAACTCAAACCCTTGAAATTTGCCTTGAATACCTGTTGAAATCTTGAGCATCCAAAAACTTATTGAAATCTTGAGCATCCAAAAGATCAATTACTTCTGGAATATGCATACGCTCAACAACCTTTTGATAGTAAGCATGTTGCTTAACTACAGATTGTTTGCTAAAGTTCTTTTCATAGGTATTTGAAAATTAAGAAGGTAATAAGGATACATCAGTTATCGGTAAATTTCCTCTTATGGACCGACTTGAGAGGATGTTGCTCTGGTGGTTCTCTTTCTGGTGATCCTTCTGGTAGACATGTTGATTTCATGTCTGGAGATGAAGAATTTTGATGCAAAAATTTACTCTTGTAGATGGAGAGAAGATATTAACTTTACCCTTTTTATGTAGGTTTTGAATAGAGTTTTGGGAAGAGGAGAGGAAGATAGATAGCCTTGAATAGGTGCAATGCTCAATGCAAATGTTAATAATAATGAATTAGAATAGACAACATAATTTAAAAATGCATTAAAGATGATAGAAAATGAACAGTTCATCAACAATTTTTCAGAAGTTTCGCGCGATGCGTCGACGCATACTGTGTTAAAACATACAGTTTAGAAATTTTTAAGGTATGCATCAACCGTAGGATCGACCTGAGCATACCCGCTTTACAGACTTGAAAATGTTTGGATTTGTGAGTCGACTGTAACACTGTGTAGGTCGACTCATGCAGGCAAAAACAACAAAAATCATCAATTTTGTTCAACCAAGCATTCAACGATACATAAATACATAGCCTATCCATATTTCAAACATACAAAGGGATGAAATAAGCTTAATTATGGAATAAACGACAATAATAACACACAATTTGATACATTACTTTATATGAACAAGGGAAGTGCGAGAGTTTCTAAATAAGGAAATATAGTACCTCAACTCCAATTGTTAGCTAATGCCCTCAGATATGGCTATAAACTTCTTCATTTGTTAGATAAAAGATTAACAAAGCACATATAGAGATAAATATAGAGCATGCGAAAATTATTTCTTAAACACGATCCGAGATGTCGAGAACAACGAGTTCCCTACGGATGTGAAAGAAAGGCTTTGTAGCGAGTGGTTTTGTAAAGATATATGCAAGTTGATTTTTAGTGTTAACATGCTCAATCACCACGTCGCCCTTCTCCACATGATCCCTAAGGAAGTGGTGGCGTACTTTGATATGCTTGGTGCGTGAACGTTGTAACACCCCAAATTTAATCGAAATATTTTAATTTATTTATTTAATTGAGAATATTCGTTTTCGGTGATTTTCGGTGGTTTTGTGAAGTATTGAGAAAATGTGCATTTTTGGACTATTTAATTGATTAATAGTATATAATATTAAATTATTAGTATTATTATTAATTAAAAGGAATATAAGTGGAATAAGGGTGATTTGGGTATTTGGAGGAGTTAGTAAGGGTAATGAGGGAAAAGCCCAAATTGGGAGGCCCAAGACTAAGTTGGACAAAATAGAATTCTGAAGAGATTTAGAACTCATTTGTTAACCGTGAAAAGTGTGGTAACCAAAGATCTGAAGGAAAGGTTGGAGGCAGAAGATCCCAAAGTTAATTGTGAAAGCTGCAGATTCGACTAAGGTACGGGGAGTATCGCTTTTCATGATTTTCTATGTATGCCTTTCGATGTGTTTATGGTTGGTTTGGGGGTTTTAGGGAGAATTATGGGGAAAAGGGATTTTGGCCTTCGTGGCCAAAATCCATCATTGAGATTTTTACCGTGATAAGATTAGAAGGTTATGCGAACAAGTGATTTATGGCCTTCGTGGCCTAGATCTATCATGGAAGTGGTACCCGTAAGGATTCTAAGGGTAGAGATGGGAAATAATGACCTTTGGCCTTCGTGGCCTAAACCTGTAAGTGCAAATCTGACCGTGAATTAATTGAGAAATTAGGGAAATTGATTATAAGACTCTGAGATTATGGTTGTGATATGTATCACTGATTATTTGAATATTTGATATGAGGATTAGATAACCTTAGGCCTTCGTAGCCAAAACCTTGGGTTGTGATATGTTTGACCCTGTAGGAATAGGAATGTTCAAATGTGAGTAACTCTGATGCACTCAGAGCAATTGCAGGAAAATAGTGATTTTGGCAGTGCAAATGTTGCCAGATTGGCCTAATAAACCATAGATTTTGTGTCGTTATCTTAGGGATGATTTAGGGATGTTTTAAGGGCATTTGGTGAGTGAATCGTATGGGTATTTGGGTAAGAATCAGTTCTGGTCGTAGCAGATTTTTGCTGTCATCACACTGTTCTCCTAGCGAGCATGCCAGTGAAGACTCGCCACAGACTCGCCTAGCGAGCATGCTGGCGTAGACTCACTACCGACTCGCCTGGCGAGCAAGCCAGCGAACGTAGCAGAGTTTGCAAAATTTGATCGTTTGCAGCGATGCCTTGATGTTTGCTTCTGAAATTTCTGAGATGAGTTAGCATGAGTATGACAGTGAGGAATTGTGTGATTGATAGGCTATAGTGTGAGGATTACCGCGAGTATAGGTTAAAGAATTAATATGATATAATATGGGGTAGTATTATGAATTAATATGTGATAATATGTGATCATAGGATGGGCTAATATGAGGATTACTGTGAGTTAATATGTGATTTGTGCGTGATTATATGACGATTTCCATGATGTGTGATGATGATTATTATGATAAATTATATGATAACATGATGTGTGAGATTAATTTCATGATGAATTATATGACGAATTATGTGATAACCTAAGATATGATGATTTATGAGATGATGATGATGATTATGACGATTTATGTGATAGCATGAGATATGATGATTTATGTGATGATGATGACTATGTTGATGAGTTATGACTTTTGATGAATATGATGAATGATGATCATCATATGCTGTATTGTGAGGATTATTATTGTGGCGTGTGCATCATGCATTCATGTGCATCCGGACTTCGGTTTAGGACCACGATTACTTTGACTTCAATCCCACTGTGCGGATGTGAAGTATTATGATGTGCTCCGGTTCTCTAGTAGAATCATCCTATTGATGGGGACCTATGGAGGGTTGATGGCCCAGTGTCCATCGAGTTGTGATGATTGGTACCACATGCATTGAGTCTATGTTGCATTTGCATTTATGAGCCTTTGTGTATAAATTATGACGTTGTGGCCTTCGAGGCCTATTGAAGGATATGAATGTGTTGAATATGAATATGATGTCATTTATGCATTAATAGTTATACATTGATTATTATGAATTGTTGTACTCACCCTGCCTGTTTGAATGTTGCCTCCACGTGGGTAACGTGAAGATGACCAAGTTTAGCTGTGGATGCCGTCAAGGAGTATTTTTGAAGTGTTAGAGTTGTTAGCCTTTTGGTTAACTTAGAGGGCCTTGCTCTGATATGTAACATCGGGTTGGGTTCTTTGAGTTGAAATATATATATCAGTGGGTTATTTTACTAACATTCCCTTATGAGGAAAACCTTGAGTTATGTTTTGAGTTCCGCTACTTTGTGCAAATTGGTGTATTTTGAGAAAACCCGTGTGTTACGGAGCATTGACTTATTGTGATGACTTTGAGAAATGTACGCCCTTTTAGTGGCTTTTTAATGAGATTTATTTATTCACTCTGATTTCTGTGTTATTTTGGCTTAATATTTTTGGGGTAGAAAAAGGGTGTTACATTAATGGTATCAGAGCATGTCGGTCCGTCTGGCCAAGTTGTCGAATGTTGTTTGTTCCCTTGTATGCGATATGTGTGTAAAAACACTATCGGTACACGTTTGGTTTCTAACCTTTGCCTGCAGAAGTGGGAATGAAACTAGTGGGGGAGAAGTTGTGCTTCTCCAGGATGCTGCAAGTGTGAAGTGGCGGCTCAGTGTGTGCTTGAACGCTCTTATAGTTTGGTAAAGATGGTTTATACCCCATCATAGTTTTCGGCTGTCTATTAATAAATTGAGGAACTGATCACCCTTAATCTGTTGTTGACACTAGACGGGGTCATGTTGGATGGGATAAACGTGTCTTGCAGGCTTAGATAGCGTGAATAGTGAATTGCTTTGAGTTAAGCTAAGTGCTTACAGATTGTTTTGATGAGTCGGTGCAAGATGGTGTTGAGATGTTTACTTTGATGGCAACTTTGAGTGTTAATGGAAGTGGTGAAGTTGGTGGTTTGCCAACTAATTGTTATTGTCTAGAAGTTCTTCCTAACGAGATAAGTGATTTACCGCCGGAACGTGAAGTGGAGTTCGTGATCGACTTAGTTCCTGGAAATAGTCTGGTATTGATGGTTCCATGTTGTGTGTCTGCTTTGGGATTGAAAGAGTTAGAAAGTCAACTTGAAGATTCGCTTGAGGAGAGGCTCTTTTGTCTGAGTGTGTCACCATGGGGTGCATCAATCTTGTTGATTATGGAGGAAGAAGGTTCTGTGAGGCTTTGGGTGGATTATAGATAAGTGAACAAGGTGACTATCAAGAATATGTGTGCACTTCAAAGGACTGATGATTGATGGGTCTGTTGGTAGTTGCAAGTATGTTCAGTAAGATGAATTCGAGATCTGGGTATCATCAGATTCGTGTGAAGGATGAAGATATTCAGGAGACCGCTTTTAAAGTAAGGTATGAACATGATGAGTATTTCGTAGTGCCATTTGGGATGACTAAGGCATCATGTGGGTATGTGGAGTATATGAACGGGATTTCCTATACTTATTTGAGTGAGTTAATGGTTGTGTTAATCGATGATATTTTTGTATTATTCGAAGAGTAAAGAGGATCATGATGAGCATCTGATAATTGTAGTATTAGCATTGAGAGAGAAGCAATTGTGTGCAAAACTGTCAAAGTGTGAGTTTTGGTATAAGGAAGTGAGTTCCTTGGTCATGTGATCTCGAGTAGAGTTATTGTGGTTGATATGTCGAAGGTTGGAGCTGTATCGCAATGGGAAGCTCCAAAACCTATATTTGAGATTAGAAATTTTCTTGGGTTGGCATATTGTTATTGGAATTCATTGAAGGATTTTTTCGAGTCATCTTTGCCATTGAAGCAGTGGACTAGGAAGGTTCAAGCTTTTGTTTTGGGATGCAAAGTATGAAGAAAAGTTACAAGAGCTTTAGAGAAAACTGACAACAGCTCAGGTTTGATTTTTCTGAATCCGAAAGAACCATTGTGGTATATTATGATGCTTTATTGAGGGGATTGGAAGGTATGTTAGTACAAAATCAGCAAGTTTTAGCTTATGCTTTAAGGCAACTTAAAGTGCATAAGATAGGTTATCTGAAGCATGACTTAGAGTTGGTTGTTGTGTTTGTCCCGAAGCTTTGGAGGCTTCATTGTGTGGCTCGAGATTTGAGATGTCTAGTGATCTTAAGAGCTTAAAGTATTTGGTTGATTAGAAAGAGTTGAATATGAGGTAGAGGAAATAATTGGGACTTCCGAAGGATTATGGTTTTAGGTTGAATTACCATTCGGGTAAAATGGACATGGTGGTTGATGCATTGATTTGGAACTCTTTGCTTATACCAATGATGATGGTAAAAGAGTTAGAACTGATTGGGCAATTTCAGGATATGAGTTTGGTCTGTGAAGAGACTTCTTATGGAGTTAAGCTTTGTATGTTGAGGCTTACTATTGATATTCTTGATGAGATTCGAGGAGGTTGGAATTCTGATTTGAGTTGGTAGATCGGTTGAATTTGATGAATCAACAGTCGAAGATTGTACATCAAAGACCGTTGGGTCTGATGCAAACGTTGAATATTCCATAGTGGAAATGGGATGGTAATTCCATGGATTTTGTGTCGGGTTTGCCGAAGATTGTGAGATGAACATGATTCAATTTGAGTAATTATGGATGGATTGACTAGATCAACTCATTTTATACCAATGAGGATTAATCATTCTATGATGAAGCTAGCTGAGATGTATATTGAGGAAGTTGTGAAGTTGTATGAGATATCGTCGAATATTGTGTCAGATGGAAATCTGAGATTTACATCGAGATTTAAGGAGAGTTTACAGACGCCTTGGGTACTATGTTGAAGTTGAACCCTTCCTATCATCCGCAGACGGATGGACAGACAGAGAGAACTATCCAGTCTGTAGAGGATTTGTTGAGAGCTTGTGTGTTGAATCAAGATGGATCGGGGGGATAGTTGATTGTCGTTGATTGAGTTACCTACAATAACAGTTATCATTCTAGTATCGGAATGGCATCGTATGAGGATTTGTATGGTAGGAGGTGTAGGACTCCTTTGTGTTGGTATGAGTCAGGCGAGAGTGCGGTACTCAGACCTGAGATTGTGCAAGAGACGACTGAAAAGATAAAGAGAATCCAAGAAAAGACGTGTTTTGAGAGTTACGGTGCTAACTGGTGTTGGTCGAACTTTGAAGTCTCGGAAGCACACGTCGTGTTTTGTCGATCTGTATCAGAGTGGCGCAGCGGGAGCGTGGGGAAAATAGCATGATAGATTGTTTTACCGCTGTCGCTTATGAAAATTTCCTGATGTATTTCATGTGTCTAAGTTGAGGAAGTACATTGATTCCGATGGATGGTGTACAAGTGAGAGATAATCTGATTGTTGAAGCATTGCTAGTTCAGTTTGATGAACGAGAAGCAACTTCGAGGTAAAGAGATTTACAGGGCGAAGGTATTTTTGGGAGGACCAGCAGAAGAAAGTTGGATTTGGGAGTGTGGAGATCAGTTGGGGGAGTCATATCCGACTCTGTACCTTGAGGTAATTTTCGAGGGCGAAAATTCTTTTAAGTGGGGGAGAGTTGTAACACCCCAAATTTAATTGGAATATTTTAATTAATTAATTTAATTGTGAATATTCGTTTTCGGTGATTTTCGGTGGTTTTGTGAAGTATTGAGAAAATGTGCATTTTTGGACTATTTAATTGATTAATAGTATATAATATTAAATTATTAGTATTATTATTAATTAAAAGGAATATAAGTGGAATAAGAGTGATTTGGGTATTTGGAGGAGTTAGTAAGGGTAATGAGGGAAAAGCCCAAATTGGGAGGCCCAAGACTAAGTTGGACAAAATAGAATTCTGAAGAGAATTAGAATTCATTTGTTAACCGTGAAAAGTATGGTGGCCAGAGCTCTGAAGGAAAGGTTGGAGGCAGAAGATCCCAAAGTTAATTGTGAAAGCTGCAGATTCGACTAAGGTATGAGGAGTATCGCTTTTCATAATTTTCTATGTATGCCTTTCGATGTGTTTATGGTTGGTTTGGGGGTTTTAGGGAGAATTATGGGAAAAAGGGATTTTGGCCTTCGTGGCCAAAATCTATCATTGAGATTTTCACCGTGATAAGATTAGAAGGTTATGCGAACAAGTGATCTATGACCTTCGTGGCCTAGATCTATCATGGAAGTGGTAACCGTAAGGATTCTAAGGGTAGAGATGGGAAATAATGACCTTTGGCCTTCGTGGCCTAAACCTGTAAGTGCAAATCTGACCGTGAATTAATTGAGAAATTAGGGAAATTGATTATAAGACTCTGAGATTATGGTTGTGATATATATATCAATGAATATTTGAATATTTGATATGAGGATTAGAGAACCTTAGGCCTTCGTAGCCAAAACCTTGGGTTGTGATATGTTTGACCCTGTAGGAATAGGAATGTTCAAATGTGAGTAACTCTGATGCACTCAGGGCAATTGCAGGGAAATAGTGATTTAGGCAGTGCAAATGTTGCCAGATTGGTCTAATAAACCATAGATTTTGTACCGTTATCGCCGTATGACCTTAGGGAAGATTTAGGGATGTTTTGGAGGCATTGGGTGAGTGAATCGTATGAGTATTTGGGCAAGAATCAGTTTTGGTCGTAGCAGATTTTTGTTGTCATCGCACTATTCGCCTAGCAAGCATGCCAGTGAAGACTCGCCTAGCGAGCATGCTGGCGAAGACTCGCTACTGACTCGCCTAGCGAGCAAGCCAGTGAACGTAGCAGAGTTTGTGAAATTTGATTGTTTGTAGCGATGCCTTGATGTTTGATTCTGAAATTTCTGAGATGAGTTAACATGAGTATGACAGTGAGGAATTGTGTGATTGATAGGCTATAGTGTGAGGATTACCGCCGGTATAAGTTGATGAATTAATATGAGATAATATGGGGTAGTATTATGAATTAATATGTGATAATAGGTAATCATATGATGGGCTAATATGAGGATGACTATGAGTTAATATGTGATTTGTGCGTGATTATATGACGATTTCCATGATGTGTGATGATGATTATTAAGATAAATTATATGATGACATGATGTGTGAGATTAATTATCATGATGAATTATATGACGAATTATGTGATAACCTGAGATATGATGATTTATGTGATGATGATGATGATGATTATGACGATTTATGTGATAGCATAAATATGATGATTTATGTGATGATGATGACTATGTTGATGAGTTATGACGTTTGCTGAACATGATGAATGATGATGCACCATATGTTGTATTGTGAGGATTATTATTATAGCGTGTGCATCATGCATTCATGTGCATCCGAACTTCGGTTCAGGACCTCGATTACTTTGACTTTAATCCCACTGTGCGGATGTGAAGTATTATGATGTGCTCCGGTTCTCTAGTAGAATCATCCTATTGATGGGGATCTATGGAGGGTTGATGGCCCAGTGTCCATCGAGTTGTGATGATTGGTACCACATGCATTGAGTCTATGTTGCATTTATGAGCCTTTGTGTATAAATTATGACGTTTTGGCCTTCGAGGCCTATTGAAGGATATGAATGTGTTGAATATGAATATGACGCCGTTTATGCATTAATTGTTATACATTGATTATTATGAATTGTTGTACTCACTCTGACTGTTTGAATGTTACCTCCACGTGGGTAACGTGCAGATGACCAAGTTTAGCTGTGGATGTCGTCTCGGAGTATTTTTGAAGTCTTAGAGTTGTTAGCCTTTTGGTTAACTTAGAGGGTCTTGCTCTGATATGTAACATCGGGTTGGGTTCTTTGAGTTGAAATATATATCAGTGGGTTATTTTACTAACTTTCCCTTATGAGGAAAACCTTGAGTTATGTTTTGAGTTCCGCTGCTTTGTGCAAATTGGTGTATTTTGAGAAAACCCGTGTGTTACGGAGCATTGACTTATTGTGATGACTTTGAGAAATGAACGCCCTTTTAGTGGCTTTTTAATGAGATTTATTTACTCACTCTGATTTCTGTGTTATTTTGCCTTAATATTTTTGGGGTAGAAAAAGGGTGTTACAAATGTAGCACGAGATTCTTGGTTAGGTTAATAGAACTCGTGGTATTATAAAATATCGGAACATGATCAATTTTTAGGTTGAAGTCGAGCAATTATTGCTTAAACCATAAGGCTTGAGCATAACAACTATCGGCCGCAATTTATTCTGCTTTGGCTGTTGACAAAGCAACGGAAACCTGCTTCTTGCTATGCCAACTTACCAAAGAGTTTGAAAACAAATGACACATGCCACTCATGCTTTTCCTATCTGATTTTCAACCCGCAAAATCGGAATCAGAAAAGCCAACCAATGAGCAATCATTTCCCTTAGAATACCAAAACCCATACTTTGGAGTACCCGAGAGGTATCTAAGTATGCACTTTACTGCTTTTAAGTGAGATTCTTTAGGAGATGATTGATATCTCACACACATACAGACACTAAACATAATGTCGGGTCTAGAAGCAGTAAGATAGAGGAGAGATCCAATCATACCTCGTTACTTTTTCACCTCTACATCCTTACCATTTTCGTCTTGGCTAAAATTCGCACACGTAGACATTAGAGTGTCGATAGCCTTGGAGTTTGTCATGTCAACCCGCTTGAGAAGCTCAAGGCAATATTTTATCTGGCTCACAAAGGTACCCTCCTGCAGTTGCTTGATTTGCAATCCGAGGAAATAGGTGAGCTCCCCCATTATGCTTATTTCAAATTCTCCTTGCATTAATGTAGAAAACTCCCTTACCAGATTCATGTTAGTTGATCCAAAAATGATATCATCAACATATATTTGTACCAAAATCAAGTGTTTTCCTTGACTTTTAATGAAAAGAGTTGTGTCAACCTTTCCTCTTGAGTACCCTTGGTCAAGGAGAAACTTTCTTAGATGGTCATACCAAGCCCTTGTACACATGATCAGGATACTCATGGGATT
Source organism: Lathyrus sativus (assembly GCA_963859935.3). Taxonomy (NCBI): domain Eukaryota; kingdom Viridiplantae; phylum Streptophyta; class Magnoliopsida; order Fabales; family Fabaceae; genus Lathyrus; species Lathyrus sativus. Next base: position 25,037,351 of record OZ012736.1, read on the forward strand.
CAAACCCTGGAGGTTGGGCAACATAAACCTCTTCATTTATATAACCATTAAAGAACACACTTTTTACATCCATTTGAAATAGTTTAAAATTTTTTCGCACAAGCGAAGGCAAGTAGAAGGCGTATAGCCTCGGTCGGGCAACCAGTGCATAAATTTCCTCATAGTCGATTCCTTCCTCTTGGTTATACCCCTGCGCGACCAAACGCGCCTTATTTCGAGTTATTACTCTGTTCTCGTCCAGTTTATTCCTAAACACCCATCGTGTGCCAATTACTCGATGGTCTCACGGAGGAGGGACAAGGTCCAAAACCTCATTTCTTTTAAACTGATTGAGTTCCTCTTGTATTAATAGGAACCAATGTTCATCGAGTAATGCCTCTTTTGGGTTTTTAGGTTCTACTTGAGAAACGAAAGCAAAGTGATAACAGAAATTACTTAGCTTTGATCAAGTTGTCACTCCCTTTGAGATATCACCGAGAATATTACCGATGGGATGGTCTTTAGAAGACTTCCATGCTGGAGGGAGATCATTGGTGTTGGAAGGATGAACTTCCTCAATCCCCTCATGGTGGTGATCTTTTTCCTCCTCAACTTTGACTGGGTCAGGTTGATCAATTCCTGTCTTAGTACCCTTGAGTATGTCTTCAGAAGATACACCTGAAATGAACTACCTTTTCCGAAACGTTTTGGATAAGACTCATCAAATGTGATATAAACAAACTCTTCAACTGTAAGTAATCTCTTATTGTATATTCTATAAGCTTTACTTGACTGAGACTATCCAAGGAAGATACCTTCATCTGCCTTGGAGTCAAATTTTCCTAGACTTTCTTTTCCATTGTTTAACACGAAACACTTACAACCAAAGACATGAAGGTGAGACAAATTTGGCTTCCACCCCTTTAAAAGTTCATACGGAGTCTTGTTTAGAATAGGGCGGATGAGCACCATATTTAAAACGTAACAAGTCGTACTAATGGCGTCATCCCATAAATATTTAGGAAGCCCACTTTCGTTGATCATAGTTCTCCCTAACTCTTCCAAAATTCTATTTTTATAATCCACGGCCTCGTTTTGTTGAGGGGTACGCAGAGCGGAGAAGTTATGATCAATTCTGTGTCTGCCAAAACATTCCTCAAATCGGTAATTCTCGAACTCACCCCCATGATCACTTCTAATTGATATGATGTTTGTGTTTAACTTATTTTGAGAAAGTTTAGCAAAATTTTCAAAGGCGGAGAATGTATCGCTCTTGCTAGCCAAGAAGATAGTCCAGCAAAATCTAGAAAAATTATCGACTATAACAAAACCATAGTAGTTACCACCTAGACTCTTAATTTTAGATGGCCCAAATAGATCCATATAAAGAAGTTCAAGAGGTCTCGTGGTTGAAACAATGTTTTTAGATTTAAATGAGATCCTTGTTTGCTTCCCCATTTGGCATGCATCACCTAAGTGATCCTTAGTGAACTTGATTTTGGGTAAGCCAATAACTAGGTCTTTTGAAACTATCTTGTTTAGCAAGTCAAAATTCACATGCGCTAAACGTCTATGCCACAACCATGAGTCCTCACTCATTATCATGAGACATTTATCGCTAGTTAATGATACTTCACTCAAATCTAGCATATAGACATTATTTACCCTCAAGCCATTGAACACATCCTTCGTTTTATCATTATGTTCAATTAAGCAACAATCTTTTGAAAAAGATACTTTGTATCCCTTGTCGCATAGTTGACTAATGCTAATGAGGTTGTGCTTAAGGCCCTCGACTAGCAATACATCAGAGATAGTAGTAGATGAGGGATTACCTACAATACCTTCTCCAAGTATTGCTCCCTTGTTGTTGTCTCCATAGATTAAAAATCCCTTCTTCTTTGCCACAAAGTCAATGAAGAGAGATATGTCTCCTGTCATATGTCTTGAGCATCCACTGTCGAGAACCCATCTTCTCTCGGTAGTCTCAAGACTTTGTACCTATGAATACAATTAATAAAAATAGGTACCCAATTTTTTATTGGGTCCTTGGTTTTGAGTGAAATCTTGGTTGCATTTAGGAAACTATTGATAAACCCATTTAGGAACCAAAAACTCCTAAAGCGACATTTAGCAATGGTGTGACCCTTCTTGCAACAATACAAGCAAGTAAAGTTAACTCTTGTATCACTTTTTCTATCTTGATTTTTGACCACATATGTATATTTTTGATAAGGATTAACCATAATTTTTCTAAAATGTGCTCTATCAATAACAAACGTGATTTTGGATTCTAGAGCCTTGTTAAGTTTGACCTTGAGATTTCTAACCTCATTTTGGCAAATGTAAAAAGTATCACACCCAAAGTTAACTACTCTTTTTCTTACTTCCTCACAATCCACCTTTGTTCCTTCCACTATGAAAGCCTTTAGAGCCTCTAATTTCCTTTCGAAATCGAGAATCTTTTGCTCTAGATGAGCAAAGATTTGTTTGTTTGAGGCCATCCGTTTAAAGGCTTCCTTGACTTCATGGTGTAAGGTATCAAAGGCAATTTATAATTCAGAGTGAGACAATCTAGTAGAGTTTTCGTGTTTTGCATGTCGTACCTTTTTGTTTTTCTTCTTTTGATGAGTGGAGAAACAAAGGTTGACAGATTCTTCTTCGTCACTAGAACTATCATCCTCGGATCACTCGCTATCGCTTTCCCATGCGATGTGAACTCTTCTAGGCTTAACTTGCTTCTTGTGTGACCGATTACTCTCTTTTCCTTTGTCCTTTTTCATCAAAGGACAATCCGGCTTGTAATGTCCAGCTTTTCCATAATTGAAGCACGACCCTCTAACTCTACTTCCTTTGTTGTCTTCATTCTTAGAAGATCTTGATTGTTTTCTGAAATTGACTAAATTCTTTTTGGAATATTGGATACCATTTTTCCTTACATAGCGATTGTATCGCTACACAAACAGCCTCATATCCTCATTTTTTTTGTCATCTTCGTCATCACTCGAATCACAATCACTCAGCTCTTTTGCGTAGGACTTTGAACAAGAAGCCTTTAGAGCTATGGACTTCTTTTCCGCATTTTTGGTATTCTCCTTCTTTTCCCTTTTCTCAAATTGCTCGAGACTAAGAAGCACTTGCTCATGTTCTTGAAGCTTTCTAAAGAATGTTGTAAAGTCTACGGTCATAAGATCATTTGCTTCCTTTATAGCGGTGACTTTTGATTGTCATTCCCTGGTAAGACATCTTAAGACTTTGTTAGTAGTAACATCACTAGAAACTGGTCTACCAAGTGAATTTAGTCTATTGATAAGGTGAGAAAATCTCTTTTGCATGTCAGCAATGGTTTCCCCTTGCTCCATGTGAAAGAGATCAAACTCTTGTGTCAAAGTATTGATTCTAGATAGTTTGACATCATTTGTTCCCTCATGGGCAACTTGTAATGAGTCCCACATAGCCTTAGCAGTCAAACAATGGGAAACTCAATAGTATTCATCAACTCCCAAAGAGGAGATCAGAATATTTTTAGCTTTCCAATCGTAATTGTACTTTTTCTCGTCTTCATCATTCCATTGTGCTTCAGGCTTAGGCACAATCATGTTATTTTCATCGGTCATGGTTATCTCCATGGGACCATTCAAAATAACATTCCATACCTTCCTGTCAATGGAATTTATATGCACACGCATACAGTCTTTTCAATAACTATAGTTTTCACCATTGAAAACAGGTGCTCTATTATAAGCCCATTTTGGTTCGTTAGCCATTTTCTAAGAAGTTATATGTGAAGCACAAAATGAACAGGTGCTCTTGATACCACTTGTTAGACGATGGCACAGATCTATAAGGGGGGTTGAATAGACCACTTGTTTAAAACAGAGTCGGCGCTACCAATATTTAGTTTTTAAAAATATTTTAAGCGAAAGCGGCCAAGGAACTATTTTTGTCTAAAATGAACCTTTATCGAAAAAACCGGATATGCGCAAAGCCTATGGAATTTAATAACAACGAGATTTACAAATCACTAATTTGATCACACTTCAATCAAATTTTATTCACTATACGGTTCGACTATTTCCAATGCTTTAAAAATATAGTCAATTTGAAAAGACAACACAACTATTTATAGTTCACACAATCGATCAAACACTTGGAGTGCAAGGCACTACAAGTGATTCCAATATGAGAGTAAAGTGCTCAAGTGTTCTATTACAATTAAGGATTGTAACAAGCTTTAAAAATGGTTTAGCACTACTCACATCAGAATTTGATTAACACAATTGTTTGCACTTAAAACTCCAAATTTAAGCAATTTAAAAGTAAAGAGATAGAACACCGATTTGTTGAGGCAGTTCCCCCATCGTCCTCGCTCGCGGTACGTCTACCATCAATTCTAAAAATAGAATTGAGACATGTATATAGATATAACCTGTTGGTCAATGTTTACACGAGAAGCAAATAGAAATCAAATGATCAAACACAATTGTTGATGCAGAGTCTATTTCTTCTTTTCCCTTGATTCAAGTTGAATTAAGTCCTTCGAACGTTGTGAATAAACCTCCGACTATAGCACGCCCTTTGAAAAACCCCACGGTCTTCAAATCTTGCCCGACTGATTCAATCACCAACATGTCAAACCCGAATCTTCCACTCACAATCCTCCGATTACTGCTACTAAACCGACAGAACCACCCGTTCTTCGATTACCTTCACTCGGCTGAATCTGTGATAGACTGATTTGTGCGAAAACCCCAAAAATCCAAGATTCTGGGAGGACAAAACCCTAACGGTTTTATTCAAGAAAAACCTGCTGATTAGTCAACTCAAACCAGATTACACCAATCTTAAGCTTGGATGTTATCACCTCTAACAAGCAGAATGCATAATAAAAATGATTATGTATAGTTGTTGAGAAAATGCAAGGAAGAGGATGAAGATGATGAGAACAAATCAGTATGTTATTTTCACTTTTCTTATTTTTCATGTCTGTGTAAAAGGAAGAGCAAAACTCACTTTATATGCAAGACAAAACTGATAACAAACATAACAAACACCAAGACTGTTTCACATAACAGATTTTTGACTGAACATAAGCGAGCGGTCAACCTATGCAGAAGGGAGGGTCGACCTGAGCTTACCCAAATTTCTGATTGTGCAAAAAAACAAAACTTTGTGTCAATCGGAGCAGGCCATGCATCGACGCGAAGCATGCAGATTTAGACAAATAGAAATGTACACAGTATGAGTTGATTAGGGGTCAACGCGAGCCTTCCTGAGAGTAGACCGTTAAAAAAACTATCTGTATGAGTCGACCAGAGCTAGCTTTGAGTCGACTCAAAGCCCCGAAATATGCAAAAATGCCTATTTTCATGTATCCAGTGACTTTTGAGATACTCTATTACATAGTAAGCTTGACAAGCTTGACCAACCCTACATGAAGCACAAATTTAGCAATTTCTATATGTATCAACAATATTTTTTATAAGTGTTTGACTCACGAGGGATAAGTCATGCATATGTGACACGATGATACCGTCTAAAATACATTTTTCTATCAATTTAAGTTTTGACATCATTAAAACAAGTGTAGCTACCTATGAGGATTGCCCACACACCTGGATCGTCTCTCGTTCTAGATGAAAGATGTAGAAAAAGAGAGGCAGCGTGGCCCCGACATTGAGGTATTGGCATACGAGCTCGAACGCTCTCACGAACACAATCACGTTGGGATAGAGTTGTGAAGGTGCCAGACGCAACAAGTCGAACAATCTCCACTAGAAGTCATTGAAGGGAATACGTAGGCCCGCTTTCTAGAAAGCGAATTCATACATGGGAAACCTCATCCATTTGAAACATGAACATATACAATGGTGTTCTCGGGGTTTATAAACCTGCCATTTTGGGGAGGAGCCCTTACAACAGTCCTCAACAATAGTGTAGGCGTTTGAGTCATCCTCGACAAAGTATGAAGGGATACTCAGGGGACCTTGCCTGGCCCAATCTCCGGCACTCCGCTTTCAAACTCCTCCGGTCTGTGCGATCGGGGAATTAGGCTCATCAATAATCTCAATGACCCCCGCGACCCATGCAACCATATTTACTTGAAAAATTAGAGGAAAATGATGAATTTGACATTTGAGATCAAATCCACCCTTCCACCGCAAATCAAGTGAAAGGGAGAAGAGAGGGGCACAGAGCCACCAGACAGGCCTCCCCAACCGAAAACACCCAACTAGGGTACTCATCTAAAGGAAGTTCCTCTTGACCGCGCATGGTCTCTCCGGTCGAATCGATGAGCCTCTTGAACGAAGATTACCTCACCACGTCAATGAGAGGATGGGGATAAGCCCCTCAAGACCTTCATCACAGGTCCTCAGGACCTTTATCAGGTCCTCGAGGCCTTCATCTAATGTCCTCGAGGCCTTCATCCCAGGTCCTCAAGACCTTCATCAGGTCCTCGAGGCCTTCATCCCAAGGCTTTAGGACCTTCTTCAGGTCCTCGAGGCCTTCATATTATATCCTCGAGGCATTGACCGCAGGTCCCCGAGGCCTTCATCGGAAACTTCATAAATTTGAAGAAGTTCCGCAAATTCGCCGGAAACTTCATAGTTTCCCTGGGAACTTCATCAAGTCACCGGACAAACCGCCGGAAAATGCATAAAACTAAAATAATGAATCCAAAAACTTACTTGGACATGGTGATTTTTGAGCAAAGAGACAATGGATGAACAGAAATGGAGAGATAGAAAGTGCAAAAGAGAGTAGGGGAAATTCTGAGCAGAAGGGGGAAATCGGGCGAATGCAATAGACTCACCCCTTATTTATAATCTTAGCACGGGACTCGCGGCGTCCCTAGGCACTTAAGTGCCCCTACTCATAGTCATCCTAGACATTAATTGCCCTGACACATGGCGCTAATAGACACCTCACACACCCATTCATATTCCTCTCCTGCTTAGAACCATATGTTCCCGTCCCCTCAATGTCTCTCACGCAGAAGGGCCCGCGGTCACATTACCCCATCGGAGAATCTCGGCACCTGGCTGTATCCACCATTCTCAATGTTGGAGCTGACCCTTAAGTCATTACTCCTCCACTTTGGAGAAACGACTTAGGGGGCTCTTGTTCTAAATTGGGCCAGTAACTGCCCCACAGTCGGGAAGGCCTAACCCAATACTACATTAGGGAGACCCAGCAAGGCCCAATCCTCCATCTCGTCGAGCACGCCCTAGTACACTTTACAGTCGGGAAGGCTCACGCATCTGCCCCACGTTCTCCACGTGTTCCCCACACGGGGACACATTATCATACAACTACCCGTGTCGTAAAGAAGTGGTCTTCCACCTTCCGAGGATCACGGACAGTTGGACCAGGGTGAAGATCACATGCTGGTATTCCCTACACCACATAGACCCTGACAATTACTTGTGTTGGGCCTGACAATCCAGCCCAATGAAATGTAACCGTTGGCCCAGCATTGGGGACACACTATAAATACTCTCTTTCACTAGAAGATCAAGTATTCTATTCTTTACACCTTTTTTCTGTACTTGCTTTTTCTTTGCTGAAACTTACTTTGGCATCGGAGTACCTTACAGGTACACCCTCCCTCCTCTTCTCCACCACTGGCGAATGAATAAGCTCACAACGTGTGTTGGTTGTTTATCCTTTTCTGATATGGTAAGATCAGTATCCTCATTTGTAAATTTAACACCAAAGGTGGCAAAAAAAAGTTGGACAAGAAAAATGCATAAGATAATTCTGATGCATCTTTAGAATGAAGTGCCCTTTGCTCAAGGATCATGGACGCCCAATTTACTTACAAACCTTTTTTCATAGAAAACAATATATTCATCTCAATATCAGTGATAGTTGAGTGATTTGAGAACTTGGGCAAAACAACATACCCCAAAATAAGGTGAAGAAGTTTGTCATCAATATAGAATATACCAGCAAACCAAGAATTTCTATCAGACGCCTTACCACCAATCTTTTACCGTTTTGAAAGAATTATTCCTTGGATAATCTAGCATTACCATAGTAAACATCCTTTTTCACATAACCATCCAACAAAACTCTTTTATATGGCATGATTTCTAAACCATCAAACGGAACTCCTTTTACATTAGAATTAATGACTCCATCAAGATATAAAATATTAGTATAAAATACTTTAACTAGCTCAGGAAAGTAGATTCCATTCATACTAACTAGCTCATCAATATTTTGTTGCCTCAAAACCTCAATAAACTTGAAACATGGATAAGAAAAAAAACTCTAATCCACATACCTTGGACTAAATAGGGATTTTGGAAGGAAGTAGTCAACAACCTTTTTTGTTGTTCTTGTGAGGGAAACAATCTATTTGTTGTGACCACAAATGATACCTTTCAATAAATCAAGATTGAGAAATGGAGTTCTTGGATGAACAATGAAAATGGTTAGAACAAAGAGAGAAATAAGAGAGGATAAAGAAGAAAGAAGGAGAAGGATTATGGAAAATTATTTGCTATTCACTTTCTCATAAGGGTTTACAAATGATTACAAATGAATATCCCAATTGGCCTCACTTAATAAGCTGAGTGATCTAGCCTATTTATAGACTAACTAGCTAACTTACAATACAAGTTAACTAAACAATTGGATCCTTAACACAAGACCCAATTCGACATAATAAGTGAAAAATATATTTAGACATTACATACTAGAACTACTTTCGACTACAGTATGTAACCCTTCGACATCAACATGTGACCCAGCTTCGTCTTCATGCGTGTCTCCTGTCGAAACATATGAAAGCTATTCCTTGACAGAGCTAGAGTTTGACCCAAAATCTCACAAATCTCCACCTTGGATCTAACTCTACAACAACAGGGGATAAACTAGATTTCATTATGCAGCTTTATCAACTGCATACAGTGGAAAAATTTGCAACTTGGCAATGTCTTGGTGATCATATCAGCAATATTATCATCAATCGAAACCTTCAACACCTAGACTTCACCATACTCAATTATCTCTCTGACAAAGTGAAGCCTCACAACAATGTGCTTGGTTCTCTTATGATAAGTTGATTTCTTCGACAGGTGTATTGCACTTTGACTATCACATTTAACAATGATACTTTGACCTTGAAGTTTCAGCTCCTTTGCAAAACCTTCAAGCCATAATGCTTATTTCATAGCTTCAATAAGGGTAATGTATTCTGCTTCAGTGGTTGATAAGGCAACAACCTTCTGAAGTGTTTCTTTCCAACTAATTGTTGTGCCAAACATAGTGAACATATATCTAGAAATAAATTTTCTAGAATTCATACAACCTGCATAATCAGAGTTGACATATCCTTCGATTTCGACTTTGCTCCCATCATCATAGGCTCCACCATAAATCAAGACTCTTTTCAGAGACCCATTTATGTACCTGAGAATCCACTTCAAAGCTTGCCAGTATGCCTTTTTAGGATTGGTCATATACTTGCTTACAAGGCTCACACCATACGCTATTGTTGCACCCCAAAATTTGACCAACCTTTTCTTAACTTGGCTTTTGTTTAATTTCATTTTTCTTCTAGCATTTCTGCATTGCATAGCATTTGTTCTTTATACAGGGGGTCGAGGTTTTCCTGTGGCTCAGAATGCACCTTCAGCGCCAGCAATCAAAGCAGCAGTTGGCATTTATTTTTTCCGATGGAGTGGTCGATTTTATTTTATTGTACAGGTTAATTTCCAGTGTTCAGGCTACTTCAAGCAGTTTCACAGTCAGGATGATCGAAAACAAGTTCCAAAGGCTTAACAGATGTCCAAACAGTTGAAAACGGGCAAATGGGCACATTTCCCTCCAAAAGGAGCCAAATTCAAAATTTTGAAGGTGTTAATCGGTTAACACATATGGTTAACCGATTAACACAATCAAAATCAAGCTAATTTTTCAATTTTTCATAGTGTTAACCGGTTAACCATATGCGTTAACCGATTAACATGTGTAATTTTTGCCCTGTACGTGAATTTTCAAGTCCAGCCACTTTTGGAGTCCAATTGTTGATCATTTGAATTTCATTTTTACACATGGGAAGGATCTAGAACCTCATTTGAAATTGGGTTAATTTCAATTTCCCACCAAATGCCCATTCCACATTCCATACCACATTTTTCAATCCACCCTCCAAACCTTGCATTGGATCCAAACCTAAATGATATTTAAATGATTCACTCCAAATCTCACCATCTAATCTCTCATAATTTAAAAATCAAATTCAGAATTGCTCTCAATTCTCTCAACTTCTCCATTTCCCAACCCTCACTCAAAGCTCTTCATCATATGGATTCATTAATTTTTCATTGAAATCAATGGATTCTTGAGCATAAACCTCCATTTATCATCATCATTGGATCAATTTTCATAATCAATTTTCGTGCAAATTGAGATCTGATTTTGGAGCTTGAGTTGGAAGTGCTTATTTGGAGTAATTTGGCTTAAAAGTGTTTGATCTTCATTCCTCTTGCAAGAATTATTGTGGATCTTGAAGTTTTCCGGATAATCTTGTTTGGATCTGCTCAAATTCAGTTGATCAACACTTACCGAAGCAAATCTCTACTTCGAAGATTGGAATTCTCGATCCGATTTAATTTTTGAGTTTATCATGTTAATCTTCATATTCGATTGAATTTTGGTTGATTTCGACCCGTTTGAATTGTGATTGTGTTGTGTAGACATGTTTGCATGTTTATTGATTTTCTGTTTGCAGGTGTAATTTCGTGCTTAAGTGATAAGTTGATCTTTTGGATCCTTGGATAAGCTGTTTTTGTGCTGGAAGTGATTTTCTACTGCTGTTTTTGGCTTCTGGTATAGTGTTAATCGGTTAACATATATGGTTAACCGGTTAACCAATTCAAATTTTCAAATCTTTCAAACGTTAACACTTGGTTAATCGCTTAACCCAGGGTGTTAACCGATTAACACTGAACCAGAACGTCATATTTTCTGTTTTTCAAGGTGTTTTCGCATGCCGTTTCATTTCGAATCATCATAGATCAATGTGATGCATTAGGAGTGGAATTTTTCTGGAAATTTGTCGTTGTTCTTGGTTATTTAATCGAGATTTCTTCGACACGTGCTTTGTCTTCCACTTGAATGCATATTTCCGATATGCGTCGTTCAAAGTGATGTTTCTTTTTCGTTTGAGTGTTTGAGTCAAGTGGTCGAGATGCGCTTGTGGAGGCTTCTGCCCCGCACTTTTTTTCCTCCCATTTGTCTCCGATGATCGATAGCTGAAGGTTGTAGAGGCTTGTCTTCTCTCGTTATGTCTCATCCGCTCATTTTGCTTCAGTGCTTGCATGTTTGTTTGCTTACCTTCTTTTTGGATGTTGGCTTTGTTGCATTGCATTCTTGTATGCTCCAAAGAGGTTGAGATGCGCTTGTGGTGGATGCTGCCCCACACTTCCTTTCCACCCTCTTTGCATGTTTGTATTCTATGTGTGCATCTTACTTGTGTTTGCTTCTTCCTTATTTTGTCTTCCTTTGCTATGTTCCCCTTAGGATTTCCAATTCTTCTTATTCAAGTGGGATTGTGATAGACATTAAGTTCAAACCATGCATGCTAACATTAGGTAGTCCCCTTTTGTATCCCAACTTTAAGTCCGCTTTGCATGACAACTTTTAGGATCGATTAGTCTCCCTTTAGATTCTGTCTTCTCTTCTCATCTTCAAACAATCTTAACATACTTAATAAAGATAATGGATGTTGTGCCATGAGCCTTGTACTTGGGAAATGGTGATTGAGCGGTTACCTCTCAATTGCCTAGAGTGTTTAGTATACGTCCTTAGGACGATATGCGACGCATTCGATCCTAGGTTTTAGACTTTAGTACAACATACATTATAAACACTTAAATTCAAAACACTTCTTCTCTAAAAAACACAAAAACACTTCAAATATTTTCACCCTTTGGGGTTCTTAATCAAGGAAAATCTTTTCAGATAAAAGAGTGTTGTTAACTTTTAGTTCCACCGCAAACGGTAACGCCTAAGTCTCCAATGGTCGAGCTGCATACACCAACTGCTAGAACTACTTGTTGACCCTACTCGGGCCTAAAAACGTTTGAACCAACCTGTGGTATTTTTAGCCCGAACTACGTTTGCTCTGATCTTTCATACCAGATGAAAGTACTTTGGCACAAGACGCGATGTCTTGGTGAGCAATCTTCCCCCCTTTCATCCGTAGTTAGCCAAACTACGTTGACTCTGACTTTCCAATTGTACGAGGGAATACGTAGGCATAGAGCAACTATGCTCTGCCGAGTCTCCTTTCTTTTTCTTTTGTCCCTTGACCTTTAGCTAGATAGATGATCACCCTTTTAGATAGATAACAATGCGTGGATCCCGTCGAGTACGACGGACGTGAGGGGTGCTAATACTTTCCCCTTGCGTAACCGACTCCCGAATCCAGACTTGGTTGTGATGACCTTATCTTTCCCTTTTACGTTAGGTTTTTCCGATCGTTTCCTTTCCCTCTCTTTGGGATAAATAACGAAAGGTGGCGACTCTTCTGTTTTCCGCCGGGTGTTTTTCGCAGTTGTGACAACTATGTCTGGCCTCGTACAGACCATAACATACATCAAGAACCAACTACACTAGCATATAGAATGCTACTCATATAGGTTCTTTCAGCTTCAATACTCGAAATTTGAGTAGTACTAAGCTTAAACTAAGGATTTGTTGGAGTCACAACAGGCTTTGAATTCGACATACCAAACTTATCGAGAAGCTTCCATAGGTATGTATGTCTCTTGAGATAAGCACAAATTCAATTGCTTTCTATCTCTCCGGATGTCAATCCCAAGAACCCTGGTGGCAGCTCCCAGATCCTTCATTTCGAACTCTTTGTTAAGTTCAACCTTCACCTCCATTACATCCTCAACACTGCTTCTACCTATGAGGATATCATCCACATAAAGCAACAAAATAACAAGTGAGCTTCGAGGTCAAAATCTGAAGTAAACACAGTGGTCGAATTGGCTCCTATTGAAACCAATGCGTTCCATGAACTTTTCGAATCTCATGTTCCATTGTCGAGGAGATTGCTTCAGACTATACAAAGACCTATTCAGCTTGCACACGTAATCTTCCTTATCCTTTTCTGCATACCCTTCAAGTTAAGGAATCAGGATCGTTTCGTCTAGGTCACCATACAAAAATGTTGTCTTCACATCTATTTGCTCAAGTTCAAGGTCGAACATTGCCACCATGGATAATAACATTCGAATGGATCTATGCTTTACAATAGGTGAGAACACATCATTGAAGTCAACACCTTTTTATGAGTGAACCCCCTAACAACCAATCTTTCCTTAAAGCGCTTCAATATCACTCCTTCGATTCCTTCCTTGACCTTGAAAATCCACTTACAATTGACTAACCTGGCCCCTGCAGGTTTCTCAATAAGCTCCCAACTATTATTATCATGAAGATATTTCATCTCGTCATCCATGGCTTTTCTCCATTCAGTCTTATTTAGACTTCTTATAGCTTTCTTGTAATATCTAAGTTCTTCCTCAAGTACCTCACTAGCAGAGATTAAGGCAAAAGCTATAAGATCTGCATAGCTAAGTCTCTGAGGTGGCTTGGAGACTCTTATCGACCTATCTCTTGCCAGTAGGTAGTCTTCGATAGTTTCCTCAATCCCTTCAGCATCTTGCTCTTCTTCTTCAACTTCATATGGGTTATGCACTTCAGCATCACTATGCTCCACCTCAACAGGAATCTCTACCTGTTCCAGCTCCTCTTCAGAGATTTCTGCACTTCGACCAGCATCACCAATTTTCTTAAACGCCATCTCGACTTCATTGAAAACTACATCACGATTTGTGATACATCTTATGTGACCTGGTCCTAGGCACCACAACCTATAACCTTTGACTCCCTCAGGATATCCAAGGAACATGAATCTCAGAGCTCTAGGTTCAACCTTGTCTTGCCTAATGTGAGCATAAATTAAACAACCAAATACTCTCAGTTTGTCAAGATATGGTGGTTGACCTGACCAAACTTCTACATGTTTCTTCATTCCCAGGGCAGTTGAGGGACATTTATTTATCAGATAAGCTGTTGTTGAAACAGCCTCCACCCAAAACACATTCTTCAATCCAGCACTAACCAACATGTATCTAACCTTTTCAAGGACTGTTCAATTGAATCTCTCAGATAAGCCATTTTGTCGAGGAGTAACTGCTACAGTCTTATGCGTTGCAATCCCAGACTCAACACAGTAACTGTCAAACGCTTCGTTGCAAAACTCAAGGCCATTGTCGATTCTCAACCTTTTAACCTTTCTACTAGTTTGAGTTTCGACCAGAACCTTCCAACTTTTGAAATTCTCAATAGTTTCACCCTTCGTCTTCTGAATGAATACCCATAACTTTTTGGAATAGTCATCAACAATGGATAGAAAATACCTTACACATGAGTGTGAAAGATTCCGTGTAGGCCCCAAAGATCAGCATGAATATAATCAAGGGATCCATGTGTTCTTTGTTTACCTTTGTTAAACTTCATCATACATGATTTACCAAATACACAAGATTCAAAAAATCTAACTTTTCGACTTTGTCACCACCTAACAGGTTCTGTTTCTCCAGTTCGACCAGGCCTCTTTTGCTGACATGGCCCAATCTTATGTGCCATAATTCTGTCTTCAACGCCGGTTTCATGGATGCAAAATCTGTCTTCTTACAGATCCAATACCTGAATCTTGTAAGCTTTATTGTTTTCCAGCAGCATTGATCTACCATCTTGATCACATAATTCTTCAAACACATCCTTGTTTGGAGTCATATGCCAAGTACATCCAGAATCCATAATCCACTCTTTGCAAGAGTTGTTGCTTGACATCACAAGGACATCAAATGATTCATAATCATCTTTCACAATAGCTACATTGTTATTTTCCTTACCTTCATGATTATTCAGGTGCTCATGACACATCTTTCTTGTGTGGCCCTCCTTTTTACAATGATAACACTTAATCTCAGAAATATTACCACCATAAGACTCCTGCTGAGTTTTAC
This sequence comes from Lathyrus sativus, assembly GCA_963859935.3. Taxonomy (NCBI): domain Eukaryota; kingdom Viridiplantae; phylum Streptophyta; class Magnoliopsida; order Fabales; family Fabaceae; genus Lathyrus; species Lathyrus sativus. The sequence goes on from OZ012736.1 coordinate 25,052,392, forward strand.
CTTTCTTCTTCTCAAACCTACCATCCCTACTATCTCTTTTCGAGGATTTCCCCTTCATGGACAACCCTTCGCCAACTAATGATGATGGTTTCTGCTCATTTGTTTCATTCAAATCCTTTGAATATAAGGTTGCTTGAACTTCTTCAAAGGTCAGGGACTCTCTTCCATACCACATGGTTTCTTTGAAGTGAGCATGTGACTTAGGTAAAGAACATAACAATAACAACGCTTGATATTTGTCATTAATGGTAACATCAATATTTTCAACATCAAGAATCAGCTTGTTGAACACATCCAACTGCTCCATAAACGCTTAATCTTCATCCATCTTGAATGAATACAAAGCTTGCTTCAAGTACAAGCGATTCACCAAGGATTTTGTCATTTACAATCCTTCAAGTTTCAGCCAAACACCAGATGTCGTCTTCTTCTTTGAAACCTTCCTGGGAACCTTATCACCAAGACCTAGGCAGCATCGTTGTCTTTTCCTTCTGCACCAATGCAACATCCATGACATCTCCTCCCTTTAGCGCTTCTAGCAAACTCTGTTGAACAAGAAGGGCTCACATCTTTAAACGCCATAAACCAAAGTCATTAACTCCGGTGAACTTATCAATTTCAAACTTTGTTGATGACATCTTCTCCACGTTCACCGCACCAGTTTGTTGTGACCATAAACGATACCTTTCAACAAATCAAGATTGAGAAACGCAATTCTTGGGTGAACAATGAAAACTGTTAGAACAAAGAGAGATAGAAGAGTGGATAAAGAAGAAAGAAGGAGAAGTAATAGGGAAAATTATTTACTATTCACTTTCTCATAAGGGTTTACAAATAATTACAAATGAATATCACAATTGGCCTCACTCAACAACTTGAGTGATCTAGCCTATTTATAGACTAACTAGCTAACTTACAATACAAGCTAACTAAACAATTGGATCCTTAACACAAGGCCCAATTCGACATAATAAGTCAACAATATATTTCGACATTACATACTAGAACTAGCTTCAACTACGGTATGTAACCCTTCGACATCACCATGTGACCCAGCTTCAACTTCGTGCTTGTCTTTGTTAAAACACATAAAAGTTATTCCTCGACAGAGCGAGAGTTTGACCCAAAATCTCACACTATTCAACTTGGAATCCACAAAAGAGGACCTTGAATGAGTTGAAAAAGTTTCTTTTTCCTTGCCCTTAGAGACCTTTCCACCTTTAGTTTTTGGAGGCATGGCTAAAAGTTGAAAGTTTTTGAAGAAGTTTCTTGTTTCCTTTCCCTTATATATATGAATACATAAGTCCAAAGTATTTAGAATTGTTTTTCAATCCCCTTAGATACTTTCAAAGGTTTTTCGAATTCAAGAATACAATCATAGAAATTTATATCCTTACTTCTCTAAGTTTTCCCTAGGATTGTCAACTCATCCCTTTATCTTTCAAACTACATTTTGAAGGTTTTTTTTTAAATGATAAAGGAAAATGTTTATAACTAATGAAATCTAACAGATTCATAACATGCCCAAAACACAATGTTAGAATATTTTAAATATCTTATAATATACTTTATATTAATTCCAAGTATCTCTTAGTATTATATTTCATACTAGTTATTATTATAATATTGTAGCACACGACCAATCAAAGAACAAAATTCCTGAACCAAAATAATCGAGCCTGATTCTCGTGAGTCTCTCGAGTCAAACTCGATGCTTGAGGGTTGCCCTTCGCATAAACCCAACCGTCGCTGCCACTAGCTAGACTTTGGTCAACCATTACCTCATTGCAGACCACTAGCGGCACTATAACGACTCTTCCAATGTTGTCGAATATCGCCAGACCGCCGCAGTTACGACGCCCTTTGCTGACTTTTATGTTGCTTTTGGGCTATTTGAAACTTTGATATCTGACAATCTCAAAATACGATTTCCTTCTCTTCATCACATAAGGATTTAAGGCATTCTACTAAAATTTTCCACCTTGACTTTAAATTGTGGTAATGTCAATTTACTCATAAAGTACATTGTTGATTTCTCTAATTCGGATCATCATTCAAAAACTTTAATCAAGTTCAAACCACGCTTGAACTTTGATCTTGTCAATTGCATCCACTTGCTTCCAACCACCTTCTCGTGCTTAGGTAATCTAACAATTGGTTCTTCAACCATACGTACTTTCAAATGCCTCCTTGAAGGTCTTTGTTTCTGAATTCTTCATCCCTTCAACCAAATTCAGAATATAACGCTCAAGACCAACATAATCGAACTTTTAAAATGATACAAGCTCCTTCCTTACTTTTTCATGAGTCAAATGATTATCTCAAACTAAATCTTCTCTACAATAGTTAACAAATTTTTTTTTAAATGTCTCGACTCTTCTGCCTATAACAAGAGTATAATAAATATGTCCCTTTATTTATTAATATTGAGAGCCCGTTTGTTTTGGTTTTTTTATAAAAATGATTTTTATAGTGTAATATAATTTTGTGTAAAAACATTTACAAAGAAATTTTTCATAAAAACTTTAAATGAAAATTTGGTTTGAATAGATATTCTTAAAAGATTATTTTATATATTTCATCATTTTAATGAAACTTTTTGGTATTAAAATTTCAAAAAATTACTTAATTTTAAAGTTATTTCAAATATCTTTTCATAAAAATTATTTTTGAAATGCAATTTTAAAAAAATTGTGATTTTGACTATGTTTTGATCTTCAAATAATGTATGTTTATTTTATAAGATGTCAAAATTAGTCTTTCAATTTAGAAAAAACAAAAATTAAAAAATTGTAATATTTTAAAAAACGGTTTTATAAAATTCATTTTTAAGAATTAAAAAAAAATATTGAAACAAACATATACTAAGAGTCTGTCTTGTAAGATATAAAAAATAGTTTTTAGTTTTTCAGCTCATATTAATAAAAGAGCTTTATTTAGTAACTGTCTTTTAACTTTTAGTTTGTAGTTTTTTTATTAGCTTATAGCTTTTTTTTCAAAAACTATTTTGAGTTTCTAGTTTTTATTTTATTACTTTTTCTTTCATTTGTACCCTCACTATTATCAAAAACTTATTTTTATCCTTTATATTATTATGATTTAAATTAAAATAATTGTGTTCTAGTTGAGGGAATAAAAAAGGTTAATAATTATTTTTACCAAACAAATTCACGATATAATCCATCTTCCATTTTTTTATTAATGAAATTTTTTGATTCATTACAATTGAATTGTTTTTATATCATTTTTAAATTAATATTTAAATTATTTATTACTTGAGCTTTTATTATTAATGTATTATTTTTATAAATATGACAATGAATGATAAAATATATTTGTTTATTAGTGGGCATATCATAAATTTTAAAAGAAAAAAAAGAGAAAAAAATATGCACTTAAATATAAGATGAAATTACAATATTATTATTTTAGATATTTAAATATTATTACTATATATATATATATATATATATATATATATATATATATATATATATATATATATATATATATATATATATATATATATATATATATATATATATATATATATATATATATATATATATATATATATATATATATATATATATATATATATATATATATATATATATATATATATATATATATATATATATATATATATATATATATATATATATATATATATATATATATATATATATATATATATATATATATATATATATATATATATATATATATATATATATATATATATATATATATATATATATATATATATATATATATATATATATATATATATATATATATATATATATATATATATATATATATATATATATATATATATATATATATATATATATATATATATATATATGTATTGTTCCGGAGTGACCCAATGACTAGCCATGACCCAATCCATTTCTGCTCCCAGAACGACCCAACTGTCTATGCCCAGTCAATTTAGGACATCATTTACCTTTCTGCCCTTCCACCGGGGAAGATTGGTCGGTTGACCTTTAGGGTCAGCTGCCCCTCCTCAGCAGTTCATCTTTGTCACGCACGGTTCTACCATCCAGAAATAGTCACGACGCTTGTGCCTGCTACTGAGCCTATGCTCGTAGCAACGACTAGTTTTGGGCACCTCTACCCGCTCTAACGGCTAGTTTTTGGCATTTACCTATTCTTCAGGGAATGATTATCTCGCCTTGAAAATAGGGACCAATGGTGGAGGCATTATAAAAACCATCTCATTCGAGAGGGTCAGGTATTCAATATTCATCCTGATACACACATATTCTGTACTTACCCTCTTTTCTCCCAATTCTTACTTTAGCATCAGAGTGCCTTGCAGGTACACCCTATCACAGACGTTGTCTCTGACCCACTTCAGATTCTGATCAGCCATCAAGATCAGTGGCGTCGTATGTGGGAAACTCTATTATCTTCGTCTTTCTTCCATCGTAGATTCGAGACCAAAACAGTTCTTCCAAACTCCAATCATGGTTAGCCGTGACAACACCCATGATGCTCGCAACTCTGCCCTTCTCCTTGCCAGCGAGACTGATACTGACGGAGCAACCACCTCTCTTGGGGGAGACACCCACCGACAAAGGGATGGAGCCACCGCGTCTCCCTCCCTTTTTCACGCTAATCACAATGAGGTCCAGCCCATCCAGGACCACTTGTCAGTTCCAGTTCTGCTCAGCGCCGACTCGGCTATGGCGGCCCTCCTCGAGGATCTCAACAAAACCAACCTTCTAATCTTCCATCAGAAGATCTCAGCCGTCCAAGATCCTCTTCGTAGAGGAAAGAGCGCCATAGATCACAGAGTCCTCCTCCCCGACATGAAAGAAACCATCAGACACCCTCAGAGCCATAGTCCCAGGCCATCAGAAAGTGTGACAACCTCTCCCCCGCAATCAGTTTCCTCGAGATCCAAGAGGACAAGAAGAAATAAATGAGAAGAATCCTAATGTTCGCCTCCGCCCAGATCCAAGTGCCAAACACGAACCCCATCTCCCCGTCGAGACCACCATCCTACCTATAGACGAGGCACCCGCTCCCGATCATGGTCCAGCAGCAGCAACGGCGACGAGCCTCACGGTCTTTTATCCTAGGAGATTATGGCTATGCGCCTACCAAAGGGACTGGAGAAACCCTCTTCTCTAAGCATGTATGACAGTACTACGAACCCTGACGAGCACATCAAAAATATGGATGCGTTGCTCGATTACTGTGGTGTCCAGGGTGCCATCAAATGTAGATTGTCCTTGACCACATTGAGGAAGGGAGCGATGACCTGGTACAAGAGACTTCTTGATGATTCCATCACATCATGGAGGCAATTAGGGATAATGTTCTCCAGACACTTCACGGCCTCTCACCGCCACCCAAGAACCGAAGTCTCCCTTGAGGCCATCATTAAAGGTAAAGATGAACCTCTTCGAGCCTATATTGAAAGGTTCAACAAGGAAGCTGTTCAGGTGTCCACGACCGATGACATGAAGAAATTCTTGCTCGAGCGCGGGTTTCGTCCTCGTACAAAATTTTCCAAAGCAGTGGGCATTCAGCCTCCAGCAATGCTGGATGCCTTCCTCCATAAAGCACAAACGTATATCCAATACGAGGAGAAAGAAGCCACCAGCTCTGCCCGGGACTCGAGGCACCAGGAGAGTGTCAGGTCCTTCAATCCCGATGAATCCTCGACATCTCGTCGAGGAGATAGAAGACGTGAAGATCGCCCCCAGGAGCCCTGAGACAACAAAGGGCCTTCTAGACGGTTCCATGAATATACATCTCTGACAGTGTCTCAAGAAAAGACCCTCTCCGAGTGTGACAACTCAGAATTCCGGCAAGCGGGAGTCTGGTTCCCTAAACAAATACCATTCAAGCCAAATATTGACAAGTCAAAGTATTGTCGGTTCCACAAGAGCCACGACCATATGACCGATGATTGTATCCACCTGAAGGATGACATTGAGATACTGATCATGGATGGGCATTTAAAGTAGTTTACCAAAAGCAAGGATGCTCTTCGATAAGACGCCCAGGAGTCCAAAAAGATCGAGGAAGAGGTGCCTTCCTCAGAAGAAACCATCCTTCAGGTTGCCATGAGCATCTCGCGGCCTGAGGACTTCTACATCCCCAAGGGGCTCAGCATCCATCCCTACTTCACCATGCACAGCCCGTGGGCGACCTTCCCTTCCGCCATGGTCATCTTCGGAGAGGGATTCAACAAGGTTACAGTGGGGTCCTTCAAAAGAAAGTTCGAGCACCTTATCAGCAACAGCTTGAACTGGAACTCCACCTTCGACAGGGTTCGCGGAGAGTCTGTTCCCATCCACTTCTACCGCGAGGAACTCCTTGGAAGAGCCCTTAACACCAGTATCCCTCTACTCTTGAGAGCTCAGATGGCCAACTTTGAGCTCTAGCGAATCCTCGTCGATCAAAGCAGCTCAATTGATATCATGTTTTCCTAGCTATTCTCCACTTTCCAGCTGGACGAATCACATCTGACGCCCTACGTGGGCTTTAATATGCAAGGTTTTAATGGGTCGGTGACGAAACCCTGAGGGTACGTATAGCTGATTGTGACTTTCGAGTCTGCTGAAATGGCCAGGTCTATCAAAGTCCAGTTCCTGGTCATCGGCTACCCGTCACTATACCAATGCATCTTCGGGCGGCCAACTCTGACCCAATTGGTAGTCGTGCCTTCGATCGTGCACCAGAAGATGAAGTATTACACTTCAAAGAGTCTCGTGGCAACTCTGCACGGAGACATCGAAGCAACAAGGAGATGTGTTTGAGGTAGCCTGCAAAGGGCTGAACACTATCGCCGCAAGGCCAAAGACTCCCGACAAGTCTCCTCTGCCCTGCAGCACATAAGAGACAAAGTCGCTGCCCCACGTCGACTCCATCGACTTTGACAGCTGCTTCTACGAAGACGACCAGAGGAATTAGAAAGGGAAGGGGAAGGAGATCTAGTCATCTTCTAGCATCCCCTCCACATCTACCAGTAGTAGTGAAACTTTCCATCTGATGCGCCCAATTCCGAATGGAGAGCTCAAACTTGTCCTGCCTAGCGATGACCCCCAGCGGGGAGTTAAGATTGGGACCAGACTCCTCGACCTAGTGAGGAAACAACTAAGAGCCTTCCTATAGGAGAATGCAGATATGTTCTCATATAGCGCCACAGAAGTGCCCGAGCTAGACCCTAACATGGCCTGTCACCATCTCACCATCAATCCTGCCGCTAGGGAAGTAGCTCAACATTGACGAAGGCAGTCTCCGGAGAAAACAAAGGTTGACAAATAGGCTATAAAAGACCTCATAGAGGCAAACTTTATCTCGGAAGCCAAGTACATTACTTGGCTGTCCAATGTTGTACTTGTGAAGAAAAATAATGGAAAATGGAGAATGTGCATTGACTATACCAATCTTAATAAGGCTTTCCCTAAAGACGCATATCCCCTCCCCAACATAGAAAATTTAGTTGGTGATTCTGCTGGTTTTAAATTGTTATCTTTCATGGACGCGTATTCTGGCTATAACCAAATACCCATGGCAAAAAGCGACAAAAGATACACAACTTTCATGACTGCATTGAGCAACTATTACTACAACGTAATTCCTTTCGGCTTGAAAAACGATGGCGCTACATACCAAAGAATGATGAACAAGGTCATTCGAGGAGAAACCGAGGATATGCTCAAAGTATATATGGACGACATGATCGTGAAATCCCATGAGGAATCCGATGACATGATCCATCTGAGGAAAGTCTTCGAGCAGGCCAGAAAGTACATGATGCTCTTCCTCGGCTTCTATCTAACTGAACGAGGAATTGAAGCTAACCTCGACAAGTGAAAAGCCTTCTTCGAGTTCCCTACGCCGAACTCAAAGAAGTCCATCCAATCCCTAAACGGGATGCTCTCTTCGTTATCCCGCTTCATGGCTAAATCTGCTCAACACACCCTCCCCTTCTTCAAACTCCTCCTTAAGGAGGTGACTTTTGAATGGACGGAGGAATGCGATAAAGCCCTCCTACACCTGAAACAAGCTCTATCGGAACCACCAATCCTCTCCCGGCCAGATAACTGGGAAACCCTATATCTCTATCTCGCCATTGCAATCGAGGCCGTCAGCGCCGACCTCATTCGTCAAACACCCGATGGTCAGAAGCCCATCTACTTCACAAGAAAGGAACTGCAAAGACTAGAGCTAAGGTACCAACAGATATAAAAACTGGCCCTAGCCCTTATCAATACTACAAGAAGGCTGAGGCACTACTTTCTAGCCTACAAAATCCTAGTGCGCACGGACCAGCCTGTAAAGAAACTGTTGTACTGTCCAAACATGGCTGATAGGATGCTCAAGTGATCGCTGGAACTATCCGAGTTTGACATCCAGTATGAGAGAAAAAAGGCCCTTAAGGCTCAGGCACTGGCCAACTTCGTCGCAGAGATGACTGTACCCGATTCCCCCACTTGCGGTGCGTGCAAATGGATAATCTTCCTCGACAGAACATCTAGTTTGGCAGGGAGAGGGGCAGGTGTCATCCTGGAAAACAAAGAAGGAATCCTCATCGAAGTCTCGGTTACTTTGTCTTTCCCCACTTTGAATAACCAGGCCAAATACGAAGCCTTCCCCGCAGGTCTTCGCCTCGTCGAAGACCTAAGGGTCGAAGAGGTCGTCATCTGCACTGATTCTCAACTCGTGGCCCTCCAAGTTCGGGGAAAATACCAGGTTAAGAAAGACAATCTGACTTAATACTTGACCCTAGTTAAGGAAAAGATGACAAAGTTCATATCAGTAGATGTAAGACATGTTTCCCGCGAACACAATGTCCGATCGATGTTTTGTCAAAACTGGAGAGCAAGAAAAAGAAAGGGGGGGAACAAATCTGTCATCCAGGAAGTTCTTCCACGACCCAACATCGAGAAAGACTCCGTGACCCTCGACATGCACGTCGTCAGTGATAATCATTGCTGGATGGCCCTCTGTATACAATTTCCTTGCCAAGGACGAACTACCATCCGACCCCAAGGAAGCCAGCATAGTTAGGCGCAGAGCCTGCTCCTACGTTCAAGTCGAAAGCAACCTTTACAGGCGAGGGTTTTCCATCCCTTTCCTCAAATGTGTCAAGGAAGAGATAGTCGCTCACGTCCTGCGTGAGATCCATGAGGGAATCAATGCCCAACATCTCGGGAGGAGACCCTTTGCCAGAAAGGCTCTACGTGCAGGATATTACTGGTCAACCATGCAGCATAACGCAAAGGAACATGTGAAGAAATGCGACAAATGCCAACGGCATGAGGACATGCACTTGGCACCGCCTAATGAACTCAAAGAATGTATCCCCACGGCCCTTCGCATGGTGGAGCATTGATATCCTAGGACCATTCGTTGTAGGGTCAAATCATAACATGTACCTGATAGTAGGCGTTGACTACTTCACCAAGTGGATAGAAGCGGAGGCTCTAGCCAAAATAATGACTCATAATATATTTCGTTTCTACATATGACGGGACATAATTCACGGACAAAAAATTCTAGGAGTTTGTCGCCCAACTGGGCACCAAACAACACATTGTGTCCGTCGAGCACCCCCAGACTAATGGGCAAGCCGAGGCAGCAAACAAAGTAATCCTACGGGGCCTCAAATGGAGGCTAGATTGTTAGACTATGGCACGGATCTAGAAGGGGGGTTGAATAGATCCCAATTAAAAATTTGAGTCGGCGCTACCAATTTAAAAATTGGTTTTGAAAATATGTTTTAAGTGCGAAAGCGGCCGAGGAAAATATAGTCTAAAATGAACGGTTATTGGAAAACCAGATATGCGTTAAGCCTTTGGATTAATGACAATATGGAACGGAGAATCACAACACTAATCACACTTATCAATGATCTAATTCACTTGTTAGGATTCCTAGTTCCAATGATTTAAAGAGCAAACCAAAACTAGATACACAAGTAAGATAATTTTGGTTTAGACAATTTGTCAAACACTTGGTGTGCAAAACACACCAAGTGATATTTATGTTGAGTAAGTGATTCTAACTAGCCTAGTACAATGTCTTATTGTACTTTGGATTCAAAAAACAGAGTTTTAACCTCTTACTCAATTGATATCACAGTTTGACAATAGTGCTTATACAAAAATCACTTATTTTTAAGCTAAAACGGAAATGCTGAAAAAATAGAGAAGACAAGTATTTGGTGAGGCAGTTCCCCCGTCATCCTCGCTTCGGGGTACGTCTGCCCTCAATTTTAAAACTAGAATTGAGATAGATTTAATAGATATCACCTATTGAATGTAACCGTTTATACGAGGATTGAACATCAAATATACAACAGAAATCTCAAGACGTTGAATGTTGCTTTCACTCCTTGCCCCTTGATTCAAGATGAATCAAGTACTCCGATCGTTGTTGATAGACCTCCGATTCCAGCCACCTTAATGAACAACCCTCAGTTATTCAAACCTTCGGCCCGGCTGATCTCAACTACAATGAATCGAACCCGAGATCTTCCCTTCAATATCACCGAATCCGCTACTAGACTGTTGAAGAACACCTCTTCACAATCACCTTCGCTCAGTTGACCCTTGATGAAGAATCTCGTCCAAAAACCCCCAAAATTCAAACCAATCTTGGAGGATAAAACCCTAACAGTTTTATTCAAGAAAGAACCTGTCACAAGCTTCAACCCGAACTAGATTACCCAATCTAAGCTTCGAACCTTATCACCATTAATCATTCATAATGCACTTCAAAAATGGTTGTGTGTAATTGATGTGTTGTGAGATGTTGAAGATGAAGATGAAGAATCTTGGACACCTATTTCACTCTTTCTTATTCTTGAACATATGAATCAGTTTTTATCAAATGTTTTTTTAAATGACATAAGTGGTTGAACTTGTATATATAGTACCAAACCAACCAAAGACATAACAACTTTTCAAATAGTAGAGGGAATCATTTAAAAACAAGATTTCCGCACGAACGGTTGACCGCAGCAGGTCTGTGCGTCGACGCATAGCCTGCGTTTTTTGGAAATCTGGAAAATGTATCAGTATGCGTCGACCATACAGTCGGCGTGCGCTGACCCGTTGAAAAATATTTCCTTCATGCGCCAACCCTATGGTCGACTCATGCCTTCATGCGTTGACCAGTGGAAAATGCTTTGATGCATGCGTCGACCCTATGGTCGACTCATGCCCTGCAAACTTGCAAAAATTGATCTTTTTGTGGTTTTTCATGCCTCTGGTCATGACTACATTTTATCTACACATAGTATATTTATTACAACAGTTTTTAGGCAAATATAAAAGGATATGGTAGGTGATACGTTGCATTTGTTTAGTAGATTTGGAGTTTATAATTTCCAATCCATCCAAGGTTGTAATTCGTCATCATCGAAACCTATATCGAGTAATGTCTTGCAGACTCATGTAATGTGTGGCGATTTGCCTCCACATTCTCCCCCTCTTTTTGATGATGACAACCTGTATACAACCAAAACAACCAAGACCACAACAATGTGTAATGTATACACAAGCTCCCCCTTTCTTTTGTAATATGAGGCTGCAGAACAAACAACCATCAACTGTTGTAACCATCAACTGTTGTGAACATCCTGGCTTGGCTTTGGTGCTTGCTACATGTTCTTCTCCCCCTTTGACAACATCAAAAAAGAGAGGGAGAACGCATCAATTAACATAAAAAAATACAATAGGTGATAACTAGTCAATTACCAAACTTCACACATAAGAGTGATAATGAACAAAAAAAACTAGAATTAATAGATAGTAAAAAAAATTACATGCAAATAGGTGAATATGCAGGCAAACATAAAACGGAAAAATGGAAAGTACACAGAAGAAAAGAATATGCAACTATGTAACTAATATCCCCGACCCCGACCTTGGCCCCTCCCCCGGTATGCAATATCTGGATTGCAGTGAGGATCCGAGAAGTCCACAAACGCTTCTACGGACATGTTGAGGTGATGGAGACAGTCGGTGATTTCCATGTCTTGCCTTTCATGTGATGCAACAAGAGCTTCAAAGCGGGCGTCCATCCGAGTTGAAAATGAATTTAACCTTTCATTTTGAGTACGAAACTCAGCTCTGATCTATTCCATTTGCGTATCTTGACTCCTCATGAAGGTCTGTTGATCTAACTGCATGGACTGTAGCATATTAAGTACTTCAGAGTTGTCCGATGGTGGAGGAGGTGATGAGTGCTGGGAAGGTTGATGATCTTGAGGGTAGCCGTGATATGGATCGTAGAATCTACCCAGGGTGGTCCAGCCTGTGTATTGCCATTCACCCCATCCCTGATTTGTGTAACCTTCTTCCTGTTCTTCAGATGGAGCTGAATGCTGGAGCCAATCAGTATTTGGAATCTCATGTTGAACCGGCGATTGATAATAGTCATGCGTCTCGCATACAGGTTCTTGTACCTCTTCCATTGTATTTTCTTCATCATCTTCCTGTTCACCTTGGTCTTCACTTTCTTGTTCAGAGCAGTCATGAGAACTGTCATGAGTCACCCGAGGAATGTTTGCTCGACGGACAAACTTGTATGTTTGTCGTTCATCACACCAAAAATATCCCATCATAGCAAAGGTTTTGGTGCTAAATTATTTGTCAGAGGAGACTGAAACACAAGGAAATGTTGGGTATACAACATTTGTTGCGGCAAGAACTTCCGAAATAAACGACCCATAGGCTAGAGCAGTGCCTCTACCTGAGTCTCTCAGAGCAAAAATCCTGCTTGCAATATAGTATGGCCAGTTTATTTTGATCTTATGTTTCAAGATATAGATGAGATGTACCTCAGCTTGTTCGACACGGGACAGGCGGCCTTTTTCCGGTCGCAGGATGCGAGCGACAATCCACTGAAGGATGCGCTCCCCTGTTTGGAGTTTCCCTCGAAAAATATGATCCTCGCGATGGACGCGGAAAATATGTTCGAAACAGAGTCGCCGCCGAACTTTATTTATTCCAAGGCAGGATTAGGAAAATATCGATAAAACCTTTAAAGAGATAAGAACATGGTCATCGCAACCAATATTCTAGGTTCGGGAGTCGATTACATGAGGGGAAGGTATTAGCATCCCTCATGTCCGTTGTACTCAACGGGAACCTCTTGATCGATTCGAGAGTAAAGTTAGCTACGCTTGTTTGTTTTCTTCTAAGGTTTCTCCTATAGGGGGAATGGGTGGTTTTAAGATGGGGTGCTCGCCAAGGATTGGGGCCCTTGTGCTTACGTATCTTCACTTGTAAGAAGTGGAAAATCAGAGCATTCGTAGTTCGTGGGACTACGGGAAAATGAGGGAATTTTGCTCGCCAAGATCATCGCAATCTTGTGCCTACGTATCTTACATTCAAGAGAGAATGAAGAATCAGAACAGTCGTAGTTCGGCCAACTACGGTAAAAGGGCTTGGAAATGAACGAGTGTTTAGGTCGCGTTCTAACTGCTAAACATTGGCTTGTCTGCTCGCTAGGGGAGGCTGAAGCACGAGTTCATATGTGCAGAAGAAAGGTCTAAACAATGTTCTTTCGGAAAGTGTTTGGGCTAGAAATCGCACGAGGGCAAGGAATTAGGGTTATCGTATTGGATGTTTTGGTTTAGGAAAGAGAATGGATTTGAAGAGGTTTAAGGTTTCAATTGCACGGGGGCAAGAAATAGGAGTTTGGTTAGGTAATTTGATGGAGAATGACGACTATTCGATAAACGAGACGTCGGCCTCGCAATCAATTAATCGGGGCATTGTTGGAATGCTAGATTCCAATGACACCTTTTTCATTCAATTAATTATGAAACTGTATTTGAATGGACAATGGCGATATTTGTCCATATAGTTAGGGCACGTGTTTTATAGATGAAAGGTCGAGCAACCCATAACCTAAAGCGTACGCCTCAAGAGTGGTTATTCAAGAATTCAAGGAATGCGAGACTCCAAGAACTCCATTCTTTCGTAATTTTAATTAAGATAATAATTTGAATTTGGCGCATGGTTTAGAAACATACTAGGGTTTAGACTCGATCGCACGGAGGCGAGGAACGAGGTTAGACGGGTTGAAAATTTGGGAGGAATGACGACTATTCGATAAACGAGACGTCGGTATCGTAACCAATTAGTCGGGATATCGTTGGAATGCTAGTGTTGCACCCCAAAATTTGCCCAACATTCCTTTACCTAGCTTGTGTTTCATTTCATTCACATTAGCATTATCATTTGCATTTCATTGACATGTATGCAGGAGATCAAGAGGTATGATTACCAATCAAGGGCTACACAAGACTGTGAAGCTAGCTAAGAAGGTTATTCAAGTGTTCAAGGGTTGATATCCTTGTCAGAGAAGTTAAAAGATCCTCAGAGGGAGTGATTGAAGCCAAGGGTGTAGGTCTCCTAACTTGAGAGTTATGGGAAAGACATCAGATGATTCTGAAGCCATGAAGTTAGATTTGAGGTCTTGAAAGAGCTCATGAGAAGTGTTGAAGATCAATTTGAATCCTAGACAGGTCATTGTGCAAGATTAAGAAGACTCAGCCATGGGTGGTGCAGCTAGGGTTTGACTAGGTCAACCCTAAGTCAACTGAAGACTTGGAGGAAGTTGAGACCTAATCCAAGAGCCATGTGATCATGGATTGATGCATTGAGATGCTATAAGGATGATTCCAAGGTCAACTCATCATGATTGAAGAGTTTGATAAGTTTCAAGCTAGGGTTTTTAAGGCTTGACAGTGTAAAATACCCTAGTTTGACCCCTGTCTTCAAGGCAGTTTAGCTCAAGATGTGATTGTAATCTCATCTTACCCCAAACATGAATGTTGTAGAGCATGTTCTTAGCTTTAATTTGAGTGCTAGAAGTCCTTGATAGGATTTGTAGAACTCAAGTTATGACTTTGACAAGTTGTAGGTCATCTGAGGTATGTGAATTTGGGGGCTTGAAAGTTACCCAACTTGCATCAAACTTTTGACCAAGAAGGATGATTCCTATGAACTTTTGGTCAACATGAATGTTGTTCCTTATTCTCTTAGCTTTCTAGAGAGTACTAGAAGTCCATGATTGGATGTGTAGAACTCAACTTATGGCTTTGATAAGTCAAGGGCATTTTGGTCATTTGGAGATTACAGGTCATTTCAAGCATAAGGCCATAACTCCTATTTCCAAGCTCCAAATGGATTTTTTTCAACATGAAAGTTGTTCAAAATGATGTTTTTAGCTTGTCTAAACATCAAGTGTCCACTGATATGGGTTATATCAAGCATTGGTTGAAGAAAATTCACATGAAAGCCATTTTAATGAATTAAAATGAGAAAATTCAAAATAAATGAGATTAACATGTTTCCAAGTCAAATTTGTGGTCATTTTGAATGGAATTAATGTTTTAGAAAGATTGGCATTGCCACATTTTTGATTTGAGGTCCATAACATGGTCATTTGGATGGTTACTTCACAATTAAGAAACATATCATATACATCCCATATGTTGAAACTAAAGGAAGAAAACCATTACATCACACTCCTTAATGATTAAGTGAATGATTTGGATTGAGTTTAGAGCATGAGTAAAGCTTGAAGGCACACTTCCATGTTGAAATTTGGAAGGAAAGGTGAACATCCAAAATCCATAATTGGGCCTAGTTTGGGCTGGATATCCATCTGAACACACTATAAATATGAATTAGAACGAATTTGGAAGGTTCTGGAGCAGAATTCTGTTGAGAATCCATTGATGTGAAGTGAAGAAAAAGCTTGAAAATTGGAAATGCGTTTTGGAGAATCAAGAGGTTGCAGCAAGAACTGAGCATCAAGAATTGTCCACCATTACTCCTTGAAGGATTCTGCATAGTTTGAGAGAGAATTGAGGCGCATAACCACTATAATCCAAGCTTCAAGGTTGGTTCTAAGTTCTTGAAATATCTCTTTGATTATGCACTTTTAATCCATTAGAAGCATGTGGTTAGGTTCCCCTTAGCATGTAGATGAATTCTGGTTAGTTAATTTGATGATTAGAGACGAGTTAGGGTTTATGCCATTTTCGGTTGAGATCTGGTTTTGGCGAAACGTGCATTTTCAGTATAAACTAGTGATATGGTTAGATTCCTGAGAAAATTCTGGTCAACTTTCATCAAGAAATCGCGCGCAAAGGTTGACTGTAGAGATAGTTAGGGTGCCATGAGGTTTTCCGGTGGAACTCCGACCGCCCTCGCCGGATTCTGCATGTTTCCCTCCTCTTGCACATTTGAAAGGTTGAAGACGTAATCTGGAACGTCCATGCGTGTGGAAATGTAGACTGAGTTAAGCAATCTAAGGCCCAGCATTGTGCCACGTCCCCCTCCCTCCAAAACACTGTGTTTTGATTAGTAAGGTACCCCAGCCTTGTTCATTTTGCTGCATGAACCAAGAATGAGCGAGTTCGAACCTTGGCGTGTAATGTTTCTGATTTTGTGAATTGAGAAGAATGAGTGCATGGGCCTATGAATCCTTTGATATCAGCACCCCTCTTTCAAGCCCAATGGGAGTTGTAACGTGAAATCTGTACTTAGCACACCTCCCCTGGTCCTTTTGCTTGTGACTGAATTGAGATTTGAATGGGCCTAGCGCCCAGTTGCTATGCACACCCCCAGGATGAGAGGCCCAAGCGAGGGTAGTGGAAATTGCTTGCTGATCACACCCTCTGACTTATTGTCCTTCTTTAATTTTTCATTTTATTCATGGTCCTTGATTAAATCATATAAAATTGAAAAATGATCCAATTAATCCCATTCTTTTTGCATTATATTCATGATTGAATCTAGTATTTTTTAGATAAAAAATATTTTTATTTCATGCATTTTATGATTTTATGGGAATTTTTACATTTTAATTGATATTAAAATAGTTATGTTTGATACTTGATTTTGTGGAATTTTGTGTGATCATGTGGTGATGATTTTGATCCTGATTCTTTGTGAGTAGTTAGCATAGATGTGCATGCTCCCCATAGAATTTTCTCACCTTTTTGTGATGAACATAGGTGGTAGTTTAGGTTGAAACCTTTAGAAGCTCCATTTTTAGGGTTTATGATTGATACCTTTGGATTTAGGACTTAATTTTAGGACTTAATAGATGATTTAGTCCCTGGTTTTTGTATGAGGCATTCTTAATTGAATTAGGATCCCTTAGGAATTTTTGTAGAAATTTATAAGATAGTTTACTATTTTTGATTGATTTTAGTTTAGGTGCTAGTTTTAGATGATTCTAAGGCACTAACTCAACTAGATTAATATCTTTAGTTCCCTTAGATTAGGGTTTTGCTTTGCTTGTTCCTGGATGATGATGAAGACAAGTTGAAGATGCATTGGATTGCTTGAAGAGGCTTGGATTTGAAGATCTTCCCTTCTTGTGGTGTAGTTTTGATTAGGTTAAGATTAGGGTTTTGTAGGCAGAGCTTCTAGATAGTTCTCTTCCTTCATAAACATGGAATATGTTGATCAATTCCATTCTTCCCTATGATGTAAGGTCCCTTGTAAAGGCCTCATCCCTCCTTTGGTAGGATGTGTGGTTCTTTGCAAATTGGTAGAACCTTTGAGGGTCCCTTTCTCTGATGACAGGATGCTCAGTGGTGACCTTTGGTCTTCACTCTGCTACCAATCATCCAAACTTTGCTCTTGATAGATGAATCTTTCTCCCTTGTTAGAGGATGGAATTCCTTCCTTGAAGAAGATTGAAGAATGAAGTTGATACTTCCAGGTGATTGAAGACTACTCTGAGAAGCTGAAGCTTGTAGATGAAGAGGAACTAGTTGATACTGGTAAAGAAGAGAGAGTTGAAGCTTGAAGATCAAGTTGACACTTGTGAAGAAGATCAAATTGAAATTGAGTGAAGAGCTGAGGCTTGAAGATGAAAGATTGAGTTGATCCTTATGTTGACACATTGAGAGCCTGCAGGAGCGAAGTTGATACTTCATATTAGGAGTGAAGCCTGAAGATGGAATTTATTGTAAAGCTGAAGCTTGAGGAAGAGAGAATAAGGTGAGACTTATGTTGATGGGTTGAAACCCTGGAGAAGCAAGTTGATACTTGTCATGAAAGATGATAGCCCTGAAGAGCTGCTGAAGATTGATGACTGGACTGCTGTTAAGTTGGTTTAGTTGTAGGAGTTGTTGATCTTCTTTCTCTCTTGTCTGTTTTCTCTTCTGTATTGGTGTGCCTTGTTTGATTTGCTTCATGCATTAGAATAAGTTCATATCTAGATTGATGTAAGCTAGGAGCATGATTGCACTAGAGGTTGAGTTGCTCCCTCTGATTGTATTTTTATTGTATGGCTTTGCTTGCGGGTATTCGGTAGAGCCCAGCTCCCTTGCCTGTGTGGTTTGTGTTTGCTTGATAGCATGTTATTCTTTCTGTATGATTGCAGTTATTATTATATCTTGCTTGATAGCATGTTATTCTTTCTGTATGATTGCAGTTATTCATATTTGGCTTGAGGTTGAGATGAGCTTGTGGAGGCTGATGCCCCACACACATTTCCTCCCTCACTTGCATTGCATGCATTTTACAGTCGTTTACTGTTTACTGTTTAAGCTGATGCTTTATCTGTTTCTGTTCATCATTGACATGATCCCCTAGGAATCTCACTTCCTTTGATAAGGAAGTGATGATAGAACTTTAGGTTGAAACCTATGCATGATAACTTCTAGGAGTTCCCTGTTTCAAACCTCAACCATAGGATGAATCCTTGGCATGACAACATTAGGACTTGATAGTCTCCCTTTAGTTGAGCCTGCTCTCTTCTCATCTCAAAACAGATCAAAATACAGTAATAAAGGTTAACTGACGTCGTACGTTACGAGCCTTAAGCTATTTGAGAAAGGATTGTTGGAGAGTTTCTTTTCAACAGTCTGAATGTTTAGTATGGCACCCTTTGGGTGACATGCGACGCATTCACTCTCAGGTCATAGTATCTAGTGCGATATTAGTTGCAAACATCCATAAAAAACAGTTCTTCCGTAAAAGACAGAAAACAAACTTCAAACCTTTTTGCCCCGTGGGCCCATAATTCAAAGGAAAGCTTTTCTGAAGAAAAGAGTGTCGTTAACTCCCAGTTCTACCGCAAACGGTAACGCTTAAGTCTCCAAAGGTCGAGCTGCGTACATCCAACTGCTGGAACTGCTGTTTAACCCTACTCGATAAAACAGATGAATCTGAATCCCCGTAATCCGTATTAGCCCGAACTACGTAAGCTATGATCTCTCAAGCCTGTTGAGAGTACGTAGGCACAATACTGATGTATTGGCGAGCCACCTTCCCCATCACCCGTAGTTAGTCGAACTACGTTGACTCTGATTTCTCATTCTCTGATGAGAATACGTAGGCATAAGGTGCGATGCTTTGCCGAGTCATTTTATTTTCTTTTAAGACCAGCCTTGATAGGTAGATAGATAAAACCAACCCGCCATATAAACACAACAAGCGTGGATCCTAACGAGTACGATGGACGTGAGGGGTGCTAATACCTTCCCCTTGCGTAACCGACTCCCGAACCCAGACAATGGTTGCGATGACCTTGTCTTATACCTTTTTGTCAGGTTTTTCCGATTGTTTCCTTTCCTGCTCTGAGGGATAAATAACGAAAGGTGGCGACTCTTCTGTTTTGTCGGCACCTTATTTTCGCGGTAGCGACAGCTGGCGACTCTGCTGGGGACTTGATAGTTTCCTGGGATCCAACGTCCCTTATGTGAGTCAGTTTGGGGATCCAACGTCCCCTTGCGAGAGTCAATCCTAGCGCTTGTATGATTACTTATTGGGTTGCGTTTATTTATCGCATTTTACTTCTCGCACTTTATTTTCAGTATGATATGATTATCTGTGCTGTTGTGGGAGGGGCATTCTGATGAGTGAGAAGCCAGACCCAGGCTTGAGTGCACCTTAGAATTAGTTGTGGAAATTAGTGGGCGCGTGCTTACTTGGCAGGCACTAGTGTCTCATGAAATCCACGCTCAGACGAGGTTCCCCCGGTTGACTTCTTTTTCAACCCTTTGGGTTGAGGGGGTTGTTGGTTTGGAGGATTGTCGACTCTGGGGACCGATCATTTGGGATTCAGCCGAGTGAGGCCGCTTCAGGAGATGGTGATGCCACACCTTCTGGGTATCGTATCACCCCTCTTGAATGTCTGTGACGCTGATGACCACATAGGATGTCGGACTTGAGTCAATTTAGGTCCATACGTATGAGCAGGTCGGGTTTGTTGCAGGAAACTTTGACCTTCAGACTACCGGGTTTTCTTGATAGTGAATCAGTTTTGTTGGTACCAGAGGATCTCATCAGCAGATGGGTATTTGTTCTTGACAGAGCAGGTTTTTGATTGGGATTAGAGGATCTCATCAGCAGATGATTGTTCTTGACAGAGCAGATTTATGGTCTTGTATTAGAGGTCCTTATTATCAGATGTTTGTTCTTGACAGAGCAGATTTATGGTCCTGTATCAGAGGTCCTTATTATCAGATGTTTGTTCTTGACAGAGCAGATTTATGGTCCTGTATCAGAGGTCCTTATTATCAGATGTTTGTTCTTGACAGAGCAGATTTATGGTCCGCTATCAGGGTTTTCTTCTTACCAGAGATTGTGGTTGTTCTTGACAAAGCAGTATTGTGGTTCTGTTGATGCAGAACCTTCATATCTTCAACAACACAGTCGTCTTGATCTCCTGCTGCATGATTGCATTTTACATAGCTTTGCATACCCATTTGCATTTCATTAACGTGTGTCTGTGTTGCAGGTACTGTTTTCCCCGATCCAGGTTTTCTTGCCTCTTATTGTATTGTTATGGGTTCTCTGAGGAAGACCGTGGCTTACAAGCTCCCCACTCCTAATGTTGTTCAGCTGACTAGTTTGATTGCTTTGGCAGATGATTCTGTGAGAGATGAGTTCAGAAAGTCTTACGGCAAACTGCTCATTTTGGTTCGTAAACCTTCTGCGTTTGAGTTGAATGGGTTGCACGCTCTGCTGCAGTTCTACGGTCCTCCCTTGAGATGCTTTACTTTCCAGGACTTTGTTCTTGCACCCACGCTAGAAGAGTATGTTGATTTGTTAGGTGTGCCTATCAAGAGTCAAATTCCCTTTGTTCATATGGATGCTGAGCCTAATCTGGCTAGTCTAGCTCCATCACTTCATCTTGATGCCTCCGAGTTGGTATTGTCTAGCTGGAACAAGGTTCCCGGTTTCTCCTTGCAGTTCTTGGTGGGAAAAGCTCAGCAGTGCGCCAAAGACGGATGTTGGGTCGTGTTCAACGCCATCCTCGCTCTGTGCATATATGGCATCATTCTGTTCCCCAATATGCCCGATTTTGTAGACTTCGATGCCTTCCGCATCTTTGCTTCAGGGAATCCTGTCCCTACCTTGATAGGAGATGTCTACCATTCCATCCACTACAAGAACGAGAACAGAAGGGGTAAGAATGTCTCGTGTTGTGTGCCCTTGCTTTATAAATGGCTTGATAGTCATCTACCCAAGAGGGGTCCCTTTGCTTCGTCTGCAGCCACGGCTGAGTGGTCTGAGCGTCTGATAAGTCTGTCAGCGGAGGATATTGTCTGGTTTGATAGAGATAGGTTGGGTACCGAGATCATCTTCAGCTGCAGTGGGTTTCCAAATGTGCCTTTAATAGGCAGGAAGGGCTGTATCAACTATAATCCATCTTTGCTGGTCCGACAGTTTGCTTACGCTTTGAGAGCTCCGCCGAAGGATGAAGAGGTGCAGGAATCTCTGTACCTCACTGGTCTTCTAGAGGGGGATACGTTATCTAAGCTTCAGCATGCTTGGAATGGTATCAGTAAGAGGGGAAAACCATTGCTGGGGAAAAGTAATAGTCAAGCCTACGCTCCATATGTGACTTGGATCAGAGCCAGAGCAGATGCTATAGGGATGTCGTTTCCTCCTGCCAAGCCAGAAAGCCCTCTAGTGATTGAAGAGCCTACCACCGTGCCTGTTCAGCAGCATAATCGGGTGTTAGCTGAGAGAGATGAGTTGAAGAAGGAAAATGAAGAACTGGAGAAATAATTGGTGCAACTCAGAAGCGAGAGAAGCGAAGCCATTCATTCCTTCAAGAGGCAGACCGAGCTGGTGAACCAGCTGGGGACAGACTTGACTAAGCAGATAGCTGAGCACGAGCGCATGGGTCGAGACTTCAAAGCTGTCAACGATGTACTGGCCACGAAGAAGCAGCACTTGGACGAAGCGTATCGGAGGATATCCAAGTTTAATCAGCACTGGAAGGCCACCCTAGCCAACAGGAAAGAGCGGGAGGATAAGCTGATGCAACAGATCTCCAAGCTGAAAGCCCAGGTGAAGGCTAGTGAGAAGAGGTTTGATGAAGAAACCGCTCGCAGATATGCCGTTGAAGGCCAGCTTAACAGGGCTCTTGCTAACCTGAAGGAGCGCAAACTGACGTTTGAGTCCAAGAAGCGGAAGCTAGAAGATTGTTCGCCGAAGGAGCATGGGAAGATTCGGTCGAAGGTCTTCAGTACACCATTATGCAGAGGGAGTTACTCGTTGAAGGGTTGCTCACTCGGCCTGGTCATCCAGAAACGAAGGGGTTGTTAGAAGAGTTTCGCGCCCGTGGCTGTGCTTGACTATTTGTATTCCTTTTGTTTGATCATTGTTGTATGCTGACCATCACCAGGCTTGTTGGTCGAGGTCATGCTATTGATTCAGCTTGTACTCACTAGCGTTATGTACTGCCTTGATGGGCTTTCTTTATATGTGAGATGTTATTTCCATGATTGGACTCGGACTTCTTATTATCGGCACTGGCACTCAGGCACTAGGATCGGGGGATACCTCCCTAACGCACAGACACACGTTTGCATTTGCATGAAGTATTTGCATAACGAGCACTTTGTCGTTTTTTCCTAACCCTTTTGTGTTTTCAAGGTTGTTTCAGGTCGTTCCAGGATTGATCAGAGACCTATCCACCGCTATCCGACCAGAGCAAATCAAACCAGAATCATGGAGCAAGTGCAAACTGATGTTCAGGAACTCCGCGAAAGAATGGATCGCTTCATGGAGCTCATGCAAGCGGTCGCCAATGGCCAGGATCAGCTCAGAATCTTGGTTCAGCCTCTGATTTCAAGGGTTGATAGCAATGGCGTACTCCATGGTGGGACCGTGCCTACCCTTCCACCAGTTGAAACTCCTCAGGGTGGCGTCCCCGTGACCGGGGGGAATGGCAGTGCCAACGGCAATGTGATAGCTAATCAGGGACTCAATGGTAATACGACAGGCGTCGGTAATGGGAATTTTGAAGCTAACGTCAACGTTGGGCTGGGCAACGGCGCTTTGGTGTTGGAAATCTGCTTGGGCCTCAGCCATGTTTAGAAGACCGTCAAGACGATGTGTTCTCTCAGAGAGGTGCTGAAGGTGAGCTGACTGCTGAAGCACGTCTAAGGTTCAAGGCACTCGAGGACAAGATGAGGAGTATCGAGAACCAGAACACCCTGGGTGTTGATATGTCCAAGTTGAGACTGATCGCTGATTTCAAGGTGCCTCCCAAGTTCAAGGTACCTGACTTTGGAAAGTACAAGGGCACCACTTGCCCTCGCGTCCACCTGAGATCATATTATCGGAAAATGTCGTCTCATTCTGAGGACGAGAAGTTGCTGATGCACTTCTTTCAGGACAGTCTGTCCGGACCCTCCCTCGAATGGTACATGAGTCTGGAACCTACCAGTGTGCGCACGTGGAAGGACTTTGCTGAAGCATTTGTGCACCACTACCAATACAATAGCGACTTGGCTCCAAACTGAGTCCAAATGCAGAATCTGTCGCAAAGGAACAACGAAGGGTTCAAGGAATACGCCCAGCGGTGGCGTGAATTGGCAGCCAGAGTTCAGCCGCCGATGGTTGAACGTGAGCTTGTGAAAATATTCGTAGCCACCCTCCCAGGGGTTTATTATGGGAAATTGGTCAGCGGTATGTCTAGAACCTTCTCAGATCTCATTATCACGGGTGAGCACATTGAAAATGGGATCAAACTGGGGAAAATTCAAGGTGATTCATCCTCAGCTGGAGGAGGCGGAAAGAAACCTTATGGTGGCAAAAGGAGGGAAGGAGAGACGAGCGCCGTGACCAACGCTCGAAGGAAGGGTAAAGGCCCTCACCAGCAGGTGGCCAGCATAACTATCCCGGCAGTTCAACAGCCACAGCAGCAGCAGCAGCAGCCGAATCAACAAGGATACAGAAAGTATCAGAACAGGGCACCTCTGTCGAGCCGTCACCTCGAGACACTGCCCATGTCGTATGCGCAGCTGTTACAGACTTTGCTTCAGCTACAGTTGATCCAGAAGAGAACCCTGGCTCCCTTGACAGGGGCACCTCCGCCAGGTTATGACGCGAATGCAACTTGTGAGTTTCACTCAGGGGCACCAGGCCACACGATAGAAAATTGCAAAGCCTTCAAGCACAAGGTGCAGGACATGGTGGACGCTAAGATCATCAACTTCTCAGATAATGTGCCAAACGTCACGAAGAACCCTATGCCAAACCATAGGGGAGGTGGAGTAAACGCCATTATTGAAGACGAGAGTTTGGATTTATTGACTGACGTCAGAGATCTGAAGACGCTGCTTAGCTTCGTTAAGGCTAAGCTGATGAAAAGAGGTTTCTTTCCAGGATGTGGAGAATTGTGTATGGGCTGTACGACAAGTCCTGATGGATGTGAACAGTTGATAGAGGGGATTCAAAGTCTGATGACTGAGGGAATCCTGCAGTTTAGCCGAAGGGCCGAAAGCGGATCGGGAGAGGTAATGCTGAAGCAAGATGATGAGGTTGCCACCATCACCATCCCTTGCTAGACGATAACTATTTCTGCACCCAGGCCGCCCACGATTACCACCACCAAAGCTGGACCGATACCGTTCGAAAGCACTAATGTTGTCCCATGGCATTATGGGGCAGAGGTCTACTGCAACAGACAGAAGTTGGAACTAGAACCATTTGGGTCGTCTGTGGAGAACCTAGCGGGCGTTAGCGGAATTACTCGCAGTGGAAGAGTGTTTACACCATCTGAGGTCGTGGCGGATAAAGCGGACAGAGCTGATGCAACTGATAAAGGTAAAAGTAAAGTCGTTGAAGAGATCCCTTGCGGGGTAGAAAAAGACTTACTTGTTAAAGACGCCGAGGAATTTATGAGGTTGATTAAAAAGAGTGACTACAAGATCGTGGATCATCTCCATCAAACACCCTCGAAGATTTCCATCCTGAATTTGTTGCTGTGTTCTGAAGCACACTGCAACGCACTGCTGAAGGTGTTGAACGCCGCATATGTACCGCAGGAAATATCGGTAAACCAGTTGGAAGAGGTCGTAGCCCACGTGAATGCTGGAAATGGGTTAGGGTTCACTGACCTGGAGCTGACGCCGAAGGGAAGGAACCACAATAGCGCCCTGCACATCTCGATAGAGTGTAGGGGAAAAATTATGTCGCACGTGTTGGTGGACATGGGGTCGTCGCTCAATGTTCTTCCGAAGAAGGCATTAATGAAGTTAGATACTCGCAGAGTGATTTGCACACCCAGTGATCTGGTTGTGAAAGCGTTCGATGGAACCAAACGCCATGTTTTCGGGGAGGTGACGTTGCCAATCCAAGTCGGGCCGGAAACGTTCGACGCAATCTTTTACATTATGGACATCATGCCTGCCTACAGCTGTCTCTTGGGCCGGCCATGGATCCATTATGTGGGTGCCGTGACCTCCACGTTGCACCAGAAACTCAAGTATGCTGTCGGAGGTAGCATCATGACTGTATGTGGCGAGGAAGATATAATGGTGAGCCATTTGTCGTCCTTCAAGTATGTTGAGATGGATGGGGAAATCCACGAAACCCTATGCCAAGCGTTCGAAGCTGTTAAAGTCAAGGACGTAGCTCCTATAGTCACTGAAAAGCCAGAGATGACTCTCTCTTCCTTCAAGGAAGCCCGGGCCGTTGTTCAAGCCGGATCTACCCCAGGCTGGGGACGAATTTTGGAGATACCTAACAAGCAAGACAAATTCGGGTTGGGATATTCTCCCGCGACTGAAGCCTCCTCTTCTCGCAGTGCGTCGCAAGGTAAAGGGCCGATCCAGTTTACCAGCGGCGGGGTGATATTTGAAAGCGTCAACGCGGTGTCTGAAGACAGCGGAGATAGCGACTGTGACTTAGACTCTTGGATCCAGCCAAGCAAGCCAGGCGAGAGCCTCAACAACTGGTCCGTCAAGGATATCATCCAGATGACAAGTGAAGAGTAATGATTTACTTTTTCCAATCACTGTACAACCCTATGTCCTACCCGAGCATAGTGGTTTTATTGTCAGGGCCTCGTTTGATTATGTACATGCATTTTATCAATAAATCAAAAGGCGTTTTTCTTCGTATTCAAATGTTGTGATCTATGTTATTCTTGTTTTATATTTGTTTTGAAAAACAATAAAATGGCAATGGGGTTTGTGCTAATCTGCATATCCTTGTTTTAAGCTTAACCCTTGTTATTGCAGGATCCACATAGCAGATGACATCGACTCTGGACCTTCTACGACTCACTTCGACTTCGATTGCCCGATCTATCACGCCGAAGAAGAGATTGATGAAGACGAAGACCTTCTCGAAGAGTTGGCCCGCTTGTTGAAACAAGAAGAGAAAGCTATTCTGCCTCACGAAGAGGAAATCGAGATTGTGAATCTAGGTTCTGAAGAACTTGTCAGGAACGTCAGGATAGGGGCTGCATTGCAGAGTGATGTCAAGCAGAGATTGGTCGAGATGCTGAGAGAGTATAGTGACGTCTTTGCTTGGTCATACGAAGATATGCCCGAACTTGATACTGACATTGTGGTCCACCACTTGCCGCTGCGAGAAGATTGTCCTCCCGTTAAGCAGAAGCTTAGAAGGACACGACCAGATATGGCTGTTAAGATCAAAGAGGAAGTGCAGAAGCAGCTTGATGCTGGCTTCTTAGCGGTCACTACTTACCCTCCGTGGGTCGCCAATATAGTGCCTGTACCGAAGAAGGACGGTAAGGTACGAATGTGCGTCGATTATCGGGATTTGAATAGGGCGAGCCCTAAAGATGATTTCCCACTGCCTCATATTGATGTGTTGGTCGACAATACAGCTCAGTTCTACGTATTTTCGTTCATGGATGGCTTCTCCGGTTACAATCAGATCAAGATAGCGCCGGAAGACATGGAGAAAACTACGTTTATTACACCTTGGGGAACATTTTGCCACAAGGTAATGCCTTTCGGTCTGAAGAACGCAGGGGCCACTTACCAACGAGCAATGGTCACTTTGTTTCATGACATGATTCATCATGAGATTGAAATCTATGTTTATGACATGATTGCGAAGTCCCAAACAGAGGAGGGACATCTGGTCAATTTGCTGAAGCTTTTTGAGAGGCTTAGGAAGTTCAGGGTGAGGCTGAATCCTAACAAGTGTACTTTCGGAGTACGGTCCGGAAAGCTACTGGGGTTTATCGTGAGTGAAAGAGGCATCGAGGTTGATCCTGCGAAGATAAAAGCGATACAAGAGATGCCAGCGCCAAAAACAGAAAAAGAAGTTCGTGATTTCCTGGGCAGAATAAACTACATTGCAAGGTTTATTTCTTAGCTCACGACCACGTGTGAACCGATGTTCAAAATGTTAAAGAAAGATCAGGCGATTATCTGGAACGAGGATTGCCAGAAGGCATTCGATAAGATAAAATAGTATCTTCAGGAACCTCTGATCTTGATACCCCCAGTGGCTGGACGACCCTTAATCATGTACTGGACAGTTCTGGAGAATAGTATGGGGTGTGTTCTCGGTCAGCACGACGAGACGGGCAGAAAGGAGCATGCCATTTATTATTTGAGTAAAAAGTTCACAGACTGTGAATCTCGTTACTCGATGCTGGAGAAGACGTGTTGTGCACTAGTCTAGGCTGCCAAACGTTTACGACAGTACATGCTCAATCACACAACCATACTAATTTCGAAGATGGATCCGATCAAGTACGTCTTCGAGAAGCAAGCGCTTTCGGGCAGGATTGTCAGATGGCAAATGGTGTTGACGGAATATGATATTCAGTACGTTTCCCAGAAGGCCATCAAGGGAAGCGTATTGTTTGATT
This sequence comes from Lathyrus sativus, assembly GCA_963859935.3. Taxonomy (NCBI): domain Eukaryota; kingdom Viridiplantae; phylum Streptophyta; class Magnoliopsida; order Fabales; family Fabaceae; genus Lathyrus; species Lathyrus sativus. The sequence goes on from OZ012736.1 coordinate 25,080,529, forward strand.
ACCTTGCCGAACAGCCGATCGAAGATTACCAGCCGATGAAATTTGAATTCCCTGATGAGGATATCATGTTTCTCAAAGCGAAAGATTGCGATGAACCGATGCCCGACGAGGGTCCAGACAGGAAATCCCAGTGGAAATTGATATTTGACGGGGCGGTTAATTCTTATGGAAGTGGCATTGGGGCAATCATCACAACTCCCCACGGATCCCACATCCCGTTTACTGTGAGACTGACGTTTCCGGTCACCAATAACGAAGCGGAGTACGAAGCATGCATCATGGGTCTAGAAGAAGCGATTGATTTGAGAATCAAGAACCTAGATGTATACGGTGACTCGGCGCTTGTGATCAACCAGATTAAAGGGGAGTGGGAGACTCGTCAATCGAATTTGGTGTCGTACATGAACTATGCCAAAAGGCTGCTTCCGTTCTTTGATCAAGTGGAACTCCATCATGTGCCCAGAGCTGAAAACCAGATGGCCGATGCCTTAGCCACGTTGGCTCCGATGTATAAAGTCAATTTTTGGAATGAAGCTCCAAGAATTGTCCTATCTCGTCTTGATAGACCTGCATTTGTCTTTGCGATCGAGGAAGCCTCCGACGGCAAGCCATGGTTCCATGATATCCAGACCTTCCTTATGACTAAGGAGTATCCTGCGGGAGCGCCAACCCAGGATAAGAAGACTCTGAGGAGGCTGTCTGGAAATTTTTATCTCAATCCTGATGGAGTTTTGTATAAAAGAAACCACGATCTCGTGCTACTCAGATGTGTAGATGAGAAAGAAGCGAGTATGCTCATGGAAGGAGTCCATGAAGGCACATTTGGTACGCACGCCGGTGGGCATGCTATGACAAGAAAGATCCTGAGAGCAGGGTATTACTTGCTGACTATGGAGTCGGATTGCTTTAAGTTCGCGAAGAGATGTCATAAATGCCAGATTTATGCTGATAAAGTTCATGTGTCGCCGTGCCCGTTAAATGTCATGTCCTCCCCGTGGTCGTTCTCCATGTGGGGCATCGACATGATAGGCAAGATCGAGCCCACTGCATCTAACGGCCATCGCTTCATTCTAGTAGCTATCGACTACTTCACCAAGTGGGTGGAGGCAACCTCATATGCTAATGTGACCAAGTAGGTGGTGGCTAAATTCATAAAGAGGGACATCATTTGTCGTTACGGAATTCCCGAGCGGATCATTACTGATAATGGTTCGAATTTGAATAACAAGATGATGAAGGAGCTGTGCCAGAGTTTCAAGATTGAACACCACAACTCATCTCCTTACCGGCCGAAGATGAATGGCGCCGTTGAAGCGGCTAATAAGAACATCAAGAAGATTGTACAGAAGATGGTCGTGACCTACAAGGATTGGCACGAGATGCTGCCATTTGCACAAAACGGTTATCGTACAACGGTACGTACATCAATCGGGGCAACTCCATTCTCCTTAGTGTACGGTATGGAAGCTGTCCTACCGTTAGAAGTGGAGATCCCTTCTTTGCGTGTTTTGGTTGATGTAAAACTCGACGAGGCGGAATGGATTAAGAACCGACTAAACCAACTCAGCCTGATGGACAAGAAGAGATTAGCATCAATTGCGTATGGTCGTCTATACCAAAGCCAAATGAAGAAAGCTTATAACAAGAAGGTGCGTCCTAGAAGCTTTCAGACGGGTGATCTTGTCCTGAAGAAGATTCTTCCTCCACATTCCGATCACTGGGGCAAGTGGACTCCCAATTACGAAGGTCCGTACGTCGTTAGAAAGGTCTTCTCGGGAGGAGCCTTGTTGTTGTCCACGATGGATGGTGAAGATTTTGCATCCCCGGTGAACGCGGACGCAGTTAAAAAATACTTTGCTTAAAAATGACCCGCTGGAAAGAAAAAGAATATCCAGGCAAAAATTGGGCATCCCGGCGAACCATAAAAAAGGAAAAGGGTTCGGGCAAAAATTAGGGATATAAAGAAAAGAATGTACACCCGCAAAGTCGAAAACCCGGATGGGCGACTTTGGCAAAAAGGGTATCCCGGTGAATCGAAAACCCGGAAGGGCGATTCATGCAAAAGTTAGGGATTTGAAAAAGCAAATGACTGCGTTCCGCGTAAGGATTTTCATTGTTTAGTGGTTTGGAAGACCTGAGGGCCGTTTATCTGAATCAATCTCTTCTGAAGCTGAAGCGTCGGAGAAGTATCAAAGTCGAGTGGGTCATAGAGGGATCAACTCATGGTGTTCGTCTACGCCCCGTTGCCGACATCTGTATATACTGATGTATATTTATGTTTTATTTTTTTGCGCGGCTTCCTCAGGAGCTTGCCTCTGTTGTTAAACATTTTTGCCCATTCAGGGGTTCGTTATCAATAAAATGTATACTATTCAGCAATTGTTCGTCTGTTTAACACTTATCTGTTTTGCTTGCGAAAAAGAACGCCGATGTTTTTGATAAAATGCGCATACATAAACTTACTGGCCTAGGCCACTGATTGTTGAAACAATGAATTACTTGAACATTGTCACCAGATGATAACCTTGATAGGTCCCTTCGAGGAGGGTATCTTGTCTGTTTGTTTGTGTTGTTGCAGGTGTAGCATATACCAGGTGGTACGCCGTATGCGTCCCCAAGCAGGACGATTCCTTCTTCTCCGGCAAAGTGCAGCAGCCTCTCCCTGCAGAGTCTGAACGTGGGATTGTAAGCATTGATATGTCTACCCAAGCAGAGAAGATTCTCTCCCCAATCTGATGCATCCCGAAGGGTCGTCATCTCCCTAGCTGAGTCACATACTGAAGTGTGCAGCAATTGATAGTTCCAGACTGAAGTCTTCAGCAGAATTGAAATTCCCCGCAGAGTTGTACTCTCCCCTGTAAGCAGGACGATTCCTTCTTCCCCAGCCGAGTTTGCAGATCCCCAAGGGAGCCGAGTCCTTGGAAAGCAGTTCGGGCCATGATTGGTTTTCCCCAGTAGAGTGTTGAATAGCTAATGTTGTATTTCCCCGCCAGAGTCGTTACCTCCAGGGAAATAGTCGCGAAGGCCGTGCAGTTCATTTCTGCGATTGACATCGCTTTCCTGAGCAGGTCCGGGTTCTCGTAGAGCTTCGTTCTCCTGCAGCAGTCGACTGAAGTTTGTTTCCCCAGGCGGAGTCCGTTTGAGATCGGTGTGACTTCTTCTCCTCGGTGGGATGAATCCTTCCTCCACCAGAGTGGTTCTTTCTCCTTGACAGGAAGGAGCTCCCTTCAACATTTATTTTGTTGATGGGGTCATAGCATCTTGCATGATTGCATAGCATTTACCTAAAAAAAAACGCGTAGCATTTCCACCGTGTGGAGCATTGCGCCATTGCCAAAGCATACGTATATGAAGCATGAGCTAGGTCGGTACCGTTCTTGTTTTGCAGGTGTTCCTCCGTAGAATGGTTTGATCAAGATGATTCTTGAATTCTCCCCAGCAAAGTCGTTTGCTCAAGATGATTCTTAAAATCCCCAGTGAAGTCGCCAGAGTTGGTTGCTCAAGTTGATGCTTAGAGTCCCCGGCAGAGTGAGTGCTCGGGATGATTCCCGAAATCTCCAACAGAGTTATTGGTTCGGGATGATTCTTGAAGTCCCCACAGAGTTATTTGTTCAAGATGACTCTTGATTTCCTCAGCAGAGATGGCTCACCCAGAATAATTTCTGGATCCCCGAAGCAGAGTGACTTGATAGTTCTCCAGAATCCCCAGCGGAGGTGTGTCATCCCCAGCAGGTTCCTGAATAGCGAAGTTGAAACTTCCCTTGAAGACTTGATGATTGAAGTCCAACCGTATTGACGAAGCAGTTCTCTCAGCTGATGCGGAGTTCCTGATGGTAGAAGTTGGATATCCTCAATTGGTTCATGACTGACTGAGAATTCCATTCCCGACTTACTGACGAAGTTCGGCTAATGCCCAAAAATTTCTTTGAATGCCCGATGGCATGATTAACTTGATTGTTGACCTGATGAGTCCCGAGGAATCCTGATGCCTGACGGCATGATTGACCATGTATCACTGGTTACCGCGTGACCAATCCCCCAGCTAGTTGTCGTGCAGCTAATATTTCAGTTTTCGAAGATTTGTCCCCATCAGAGTACCGTGTACTTGTGTAGTTGGCAAATTTCCGGGTTTGTTGGTATTCAACCGTCTTTTACCTTGATTGTTTGAGAGTCGTTTGCTTCTCACCCAGTCAGGTTCAAGCCGCTTGAATAGGGGCAGTTGTTGCACCCAAAAATTTGCCCAACATTCCTTTACCTAGCTTGTGTTTCATTTCATTCACATTAGCATTATCATTTGCATTTCATTGACATGTATGCAGGATATCAAGAGGTATGATTACCAATCAAGGGCTACACAAGACTGTGAAGCTAGCTAAGAAGGTTATTCAAGTGTTCAAGGGTTGATATCCTTGTCAGAGAAGTTAAAAGATCCTCAGAGGGAGTGATTGAAGCCAAGGGTGTAGGTCTCCTAACTTGAGAGTTATGGGAAAGACCATCATATGATTCTGAAGCCATGAAGTTAGATTTGAGGTCTTGAGAGAGCTCATGATAAGTGTTGAAGATCACTTTGAAGTCTAGACAGGTCATTGTGCAAGATTAAGAAGACTCAGCCATGGGTGGTGCAGCTAGGGTTTGACTGGGTCAACCCTAAGTCAACTGAAGACTTGGAGGAAGTTGAGACCTAATACAAGAGCCATGTGATCATGGATTGATGCATTGAGATGCTATAAGGATGATTCCAAGGTCAACTCATCATGATTGAAGAGTTTGAGAAGTTTCAAGCTAGGGTTTCTAAGGCTTGACAGTGTAAAATACCCTAGTTTGACCCCTGTCTTCAAGGCAGTTTAGCTCAAGATGTGATTGTCATCTCATCTTACCCCCAACATAAATGTTGTAGAGCATGTTCTTATCTTTAATTTTAGTGCTAGAAGTCCTTGATAGGATTTGTAGAACTCAAGTTATGACTTTGACAAGTTGCAGGTCATCTGAGGTATGTGAATTTGGGGCTTGAAAGTTACCAACTTGCATCAAACGTTTGCCCAATAAGGATGATTCCTATGAACTTTTGGTCAACATGAATGTTGTTACTTATTCTCTTAGCTTTCTAGAGAGTACTAGAAGTCCATGATTGGATGTGTAGAACTCAACTTATGGCTTTGACAAGTCAAGGGCATTTTGGTCATTTGGAGATTACAGGTCATTTCAAGCATAAGGCCATAACTCCTATTTCCAAGCTCCAAATGGATTTTTGTTCAACATGAAAGTTGTTCAAAATGATGTTTTTAGCTTTTCTAAACATCAAGTGTCCATTGATATGGGTTATATCAAGCATTGGTTGAAGAAAATTCACATGAAAGCCATTTTAATGAATTAAAATGAGAAAATTCAAAATAAATGAGATTAACATGTTTCCAAGTCAAATTTGTGGTCATTTTGAATGGAATTAATGTTTTAGAAAGATTGGCATTGCCACATTTTTGATTTGAGGTCTATAACATGGTCATTTGGATGGTTACTTCACAATTAAGAAACATATCATATACATCCCATATGTTGAAACCAAAGGAAGAAAACCATTACATCACACTCCTTAATGATTAAGTGAATGGTTTGGATTGAGTTTAAAGCATGAGTAAAGCATGAAGGCACACTTCCATGTTGAAATTTGGAAGGAAAGGTGAACATCCAAAATCCATAATTGGGCTTAGTTTGGGCTGGATATCCATCTGAACACACTATAAATATGAATTAGAACGAATTTGGAAGGTTCTGGAGCAGAATTCTGTTGAGAATCCATTGATGTGAAGTGAAGAAAAAGCTTGAAAATTGGAAATGCGTTTTGGAGAATCAAGAGGTTGCAGCAAGAACTGAGCATCAAGAATTGTCCACCATTACTCCTTGAAGGATTCTGCATAGTTTGAGAGAGAATTGAGGCGCATAACCACTATAATCCAAGCTTCAAGGTTGGTTCTAAGTTCTTGAAATATCTCTTTGATTATGCACTTTTAATCCATTAGAAGCATGTGGTTAGGTTCCCCTTAGCATGTAGATGAATTATGGTTAGTTAATTTGATGATTAGAGACGAGTTAGGGTTTATGCCATTTTCGGTTGAGATCTGGTTTTGGCGAATCGTGCGTTTTCAGTATAAACTAGTGATATGGTTAGATTCCTGAGAAAATTATGGTCAACTTTCATCAAGAAATCGCGCGCAAAGGTTGAGTGTAGAGATAGTTAGGGTGCCATGAGGTTTTCTGGTGGAACTCCGGCCGCCCTCGCCGGATTCTGCATCTTTCCCTCCTCTTGCACATTTGAAAGGTTGGAGACGTAATCTGGAACGTCCATGCGTGTGGAAATGTAGATTGAGTCAAGCAATCTAAGGCCCAACATTGTGCCACGTCCCCCTTGTCGCTTGCGCGAAAATAAGGTGCCGGCATGACAGAAGAGTCGCCACCTTTCGTTATTTATCCCTCAGAGCGGGAAAGGAAACGATCGGAAAAACCTGACGAATAAGGGTAAGACAAGGTCATCGCAACCATTGTCTGGGTTCGGGAGTCGGTTACGCAAGGGGAAGGTATTAGCACCCCTCACGTCCGTCGTACTCGACGGGATCCTCGCTTGTTTGTTTACTTGGACGGGTTGGTTATAATCTATCTACCTATCAAGGCTGGCTGAAAAAGAAAAGAAAAAAGACTCGGCAAAGCATCGCGCTTTATGCCTACGTATTCTCATCAGAGAATGAGAAATCAGAGTCAACATAGTTCGGCTAACTACGGGTGAAAGGTTGAAGGTTGCTCGCTAGGATATCGCATCCTATGCCTACGTACTTTCATCTGGTATGAAAGATCAGAGCAAACGTAGTTCGGGAAACTACGAGATAAATGGCTCAACTAGGAGGGAGACTATCAAGTCCTACTGTTATCATGCCATGGATTCCTCCTATGGTTGAGGTTTGAACAGGGAACTCCTAGATGTTGTCATGCATAGGTTTCAACCTAAAAGTCTATCATCAAATCCTCATCAGAAGAAATGAGAGTCCTAAGGGATCATGTCAATGATACACAAAACAGACAAAAGCATCAGCTTTAACAGTAAAATGCATGCAATGCAAGTGAGGGAGGAAATGTGTGTGGGGTTTCAGCCTCCACAAGCTCATCTCAACCTCAAGCCAGTCATGAAATAACAGTAATCATACTGAAGATAAACAACATGCTATCAAGCAATATACAGATAAAGGGAATGAAGTGCCAACAGGCAAACAAAACACACATGCTTGAGAAAGAATCAATCTACTCTCCAATCCTAACCCTAATCACAGGATCTGAATCACATCTAAGCCAAGCCCTAAAGCAAAACCTAACCAAAAGAAATCAATCCCAGTCTTCAAGCTTCAGAACAAGCTTACCAAAGAAAGGGAGCTAAGCAATCAGACTCATAGTGTCTTCCTCAGGAAAGCACTAGGAGGTGTATACTCAGGAGTCATACCCTATGTGGCTCAACCACTGTGATCAGTTTATATTCCTCCTCAGGAGAAATTAAACTCACAAGCAGGCTCCAACATCACTGGATATTTAGGAAATCCTATCTGAACTAGTGGAACTAAATGAACAGACTCATAGGACCTTCCTCAGGAAAGTACTAGGAGGCTTCCACTTAGGAGTTGTATCCCATGTGGCTCAACAACATGTGATCAGTTTACCTTCCTCCTCAGGAGAAATTAAACTCACAAGTTGGCTCCAACATCATTGGATACTTGAGAAATCCTAGACAAACTAATGGAACTAAGTGAATAGACCCATAGGACCTTCCCCAGGAAAGTACTAGGAGGCTTCCACTTAGGAGTTGTATCCCATGTGGCTCAACAACATGTGATCAGTTTACATTCCTCCTCAGGAGAAATTAAACTCACAAGTTGGCTCCAACATCATTGGATACTTAAGAAAGAGGTGAGAAGAAAGGATGAAAGTCATTCATAGTGCCTTCCTCAGGAAAGTACCATGAACTTCCTTCAAACTTCAGGATCTCAAACCTCACCAACAGGGGACAAGCCAAGCTCTGGGTCTCTGAGTCTTGATCTACAATCTTCACTTCATGATGCTCTCCATCAAGGTCTTCAAGGCAACACAAGCCCCTCAACAAATTCCCCACAATGAACCCCAAAGATGAACAGATAACCACAGGGGAGACCAAATCAACAGGCAACTTCAGAAAATACCTAAAAATACTAAACTAATGGGGAAAAATCTACCAATTATTCACAAGGGTCCTCAACACCTACTCATAACATCTACAAAGGTCTCTACCTAAAAATCAAGACAAATCTCAATCAAAGAAAGATGATTCTTCACCTAAGCACAACCTAAACCCTAATTAGGATACCCTAAATCTACCCTAATTAAACTAATCAAAATTTAATTCTAAAAATCTAGAAAAAATCCTATGGGGAACTATGATTCATCATCTAATTGCACAAAAAAGAATGGATTAAAAACCCTAAGGGAAGGTCCTAAAACAATTCCTACAAAATCAAATACCAAATTAAGACTATTTAAAAGCTATTTATTTGGAAAATCTATTAAAAATATTAAACCTAAAAATAAAATCTCATTTTTATTTTTATAATTTTCTACACATTTTAATCTAATCATAGAAAAAAGAAGAATTTAAAAATCATTTTATATCATTTTTTAATGAATTAAACAAAACAGAAAAAACATTAAAAGAAATAAAAGAAATTAAATTAATTAAAAGGGGGGGGGGTTAGAATAGCAACTCACGCCAGTTAAAATGATTGGGCCAGCAATAAGGGGGGGGGGGCGAATAGAAACTGAGCCCAACGCTGGCTCTAAATGAAACGCCGCGTTTTGGATTATTTTGAAATTCCCTCTCTTTCTCAGGTTTAATCACAGCCGCTGGATCTAATGAATTTGTCAACATGAGAGACCAATCCAATGGCTCTCCTTTCGTCTTCTCCAAACAGACTAGGGTTTGCAGAACCCTCTCCCATGCGCTCAAACCTTCGAGCTCCTCTAACTCTCTCCACACGCCACGGTTCAAAAAGATTCCAAAACGAAAATTGATCTACTAAATGCCTAGAATAAAATGGTACGATTAGTTTTTCTTGATTCCACCTAGGTTGTTCTAACAGAATCTTGCAATGCCTTGGTACCACCATATTCAACTGATACCAATCTCCATTAAACTTCAGTCTAATGGTCTACAGATGTTCTACATGTTATCCTGGTCATTTAAACCTAACTCATACTAACTAAAACGCCCTAAACAACTAATTCTTGAAGATTAAAGATTCCTACACCTGCCATGGAACTCAATGAATCGTGCCCTAACTTTCAGTACTTGGTCATCTATCCTAATACAATCATTCTATACCTATAAAGCTAAAGAGAAACCATTAAATTAAGAGGTACAAAGGGAAGAAAGAACCTGTCAAAGGGATGATGGTGAGGGCTCGTGGGATGCTTGCAGACCTTGGAATTGGTTCAAGATGATCCTACAATGGTGAAGAACTTTCTGTTTGCACTTGTGATGGAAGAGATGGCTTGTAGTGGAAGAATTCTTGAGTTGCTTCAACTTGAAGAAATTGCTTCAATGGCTATGTATCTCTCTCTCTCCTCTGACTTGATTCAAGTTTCACCAACCATTAACACTCCTCATGGCATTCTTTTTATAACAATCATTGGATGTTTCTAGATTCATCTAGAATGTGATGGAAACTTCTTGAAATTCTCATGTTATGGTACTTTGGGATCTCATGATATATCACCTCTAACCAACTTACACACCTTTTAAAATCTCATTACATGATAATATGGAATGGTAAGGAAGCTCACATGCCTTGTAATTACCTTGTGTTAAGTTTTCCAACATTGCCTTCTTTTTCAAGTAATGACTTTTCAAAGCATCACCCATTTTTAGACCTCAAATGAAAATTCTAGCTAAACCAATCTTATCAAAATGGTTTTTCCAATCAAAATGATATATTGGATGACCTATTTTGGATTTGTGGATCTCCCAAATCACTTTTCAATTTCAACTTTTCAAAGTTATAAGCCTTTTTTAGTTCATTTTTGACCAATCATGGAATTTCATGCTATGAGCTTTTCCAACCATTTGTGACCTTCTTTCTAGACTTAAAATCACATTTTGAGCAACTTTCATGTTTTGAGTTTTTCCATTTGAGGCTTGGAAATAGGAGTTTTAGGCATTGGCTAAAATGACCTATAACTGACAAATGACCAAAATACCCCTGCCTTGTTCAAACCATAAGTTGAGTTCCACAAATCCAATCAAGGACTTCTACCACTCAAATTAAAGCTAAGAAGATCCTCTTCAACATTCATGTTGACCAAGAAATCATAGGAGTCATCCCACTAGGGCAAAAGTTGTCTGCAAGTTGGGTGACTTTCAAGGACCCAGATTCACACACCTCTACTGACCTGTAAGTTGTCAAAACCATAACTTGAGCTCTGTAACTCCTATCAAGGACTTCCACCACTCAAATTAAAGCTTAGAACAAGCTCTACAACATTCATGTTGTGGGGAAGATGAGATATCAATCACATCTAGAGCTAAAACTGCCTGGAAGATAGGGATCAAATTAGGGTTTTTTCACTGATAATCCTTGGAAACCCTGACTTGAAACTTCTCAAACTCCTCAATCATGATGAGTTGGTCTAGGAATCATCTTTATAACATATCTATACATCATTCCATGATCTCCTGGCCCTTGGATTAAGTCTCAACCTTCTCCAAATTTCAGTTAATCTAGGGTTGACCCAGTCAAAACCCTAATTCTACCATTCATGGTTGAATCCTCTAAACTCTTGCATAATGACCTCTCAGGACTTCATGATGGCTATCAAGACATCTCATAAGCTTTCTCAAAACATTAAGTTCACTCTCAAAGTCTCAGAATCATCTGAGGGGCACCCACAACTCTCAAGCTATGAAGCATACAACCCTGGTTTCAATCCACTCCTCTGAGGATCTCTTGACCTTTCTGATGAAGGTATCAACTCTCAAACACTAGATGGGAAAATAAATGTTGGTCAAATTTTGGGGTGCAACAGCTGCCCCTATTCAAACGGCTTGAACCTGACTGGGTGAGAAGCGAACGTCTCTCAACCAATCAAGGTACGAGACGGTTGAATACCGGTAAACCCGAAAATTTGCCAACTGCACGAGCACACGGTACTCTGCGGAGAACAAGTCTTTGAATACTGCAACACTAGCTGCTCAACAACTAGCTGGAGAAATACTGATCTGAATCTCCGCCGGAAACAAACATCATTCTGAGAGACACTCGACATCGCCGTCGTACCAACATCATCTCTGCTGGGGATTTAAGGAGTCTGACATTGCCGTCACACAAACATTCAACCTCGTCGGCGGAAGCAAACATTCAACCTCGCCGTCGAACAAACATCCAACCTCGCCGCCGGACAAAATATAATCTGAACAAATCTAACCTGGGGTTCACCCCTAGTAAATGGAACAAAAGGTACACTTGCATATTTGAAACTACTCCGCTGGGAATGAGAGACTCAAACGAGCATACTCTGATCTGGGGTTCACCCTCAGAACCACAACGAACATCGGAATACTACTGCACACTGCCCGCTGTAGAACTTCAACATCAAAGATATATGAAACCCTGGCCCCTGGCCACTTCCAACTTCAGCTAGAAAAGATCTTCAAGTACTTCTGAAGATAAACATCCTTGACCTTCAAGGATGTGAACTCTGCAGGAGGTATCTTTGACTTCAGTCTGAAGAAAATGATCCTTGGCCTTCAAGGATACATGGAACTGCCTTCAGGCAACTCCACCTCTGCTATATAGTATCCGTGACTTCAGTCAGGGATATACTTCGGCCTTCAGTCCGAAAAATGAATCCTAGGTCATTCATAACCTTGGGGAGAACCTCGCCTTCAGGCACCTTCGCTTCAGCTTAGGAAATCTGTGACTTCAGTCAGAGAAATGGTATCCTGAGCCATTCATGACTCTACGGGGATTCAAACACTTTGCCTTCAGGCAAAACTCCGCTTCAGCTGGAGAAACATCTTCGACTTCAGTCAGAAGAAACACTATTCACTTGATCGCAATCCATCATCTCCTCAGGACAACTGACTTGGTCTTCAGACTCACACGAATCCCCTGTTGTATCTACAACCCCGGAACCTTGTCTTCAGCCGCACGTTGATTCATCAACAAGGAAATCTGAACTCACAGGAACCTTCTGATACCGCCATCGGGCGCTTACGAAATCCATCTTCAGATTAGACATCGTTGTTGGAGCAGACATATCATGCTGCTGAGGACTTCAAGAATCATCTTGAACAAACAGATCCGTCGGGCATCTTCAAGAATCGTCCTGAACTAATAACCTGGTTGGAGCAAACATTCTGTTGGGAATTCCAGGAATCTTCCTGGGCAACTCTTGCTGGAGGCGCTACTGGGGAGCTCAAGAATCATCCTGAGCAAACAACTCGGGAAGCTGTACTGGGGTCTTAAGAAACGTCTTAAGCAAATGGCCCTGCTGAGGAATTCGGGAATCATCTTGAACCGAAGACTTCGCTGGGGATCTCAAAAAATCATCTTGAGCGAGCGACTGCGGGGATCACACCGGGGTCTTTTAGAATCATCTAAGAAAATAACCTTGCTGGGGAGAACATCAAGAATCGTCCTGAGCAACCGGTCTTTCGGTAGTACACCTGTACAACGAGGATGATAATGATCTAGATCATGCTTATGATGCGTATGCTTCTGCGCTATGCCCCACACGGTGGGAATGATATGCATTTATGCTAAATGTTGTGCAATCATGCACAATGCTATGCAATCATGCATAATGATGCAATCCCGTCAGCAAAATAAATGCCGAAGGGGAAATCTTCCTGTCAAGGAGAAAGAACCACTCAGGTAGAGGAATCATCCTGCTGAGGAGATTGTGAACACGCCAATATCAATCAGGCTCTGTCTGGGGAATTGATCTTCCGTTGACTGCTGCAGGGGAACAACTTCAGCTGACTGCTGCAGGGGACGAAGCTCTACGAGAACTTGGATCTGCTGATATCAATCGCGAGAATGAATTGCGCGGCCGTCTCGGCTACTCTTCTGGGGACGACCACTCTGTGGGGAACCAACTTCAGCTGCTTGACACTCCACTGGGGAAAAACCAATCATGATCTGATCAACTTCCAAGGACTCGGCTCTCTTGGACCTCTGCAAACTCGGCTTGAGGGAGGAGAAATCATTCTGCTTTGCTGGAGAGAGTGCGACTCTGGGGGAAGCACAGCATTGGCTGCCCCACGCTCTGCTGGGGAAAATTGATCATGATCTGATCAACTTCCAAGGATTCTGCTTTTCTGCGGACTCGGCCGGGGAGAGAAATCATTCTACTTCATTGGAGAGTACGACTCTGATGGGGAATTTCAATTCCGCTGGGGAAGAAAGGATCATCTGACTTCGGGGGAGAGTACAACTCTGCAAGGGAATACAACATCAGTTGTTCCAACACTCTACTGGGGAAGAGGGAGTCATCGAACTTCAGGAGAGAGCCTGACTCTGGTGAGGAATTTCAATTCCGCTGGAGACTTCAGTCTGGCATCATCAGTTACTGCATACTTTGGCTAACGAACAGCCTCCTGCGAAACCTGCACTTGTGACCCGGTGCGGGGGAGACACCTGCTTTGGTGACTTTACTGGGGAAAACACGAGCTTCAGCTCCCGAACATTCCTCTGAAATCTACACTTGTGACCCGGTGCTGGGGAGAGACGACATCATTCTTCGGTGCTTGACTCAGCCGATGAGGTGGCGTTCCTTCAGGATGCACCTGCTTGGGGAAGAGAATCACCTCTACCTGGGGAAGACATATCAATGCTCATCTTGCGTTCAGATTCTGCGGAAGAGAGACTACTGAACTCTGCTGGAGAAGGAGGATTCATCCTGCTTCGGGGATACGCACGGCACATCTTCTGGCGAGGTGCTACACCTGCAACAACACAAACAAACAGACAAGATACCCTCCTCAAAGGGGCCTATCAGGGTTATTATCTCGTGACAATGTTCAGTTAGTTAATTGTTTCAACAATCAATGAGCTTAGGCCCGTAAGTTTATGTATGCGCATTTTATCAAAAACACATCGGCGTTCTCATTCGCAAACAAAACAGATAAATGCTAAACAGACAAGTAGAATTGCTGAATAATGTGCATTTTATTGATGATGAACCCCTGAATGGGCAAAAATGTTTTACAACAGAGGCAAGCTCCTGAAATGAGGAAGCCACGCAAAAAAGAAAACATAAATATACATCAGTATATACAAATGTCGGCAATCGAGGCGTAGACGAACACCATGAGTTGATCCCTCTAAGACCCACTCGACTTCGATACTTCTCCGATGCTTCAGCTTTGGAAGAGATTGATTCAGATAAACGGCCCTCAGGTCTTCCGAACCACTAAACAATGAAAGTCCATACGTGGAACGCAGTCATTTGCTTATTCAAATCCCTAACTTTTGCGTGAACCGCCCTTCACGGGTTTTCGGTTCACCGGGATACCCTTTTTTGCCGAAGCCGCCCAGTGTAGGTTTTCGACTTCGCGGGTGTACATTTTTTTCAATATATCCCTAATTTTTGCCCGAACCTTTTATTCTGTTTTTGGTTCGCCGGGATGCCCCTTTTTTGCCTGGACTCTTTCTTTTTTGTCCAGCGGGTCGCTTTCAAGCAAAGTATTTTTTAACTGCGTCCGCGTTCACCGGGGATGCAAAATCTTCACCATCCATCGTGGATAACAACAAAGCTCCTCCTGAGAAGACCTTGCTGACGACATACGGCCCTTCGTAATTCGGAGTCCACTTGCCCCGGTGATCGGAGTGTGGCGGAAGAATCTTCTTCAGGACGAGATCACCCGTCTGAAAGCTTCGAGGACGCACCTTCTTATCATAAGCTTTCTTCATTCGGCTTTGGTACAGGCGACCAAATGCAATCGATGCTAACCTCTTCTCGTCCATCAGGCTGAGCTGGTTCAAACGATTCGTAACCCATTCTGCCTCATCAAGTTTCACATCAACCAAAACTCGCAAAGAGGGAATCTCCACTTCTAGCGGTAGGACAGCTTCCATACCGTACACCAAGGAGAAAGGAGTTGCCCCGGTCGACGTACGCACCGTAGTACGATAACCGTGCAAGGCAAACGGCAGCATCTCGTGCCAATCTTTATACGTCACAACCATCTTCTGAACAATCTTCTTGATGTTCTTGTTGGCCGCTTCAACAGCGCCATTCATCTTCGGCCGGTAAGGAGATGAGTTGTGGTGTTCGATCTTGAAGCTCTGGCACAGCTCCTTCATCATCTTATTATTCAAATTCGAACCATTATCAGTAATGATCCGCTCGGGAATTCCATAGCGACAGATGATGTCCCTCTTTATGAACTTGGCTACCACCTGCTTGGTCACATTAGCGTACGAGGCTGCCTCCACCCACTTGGTGAAGTAGTCGATAGCTACCAAAATGAAACGATGACCATTGGATGCGGTGGGCTCGATCTTGCCTATCATGTCGATGCCCCACATGGAGAACGGCCAAGGGGAGGACATGACATTCAATGGGCACGGCGGCACATGAACTTTGTCAGCATAAATCTGGCATTTATGACATTTCTTCGCGAATATGAAGCAATCCGACTCCATAGTCAACCAGTAATATCCTGCTCTTAGGATCTTTCTCGTCATGGCATGCCCGCCGGCGTGCGTGCCAAATGTGCCCTCATGGACTTCTTCCATGAGCATACTTGCCTCTTTCTCATCTACACATCTGAGTAGCACGAGATCGTGGTTTCTCTTATACAGCACTCCATCAGGATTGAGGTAAAAGTTTCCAGATAGCCTCCTCAGAGTCTTCTTATCCTGGGTTGACGCACCCGCAGGATACTCCTTAGTCATAAGGAAGGTCTGGATGTCGTGGAACCATGGCTTGCCGTCAGTGGCATCCTCGATTGCGAACACATATGCTGGTCTGTCAAGACGCGAAAGTACAATACTTGGAGCTTCATTCCAAAGATTGACCTTATACATTGAAGCCAACGTGGCTAAAGCATCAGCCATTTGATTTTCAGCCCGGGGTACATGATGAAGTTCTACTCGGTCAAAGAACGGAAGCAGCCTCCTGGCATAATTCATGTACGGCACTAGATTCGGTTGACGAGTTTCCCACTCCCCTTTGATCTGATTGATTACAAGCGCTGAGTCACCATATATGTCTAGATTCTTGATTCTCAAATCAATTGCCTCTTCTAGACCCATAATACACGCTTCATACTCGGCTTCGTTGTTGGTAACTGAAAACGTCAGTCTTGCAGTAAACGGGATGTGGGATCCGTGAGGAGTCGTGATGATAGCCCCGATACCACTTCCATAGGAGTTAACCGCTCCATCGAATATCAACTTCCACTGAGACTTCCTATCTGGCCCCTCATCGGGCAATGGCTCATCGCAATCCTTTGCTTTGAGAAACATAATGTCCTCGTCAGGGAACTCGAACTTCATCGGCTGATAGTCTTCGATTGGCTGTTCGGCAAGGTAATCAGACAATACGCTTCCCTTAATGGCTTTCTGAGAGACGTACTGAATATCATATTCTGTTAACACCATCTGCCATCTGGCAATCCTGCCCGAAAGAGCCTGCTTCTCGAAGACGTACTTGATCGGATCCATCTTCGAAATCAGCATAGTGGTGTGATTGAGCATATACTGTCGTAGACGTTTGGCAGCCCAAGCTAATGCACAACACGTCTTCTCCAGCATCGAGTATCGAGATTCACACTCAGTGAACTTTTTACTCAAATAATAAATGGCATGCTCCTTTCTGCCCGTCTCGTCGTGCTGACCGAGAACACACCCCATACTATTCTCCAGAACTGTCAAGTACATGATTAATGGCCGTCCAGCCACTGGGGGTATCAAGATTGGAGGTTCTTGAAGATACTGCTTTATCTTATCGAATGCCTTCTGGAAATCCTCATTCCAAGTAATCGCCTGATTTTTCTTTAACAACTTGAACATCGGTTCACAAGTGGCCGTGAGCTGAGAGATAAACCTCGCAATGTAGTTTATTCGGCCCAAGAAACCACGAACTTCTTTTTCTGTTTTCGGCGCTGGCATTTCTTGGATAGCTTTTATCTTCGCAGGATCAACTTCAATACCTCGTTCACTAACGATAAACCCCAATAACTTTCCGGACCGCACTCCGAAAGTGCACTTGTTAGGATTCAGCCTCAGCTTGAACTTCCTAAGCCTTTCAAACAGCTTCAGCAAATCGACCAGATGCTCCTCCTCCGTTTGGGACTTTGCAATCATGTCATCAACATAGACCTCGATCTCATGATGAATCATATCATGAAACAAAGTTACCATTGCTCGCTGGTAAGTGGCCCCTGCGTTCTTCAGACCGAAGGGCATTACCTTGTAGCAAAACGTGCCCCAGGGGGTAATAAACGTCGTTTTCTCCATGTCCTCCGGCGCCATCTTAATCTGATTGTAACCGGAGAAGCCATCCATGAACGAAAACACGGAAAACTGGGCTGTATTGTCGACCAACACATCGATATGAGGCAACGGGAAATCATCCTTAGGGCTCGCCCTATTCAAATCCCGATAATCGACGCACATGCGTACCTTACCGTCCTTCTTCGGTACAGGCACTATGTTGGCGACCCACGGAGGGTAAGTGGTAACGGCTAGAAATCCTGCGTCCAACTGCTTCTGGACTTCTTCTTTGATTTTTACAGCCATGTCTGGTCTCGTCCTCCTGAGCTTCTGCTTGACTGGAGGGCAATCTTCTCGCAACGGCAAGCGATGAACCACGATATCTGTGTCAAGTCCGGGCATATCCTCATACGACCAAGCAAAGACGTCACTATACTCTCGAAGCATCTCGACCAGTCTATGCTTGACATCATTCTGCAGCGCAGCCCCAACTCTGACATTCCTGATAAGCTCCTCAGAACCCAGATTTACGATCTCAATATCCTCCTCATGAGGCAGAATAACCTTCTCCTCTTGTCTCAACAAGCGGGCCAATTCTTCCGGAAGGTCTTCATCTTCACCAATCTCATCCTCGGCTTGATAGATCGGGCAATCAAAGTCGTAGTGAGCCGTAGAGGGTCCAGAGTCGATGTCATCTGTTACGTGGATCCTGCAATAACAAGGGTTAAGTTTAAGGCAAGAATATGCAGGTTAGCACGAACCTCGTTGCCATTTTGCTGTTTTTCGAAACAAACATAAAATATGAATAACAGAGAACACAATATTTGATTACGAAGAAAACGCCTTTTATTTATTAACAAAATGCATACACATAATCCAACAAGGCCCTGACAGTAAAACTACTATGCCCCGGGCAGGACATAGGGTTGTACAAAGATTGTAAAAAGCAAATCATTACTCTTCACTTGTCAGCTCGATAATCTCCTTGATGGTCCAATTGCAGAGGCGCTCGCCTGGCTTGCTCGGTTGAATCCAGGCATCAAGATCACAATCACTGTCCCCGCTGTCCTCTGACGCAGCGTTGATACTCTCGAAAATTACTCCTCCCTTGGTGAATAGGATCGGCCCTTTCCCACGAGACGAGCTACCAGAAGAAGATGAAGCTTCAGCTCCAGGAGAATACCCCAATCCAAACTTATCCTGTTTGAATGGTATATCCAAGACATGCCCCCATCCTGGGGTGGAACCAGCTTCTACAACAGCCCGAGCTTCCTTAAACGAGGAGAGGTTCACCTCTTGCTTCTCTGCAACAACGGGAGCTACCTCCTTCACCCTGACGGTTTCAAAAGCTTGGCAAAGAGTCTCATGGATCTCACCATCCATTTCGACATATTTAAAGGACGACAGGTGGCTTACCATGATGTCCTCCTCTCCACAGACTGTCACTATGCTGCCCCCAACAGCATATTTAAGCTTCTGATGCAGCGTGGACGTCACGGCACCAGCAGAATGAATCCATGGCCGACCTAAGAGGCAACTATAGGCGGGCATGATATCCATGATATAGAACACTGCATTAAACGTCTCTGGACCAACTTGAATTGGCAGGGTCAATTCTCCGAAGACGTGGCGCTTGGTTCCGTCAAAGGCTTTCACGACCAGATCACTGGGCGTGCACAGCAGTCCACGGGTATCCAACTTCATCAGTGCCTTCTTCGGAAGCACGTTAAGCGAGGAGCCCGTATCTACTAGGACGTGTGACATAATCGTGCCTCTGCACTCTATCGAGATGTGCAAGGCGCTGTTGTGATCTCTTCCCTTGGGCGTCAGCTCCAGATCTGTAAATCCCAGCCCATTACCAGCGTTGACATGGGCTACCACTTCCTCGAGTTGATTAACTGATATCTCCTGCGGCACGTATGCAGCATTCAATACTTTCAGCAACGCGTTGCGGTGCGCTTCAGAACACAGCAACAGGTTAAGAATCGAGATCTTCGATGGAGTCTGGTGAAGATGATCTACAATCTTGTAGTCACTCTTCCTGATCAGTCGCATGAACTCTTCAGCATCTTTAACCAACAAGTCTTTCTCTGCCCCTGCAGGGACCTCTTCAACAGCCTTACCTTTACCCTTGTCCATAGCGTCAGCTCGGACCACTTTCTCTGCGGCGACCTCTGCCGGCGCAAACACTCTGCCACTCCTGGTGATACCACTGACTTCAGTAAGATCCAGCGCAGTCGATCTGGACGGCTCAAGCTCTATTTTCTGACCATTACAATACACTTCGGCGCCGTAATGCCATGAGACGGCATTAGTGCTCTCGAATGGGATTGGTCCGGCCCTGGTGATGGTAATAGTAGGCGGACGAGGCGCAGAAATAGTGATAGGGTGGCGAGGAATGGTAATAGTAGCAACTTCGTCCGCCTGCTTCAGCATGACTTCCCCTGACGCATTCTCAACGCTTCGACTGAACTGCAAAATACCCTCGGTCATCAGACTTTGGATACCTTCGATCAACTGCTCACACCCATCAGGAAGTGTAGCACATGCCATACAAAACTCTCCACATCCGGGAAAGAAGCCTTTCTTTAGCAGCTTAGCTTTAACAAAACTCAACGGCGTCTTCAAATCTCTGACATCAGTCAGCAAGTTTGAATTCTCTTCAGTGATAACAGCATTTACTCCGCCCCCCCTGTGATGAGGCATTGGATTCTTGGTGACGTTGGGCACGCTGTCAGAAAAGTTGATCACCTTGGCGTCGACCAAGTCCTGGACTTTGTGCTTAAAAGCTTTGCAATTCTCAACTGTATGGCCAGGTGCCCCAGAATGAAATTCACAAGTAGCGTTAGCATCGTACCCTGGTGGTGGTGCCCCTGTCAAGGGAGCCAATGTCCTTTTCTGAACTAATTGGAGCTGAAGCAACGTCTGCAGAAGCTGTGCATACGACATAGGAGGAGTTTCCAAATGACGGTTTGCGAGGGGACCCCGATTCTGATATCTCTTATATCCCGGATTATTCTGTTGCTGGGGCTGCTGCTGCGGCTGCGGGGGTGCAGCTGGGATGTTTATGCTAGCGATCTGAGACTGAGGGCCCTTGCCCTTTCTCCTAGCATTAGTGACAGCACTGGCATCGCCCTCTCGGCGTTTGCCAGTATAGGGTTTCTTGCTAGCTCCTCCAGCTGAGGATGATTCTCCCTGAATCTTGCCGATC
The DNA here is from genome assembly GCA_963859935.3 of Lathyrus sativus. NCBI lineage: Eukaryota > Viridiplantae > Streptophyta > Magnoliopsida > Fabales > Fabaceae > Lathyrus > Lathyrus sativus. Next base: position 25,101,247 of record OZ012736.1, read on the forward strand.
TTTATACCATTTTCAACATGCTCGCCCAAAGTGATGAGGGCCGAGAATGTCCCGGACATGCCACTGATCAGCTTCTCATAATAGACTCCGGGAAGGGTAGCCACGAACATCTGTACCAACTCACGTTCAACCATCGGCGGTTGAACCCGAGCAGCCAATTCACGCCACCGCTGGGCGTACTCTTTGAAGCTTTCATTGCTCCGCTGCGAGAGATTCTGAAGCTGAACTCGGTTGGGAGCCAAGTCGCTATTATATTGGTAGTGGAGAACAAACGCTTCAGCGAGATCCTTCCACGTGCGCACAGCAGCGGGCTCCAAACCCATATACCATTCAAGCGATGGGCCAGAAAGACTATCCTGAAAGAAGTGCATCAGCAACTTCTCATCATCCGAATAAGCGGACATCTTTCTGTAATAAGATCGGAGGTGAACACGAGGACAAGTAGTGCCTCTATACTTCTCAAAGATAGGCACCTTGAACTTGTGAGGTACTTTAAAGTCAGCAATCAACCCGAGTTTGGACATGTCAACGCCCAATGTATTCTGATTTTCTATATCTCTCATTTTATCTTCCAGCGCCTTGAACCTGAGTCGAGCCTCAGCAGTCAACTCAGCCTCTACACCTCTCTGAGAGAAAATGTCATCCTGATGGTCCTCCAGCCACGGCTGAGGCACCACCATATTTCCTGCACCAACATTGCCGTTGACCGGCCCCATGGTAACATTGGCTCCCAAACCACCATTGACGGCGCCCGCCGCGTTAAGTCCGAGATTAGTCATGAGATTGCCGTTAGCACTACCGTTGCCCCCGGCAGCAGGAACAACGTTCTGTGGAGTATCACCTTGAGGAGGAGTAGGCACGGCCCCGCCGTGAAGTATTCCATTACTGTCAACCCTGGAGATGAGAGGTTGAACCAAAGTACGAAGCTGATCCTGCCCATTCGCAACTACTTGCATCAGCTCCATAAAACGATCCATCCTTTCACGAAGCTCCTGAACATCTGACTGTACCTGGTCCATGATTCTCGTTTGATTGGCGCGAGTTGAGTAGCGGTGGATGAATCTTTGATCAATCCTGGAGATCGAAAGCAGCTCGGAACCTGAGTACCTGAAAAACCTGTCAACATCAAAGGTTAGGAAAAGCAACAGAATGTATGTCATGCAAGAATGCTTCATGCAAATGCATGCGTGAGTCTGTGTGCTTGAGAGATTTCCCCGATCCTGGCATCTGCTGACAATAATAAGGAGAGGAATCTGGGCCCAATCATGGAAACAGCAACCTCACATAGCAATAGTCAGATTCGACACATCAAGGACCGAGAACTCATGCATAACAGTCTTCCTGAGAGAGGCTGCAGTAACACAATGAGAGATCTTGGATCGGGGAAACGGTACCTGTCACAGACACACGCTAATGGAATGATTATGCAAGCTAATGCAACATGCAGGCATGCAACAATATATCCAGGTGGCTGCTGTGGAGATTTGATGTCAACAGTCGCTGATGAGAAGGAAACCCCGGTGTAAAACCACTGATCTGATCTGCTGTGAATAACCATCTGGTAGGATCGAGATCAAACTTCTGCTCTGACAAGAACGAAGGCCTGATAATAAAGACCCCAGATGCAAGATCAAAGAATATCTGTTGAGGAAGCCTTCAGACCCCAAATCAAAAATCTGCCCTCTCAAGAACAAATACACAGCTGCTGATGAGATTTTCAAACCCCACTCAAAATCTGCCCTATCAAGAACAAAATAACAACTGCTGACGAGATCCTCAGACCCCACTCAAAATCTGCTCCATCCAGAACAAACCTCTGATAACAATACTCTGATCAAAGCCTGCTCTATCAAGAACAGACAAACACCCGATGATAATATCCTTTGATCAAACCCTTGCTCTATCAAGAACATATCTGCAACTGAGAACCCAACATAACTGATTCACTGTCAAGAAAACCAGGTGGTCTGGAGGTCAAAGTTTCCTGCAATATCCCAACCCACTCACAGGTATGATGGACCTAATCCACGGACAAAGGTACGGCATCCTATGCGGTTGTCAGCGTCACAGACTTTCATGAGTGACAATACGATTCCCAGAAGGAGTGGCATCGTCAAGTCATGAAGAGGCCTCTCTTAGCTGACTTCCAAATGATCGGTCCCCAGAGTCGACAATCCTCACGTCTGGACTCCCCTCAGATCCTCAGGACCGGAAAGGAGCACCTCTGCAAGAATCTCGTCTGAGCGCAGATTTTCGTAGGGAACTGTGCCTGCTCAGCAGACAGGTTCGTCTACTACTTCTCCGCAACTATATCTAGGTGTGTACTCAAAGCCCAGGTCCGGCTTTTCACTCACAGTAACATCCCTCTCCCACAGCAGCACAGATAATCATATCAAACTGGAAATAAAATGCGGGAGATAAAATGCGGGAAGTAAAGATGCGAGAAGTAAATATGCGATAAATAAACACAACCCAACAAGCAAACACACAAACGATAGGATTGACTCGCGCAGGGGATGGGAAACGGTCCCAGCATAAGGGATGGGAAAAGTCCCTAGATGCTATGAGTCCCCAGCAGAGTCGCCAGCTGTCGCTTGCGCGAAAATAAGGTGCCGGCATGACAGAAGAGTCGCCACCTTTCGTTATTTATCCCTCAGAGCGGGAAAGGAAACGATCGGAAAAACCTGACGAATAAGGGTAAGACAAGGTCATCGCAACCATTGTCTGGGTTCGGGAGTCGGTTACGCAAGGGGAAGGTATTAGCACCCCTCACGTCCGTCGTACTCGACGGGATCCTCGCTTGTTTGTTTACTTGGACGGGTTGGTTATAATCTATCTACCTATCAAGGCTGGCTGAAAAAGAAAAGAAAAAAGACTCGGCAAAGCATCGCGCTTTATGCCTACGTATTCTCATCAGAGAATGAGAAATCAGAGTCAACGTAGTTCGGCTAACTACGGGTGAAAGGTTGAAGGTTGCTCGCTAGGATATCGCATCCTATGCCTACGTACTTTCATCTGGTATGAAAGATCAGAGCAAACGTAGTTCGGGAAACTACGAGATAAATGGCTCAACTAGGAGGGAGACTATCAAGTCCTACTGTTATCATGCCATGGATTCCTCCTATGGTTGAGGTTTGAACAGGGAACTCCTAGATGTTGTCATGCATAGGTTTCAACCTAAAAGTCTATCATCAAATCCTCATCAGAAGAAATGAGAGTCCTAAGGGATCATGTCAATGATACACAAAACAGACAAAAGCATCAGCTTTAACAGTAAAATGCATGCAATGCAAGTGAGGGAGGAAATGTGTGTGGGGTTTCAGCCTCCACAAGCTCATCTCAACCTCAAGCCAGTCATGAAATAACAGTAATCATACTGAAGATAAACAACATGCTATCAAGCAATATACAGATAAAGGGAATGAAGTGCCAACAGGCAAACAAAACACACATGCTTGAGAAAGAATCAATCTACTCTTCAATCCTAACCCTAATCACAGGATCTGAATCACATCTAAGCCAAGCCCTAAAGCAAAACCTAACCAAAAGAAATCAATCCCAGTCTTCAAGCTTCAGAACAAGCTTACCAAAGAAAGGGAGCTAAGCAATCAGACTCATAGTGTCTTCCTCAGGAAAGCACTAGGAGGTGTATACTCAGGAGTCATACCCTATGTGGCTCAACCACTGTGATCAGTTTATATTCCTCCTCAGGAGAAATTAAACTCACAAGCAGGCTCCAACATCACTGGATATTTAGGAAATCCTATCTGAACTAGTGGAACTAAATGAACAGACTCATAGGACCTTCCTCAGGAAAGTACTAGGAGGCTTCCACTTAGGAGTTGTATCCCATGTGGCTCAACAACATGTGATCAGTTTACCTTCCTCCTCAGGAGAAATTAAACTCACAAGTTGGCTCCAACATCATTGGATACTTGAGAAATCCTAGACAAACTAATGGAACTAAGTGAATAGACCCATAGGACCTTCCCCAGGAAAGTACTAGGAGGCTTCCACTTAGGAGTTGTATCCCATGTGGCTCAACAACATGTGATCAGTTTACATTCCTCCTCAGGAGAAATTAAACTCACAAGTTGGCTCCAACATCATTGGATACTTAAGAAAGAGGTGAGAAGAAAGGATGAAAGTCATTCATAGTGCCTTCCTCAGGAAAGTACCATGAACTTCCTTCAAACTTCAGGATCTCAAACCTCACCAACAGGGGACAAGCCAAGCTCTGGGTCTCTGAGTCTTGATCTACAATCTTCACTTCATGATGCTCTCCATCAAGGTCTTCAAGGCAACACAAGCCCCTCAACAAATTCCCCACAATGAACCCCAAAGATGAACAGATAACCACAGGGGAGACCAAATCAACAGGCAACTTCAGAAAATACCTAAAAATACTAAACTAATGGGGAAAAATCTACCAATTATTCACAAGGGTCCTCAACACCTACTCATAACATCTACAAAGGTCTCTACCTAAAAATCAAGACAAATCTCAATCAAAGAAAGATGATTCTTCACCTAAGCACAACCTAAACCCTAATTAGGATACCCTAAATCTACCCTAATTAAACTAATCAAAATTTAATTCTAAAAATCTAGAAAAAATCCTATGGGGAACTATGATTCATCATCTAATTGCACAAAAAAGAATGGATTAAAAACCCTAAGGGAAGGTCCTAAAACAATTCCTACAAAATCAAATACCAAATTAAGACTATTTAAAAGCTATTTATTTGGAAAATCTATTAAAAATATTAAACCTAAAAATAAAATCTCATTTTTATTTTTATAATTTTCTACACATTTTAATCTAATCATAGAAAAAAGAAGAATTTAAAAATCATTTTATATCATTTTTTAATGAATTAAACAAAACAGAAAAAACATTAAAAGAAATAAAAGAAATTAAATTAATTAAAAGGGAGGGGGGGTTAGAATAGCAACTCACGCCAGTTAAAATGATTGGGCCAGCAATAAGGGGGGGGGGGGGGGGGCGAATAGAAACTGAGCCCAACGCTGGCTCTAAATGAAACGCCGCGTTTTGGATTATTTTGAAATTCCCTCTCTTTCTCAGGTTTAATCACAGCCGCTGGATCTAATGAATTTGTCAACATGAGAGACCAATCCAATGGCTCTCCTTTCGTCTTCTCCAAACAGACTAGGGTTTGCAGAACCCTCTCCCATGCGCTCAAACCTTCGAGCTCCTCTAACTCTCTCCACACGCCACGGTTCAAAAAGATTCCAAAACGAAAATTGATCTACTAAATGCCTAGAATAAAATGGTACGATTAGTTTTTCTTGATTCCACCTAGGTTGTTCTAACAGAATCTTGCAATGCCTTGGTACCACCATATTCAACTGATACCAATCTCCATTAAACTTCAGTCTAATGGTCTACAGATGTTCTACATGTTATCCTGGTCATTTAAACCTAACTCATACTAACTAAAACGCCCTAAACAACTAATTCTTGAAGATTAAAGATTCCTACACCTGCCATGGAACTCAATGAATCGTGCCCTAACTTTCAGTACTTGGTCATCTATCCTAATACAATCATTCTATACCTATAAAGCTAAAGAGAAACCATTAAATTAAGAGGTACAAAGGGAAGAAAGAACCTGTCAAAGGGATGATGGTGAGGGCTCGTGGGATGCTTGCAGACCTTGGAATTGGTTCAAGATGATCCTACAATGGTGAAGAACTTTCTGTTTGCACTTGTGATGGAAGAGATGGCTTGTAGTGGAAGAATTCTTGAGTTGCTTCAACTTGAAGAAATTGCTTCAATGGCTATGTATCTCTCTCTCTCCTCTGACTTGATTCAAGTTTCACCAACCATTAACACTCCTCATGGCATTCTTTTTATAACAATCATTGGATGTTTCTAGATTCATCTAGAATGTGATGGAAACTTCTTGAAATTCTCATGTTATGGTACTTTGGGATCTCATGATATATCACCTCTAACCAACTTACACACCTTTTAAAATCTCATTACATGATAATATGGAATGGTAAGGAAGCTCACATGCCTTGTAATTACCTTGTGTTAAGTTTTCCAACATTGCCTTCTTTTTCAAGTAATGACTTTTCAAAGCATCACCCATTTTTAGACCTCAAATGAAAATTCTAGCTAAACCAATCTTATCAAAATGGTTTTTCCAATCAAAATGATATATTGGATGACCTATTTTGGATTTGTGGATCTCCCAAATCACTTTTCAATTTCAACTTTTCAAAGTTATAAGCCTTTTTTAGTTCATTTTTGACCAATCATGGAATTTCATGCTATGAGCTTTTCCAACCATTTGTGACCTTCTTTCTAGACTTAAAATCACATTTTGAGCAACTTTCATGTTTTGAGTTTTTCCATTTGAGGCTTGGAAATAGGAGTTTTAGGCATTGGCTAAAATGACCTATAACTGACAAATGACCAAAATACCCCTGCCTTGTTCAAACCATAAGTTGAGTTCCACAAATCCAATCAAGGACTTCTACCACTCAAATTAAAGCTAAGAAGATCCTCTTCAACATTCATGTTGACCAAGAAATCATAGGAGTCATCCCACTAGGGCAAAAGTTGTCTGCAAGTTGGGTGACTTTCAAGGACCCAGATTCACACACCTCTACTGACCTGTAAGTTGTCAAAACCATAACTTGAGCTCTGTAACTCCTATCAAGGACTTCCACCACTCAAATTAAAGCTTAGAACAAGCTCTACAACATTCATGTTGTGGGGAAGATGAGATATCAATCACATCTAGAGCTAAAACTGCCTGGAAGATAGGGATCAAATTAGGGTTTTTTCACTGATAATCCTTGGAAACCCTGACTTGAAACTTCTCAAACTCCTCAATCATGATGAGTTGGTCTAGGAATCATCTTTATAACATCTCTATACATCATTCCATGATCTCCTGGCCCTTGGATTAAGTCTCAACCTTCTCCAAATTTCAGTTAATCTAGGGTTGACCCAGTCAAAACCCTAATTCTACCATTCATGGTTGAATCCTCTAAACTCTTGCATAATGACCTCTCAGGACTTCATGATGGCTATCAAGACATCTCATAAGCTTTCTCAAAACATTAAGTTCACTCTCAAAGTCTCAGAATCATCTGAGGGGCACCCACAACTCTCAAGCTATGAAGCATACAACCCTGGTTTCAATCCACTCCTCTGAGGATCTCTTGACCTTTCTGATGAAGGTATCAACTCTCAAACACTAGATGGGAAAATAAATGTTGGTCAAATTTTGGGGTGCAACACCCCTCCCTCAAAACACTGCGTTCTGATTAGTAAGGTACCCCAACCTTGTTCATTTCACTGCATGAACCAAGAATGAGCGAGTTCGAACCTTGGCGTGTAATGTTTCTGATTTTGTGAATTGAGAAGAATGAGTGCATGGGCCTATGAATCCTTTGATATCAGCACCCCTCTTTCAAGCCCAATGGGAGTTGTAACGTGAAATCTGTACTTAGCACACCTCCCCTGGTCCTTTTGCTTGTGACTGAATTGAGATTTGAATGGGCCTAGCGCGCAGTTGCTATGCACACCCCCAGGATGAGAGGCCCAAGCGAGGGTAGTGGAAATTGCTTGCTGATCACACCCTCTGACTTATTGTCCTTCTTTAATTTTTCATTTTATTCATGGTCCTTGATTAAATCATATAAAATTGAAAAATGATCCAATTAATCCCATTCTTTTTGCATTATACTCATGATTGAATCTAGTATTTGTTAGATAAAAAATATTTTAATTTCATGCATTTTCTGATTTTATGGGAATTTTTACATTTTAATTGATATTAAAATAGTTATGTTTGATACTTGATTTTGTGGAATTTTGTGTGATCATGTGGTGATGATTTTGATCCTGATTTTTTGTGAGTAGTTAGCATAGATGTGCATGATCCCCATAGAATTTTCTCACCTTTTTGTGATGAACATAGGTGGTAGTTTAGGTTGAAACCTTTAGAAGCTCCATTTTTAGGGTTTATGATTGATACCTTTGGATTTAGGACTTAATTTTAGGACTTAATAGATGATTTAGTCCCTGGTTTTCGTATGAGGCATTCTTAATTGAATTAGGATCCCTTAGGAATTTTTGTAGAAATTTATAAGATAGTTTACTATTTTTGATTGATTTTAGTTTAGGTGCTAGTTTTAGATGATTCTAAGGCACTAACTCAACTAGATTAATATCTTTAGTTCCCTTAGATTAGGGTTTTGCTTTGCTTGTTCCTGGATGATGATGAAGACAAGTTGAAGATGAATTGGATTGCTTGAAGAGGCTTGGATTTGAAGATCTTCCCTTCTTGTGGTGTAGTTTTGATTAGGTTAAGATTAGGGTTTTGTAGGCAGAGCTTCTAGATAGTTCTCTTCCTTCATAAACATGGAATATATTGATCAATTCCGTTCTTCCCTATGATGTAAGGTCCCTTGTAAAGGCCTCATCCCTCCTTTGGTAGGATGTGTGGTTCTTTGCAAATTGGTAGAACCTTTGAGGGTCCCTTTCTCTGATGACAGGATGCTCAGTGGTGACCTTTGGTCTTCACTCTGCTACCAATCATCCAAACTTTGCTCTTGATAGATGAATCTTTCTCCCTTGTTAGAGGATGGAGTTCCTTGCTTGAAGAAGATTGAAGAATGAAGTTGATACTTCCAGGTGATTGAAGACTACTCTGAGAAGCTGAAGCTTGTAGATGAAGAGGAACTAGTTGATACTGGTAAAGAAGAGAGAGCTGAAGCTTGAAGATCAAGTTGACACTTGTGAAGAAGATCAAATTGAAATTGAGTGAAGAGCTGAGGCTTGAAGAAGAATGATTGAGTTGATACTTATGTTGACACATTGAGAGCCTGCAGCAGCCAAGTAGATACTTGATATTAGGAGTGAAGCCTGAAGATGGAATTTACTGTAAAGCTGAAGCTTGAGGAAGAGAGAATAAGGTGAGACTTATGTTGATGGGTTGAAACCCTGGAGAAGCAAGTTGATACTTGTCATGAAAGATGATAGCCCTGAAGAGCTGCTGAAGATTGATGACTGGACTGCTGTTAAGTTGGTTTAGTTGTAGGAGCTGTTGATCTGCTTTCTCTCTTGTCTGTTTTCTCTTCTGTATTGGTGTGCCTTGTTTGATTTTCTTGATACATTAGAATAAGTTCATATCTAGATTGATGTAAGCTAGGAGCATGATTGCACTAGAGGTTGAGTTGCTCCCTCTGCTTGTATTTTTACTGTATGGCTTTGCTTGCGGGTATTTGGTAGAGCCCAGCTCCCTTGCCTATGTGGTTTGTGTTTGCTTGATAGCATGTTATTCTTTCTGTATGATTGCAGTTATTATTATATCTTGCTTGATAGCATGTTATTCTTTCTGTATGATTGCAGTTATTCATATCTGGCTTGAGGTTGAGATGAGCTTATGGAGGCTGATGCCCCACACACATTTCCTCCCTCACTTGCATTGCATGTATTTTACAGTCGTTTACTGTTTACTGTTTAAGCTGATGCTTTATCTGTTTCTGTTCATCATTGACATGATCCCCTAGGAATCTCACTTCCTTTGATAAGGAAGTGATGATAGAACTTTAGGTTGAAACCTATGCATGATAACTTCTAGGAGTTCCCTGTTTCAAACCTCAACCATAGGATGAATCCTTGGCATGACAACATTAGGACTTGATAGTCTCCCTTTAGTTGAGCCTGCTCTCTTCTCATCTCAAAATAGATCAAAATACAGTAATAAAGGTTAACTGACGTCGTACGTTACGAGCCTTAAGCTGTTTAAGAAAGGATTGTTGGAGAGTTTCTTTTCAACAGTCTGAATGTTTAGTATGGCACCCTTTGGGTGACATGCGACGCATTCACTCTCAGGTCATAGTCTCTAGTGCGATATTAGTTGCAAACATCCATAAAAAACAGTTCTTCCATAAAAGACAAAAAACAAACTTCAAACCTTTTTGCCCCGTGGGCCCATAATTCAAAGGAAAGCTTTTCTGAAGAAAAGAGTGTCGTTAACACCCAGTTCTACCGCAAACGGTAACGCTTAAGTCTCCAAAGGTCGAGTTGCGTACATCCAACTGCTGGAACTGCTGTTTAACCCTACTCGATAAAACAGATGAATCTGAATCCCCGTAATCCGTATTAGCCTGAACTACGTAAGCTCTGATCTCTCAAGCCTGTTGAGAGTACGTAGGCACAATACTGATGTATTGGCGAGCCACCTTCCCCATCACCCGTAGTTAGTCGAACTACGTTGACTCTGATTTCTCATTCTCTGATGAGAATACGTAGGCATAAAGTGCGATGCTTTGCCGAGTCATTTTCTTTTTCTTTTAAGACCAGCCTTGATAGGTAGATAGATAAAACCAACCCGCCATATAAACACAACAAGCGTGGATCCCATCGAGTACGATGGACGTGAGAGGTGCTAATACCTTCCCCTTGCGTAACCGACTCCCGAACCCAGACAATGGTTGCGATGACCTTGTCTTATACCTTGTCTTATACCTTGCCGGCACCTTATTTTCGCGGTAGCGACAGCTAGATCCCAACGACATCTTTTTCATCCCATTAATTATGAAATAGTGTTTGTTGGACAGTGAATACTTGTCCAAATAATTATGGGAAGTGTTTTAGGGACGAAAGTTCGAACGACGTGCTACTCAAGGCGTACGCCTCGACAGTGGTCATTCTCGAGTTCAAGGAATGCGCGACTCCAAGAACTTGATACTTTCATAATTTAGTTTAAGAAAATGATTTGTATTTGACGTAGGTGGGTTAAAATAGGGTAGGCCTATTGTTTGAATTAGGGTTTACCTACTTTGAAAGGTTTAAACAAAGTTAAGTAGTTTTAGCGATGAAAGATGAAACGACCACAACTCAAGGCGTGTACCTCGGGAGCGGTCGCTTAAGGATTCAAAGGGTGCTAGACCCTAAGAACCCACTACTTCCGTATAAAAAGAGATTTTTATTTATTCTAATTTAAAAACAAGATATTTTGAATTTAATAATAAAGAAATTTTTTATAAAAATTCTAAATAGAATCTAAATAATATCAAATTGCAAAACAAATATCAATTACCATCATTTATAAATAAAAATCTATCTATCTATCTATATATATATATATATATATATATATATATATATATATATATATATATATATATATATATATATATATATATATATATATATATATATATATATATATATATATATATATATATATATATATATATATATATATATATATATATATATATATATATATATATATATATATATATATATATATATATATATATATATATATATATATATATATATATATATATATATATATATATATATATTACTAATAATATTACTAATATTATTAATAATTAATTTCTAGAATAAACCCCATTAAATTTCACTAAGTCCTAATTAAACTAAATAACTCTAATCACCACCAAAATGGGCTTAAAGTCCTTTAATCCAAATAAAATCTTAGATTTATGATGAGGGGAGGAACTATTGCCTCCACCTTCCCTAATATGCACGTGCGGCAGGTGAAAAAAAAAACAGAATACCGAATGACAACAATTCATTCCCATTAATTTCTCACCTCCTCTCTCAAGTGTATTTTTTACTTTCCATTTACTACCCACGCTGTAATCAAGAAAGCTGCCATATTTTAAGTACTGATAAAGGAATCATTATTGTGGTTTTAGAAAACATAATATTGCTCTCTCCCTATGCTATTAATTATTATTAAAGGTGAATTATAATTCTGAACAAGACATGAGTTACTAACTCACAGCAAATACACCGCCTAATTTGACCCAATCAGGATTTCCATGCTTATCCAAATCAAATTAAATGAATAAAAGGAAGACGCGTGGGGTACATGCATTGTTCAGCTTCTTCGTTCTTTCCTAATCATCTTGTTTTTATGCTTTCTCCCTTTCAGAAACCTATCCCCAGATTAAACCACAAATCCCTCAATCGCAAACCCACCCCCTTAACATCCTCCAAATCCAAACCTTAACCTTACAATATTAACTAAAAAGAAACTCCTTAATACGCTACTCTTATGGTGAATCAGAGACCCTAACATCCCTAGAACACAATCAATTATGTGGACATTTGTACAATATGCGGTAAGAATGGCGGAATAACAACAGAGCATCAAAAGGCATAAAGATATCGACGAGCGAAAACAAGCTAAAAGTGATGAAGGTTTTACCGACTGGGCTGCTTCAACGATGACGGTGAGCGATTTCCTGTCTTTGCTTTGAGACCCTTTTTTCTTCTTCTCCTTTTTCGTATTTTGAATAATGAGTAGGGATTGATTTTGACAGAGTTTCCTTAGGGTTTTTTTTCGTGCTTTTGCCAATGGTTGGAACTGTATTTATAGGGGATTTTTAGGGTTTTTTGATACGTGCGAAAACTTGAAATTTGTTGCAAAATGTTTGGTATCGTGTGAGGTTTTTTTGTGTAGGACAATGAGGTGTCTTTTGGTAGTACAATTCCGTTAGAGGTTTATACCACGATTTCTGATTCTCTGGGATTTCAATGATAGTGACTTCTGTGTTTTGTCTGTAGTGTTTTCAAAATATCTGGTTTTTTACCCTGATTTTTTACTGTGAAAAAGTGTCATTTGCTGTCATGAACTTGCTTATGTGTTATTTGTTGACTATTCAGATTTGCTGAGCTCCTCTGTGAAACTTTCCTTTCTTTTACGTTGAAATGAGCCATAACGCAAATATTGTTTTTTTTGTCCTTTCTACTTGTATTGTTTCCTAACCACATGTATTTTCCCTTATTTTATGTATCATGCCTGAACAAATTACGGACTATGCTGGAGTGGCGAATGGACTTGATAGTCCTGGACAAGAAAGTTGCGGTTTATGAAACAGAATGACAAACAAGTTGCTGGAGAATTGCTTATCATCATAGGTGAAGGTGCGAGCTTTTGTTAAACTAGAATTACTTGGATGGTCAAAGGCCCCCTCTTTTTTATAATGGTGTTAACTTTGGAACATGGTGATGATATTGTTGCAGGGCCTTTTTTAAGTAGCACCACACTCGTCGGTTTTGAGGTATTAAGACAAAGGCCAACTTCTCCTTGTCAATTTTCTTGCCAAAGCATCAGGGTAAAAGCCACAATACTTCTTATGATCATTATTATGCGTCTACTGAAATTCTCGTGCTATACTGTATCTTTGATCCTTGTTTTCATTGGTCCAGTTACAAGGATTCGGCTGCGGGCGAGCAAGGCCTCAAGTAAATCAATCATTATGACAAACCGACGTTGAATCTTCCCTTGTAGTATGGTAATCTTGTGTGAGTTTCATTACGGAGGTTTTCACGGCTGATTTGCATCACTTATCATTGAAAGTCTTGTCCTTGTTAGCACCTTGATGACATAACTTGGATATAAAGTGTTAGTGGAAATGGACAAAACTGCTTCTAACTCTTGGCTTTGGAAACATCTTGGTAACATCTATCTACTTAGTTTATTCTTTGATTTCCTTCTCTATAAATGACCTGACCATTCTAGTTCTGATCCATCATTACCTCCTGTTTTCGTGCAGGTTGTAAGTCTCTTTTTTTGACCATCCAAGGATGCAGGCCAAGTGAGAGTGTTATACATATCTGGTATTCTTACTTTACACCAACATTGCTCAAATTAGGAACTTTGAACCACTCTGCTGCCTGAGTTTGTAGCTGTGAACTCAAGTTCTCGATCTTAGCTTCACCAAAAATAATGTAAATGTTGGAATTTGGACTCTTGGTTCAATTTGTCAATTCTGTTGTCATCTGAAGTTGGTGAGCTTAAACAACTTCTGAGGTAAAGTAATCCTGTAGAACTGAGTATTTTATGTTCCCTTATTCTTCTTGGACTCTTAACACTTTGTGAGAACTCCACTGATCTATATCCCCATTCATTATGCAGATTCTCCATCTATTGACAGTGTAATGGCCACATGCTAGTGCGGCTTGACAATAATGGGGCTTGATACAGCCTTAGCGCAAGGTTAAGCCAGTATAGAGACTCTCATAACTCATAATCTAAGTTTTGTAAAATACTTGTAGCCTGAAATTTCGGTACCTTGTTTTTTGTAATTCTCTTGACTTGTGGTTTTCCATGGTGGTTATAGAGAAAACAAGGAGCTTCAAAGGTATATTTTGATATTGGTAGCTTACAGAAGACTTGAGGTGGGAGCTAGGCATGAACTCTAAGAAGTCACGAGCGAAAAGCCATCCATGAGGTTTACTTGCGTGTCATAACTCTAGCCCATGATTTTTTCATGATCTTAGAATTCAGCCGCCATCTCAATTTGACTGTTTTGTGACAATCAAACCTTGTAATCTTGTACTTTTGCAGGTACAACACTGAAGCTTTTTTTTAGAAAAAATGGCATGTTCGCATAATTTAAGTTTCTGGCTCTTCCTAGTTAGTCATGCAGGTGACATTTAAAGCGAGAATGATGATGATTAACTCTTTTGCGCATACAGGAAGCATTGGTGGGTACTGAAGATTGCATTATGGCATCATCTCATTTCCTTCTGCTTTGCGTATCTGCGACCTCGTCTTGAGTCAGGTGCATTGACTTATTGTATACACATATATGCAAGTTTATTTGTGTTAGAATGACATGCTATTGCGATTTTTTCCATAGGTGATGGTTCATGACTCATTTTAAAAAAAAATATGGAGAAGGATTGTCGTCACGTGGAATATGAGCAAGATTCATTCTCGTTCCTATCTCCTCTTCTAAGTAACCGAACGCTAATTTTTAGAACTGATGTCAGCAAAGTAGATACACTTATAGATGGGGCGGCGTGCTGTGCTATGACACCTGACTAATCAACTGGCCCTACATTGCCCAAAGAGGTAACTGTGACAAAATAATTATAATCAATTCTCGCAATGAGTCTTCAAATAATCTGCCATGGCATACTTTCGTTTCTTTTTTTGAACTTGGCTTAATTTAAACTGCTATGACAACATTCAGATCTTGGTATCAAGTTTAGTGTTGGCTGGTTTGTAATCTTTGGCATTTCTTTTGCAGTTTTGCGCCTTTGGAGTGTTGTCGTGACCAACCAAATATTATTCATCCTTTTTGTGCATTACCGTCAATTCACCTGTGTTAATCATTCTTCCATGTTCATAATAAGAGTGCAAGCCATCACAGCTTCGACCACGCCAATGGATTTTCTGCAGAATTTGGCAAGCAAATCTCGAGATTTTTGATCCAAGTCCAAGTGGTGTATAGTAGAAACCATAAGGTCATAAAGCTGTTGTACGGTAGCCAAAGTCTCAAATAGCCACATAAATTAGAAAATGGTCTTTGTAAAATTATGCAACAATAACTAAGACTATATTGCCTCTCAATTTATGCATGCAGTCTTGTTTGAATTTGTAATGGTGATGAACTCTAGGCCAATAGATACCGCTTTTCACAATGGGAATTATAATTTTGGCTGTGAATAAGGACCACAACATGTTGTTGCCACTTGTTTCATTTGTACATTTTAATTCTATGGTCTTTGTAATCTTGTATATAATTCCATGATATATAACTCATCATTGCTCCAACTTATTTCCTTTTATGACTCTCAAGAAAAAATGGATGTGAGAATAGAGTGATACTTGATAGTAACCATCCTCTGGCCATTAATACCTTCGGTAATCCTTGTAATGAACCAAGTTATCCTAAAAATATCTCAAAGGTCAACCATATTACAACCACCTTCAGATTGTCATAGTTTGCAATAATTTAGGCATGGTGTGTAGGGTATACTACAATCTTAAATGCGAGAAGAAAGCAATTTCATAGCTCAAAATCATTTAACCGTGTAAACATAACTAAAACAACTAGATCACTTATTGGCTATGTACATTATGAACTTCTTGAAATGAGATTGATCTAAAGCTAAATCTAAGTTTGTCACAAACTGATTTAGAATCCAAACATAGCTTGATGCCATTAACCATATCATACCTGCCTGATTGTGAGAACGAGGACACATATGATTTTGGGTATAAGGGGCTGGAGGTGCGCTCCTCCGACAATAATTTAGCATAAATTGCCAGGGATTATCACCACAATGAGTATACATAAAGTCTTTATAAACGAAGTCTTAGAGAATCATGGCCAGAAGTCGTGAAGCAGTAAAACATCCATTAAATACCGAAGTAGGACAAATTTGGGGTATGACAGTGGTGCATCAGCATCTACAGTCAAATCAAAATATTTATTCCAGACTTCAGAATTTATGTTTACCAGTTTATTACCGACAGAGGTGTGGAAATATTGACTTTGAAAGTTATCACGCAGACTCGTGTAGAACACCCGGACTAAATCCTCACTGTATTTTATGTTGCACTCTAGAAAGTTGAAGAACCCCTGAAACTCCAGCAGAGACATAATTTGGGTGAGATGCATGTGCTCCGCCCGTTGCTTTGTAAAAGGCATGTTGTGGAACGATTGCTCTTTTGCTGAGATTCTTGTTGAAGTTTTCAACCGCAGGTGGAGGAACTAGTGAGACAACGGTAACGGGTATTGAAGCGGATGATGATGAGGCCCTTGATCTCTTTCCTGTATTTTTGCGAAATAGATAAGCCATTGATGATGATTTTTGGAGATTTTGTAGAGATGAACTTTAATGTTTTTGGAGAGAGTAGTTGGGGATGATTTTGAAGAAGATGAAGACTATTCCTTTTTATAGAGAGAGGTTTAGGGTTTTGGTAAGAGGGAGGAGACAAGGGGACACAATAGATGTCTAGATGCAACTTACAAGAAAATGCACTTTCAAATCATAGTTGCTTTTGACTGCACATTTAATGGAGAAATGAGGAGATGGAACGGTTTTCAAAAAGAAAAAAATTCTGGGTTTTTGCGCGAGCTATCGACCATAACCCCTGCATGCGTCGACGCATACTGTGTGATTTTTGATAATTTTGAAAGTCTACAGCATGCGTCGACCGCTATCCTGTTTTGGTCGACTCATAGTGATCAAAAACTCAAATTTTCAGTTTTATGTCATGTAGAATGCCACACTTGCCTATTTACTATGCCTATTTACCCTTTCATAATATAATTTGCATCCAAAACACATAGTATTTGCAGCAAATGTCATATATATAGATAAAAACCATGATTGTCAAACGATATACTTAGTTTAAGTCATGAATGTTTAGAGAAAGAGAGAGAGAAAGGAGCAATATCACCTCTATACCGACAACACTTGATAACAACATATTTGTGCTTGCAACAAAAGTTAAACTTGTTAGAAGTACAAGAATATAAGTGTAAACCGAGTAATACAAAACTACCAATCATTAAACCCGATCAGAAATGTCGAGAATGCCAAGTTCTCGACGGATATGAAAGAAAGGTTCAGTGGCTAGCGGCTTTGTGAAAATGTCCGCTAGTTGATTTTTGGTGTCAACGTGTTCAAAAACAACATCACCTTTCTCTACATGATCCCTCAGAAAATGGTGTCGAATTTCTATATGTTTGGTACGCGAATGTAACACCGGATTTTTGGTAAGATTTATAGCACTCGTATTGTCACAAAATATTGGAACACGTTCTAGTTTTAAATTGAAGTCCAGTAGTTGTTGCTTAAGCCATAGGACTTGTGCACAACAACTACCAGCGGCTACGTATTCCGCTTCAGCGGTTGATAGAGCAACAGACACTTGTTTCTTGCTGTGCCAACTGACCAAGGAATTTGAAAATAAGTGACACGTACCGCTGGTGCTTTTCCTATCCGATTTGCAACCGGCAAAATCAGAATCGGAGAAACCTACCAATGAACAATCATTACCTTTGGAATACCATAGTCCATACTTCGGAGTACCAGATAGGTATCGAAGTATGTGTTTGACAGATTTTAGGTGGGATTCCTTAGGACATAATTGGTATCTTGCGCACATACACACGCTAAACATAATGTCGGGACGAGAAACAGTAAGATAGAGAAGAGAGCTAATCATACCTCTATACCTTTTTACCTCAACGTCCTTACCACTTTCATCTTTACTCATATTTACACATGTTGGCATAGGAGTGTCTATGGATTTTGAATTTGCCATGTCAAATCTCTTGAGAAGCTCCAAACAATATTTTGTTTGGCTCACGAATGTTCCTTCTTTCAGTTGCTTGATTTGCAAACCGAGAAAGTATGTGAGTTCACCCATCATACTCATCTCGAATTCACCCTGCATAAGCTCAGAAAACTCTCTTACGAGACTCATGTTAGTGGACCCAAATATGATATCGTCAACATAAATTTGTACAAGAATTAAGTGCTTTCCTTGACATTTAATGAAGAGAGTAGTGTCAACCTTTCCTCTTGAGTAGCCTTGATAAAGTAAAAATTTACTTAGTCTCTCATACCAAGCTCTAGGAGCTTGTTTGAGACCGTATAAAGCTCTTTTTAGTTTGTAGACATGATCATGATACTCATGAGACTCAAAACCAGGAGGTTGAGCAACATAGACTTCTTCATTTATGAACCCGTTAAGGAACGCACTCTTCATGTCCATTTGAAATAACTTAAAATCCTTCGCACAAGCGAAAGCAAGCAAAAGGCGTATAGTCTCGAGTCGGGCAACCGACGCATAAGTTTCCTCATAGTCGATGCCTTCCTCTTGGTTATACCCTTGTGCGACTAATCGCGCCTTGTTGCGAGTTATTACTCCATTTTCGTCCAATTTATTTCTAAACACCCATCGGGTGTCGATTACTCGATGACCTCGCGGAGGAGGGACAAGGTCCCAAACCTCATTTTTAGTGAACTGGTTCAGTTCCTCCTGCATTGACAAAAACCAGTGTTCATCGAGTAGGGCTTCCTTAGGGTTTTTAGGTTCCATTTGTGAAACGAACGCGAAGTGATAATAGAAATTACTTAGCTTCGATCGAGTTGTTACACCCTTTGTGATGTCTCCAAGAATGTTTTCAATTGGATGGTCTTTGGAAGACTTCCAAGCTTGAGGGAGATCATCGTTTGAAGGCGGATGAACTTCCTCGGGTATATCATGGTGTACATACTTATCCTCCTCAACTTTGGTTTTGTCAGGTTGATCAATCCCCGTCTCACCACCTTTGAGTATGTCTTCTGTAGATGTACCTGCACCATGAACAACACTATCCTTTCCGACATTTCTCGGATAGGACTCATCAAAAGTAACATGCACAGACTCTTCTACAGCAAGCAATCGTTTATTATATATTCTATATGCTTTACTCGATTGAGAGTATCCGAGGAAGATACCTTCATCGGCCTTGGAATCGAATTTACCCAAGTTTTCCTTTCCATTGTTTAATACAAAACATTTGCAGCCAAACACATGCAAGTGAGAAACATTTGGCTTTCGCCCTTTCAGAAGTTCATACGGTGTCATATTTAGAATGGGGCGAATAAGCACCCTATTAAAAACATAACACGCCGTACTAATGGCGTCGGCCCAAAAATATTTTGGTAAACCACTTTCGTTAATCATTGTTCTTCCCAATTCTTCTAAAATTCGGTTTTTACGCTCCACAACCCCGTTTTGTTGAGGGGTGCATGGAGCGGAGAAGTTATGATCTATACCATAGTTACCGCAATATTCTTCAAATAAGTGATTTTCAAACTCACCTCCATGGTCGCTTCTAATTGACACTATGTTTGTATTTAACTTATTTTGAGAAAGCTTAGCAAACCTTTTAAAAGCGGCAAATGTATCACTCTTACTTACTAAAAAGATGGTCCAACAAAACCTAGAAAAGTCGTCCACTATTACGAACCCGTAATAGTTTCCTCCTAGACATTTAATCCTAGACGGCCCAAACAAGTCCATATGAAGAAGTTCGAGAGGTCTCGTTGTTGAAACTGTCTTTTTGGATTTAAATTAGATCCTCGTTGGCTTCCCTTTTTGACAAGCATCACAAAGGTGATCCTTGGTGAACTTTATTTTGGGAAGTCCTAAGACTAAGTCTTTTGAGACTACCTTATTGAGTAAGTCAAAGTTAACATGCGCTAAACGCCTATGCCATAGCCATGAGTCTTCACTCATAGTTATGAGGCATTTATCGCTTGTTAACGATACTTCATTTAAGTCAAGCATATATACGTTGTTTACTCTAAAACCATTAAACATATTCTTCTTATCATTTTCATGCATAATTTTGCAACAATCTTTTGAAAAAGATACATTGTATCCTTTGTCGCATAATTGGCTAATGCTAAGCATATTATGTTTAAGGTTTTCGACAAGCAACACGTCGGAAATCGTAGTAGAGGAGGGATTACCTACACTACCTTTACCTAGTATTGCTCCGCGGTTGTTATCACCATAAGTTACACACCTTTTCTTCTTAGCCACGAAGTCTGTGAATAAGGATATGTCTCCAGACATGTGTCTTGAGCACCCACTGTCGAGAACCCATCTTCTCTTGGTGGTCTCGACACATTTCACCTATCAAAACATAATTAGCAAAAGGAGGTATCCGATGGCATATTGGGTCCTAATAGGTTAGCGACAAAATGGTTGCGTTTGGGCAACCATTGATAGATTCCTTTAGGAACAAGAAATCTCCTAAATCGGCATTTACCAATGGAGTGGCCTTTCTTGCAACAATATAGGCATGCAAAATCGACTTTAGAATCACTTTTACTTGCTTGATCCCTAATTACATATGCATATTTTTGATATGGGTTTATCATACTTTTTCTAAAATCCTTTTTATCAATAACAAATGTAATTTTAGGCTCAAGTGCCTTGTTTAATTTGGCCTTAAGGTTTCTAACCTCAACTTGCCAAATATGACAAGTATCACATCCAAAGTCGAAAGGATTTCTATTGTCCTTACAATCCGATTTATTACCTTCCACAATGGAAGCCTTAAGGTCCTCTAGTTTCTTTTCGGACTCTTTAACTTTGTGCTCTAAGTGCGTAAAAATTCTTTTATTAGAGGCAGGTTTCTTGAAGGCTTCATTTGCTTCATTGTGTAAAGCATTAAATGCGGTTTGTAATTCTGAATGCGATACATTTGAGGACTTATCATATTTAGAGTGACGTACCTGCTTTTTCTTATTTTTCTGATGAGCGGAGAGGCATAGATTCACAGACTCTTCTTCATCACTAGAGCTTTCATCAGAGGAGGAAGAGTCGCTGCCGCTTTCCCAAGCTATGTACGCTCTCCTAGGCTTTGATGATTTCTTGTGTGACTTTGATGATTCCTTTTCCTTTGCCTCTTTGTTCATCGGACATTCCGATTTGTAGTGACCGGGCTTTCCACACTTGTAGCACGTCCCTCTAGTCTTTTTGCCTTTTGAGTCATCATCTTTGGAGTACCTCGATTGTTTCCGGAAGTTTACCAAGTTCTTTTCGGAATGTTGGATGCCGTTCTTTCTCACGTAACGGTTGTACCGTTTAACGAACAGCCCCATATCTTCGCTCTTGTCCTCTTCTTCTTCGTCGCTTGAGGAATAATCACTTTGCTCTTTTGCTTGAGACTTCGAGGAGGAAGTCTTGAGAGCTATCAATTTCTTTTCACTCACCTTCGTTTTGTCTTTCTTTTCCATCTTTTCGCATTGGTCTAGGCTCAAGAGTACCTGTTCATGCTCTTGTAGTTTTCCAAACAATGTTGTCAAGTCTAATAAGGTAAGATCATGTGCTTCTTTGATGGCGGTCACTTTTGGCTGCCATTCCCTGTTAAGACATCTTAAAATCTTATTAGTAGCAACATCATTGGAAACAGGCCTACCTAATTAATGTAAACGATTGATGAGATGAGTAAATCTCTTTTGCATGTCAGCAATGGTTTCCCCTTGCTCCATGAAAAAGAGATCAAACCCTTGTGTTAATGTGTTGATTTTAGGCAACTTAACATCGTTTGTCCCCTCATGGGCGATTTGTAGCGAATCCCACATGGCCTTAGCAGTAGGACAATGAGATACACGATAGTATTCATCTACACCTAATGAGGAGATTAAGATATTTTTGGCTTTCCAATCATAATTGTATTTTTTTCTCATCGTCATCGGTCCATTGTGCTTCGGGCTTTGGCACAACTACGTTATCCGCATTGGTCATAGTAATCTCTATTGGACCATTGAGGATAACGTTCCATATTTTTCTGTCTATGGAGTTTATGTGCACCCGCATACAGTCTTTCCAATAACTATAATTTTCATCGTTGAAAACGGGAGCTCTATTGTACTCCCCTTTTGGTTCGTTAGCCATTTTCTATCAACATTGTATTTGAAGCACCGAGTAATCGGAGCTCTAGATACCACTTGTTAGACTATGGCACGGATCTAGAACGGGGGGGGGGGGGGGGGGTTGAATAGATCCCAATCAAAAATTTGAGTCGGCGCAACCAATTTAAAAATTGGTTTTGAAAATCTGTTTTAAGTGCGGAAGCGGCCAAGGAAAATATAGTCTAAAACGAACGGTTATTGGAAAACCAAATATGCGTTAAGCCTTTGGATTAATGACAATATGGAACGGAGAATCACAACACTAATCACACTTATCAATGATCTAATTCACTTGTTAGGATTCCTAGTTCCAATGATTTAAAGAGCAAACCAAAACTAGATACACAAGTAAGATAATTTTGGTTTAGGCAATTTGTCAAACACTTGGTGTGCAAAACACACCAAGTGATATTTATGTTGAGTAAGTGATTCCAACTAGCCTAGTACAATGTCTTATTGTACTTTGGATTCAAAAAACAGATTTTTAACCTCTTACTCAATTGATATCACAGTTTGACAATAGTGCTTATACAAAAATCACTTATTTTTAAGCTAAAATGGAAATGCTGAAAAAATAGAGAAGACAAGTATTTGGTGAGGCAGTTCCCCCGTCGTCCTCGCTTCGGGGTACATCTGCCCTCAATTCTAAAACTAGAATTGAGATAGATTTAATAGATATCACCTGTTGAATGTAACAGTTTATACGAGGATTGAACATCAAATATACAACAGAAATCTCAAGACGTTGAATGTTTCTTTCACTCCTTGCCCCTTGATTCAAGATGAATCAAGTCCTCCGATCGTTGTTGATAGACCTCCGATTCCAGCCACCTTAATGAACAACCCTCAATTATTCAAACCTTCGGCCCGGCTGATCTCAACTACAACGAATCGAACCCGAGATCTTCCCTTCAATATCACTGAATCCGCTACTAGACTGTTGAAGAACACCTCTTCACAATCACCTTCGCTCAGTTGACCCTTGATGAAGAATCTCGTCCAAAAACCCCCCAAAATTCAAACCAATCTTGGAGGATAAAACCCTAACAGTTTTATTCAAGAAAGAACCTGTCACAAGCTTCAACCCGAACTAGATTACCTAATCTAAGCTTCGAACCTTATCACCTTTAATCATTCACAATGCACTTCAAAAATGGCTGTGTGTAATTGATGTGTTGTGAGATGTTGAAGATGAAGATGAAGAATCTTGAACACCTATTTCACTCTTTCTTATTCTTGAACATATGAATTAGTTTTTATCAAATGTTTTTTTAAATGACATAAGTGGTTGAACTTGTATATATAGTACCAGACCAACCAACGACATAACAACTTTTCAAATAGTAGAGGGAATCATTTAAAAACTGGATTTCCGCGCGAACGGTCGACCGCAGCAGGTCTGTGCGTCGACGCATAGCCTGCGTTTTTTGGAAATCTGGAAAATGTATCAGTATGCTCGACCATACAGTCGGCGTGCGCTGACCCGTTGAAAAATATTTCCTTCATGCGCCAACCCTATGGTCGACTCATGCCTTCATGCGCTGACCAGTGGAAAATGCTCTGATGCATGCGCCGACCCTATGGTTGACTCATGCCCTGCAAACCTGGAAAAATTGATCTTTTTGTGGTTTTTCATGCCTCTGGTCATGACTACATTTTATCTACACATAGTATATTTATTACAACAGTTTTTAGGCAAATATAAAAGGATATGGTAGGTGATACGTTGCATTTGTTTAGTAGATTTGGAGTTTATAATTTCCAATCCATCCAAGGTTATAATTCGTCATCATCGAAACCTATATCGAGTAATGTCTTGCAGACTCGTGTAATGTGTGGCGATTTGCCTCCACATAGATGAAACGAAGAAACGGTGGGTCGAAGAGCTGCACATCATGCTCTGGGCCTACCGTATTACGCCTCATTCTTCAATCGGGGAAACCTCTTTTCGCCTAGCATACGAGACTAAGGAGGTGATCCCCATTAAGAGTCATGTGCCCTCTAGGCGGACTGAAGCGCCCCTGGATGAGGAAACAAACAACGAGGCACTAAAGGAGGAGCTCGATCTCATCGAAGAGGTCCGATCAGGAGCAGCCCTTCGCGAGGCCTCGCTAAAACAAAAAATCGCGATAAGGCACAATGCCAAAGTTATACGACGAGAATTCCAAGTAGGCAGTCTCATCCTAAGAAGGAATCACAAAGATTCTCGTGAACGCAAACTCGCCGCAAACTGGGAAGGATCCTACCGTGTTAGAGAGAAAAAAGAGAATGAGACCTACTACCTAGAACATTTTAACAAGGAAGAACTCGATCGACGATGGAACGCTGAAAAGCTAAAACAATATTATAGCTAAGGCCTCAACTATCGACATGCTTCGTCAACACGACGAACATAACGTACCGACCATAAGTGTGCGCCCAGGTACAAGCGCTACGCTACTAGAGTAAATCTAGGCAGATTTTTGTTCAAGAAAGAGAAAAGCCTATGCTCGACAGTGGTCCCTCAACCCAGCCCGCTGTCGCCAAAGTACCATGAAAGACAGAACACCCATCTCGCGATGGGAAGTTCACGCCGCGAACTCAGGCCACAAAAGCGACCTAAGCTTTGCCTCTTACCCGGAAGCTACCCAAGCCTTTCGACCAGTTCCCCTCACTGTCGAACATCATTTGTCGAGCATACCCCAAAACATAATAAATATTCACTAAGGTAGCTCATAACAACGAACATTGAGCAGCGTGTGACACTTAGAGAAAATTAAGCAAAGTATAAACATGCACGAAAATAAATATTAACATAAAAATGACCACGAGGACCGCAATTGTGCTTGTTACAATACAAAAGAGGCAATCCCCACATAAAATAATAGAATTACAAAAACTTGGCGCGCATGCCAAAAAAGTACAAATAAGAGAAAAGTCACTCCTCCGCCTGCTGAGGATCTTCGCAGGCAGCCTGCACATGCTCCTCCCGATTTGAAGGAAGTCGGGGATGACTATTCTACCGCATGCAACGCTATAGAGAAACTCGGTGCCCTCAGTGGACAACTCAACGCTGGGATTCACAATCTTCAATTGCTCCACAATGTTGTTGAAGGCCTCCTCGACAATAGCCAGACAATCATCCTCGGCTTGGGTAATGCGAGCGACCAACTCTGCCCGAGTCGTCAACTTCTTCACATCCTCGTTCTCACCCACGACAGGGGCAGCAGCAACTTTTAGCTGCTCTACCAGATTCTCAGTGGCTTTCTTTTCGGCAGCGAGGATATCATTTTTTGTGGACAGCTCTTCCCAGCACCTTTTCACCGCCTCCTCGACGGCCCTAGCCCGCTCCTCCTGGAACTTTTTAGCCTTCTCTTCCAGGTCCACTACCACAACCCGGACCTTCTTCAGCTCAGATTCATGGTGGGAACCCTCCTCGGTGTAAATCAGCACCATCTCTAAAATCCTCATCAGGGCGGAAGCATCCTGGGCAAGCATGGTCCTTTTGCTCGGGCAGTCTATCTCCTTAAGTTTCAGGAAATCCGCTTGAGGAATCGCCAAAGAAGAACCCTCGAAGAATCTCTTGTTATGCAGGCATGGAGGCAGCTCAAACTTGCTCTTCTCCCTTTCCTTGCTGAGTTCCACAATTTCGCCCGTACGCTGGCGTTTGAGGAGGTCCCCGACCCAATTTGAGGAGGAGGAACTCGCTGGTTGAGGAGACTCTTCCTGATCACTTGACCTCCCTTTAGCTCGCCTGAGCATTCTTCACCATTCGTTCTTGAGCGGAAGGCATGTTACTTGCAAAACAACAGGCACGTTAATACGCGAAGAAAACAACAACTCGAATAAACTAAGAGGAAATAAGGACTACCCAGAAGTTCTAAAGCCCCCGCACGAGTGCTACACTCGAGGAGCTCCTTCGTATTGATATATCGGGACTCCACATGGCCCCCCCATCTTCTTTGTAAATAAACTTCACAACACTGGTCACGCACTGGGCAGGAAGAAAGCCATTCACAAAAGCCACCAGCTTGGCATGGTTGGCTCGGTCGTCGTCCCCCAGCTGGTGAGGAGTGGCGATGTATTCGTCGGTTAGACGGGTAAAATGAGCTCCGCTCCAGCAAAAAGGAAACTTGAACAGCCTTCGCGCAAGCACCTTGCCATGCTCGTCAACTAAAGCTTCCCCGTCCTTGTCCGTCGAGACCTCCTAGAAAAAAGTTGATTCATTGGCCTTCTTTGACACGGGCTCAATAATATAGAACCTTTCCTTGAAAATCCAAAAAGGGCAACCTCAATCCTATCTCCTTGAAGACATATTCGTACATGGGGAACTTCTCCCCGTACGACGAGCAAATACGATGGTCTTCTCTAGGGAAATGGACCTTCCAATCTCCCTCGGTACCCACCGATGTGAAGACATCCCAGGTGTAAGAGGCAAAAAGGGAGGCATGCTCCCCAGGCTCTGCCACAGACCATTCCTCTGCGGTGGTCCTCGAAACGGGCACTTTCTCAACGTCCCGAGGCGTGGAAGTGTCATCAGTCTCAGTATCTTCCAAGGAGCTCTCCTTGGACAAATCTCTCAAGGTTTCTTCTTCAGCTTCGCGCGACATCTTCTTTAACTGAAAAACAAAGGATAAAAGTGAATTCGATGACAAAGTCAAATCCACCATTCCACCGCTAGTCAAGTGAAAGGGCGTGTGAAGGCCCGAGAACAACGTCCCCGACCTAAGCCCTACTCAAATGGCACCGACACTATACGAGGAGATGCATAGGGCAATCCCCCTGACACGTGCTAGGAAAAGCTTCCCTGGTACAAAATCCAGAATTTCCATTGGGAAACCACCGGAAAGCTCATAAGCACACTGAAAATTTACGGTTCCCACCGGCGACAAACACTTCCGTGTCACAACAACATAAGAATCAACTAAACATCCTAAGCTTATAAAAGCTCCGGCGACGCCGGCAGTAGAAGAAATTGGCCAAACCACCGCCTGCCACCAACAGTCACCGAAAACAACCCCTACGCTACCTAGCTTTGACCCTAACCACATGCATTCTAAGAGGCAGAAAGTAAACAAGCCTATAACAAGAGATCAGTTCAAGTACTTACGTGGTCGAGGAAGAGATTTTGGGGTCGAAGGGCTCTGGCCGGTGAATGTACGGTGGTCAGACGGAATTGGACTACGGCGGACGGCGGCTTGCAGAAGCAGAGAGAAAGAGTAGAGAGAGAAGTGAAAAGTGCAAATGAGCAGCTTCTCGCTCTATTTATAGACGATCCGTGGCACGAGCATGCGCAGCTAAGGACATCATCATGACCCTAACCTAACCATCATTACGCATTAAATGCGAAACATGGCTCGAAGCACGTGTGACACTTCACCTCTTCAGGTCACGTCACCCGCTGAGCTCCCCGTATTCTAAGCTCCCCGCCAGGCAATGTTACAGGTCCCCCAGGCACAGGTTTCCTCAGGCACCAAGTAACAGCCTCGTCTCAACAACAGGCGACGACCTCGCTCGGTCCTCCCCGGAATTGTAAATTGTCCTTAAGAAATCACTCTCATGCTTGGGAGCAACGACTTAAGGAGCTCTTGTTTCGGACTGACCCAATGGCTAGGCATAACCCAATCCACTTCTACTCTCAGAACGGCTCGAGATGTGATACACTTTTATTTTTTATTTTTTATCACTTGATTGCGCCTAATACCACTGGTTCAAGATGTGATACACTTTTATTTTTTATTTTTTATTTTATCAAGAAACATGTTTCACACATTTAAGAATTCAAACAATAATTAATAAGCTGTGTACTAAAAGATGTCACATATTGGTTGTTGTGATTAATTGTATGTTTTCAACGAATTTCAGTTGGTCTGTATAGTCTCTATCATTTTAAGCGTCGGCATTTTTTTTTCAATGCTTTCGATCTCATCTATGTGCGTATATGATGACATCCCTTTGTAGCTAGCCTTGACTAAAAAAAAGATAAGGTATATTACTTCTTTTAATGGGCCATTTTCTTAGGAGCAACATTTTAACAAAAATAATTTTTTTAGGATAGAGTCGTATGTTTATTTTTTAAAAAATAAGATTTTTTATTATAAAAAATTCTGAATTTTTTAGTTAGCAAAAGTATTTCAAATTTATTTTTTCTGCATTATTAAAAACTAAAACATATTTAAAACTAAATTATTTTTCAATAGATATATTTTAAAAATATTTTTTTATAAAAGATTATTTAAAATAACTTTAAATTTAAATAACTTTTTAAAATTTTGATATTCAAAATAATTATAATTAAATAATGAAATAACTAAATTAATATTTTATAAAAAATATTTTATACCTATGTTTTATAATTCTTTGTAAATTAAATATGAGAATTGACTCTACATAAAAAAAATCATAATCACTATAAGAAAAAAACGTAGATAGTGACAATAAGATGTCTTGAGATAGGAATTTGAGATGAGATAACATAGATTCTTCTTGTTTACATGTAAACTGAATCTAAATAATAAAGACAAAACATTGAACACACACACGTTACTGTTGTAAAAGAAAAGATGATGATAAAATAAAACCAAGTTTCAGAATATTTCACATATTCTCTTGATATGGTCCAAGATGTTTAGCCAATCAACACTCGACTAAATCTGTGAGTGAAAACACATATACTTAAAATCTTCACAACCAACTATTACAACAACTAACATAATCAATTCTTATTCTATGGCACCTTCGATTACGAGAATCTAATGATATTTTGGTGCAAGTTTTTTATTATTCTTTTATTATACGGATTCCCTCTTCTTTCTTTGGTTATTATTCTCCACTCGAACAATAGGAATACTTTTGGAAATTCAGAAGATTCATTTCTATTCAAGTAATTAAATAATGAAATAAGACATCTAACGGATTTTGACAAATGGGAGAAAATTTTCTATTTTGACAAATGAAAAACGACACTACTGGAAATACTTGTTTTTTAATGTCAGAGATATTTTTTTATTTAGAGGATAATATACTGTATAACATTGTTACCACCTAAAATTAAATAAAATATTATATTAGAATGACAAATATATTGAATTAAATAAAATATTATATAAGAATGACAAATATATTAAATTGTACTTTGTGTCGAAGCATATTGTTCATCAAGTTTTGGTGAAATTCTTGAGCGGGAATTAAACGAATTTCTAACACCTGGTATCCAGAGCACTTAAAGGTGAGAAAATACTTAGAAGGTGTGTGTGGGGTGGGGTGGGGGGGGGGGGGGGGGGGGGGGGTAGGGGGGGGGGTTGAATAAGGATTTAGAAAATATTATGGCAATAAAAACACAAAGATTTTTATCCTGGTTCGTTGAACTCAACTAATTCAGTCTACCCTATCAAGAGTAATTTGTCTTTCTCCACAAGGATTTAATCTACTATAATCAATTGATTACAATATCAAACACTAAGAACAACCGTCTTAGTCTTCTCAAGAACTACTGACCACAACTTGGTCTTCTCAAGGAACTTTTACAATCAAATGTAAACTAAAAACAAGTGTTTAAATGCTTCTAAGAAAGCTATATCACAACTGTGATTTACACTTAAGTTTAAGAACGAAGTGAAACTATTCAACAAAGAAATATAATTTGTATGAGAGCTTTGAAAGAGTTTTCAATAGTTTTGTTAATTTTCGTCAACTGTAGAAAGTTGTTGAAGGCTTGCTTTTATAGGCACAGTAGTCCAAGACGTTGCAAGCTTGAAGACCGTGTACTGCAAAGTAGCTGTAACCTTTTGTCTTCATATGACTGGACCTTTCCCAGAATTAGAACGTTCAGAGAAATCCTTTTTGCCTGTGTTCTTGTGTCTAGCATAAATGAGGAAAGATTCGTTTGGCATAACCAACAGATATACCTTTGAATAATCTTCTTCAACAAGTTTCTATCTCACAGCAATTAATCATCAGAGTCTTGAGTGATCAGAGTCTTTGATGTTCTTAGAGTTTGCTGTATCAGAGTGTTGCAACATGTGTGCTTCAGCGTGAGTAATGGTCAGAGCAGAGTTTGAAGATCAGATCCTCTGTATTTGCAACGAAAAGTACTATCAGAGTCTTCTGAAAAACAATGCCTGAAACTCTTCATACAAAGTCTTCAGTCTTTGCTTCAGATGCTTCTATAGCTTCTGATTCAGATGCTTCTGTAGGCAGCGCTCATAGTCTTCTGTAGAGATGCTTCTGACGCTCAGAGTCTTGCGTAGTTCATTGTTCAGAATCATTTTTGCTTTCAGAAGAATATTAGATTTAATATCTGCAACAAAAATACTTGAACAAATTTAGAGTATATAATTTCTTAATACAAAATTTCATAAGTGTTATCATCAAAACATAGAGATATAACTAAGAACCAATCTGTGTTCTAACAATCTCCCCCTTTTTGATGATGACAAAAACATAGGAAATTTTGTTCAATAAAGAGATAAATATAACTCCCCCTGAGATTATGAATCTCCCCCTGAATTGAATACTAAGAAAGAATAGAAACTTCCCTTTTTGTATGAGTATTCTTTTTAGAATCAGAGCCTGAATGTTCAAAGTTAGAGCTTGATTTGGATGAACGTTTCAGAATCAGAGCCTGATAGGTTAAAACTTGATCTGGGGATCTCAGAGTTTCTTTAAAGAATTTTGTCAGATTTATCATTATAGTTCTGAAAGACTAAAAATTCATGTTAGTTATGATTTGATATGTCTGAATTCCATTCAGATAAAGTTTATTTGAACAGTCAGAATTTCATTTTCTCCCCCTTTTTGTCATAATCAAAAAGAAAACTTTTAAATACAAGTAAAAGGAAACAGAGAGAAAAGATATATAGAGAAAACATTCAGATTCATTCATTCAAATATTCAGATACGAAAACATCAGATGAGAAATTCAAAACAAGTGCTCAAACATCAGATAAAGAAAACATAAATCTAAGATTGTTTGGAGAGAAGCATCTTCAGAAGGTGGGTGTTCTCAGAAGAAGATTCTTCTTGCTTGGACATCCATTTCTCAATGTTCTCAGTCTTCTGATCTTGCCTTGCCATCCAGGACTTTATCTCAGATTGACCAGCTTCCAACACAGCAATCTTATCTTCTAAGTCTGGGTTCTCTTTCTTAATCTCAGAAGAAGTAGACGGAGCAGATTCAGATGCAGGAGCAAAAGCAGAGTCAATTACCATTGCAGAGCCAGATTCTGGAGGCACAGATTCAGATGATTTGTCCATAATCATCAGAGCTAAAGGATTTTCTTCCAGAATGACTTCAGACGCAAATCCTTCAATAGTAGCAGACACTTCAGAAGATGAAGGCGCATCCTCAAGAAGTGGTGTAGGAGATCTGGTAACATTCCAAAGCAAGGTTCTGGTAAGCTCAGCGATCTGATCTTTGCATCATCAGAGCAGACACTCTTCAGATTTGAAGCAATAGTGTTGAATCTGGCAATGAACTTATCCCAGCATTCTTCAGAGGCTTCTGGATTAATGCTTGAGAGACATTCCTCTTGAACAGAATTCAAACTCATCCTTATTTCCTTCTTGAAACTAGCAAATAAGGCATCAACATTTAATCTGGATTTGGGTTTAAGATAGGTTTCCAGAGGTGTTGGTTTGGGTTGTTCTGGTGGAGGTGGTATGGTAAAAGTTGGAATGATCAATAGAGGACGAGGATAAGAGGGAAAAGGGGAATGTTCAGATGATGAGGTGACAGTTCTGAATCTGGATGATGATGAAGTGGGAAACAGAAATGGTTTGAAACTTGATGCAGAGGGAATGACATCAAATGGGGTAGAAGTGTATGGGGTAAAAACAGAGTTATAAGAAAACAGAGGTTCTGATGGAATGATATCTAGTTGTTGTGTAAGATAGGTTTGAAGGACAGATGGTAGAATAGTTGAAGAGATGGGTTTAAAAGGAGTGGTTGGGTCAGATGCTTTTATTCTGGTGTAAAAGTTTTTAAGTTTTAGACCAGAGGGAAGGGGATTAGAGGGATAAGGTTTGGAAGAAGTAACAGGTACAAACTCAGAAGTTCTGGGTTCATAGCCTCTGAGAGAGGGTGGTGAATAGACTTCTGGTGGTAGGTCAGATTCAGATGAATCAGATGATGGAGATGAATGGTATGATATGAAAGAGAGTTCAACCAAAGTAGTTAAGGGTTGAATGTCTAGGACTACAGAATCAGGTATAAAGGGTTCAGATGGTTGGATTGATTCTGGTTATGGTTGTTGTTGTTCAGGTTCTTGTGGAGTTGGTTCTGGTTGGTTTGATTCTGGTGGATTAGAAGTTTGTGGTTCTGGTGGGGGAATTTCAGATGATTGTGGTGCAGGAGTTTGTTTGTCAGATGGGGGATTATCAGATGGTTTATGTCGCTACTGCGAAAATCGGCGCCGGCTGAACAGAAGAGTCGCCACCGTGCGTTATTTATCCCAACGGGGGGAAAGGGAATGCTCGAGATAAACCTACCGCGAAGACGGGAAAGGAATGGTCATCGCAACCAAATCCTGGATTCGGGAGTCGATTACGCAAGGGGAAGGTATTAGCACTCCTCACGTCCGTCGTACTCGACGGGATCCACGCTTGTTTTCTGGTACGGATTGTTATTCTATCTACTCTACAGGTCTGGGGTTAAAAGAAAATAAAATGACTCGGCAAAGTATCGCACTTTATGCCTACGTATTCCCGTCTGGAACGAGAAATCAGAGTCAACGTAGTTCGCCTACCTACGGGAAAGGAGGGGAAGGTTGCTCGCTAGGATATCGCATCCTATGCCTACGTACTTTCATACAACATGAAAGATCAGAGCAAACGTAGTTCGGGCCACGTACGACACAAGTCTGTCTTGGTTGTTTTTATCTCCTTCTAAAAAAGGGTTTTTCAGATTACTGGTCCAAGCGGACAAAAATTGACATTTTGATGAGTTCACATTCTTTTACGGAAGAAGTGTCTTTTATTGTGTTTGAAAGATTTATTGTGTTTTTCTGTTTGTTTTGAGAAAGAAGAGACAGAACTCTAACCTACGGTTGAAAAGGGAAATCAAATTAACCTAATGTTATCATGCATGGGTTAAGACCTAATGTCAATCATGCTCCTCTCTTGCGCAGAGAGAAACAGAGATCCTAAGGGATAAACGGAAACAGAAACAATAGCATATATACAATAAAGCAGTAAAATGCATGGATGCAACAATACAAGTGAGGCAAGGGAGTCCCACTCAACCTCGAACCTAGAAAACAACAGGCAAAAGCGAACAAAATTCGCTTTCAACCTAACAGATTAAATGGCAAACAATACAGTCAGGGAAATTCAAACAATACATCAAAAATTATAAACAGCTAAAATAAACAGCAAACAACAATCTTCATCAACATCTGTCTTCAAGTCATCATCTACAAACTTCAAGCAAGCATCAGTCTTCATCTTTAAGCCTTCAAGCAAGGTCTCTATCTTCAATCTTTCAATGGCTTTTCTTCAAGTCTCACTCTCCAAGATGAGCAGCAGTCAACAAGATGAATTGGATGTTAAGCAGTCAATTTCCTACCAAGGGTGGCCTACTGACTGTTAACATGATACTGACAGTTTTCTCTCAAAAGTTCTATCTTTTAAATACATTCACTAATCCTTCCAAAGGAAGGAGGTGGATATTTAAAAGAGACTTTGAATCATAGAGAAAGAATGGAGGCAAACAAGACCTTCCATGTTTGTGAATCAAGTTCCTATTCTAGAGCTCTACCTATCTCCTAGATCCTATAACCTTCAACAGCTGCCAGCAAGATACTCTCCTCATCAACTCTGGAAATTGATCTTCATTCTCTTAGTCTTCAATGGGCTTCATCAGCAAAGTCTTCAGCTCAAACCCAAACCCCAAGTAGGCCCAATACCCCACACAGTCAAACAATAACCCTAAAAAGGGCACACCACACAATCAATCAACTATGGAAAATATACTAGTAGTAATAATAGAATAGGGGAAGTCTAACATTTTCTAAGGGATCTATTACTTACCCTCAATACCCCTATAGTCCCATCACTTAATTTGTCCTAAAGAAAACCCAAAAGAAATTTGTTTTGTTAGACCTATACTATATTCACAACCCTAAATGATTAGCCTAATGTTTTCTAACTAAACTATCTAAAATAAATCCTAAAAAATTGGTATAAAAATCAAGGGGGCACCTAATATATATGTATCTAGTTATACTAAAAAAAAATTGGCCTAAAAAGATTATGAGAAATACCTAAAAGAAATTCTACAAAAACTATATACAAACTAAAAGTATTAAAAAGGCATTAAAAGAAAAAAAATATGCAAAAAATATTAAAAGAAAATAAAATGGAAATTTTATTACATGATATTTTTCTACACAGAAATATGAAAATGGTAAAAAAAAAAAACAACCAATCAAAAATATGGAATTTCCAATTTATTATGAATTTTCAAACAATTAAGAAAAATAAAGGAAATCAAAATGAATTAAAATGAACTAGGGGTGCAGTAAGTAAGAAAATGCATTGGAAAATGGATGATGGGCCCAGACTGGGGGTGCGCGTAGCAAGGCGCGCCTGGGCCCAGTTTAATCAGAAAATACAAAAGAAAAATAAAAACAAAACGGTGCAGAAAGTAACAAATGCAGTTCAATTGGGAATGGGCCTGGCAAGTGGGGGTGTGGCTAGCATTTTGGACTAAGCCCAAGAAGGTACTTTAAATGAAACGAAGCGTTTTGTAGCTTCAGACTCTTCCCTCTCATCTCAACTTTAAACACAGGCCGTTAGATGTGAGTCTTGGTCAATGGCTTATTTCTTATCCAACGGCGTTGAACTCGTCTTCTCCAATGGATCTAGGGTTTCTACCATGAACACCATGAACGAGCTTTGTTGCACCAGACTTCAACACACTCATACAGCTTCGTTTCTCCATAAAATTAAAATCCGTAAAAAGCAAAGATGCTCTATTTCTCGAGCAGAATACAACCATGCTAATAATTCTCACTGAAACCAACTGAATCAAGAAACCCGGTGGTACACTTCCTTGGATACTCAAACTTCAAACTTCTTCTTTTTCCAATTTCTTGTCATCAAAATACTCACCTTGTATCACTAATTAACCTAAGCTAAACCACATGAGTTAAAACCTCCTATTCTTCTAGTTCTAGATCCAAATAGTTGGTGTGCTCAAATATCAACCTCCACCAAATTCAGTCAAAATCTCCAGAATTATTCATCTAACTACCTAGGTTATTCTTACCCTAACCAATCTACATCATGCTAACTAAATCAAGCTAAATCGAAGAAGATACTAACCTGGTGCAAAACTGAAAACAGATGGTGAAATCCTTGGATTCACAGCTAG
Source organism: Lathyrus sativus (assembly GCA_963859935.3). Classification (NCBI taxonomy): domain Eukaryota; kingdom Viridiplantae; phylum Streptophyta; class Magnoliopsida; order Fabales; family Fabaceae; genus Lathyrus; species Lathyrus sativus. The sequence goes on from OZ012736.1 coordinate 25,136,856, forward strand.
CAATGCTCTAGACTTGATCAATGGAGGTGGATCTTGATACTGTATGCAGCAACTCTTGCTCAAATGCTTTGGATTCTTGTAACCAACTCTTTTTGCAATTTGAATGATGAACTTGCAGCACACGATTATGACTTCAATACACTTAGATCTTTCTTGGGATGTGATCAATGATGATCATGGAGCATGGTAGGATCAAGAACTTTGAAGAATGATGAAGAATTGAGAGAATTTGGATGAATTTGCAAAAATGCAAGAGAGAATGAAACTATGTGTTTTGGGTTAAAATGAAGTGCAACCCTGCATTGAATGAGCTCTAGGGTTTATATAGATGCCCATGGAATCATCTAGAAATTGCTGGAAGTTCCTTGCACACAAATCCCTTGTGATTTGGCATATGTTACTTTAATCATAAGCAAGCCATGATAACTCTCCAATTTTGAACTAAACTCAAAAATACACTATTGCCAATGGTCTCAAAACATTATTTCCAATCAAAATGACCTATAATTTCATCCCATTTGGACATGTTATGAAAAATTCCCAAAAAATGGCTATTTAATGACTTAAATCATGCCTTAATTAGGTCATTTTTGCAAATATGAGCTACACCCATTTTCAAACCTCCATGACCAATTTTCTAGACTCAAAACATCATTTGGAACAACTTTGATGTTTTGAAGTTTTTCATTTGAAGCTTCCTTGTATGAGTTTTAGGCATATGCTTGAAATGACCTGTAATTTCCAAATGACCAAAATACCCTTTGCTTGCCAAAGACATAAGTAGAGTTCCACAAATCAGATGAAGGCATACCATACCTTTCTAGAAAGCTAAGATCATGAGGAACAACTTTCATGTTGGCCAGAAATCCATTTGAAAGCTCCTTGAGGGGTAAAGGTTGATTGGAAGACAAGTAACCTTCACAGACAAAATTTCAGATGCCTCAGATGACCTGTAACTTGTAAGAACCATAACTTGAGTTCTATAAATCTACTTGATGTATTCCACCACTCAAATTAAAGGTCTTGAGATCCTCTACAAGTTTCATGTTGGCCAAGGATCCATTTGAAGCTTGCATTTTGAATTATCTTGTTTGGAAGTTTGACCTAAATCAGGGGATTTTACACAGAAACCCTAATTTAGAAACTCCTCTTCTTCTTGATTTCTCTTGATTTCTCCTTGGCACAACACCACATACATATCTACATGTCAAAAGAGGCATCCCACATCTTTCAAATAGACCTTGATGCCTTTCAATCAAAGCATTTGACCTAGGGTTGACCTAGGGTTGACCCAGATGAAACCCTAGTTGACTGTCTTCAACTACAGCTCTTGTAATCACATCAATGACTTGCCTCACTTTCAAAATGGCCCTATAGGTCCTCCATGATGTCTATATACCCTCCATGCTCAATTCACAGCTCACAACTTCTTTGATGATCTTCAAATACCCTCAAGATAGGAGATAGATCCACTGCTTGATCCACTAACTTCTCAGATTTCAATTTCTTTCTGATGACTTGGATAGGCTTGAATTTGAATAGGCACCCCTTGATAGGCTCACAGAGATAAGAATAGTACTTGGTCCCTTGTTGGATGCCTTGCTATGCTATGCTATGCAAATGATTAGACTATGTACATGACTTCTTATGCAAATGCTAATGCAATTGAAACATAAACCAAGTGAAGTAGGTTGAGCAAATTTTAGGGTGCAACAGCTGCCCCTATTCAAACGACTTGGACCTGACTGGGTGAAGAGTGAACGACCTTCAAACATTCGAGGTACGAGACGGTTGAATACTAAGAACCCGGAAATTTGCCAACCGCAGAAATGAACTGCACGACTGCTTGGGGAACGCTATCTACAAATCTGATTTCAATATTATCTTGTCAATTCTGGAATAACCTGGACGACTTCACTGGGGAAGTACTTCTGTCAACACAACATGACCCTGCCAACAATACAGGAAAATCACTCTGTCACCATTACAGAAAAATAACACCGTCATCACTCCGCCACCACTGCGGGAAGATAATCTGGAAAAAATAACAACACCGCCATCGCTACGGGTACTACTTTATCATTACTACAGGAAATGACTCCGCCGCCACTCCGGGAAATAACTCCGTCACCACTACGGGAAAATAACTCCGTCACCACTACGGGAAAATAACTCCGCCACCACTACGGGAAAATAACTCCGCCACCACTGCGGGAAACAACTCCGTCACCACTACGGGAAAATAACTCCGCCACCACTGCGGGAAATAACTCCGCCACCACTGCGGGAAATACCTCCGTCACCACTACGGGAAATAACTCCGCCACCACTGCGGGAAAATAACTCCGTCACCACTACGGGAAATAACTCCGCCACCACTGCGGGAAAATAACTCCGTCACCACTACGGGAAAATAACTCTGCCACCACTGCGGGAAATAACTTCGTCACCACTACGGGAAAATGACTTTGTACAGCTTTTCTGCCTATCTTTGCAGCAACTAGCTCCATCAATCACATGGGTAACACAATATGAGTCTAGTCTTCCAATTTTCAGTGCTGGCATGGCAGCAAATCTGAGAAGGACTATACTGGGGATTTTCTGAATCCACACTGCCAGACAACTTCGAAAAATTGATTCACGAAATCTTCTGATGCTGTCACAACAACAACCTTGAAGAAATAATCCGCTGGAGGGGTAAGAGAAACTTAAACAAGCAACTCTGTAGAGAATAATGCCAAAACCGACATTATCATTGCATGTCTCACGCCGAGATCTTGAATGTTTGGTAATTAATTTGAGCAAGAGATCTCTCCACCTGCATGGGAAACAATGCTTGAAAACAAACGGTTAACCAATCTAGTTTATGTTTCAACATGCATATGTTTGACAATGGCGGAATGCTCCATTCGACATGGAAATGCTACGCGTTTTTATTTGGTAGATGCAAATATGACACTATATGCCAATGCAAATGCAGACTCGAACTGTTGGGATACAGAAACCGCTTCAGCAAAATAAATGCTGAAGATAATGCCAACTCCGCTGGGGGTAACCAGGTGCCACAGAATTATTCCCGCAAAATAAATGCTGGAAAAGTGAAGACCGCTTCACTGAAGAATAGCTGAATGCGTCAATCATGATTGGACTTCTGCTGGGGAGTGAACGGGTATCACACAGGATTCCGACAAAATAAATGCCAGGACATACAACCAACTCTGCCGGGGAGAGTCTTAATCTTTGAGTTCCACTGGGAGGAAAGAAAACACTTGCTGAAAAAGAGAGAACTCCGCTGGGGACGAAACGACTCTCTCGGGGAAAATCAACTGACTCCGTTGGGGAGAGCAAATGACCCTACTGGGAAGGGTAAACTGTCTAAGTGCATCTCACAAGTTGGAAATATTAATCTTCTGAGGCTAAACCACTCTGCTCGGGATGCACTGTCTGAATACTGCCTTTGATCTCGGAATCGCCAATTCTGCTGAGGGTGGACGACCCTGCTGGAGAATGTCCTTCGGATAAGCTGCGACTAGTTGGGGAATTTGATCCTTCTTTAGTAAGGAACGTTGTCATCTCAGAAGCGCAACCTGCGTGGGGATCGAGTCTTTCGTTACGAGCTTCTGGTCAATACTGCAATCTTTTGATCGTCCACTTCATACGGCTACGAACCCCGCGACACCGCAAACAAGACAAGACAAGTCTATGCAACCAAACCTATTCAGGTTAGTTTTAGTGACGTTATTTTCAGTTAATTCAAAGTTTTAGCAATTATTGGCAAGGGCCAACGACGTTATACACTTGCTAGTTTTATTAAACCTAGGCGTTTATCATGTACAAAACAGTAAAGAACCAGTATCAAATACTGAATAACATGTTTTATTGATTAGGCCCCTAAATGGGCGGAGTTTTGTACACGGGATGTAACTCCTGAAAAGAGGAAGCTACGCACAACAAATACACAAGTATGCACAAGAAGCATAAGTATAATGACAAATCAAATTTGTACACATGTCGGCAACGGGATGCAGACGAACATCATGAGCTGATCCTCCTATGACTCGCCCGACTCTAACGCTTTCGCGGTATTCACACTTCCGAAAAGATTGTATCTGATAATCGACCCCTCAGGTATATTCTCCCGCACCAATGCGCACTGCAATATCAAATTCGGACCGCAGTCATTTGCTTTTCAAATCCCTAACTTTTGCGTGAACCGCCCTTTACGGGTTTTCAGTTCACCGGGATACCCTTTTTTTTGCCGAAGCCGCCCAGTGTAGGTTTTCAACTTCGCGGGTGTACATTTTTTCAATTTTATCCCTAACTTTTGCCCGAGCCTTTCATTCTGTTTTTGGTTCGCCGGGATGCCCCATTTTTGCCTGGACTCTCTTTTTTCTGTCCAGCGGGTCAATTTCCGAATTCACAGGCGACGTAAAGTCTTCACCGTCCATGGTGGACAATAACAAAGCTCCTCCTGAAAAGACTTTTCTGACAATGTATGGCCCTTCGTAGTTGGGGGTCCACTTGCCCCTGTGATCTGCCTGTGGCGGGAGAATCCTCCTCAGCACAAGGTCGCCCGTCTGAAAGCTCCAAGGATGTATCTTCTTATCATATGCTTTCTTCATTCGGCTCTGGTACAAACGACCGTATGCTAGAGAAGCTAGCCTCTTCTCATCCATTAAACTTAGCTGGTTCAACCTGTCTTTCACCCATTCTGCCTCGTCTAGTTGGACATCTCGTAATACTCTTAGGGAAGGAATCTCGACTTCCAATGGTAACACTGCTTCCATTCCATATACCAACGAGAACGGGGTTGCCCCGGTTGATGTGCGTACCGTCGTACGATAACCGTGCAAAGCAAAAGGTAGCATCTCATGCCAGTCCTTATAGGTCACCACCATCTTCTGAACGATCTTCTTTATATTCTTATTGGCCGTTTCAACAGCGCCATTCATCTTGGGTCGGTAAGGGGAGGAGTTGTGATGCTCGATCTTAAAATTCTGACAGAGCTCCTTCATCATTTTGTTATTCAGGTTTGAACCGTTGTCAGTAATTATCCGCTCGGGGATTCCATATCTGCAAATGATATCTCTCTTGATGAATCTGGCTACCACCTGCTTAGTCATATTTGCGTAAGATGCCGCTTCCACCCATTTGGTGAAATAATCGATTGCTACTAGAATGAACCGGTGTCCATTAGAAGCCGTCGGCTCGATCTTTCCAATCATATCGATTCCCCACATCGAGAATGGCCATGGCGATGACATCACGTTCAGAGGACTCGGAGGCACATGGATCTTATCTGCATAGATTTGGCACTTGTGACACCTCTTCGCAAACTTGAAACAATCAGTTTCCATAGTCAGCCAATAATAACCTGCCCGCAGCAGCTTCCTCGTCATAGCATGCCCACCAGCATGCGTACCAAATGTACCCTCATGTATTTCCTCCATGAGCAGCTTCGCCTCTTTCTCATCTACACAACGTAGTAGCACCAAGTCGTGATTTCGTCTGTACAGGACACCGTCCGGATTCAGGTAGAAATTACCCGCCAATCTCCTGAGAGTCTTCTGATCGTGACTGGATGCCCCAGCCGGATACTCTTTGTTTTTCAGGAAATTAAAGATATCAAAATACCACGGTTTATCATCAGATGCTTCGTCAATGGCAAATACAAAGGCGAGTCTGTCAAGCCGGGAGATAACAATTCTGGGAGCCTCGTTCCAGAAGTTGACTTTGTACATGGAAGACAAAGTGGCCAGGGCGTCGGCCATTTGATTCTCTGCTCGCGGTACATGATGTAACTCAACCTTGTCAAAGAAAGGCAACAATCTCCTCACGTAATTCATGTACGGTATCAAATTAGGCTGACGTGTTTCCCATTCCCCTTTTATTTGATTCACCATCAAAGTTGAGTCTCCGTATACATCCAGATTTTTGATTCGCAAATCAATGGCTTCTTCAAGCCCCATGATGCAAGCTTCGTATTCGGCTTCATTATTGGTAACTGGAAAGGTCAATCGAGCAGTAAACGGGATGTGCGACCCGTGTGGAGTAGTGATAATTGCCCCTATTCCGCTACCGTAGGCGTTTACAGCTCCATCAAATATCAACTTCCATTTGGAGCCCAATTCTGGTCCTTCGTCTGGCAACGACTCTTCACAATCTTTCATCTTTAGGTACATGATATCCTCGTCAGGAAAATCAAACCTCATCGATTGGTAATCCTCAATAGGCTGCTCTGCCAAGTACTCAGATAATACGCTCCCCTTTATAGCCTTCTGCGAGACATACTGGATGTCGTATTCGGTCAAAACCATCTGCCAACGGGCAATTCTCCCCGATAGTGCCTGCTTTTCGAATACATATTTGATAGGATCCATCTTCGAGATGAGCATGGTTGTATGATTCAGCATGTATTGCCTCAAACGCTTGGCGGCCCAGGCTAGCGCGCAACAAGTTTTTTCGAGCATTGAATATCGAGATTCACATTCCGTAAACTTCTTACTCAAGTAGTATATTGCATGCTCTTTTCTTCCTGTCTCGTTGTGTTGACCGAGAACATAACCCATACTTCCCTCAAGAACTGTCAAATACATAATCAAAGGTCTCCCTGCCACTGGGGGTATCAAAATAGGAGGCTCCTGCAAATACTGCTTTATTTTATCGAACACCTTTTGACAATTTTCATTCCACGTTACAGCCTGGTCTTTTTTCAACAGCTTGAATAACGGCTCACACGTAGCTGTCAGGTGAGATATGAACCGAGTGATGTAGTTCAACCTCCCTAAAAACCCGCGCACCTCTTTCTCTGTTCTAGGCATCGGCATCTCTTGTATTGCTTTTATTTTTGCAGGATCAACCTCTATTCCTTTTTCGATCACGATAAACCCCAGCAGTTTACCCGATCTCACCCCGAAGGTGCACTTGTTAGGGTTCAGTCTCAACCTGAACTTCCTAAGCCTTTTGAATAACTTCAGCAGATTCACCAAATGCTCTTCCTCCGTCTGGGATTTAGCAATCATATCATCGACATAAACTTCGATCTCTTTATGCATCATATCATGGAAAAGAGTCGTCATTGCACGCTGATACGTTGCCCCAGCATTCTTCAATCCGAAGGGCATCACTTTATAACAAAATGTTCCCCAAGGTGTTATGAAAGTAGTCTTCTCCATGTCTTCTGGCGCCATTTTAATCTGATTATAGCCCGAGAAGCCATCCATGAAGGAGAATACGGAGAATTGAGCAGTGTTGTCAACCAGCACATCGATGTGAGGAAGTGGAAAATCATCTTTCGGGCTCGCTTTGTTCAAATCACGGTAATCTACGCACATTCTTACTTTACCGTCTTTCTTTGGCACTGGTACAATATTAGCGACCCATGAAGGATATTTTGTAACAGCTAGGAAACCAGCATCCCACTGCTTTTGAACCTCCTCCTTAATTTTCACTGCCATATCAGGTCTAGTTCTGCGAAGCTTCTGCTTGACCGGCGGACATTCTTCTTTTAACGGCAGGCGGTGCACAACCATATCTGTATCAAGCCCAGTTATGTCCTCATACGACCAAGCGAACGCATCACTGTACTCTCTGAGCATTTCAACTAGTCTTCGCTTAACGTCGCTCTGCAGCGCGGCTCCTATACGGATGTTCTTGTCAACCCCTTCCGACCCCAGGTTAATAATTTCGATGACCTCCTCATGAGGCAGAATGACTCGTTCTTCTTGCTTTACCAACCAAGACAATTCTTCGGGAACGTCGCCATCTTCAACAATCTCTTCTTCGGCCTGAAATACCGGGTGCTCAAAGTCGAGATGAGTCATAGGCGGTTCAATGATGTCATCTGAAAATGTTATCCTGCAAAAGGGATGGTTAAATGCTTCAAAATGCGTATAAAGCGAATAACCACGTTGCCATTTTATTGTAAAACACAAAATAGGAAAAACAGAGATCGCAATATTTGTACATGAAAAAACGCCTTTTATTTAATGATTAAACAACGCAATGTACATAACAGCACGACCCTAAGCAAAATCATGATGCCTCGGGTAAGACACCAGATTGTTCAACAATTAAGAAAACAAAGTATTACTGTTTGTGAGCCACAGGAACAATCTCCTGAATAGACCAATTGCATAATCCTTGTCCTGGCACGCTTGGATGAATCCAGGCGTCCATGTCGCAGTCACTGTCTCCTTCTTCGGAATCTGAAACAGCGTTGATGGCCTCGTGACACACTCCACTAGCAGTGATGGTTATCGGTCCTCTGAAACGGGGTGCCCCTGCAGCAGGCGTTGATGACGACGGTTGATATCCCAGCCCAAATCGGTCCATCTTCACGGGAATATCCAGCACCTTGCCCCAGCCTTTTGTCTCACCTGTCTTTACTAGAGCCTGAGCCTCCTTGTATGACGAGACGGCCACCTCTGACGCTTTACTCGGCCCGAGACTTTTGTCTTTGATGCGCAACCCTTCAAAGGCTTGACAGGGTGTTTCATGAATCTCGCCGTCAACTTCTACGTACTTGAATGATGACAGATGGCTAACCAATATATCTTCTTCTCCACAGACTGTGACCACACTGTCCCCTACCATGTATTTCAGCTTTTGGTGCAAGGTAGATGTGACTGCCCCAGCACCATGGATCCAGGGTCGTCCGAGAAGGCAGCTGTATGCTGGCTGGATGTCCATAATATAAAATTCAGTTGCGAAAACCTCCGGCCCCACCTGTAGAGGTAATGTTATGGATCCAAAGACTGTTCTTCGTGTACCATCAAATTCCCTGACCACCAAGTCACTAGGCGTACAAAGGATTCCTCTGACATCCAGTTTCATCATTGCTTTCTAGGGCAGCACGTTCAAGGAAGATCCAGTATCTACCAATACATGAGACATGACTGAGCCCCTACACTCAACTGAGACGTGCAACGCCATGTTATGCTCTCTCCCCTTTGGGGTCAAATCAAAGTCTGTAAATCCCAAGCTATGGCCTGCGTTCACATGTGTCAACACCCCCTCCAGCTGATTCACGGAAACATCTTGGGGTACGACGACGTATCCAGAACTTTCAACAATGCATTTCTGTGAGCTTCGGAACACAATAGCAACGACAGTATGGATATCTTTGACGGCGTCTGTTGAAGGTGCTCAACAATCTTATAATCACTCTTGCGAATAAGGCGCATGAACTCTTCCACATCCTTCGATGACGTTTCTTTTTCGTTCCTCTGCACCGGGGCATTCTCATTCATCTTTCCTTTTCCCTTCGCCAGTCGTTCAGCCTCTACCTCCGACAATATAAAGATTCTCCCACTTCTTGTCATCCCTCCGGTACCGACGATGTTGTCTACAACCTCAACTGGCTGTTTATTAATATCAATTTTCACCCCATCACAGTATGCTTCCAACCCATAAGTCCAGGGGACTGCCTTAGTGCTCTCATAAGGGACTGGTCCTGCCTTGGTGATAGTGATCGGTGGTCGCCTGGCTGGCGCCGTTATAGTTATCGTTTTTCAGGGGATCGTCACAGTAGCTACATCACTTCGCCTGTCTGCTAATACCTCTGCAGGTTCCTCAACTGCCATTCTGTTGAATTGCAATGTGCCTCCATCTATCAGGGTCTGAATACCCTTCTTCAATTCATCACAACCCCCAGCTTGGGTCCAACACTCTAAACAATACTCGTCGCAGCCTGGATACACACCTCCTTGCAATAACCTGCTCTTTATCTTGCACAACGGTGTCTTGAGGTCGTCAACATTCATAATCAAGTTCAAACCCTCCTCAGTTAAAATGGCATTTGCCCCATGGTTGGGCATGGGCTTTTGTACTATGTTCGGACCCGCCTGTCCAAAGTTGATAGCCTTACTATCCAATAGATCCTGCACCACATGTTTGAACGCGTGGCAACCCTCTGTATCGTGGCCAGGAGCCCCGGAGTGGAATTCACAGTGCTTGCTTGCGTCAAAGCCGTACGGAGGAGTGCCTGTTACTGGCGCCATAGTCCTTTTTTCCACCAAGTTCAAACCCAGTAACGTCTGTAGCAATTCGGCATACGTTGAAGGAGGCGTTTCAAACACCCTCCTTGGTTTGCCCCCTGGATTCTGCGCTGAGCAGGATGTACCCCCTGTTGTGGCTGCCGTTGCTGTTGTTGTATTGGTTGTTACTGAAATGGAATAGTAACACTTGCCACCTGCTACGGCTGATTGTACTGGTTTCGACCTCTGCCCCGGCCTCGGCCTCGGCCCCCAAAAACTGCACTTGCATCACCTTGACGGTGCCCACCGAAAGCCCTTCTGTTACTGCCAGTTGAAGTGGATTCCTCAGCTTGGAATCTTCCCTGTTTAACGTTGCTTTCAATCTTCTCTCCCATCAGGATTAAGTCTGAGAAACTGCCCAAAGAAGTATGAAACAACTTGTCATAAAACATGCCAGTAAATGTTCCTATAAACATATCATTCATTTCTTTATCCTCCAAAGGAGGATGAACTCGAGCAGCCATGTCGCGCCATCTCTGCGCATACTCTTTGAAGCTCTCGCCCTTCTTCTGGGACAATCCCTGTAATTGGACCCGGTTGGGTGCCAAGTCGCTGTTGTACTTATAGTGAGCCACAAACGCTTCAGCCAGCTGCTTCCATGTCTTTATCTGAGTTGGTTCCAATCCCATATACCACTCAAGGGAAGGACCAAACAAGCTATCTTGAAAGAAATGCATCAGCATCCTCTCATCGTTTGAATACGCCGACATCCTTTTGTAGTATGACCGCACGTGCACCTTTGGACAGGTATCCCCCTTATATTTGTCGAATGTGGGAGCTTTGAATTTTATTGGTACCCTCAGGCCAGGCACCAGACCCATTGTAGTCATATCTAAGCCAACAGCGCTTTGATTCACGACCCCTTCATCTGCTCCTCGAGCATCTTGATTCTCTGAGAGTCATCCATAAGACCTTCGAAACCTCCACCGGAGAAAGCATCCTCTTGCTGATCTTCTAGCCAATTACCGTTCCCAGTTCCGTATCCATCGTACCCGTTGTTACGGCCAACTCTAGTCTGATTCATTACAGGGCCTCGCCCCCTGTTACCATACCCTGGAGCGACTCCTGCAGGTCCAAAAGCCATTAACCCAGCGCCATTTCCATTTCTGAATCCGCCATAACCCTGATTAGTCATACCAAATCCGTCCTGTCCGAAGCCCTGAGCGTTGAAGCCGTACTTCCCAGCATGATCAAACCCATGGTCATTGAAGCTGAATCCATTATTACCGAAGCCATTACCTCCCATATTATCACCCAGGTTGACATCTCTGAGCCCAACGTTGTTGACGACAGTCTCGTTACCGATTCCAACATTACTGTTCCCGGCGGCAGCGCCATTGTTCACATTCACAACAGGTATGTTTACCACATGTGGAGCTACCGGTGTGGGGGTACCATCCCCGTGAATAGTGTCAACTCGCACAGAATTATGGTCTTCATTTCCGTGCCCAGCATTTCTCACCAACAAAGGCTGCACCAAAGCTTGCAAATTCTCCTGGCCTTTCGCAATGGTCTTCATTGTCTGCATGAATAGCGCCAGCTTCTCACGCATATCCTGCATTTCATTCTGCATCTGATCCATAATTCTTCGGCAGTTGGTGCGAGTGGAATATCGGTGCGGGCGCTGACTTTCAATCCTGAAAAGACCTGGACAGCGCAGGAAGTGAGATACAATTCAATAATCACCTGTAATGCAATATGAATGGGAATGCAATGCAATATGTGTCTGTGCATTAGGGAATATCATTCCCCGATTCTAGTGCGAATGTGCCAGTGTGGTGACAGTGACAGCAATACGAAGATCGGAGCCGAATCATAGAAAACACCTCATATATTGCAGAGAAATCCATTAAGCCCAGAATACAATATCAATGAATGTACAATAAGAAGGCATGACCTCGACCAACAATCCTGGTGATGGTCAGCGCTATGCAAATAAAGCATACACATTAATACATGAAATGGTCAAGTGCTCCCATAAGCCTGGTACCCTTCTAATAACTTCTTAGTCTCTGGATGACTTGGTCGGGTAAGCAGACCCTCAACAAGTAGATCTCTTCGCTTGAGGACGCGTCGCAAATCACCAGCGGATTCCTCCCATGCCCCTTCTCCGAAGCGATCCTCTAGCTTCCGCTTCTGAGACACAGCCTCTTTCTTGCTTTCGATGGCCTTGTTCAATGCATTCTGGAGACTATATCTTGCCATCACCTCCTCTTCATATTTCTTAGTGCTAGCCTTCAACTGTTCTTCGAGTGCAGAAATTTGTTGCTTCAATTTGTCTTCCCTCTTTTTGTTGTTGGTTAGCGTAGCATTCCACGTCTTGTTACAAGAAGAGATTTCCCGGTGGGCGGCATCGAGTGCTTTCTTTTTGGACTCCAACATGTCATGAGAGCTTCTGAACTCTTTCCCCAGGCGTTCACGCTTCTTTTTCTCTTCAGTCAATTCAGCACCTAGCCGGTTTACTAATTCAATCTGCTGTTGGAAAGAATGCACAACCTTGTTCTTCTCACTACGCATCTGAGCCAGTTCCTTTTCTAACCCTTCATTGATCTTCATCAAGGCTTATTTTTCTTTTACAACTCGCTCGTAGACCTCCATAGTAACAGTGATTGGTTCTTCCACCGGAATATGAACAGGGACTAGTGCAGCTGGAAATGGCATCAACAACTGTTTTGCCCTCTCTTGGATCCAAACTTTGTATGGTACATAAGCCTGACAATCATTCTTCCCCAACAGTGGTTTCCCTCTTCTGTTGATGCGCATCCAAGCATGCTGGAGCTTAGCTAGTAATTCTCCATTCAACTCACCGGTGAAGTACAGAGATTCCTGTACTTCTTCCTCCTTAGGTGGGTTCTTCAACGCGTATCCAAACTGGCGAACGAACAGAGATGGGTTATAATTGATGCACCCTTTTCTTCCTATCAAAGGAACATTAGGATACCCCGAACAACTGAAAATGAGCTCAGACCCCAACAAGTCTCGGTCAAACCACTCAATGTCTTCAGAAGATAGTCTTGTCAGGCGCTCTGGCCAATCAGCTGTAGTTGCACTATCTACAAAAGGTCCCTTCAGGGGGAGATGGCTCTTAAACCACATATTCAACAGCGGCGCACAACAGTAAACAGTCTTTCCTCTTCTATTTTCATTTTTGTAGTGCAATGAATGATAGAGATCTCCAATCAAAGTGGGTACCGGGTTGCCAGCAGCAAACAAATGAAAAGCGTCCAAGTCCACAAAATTGGGTAAGTTGGGAAACAACACTATTCCGTAGATGCATAGAGCCAAGATAGCATTAAAGACTATCCAGCACCCACTCTTGGCGCATTCTTGAGCTTTGCCAACCAGAAAATCAAGGGAGAAACCTGGAACCCCAAGCCAAGAAGTCACTAATAGTTCAGAAGCGTTCATGTGCAAGGCCTTAGCTAAGTCCTCCAGCTGGGGCTTAGCGTCACGATGGATGAAAGGAACCTTATTTTGTACCGGCAGCTCGATAAACTCTGCGTATTCTTCCATGGTAGGCCCCAAAATAAAGTCAGCAAACGTGAAACATCTCAATGCAGGGTCATAGAATTGCATCAAGGTGTACAGCCCATTCATCTCAACAGCAGTTGGCTTGCAGACCAGTCTCAACAATCTTCCATGACTCATCCTGAAACTTCTCCTAACCTCCTCATCAGCAAGGGACATCAGACCAAGTATGAGAGTAGTGTCCGGTGTAGGTAACTTGTACGCAACTGTCTTTCTCAAACCAGCCATGATCAATAAGCAGAAGTCCGGGCACTAGAATCAGGGAATATGCAAATGCACCTGCAGCACAGACGCACGTTAATGAAATGCACATGATAATGGTTATGCGAGCAATGCAATGCAAATAGATGCAACAGGGACCAAATGCCATGGCTGAGAAGCCTGAACCACATCATAAGCCTCAGATAGACCATCCATAATTCCTCAAACCCTGGTCTTAGACAGACCCAATATGAAGCTTCAACTCTGGTCTCTGATAGACCCCATATCATAACTCCATCTGGTCTCTGATAGACCCCTCAACTGTCCATAAATACCCTGAATCTCAAATCAAGAAACAAACCGGTATCTGAAGGTCTAGTTACCTGCATAGCCCCAAACCCTCTCACAGGTAGGTGTCCTAGTAACTGACAATAGTATGGCATCCTATGCGGTCGTCGGCGTCACAGACTTTCAGGGTCGATGATACGATTCCCAGAAGGAGTGGCATCATCAAATCCTGAAGAGGCCTCACTTAGCCAACTTCCAAATGATCGGTTCCCGGAGTCGACAATCCAACTAACCAACAACCCCTTCGACCCAAAGGGTAGAAAAAGAAGTCAACCAGAAGAACCTTGTCCGAGTGTAGATTTCGTGGGACACTAATGCAAGCAAAGCCGGCACGCCCCCACTACTTTCTACTCTAATTCTAAGTGCACTCAAGCCCAGGTCCGGCTTATCTCTCAATCATAGAATCACCCGTCACACCCCAATACAGCAATAATAACAATAATATAATGCTGAAAGTAAATGACAGAAAAAATAAATCCATACAAAATCCTCGACGGGAAAACAAGCGTTAGGATTGACTCGCTTAAGGGACGTTGGATCCCAAATGCATAAGGAACTATCGCAGTCCTTAGCAGCCAGGGGATGTTGGATCCCCAGCAGAGTCGCCAGCTGTCGCTACTGTGAAAATCGGCGCCGGTTGAACAGAAGAGTCGCCACCGTGCGTTATTTATCCCAACGGGGGGAAAGGGAACGCTCGAGGTAAACCTACCGCGAATACGGGAAAGGAATGGTCATCGCAACCAAATCCTGGATTCGGGAGTCGATTACGCAAGGGGAAGGTATTAGCACCCCTCACGTCCGTCGTACTCGACGGGATCCATGCTTGTTTTCTGGTACGGATTGTTATTCTATCTACTCTACAGGTCTGGGGTTAAAAGAAAATAAAATGACTCGGCAAAGTATCGCACTTTATGCCTACGTATTCCCGTCTGGAACGAGAAATCAGAGTCAACGTAGTTCGCCTACCTACGGGAAAGGAGGGGAAGGTTGCTCGCTAGGATATCACATCCTATGCCTACTGTTGCACCCCAAAATTTGACCAACAATTATTAATCCATCTAGTGTTTGAAAGTTGATACCCTCATCAGACAGTTCAAAAGATCCTCAGAGGAATTGGTTGAAACCAGGTTTGTGTGCTTCATAGCTTGAGAGTTGTGGGTGTTTCTCAGATGATTCTGAGACTTTGAGAAAGAACTTGGTGTTTTGAGAAATCCTATGAGATGTCTTGATAGCCATCATGAAGCCCAGAGAAGTCATTATGCAAGAGTTCAGAGGATTCAACCATGAATGGTAGAATTAGGGTTTTGACTGGGTCAATCCTAGATCAGCTGAAGTTTTGGAGAAGATTGAGACCCAATCCAAGGGCCATGAGAGCATGGAATGATGCATAGAGATGTTATAAAGATGATTCCTAGACCAACTCATCATGGTTGAGGAGTTTGAGAAGTTTCAAGTCAGGGTTTCCAAGGATTGTCAGTGAAAAAACCCTAATTTGACCCCTATCTTCCAGGAAGTTTTAGCTCTAGATGTGATTGATATATCATCTTCCCCACAACATGAATGTTGTAGAGTTTGTTCTTAGCTTTAATTTGAGTGGTGTAAGTCCTTGATAGGAGTTACAGAGCTCAAGTTATGGTTTTGACAAATTACAGGTCAGCTGAGGTGTGTGAATCTGGGTCCTTGAAAGTCACCCAACTTGCAGACAACTTTTGCCCTAGTAGGATGATTCCTATGATTTCTTGGTCAACATGAATGTTGTAGAGCATCTTCTTAGCTTTAATTTGAGTGGTAGAAGTCCTTTATAGGATTTGTGGAACTCAACTTATGGTTTGAACAAGACAGGGGTATTTTGGTCATTTGTCAGTTATAGGTCATTTTAGCCAATGCCTAAAACTCCTATTTCCAAGCCTCAAATGGAAAAACTCAAAACATGAAAGTTGTTCAAAATGTGATTTTAAGTCTAGAAAGAAGGTCATGAATTGTTGGAAAAGCTCATAGCATGGATTTGCATGATTGGTCAAAAATGAACTAAAAATGGCATATAAGTTTAAAAAGTTGGAATTGGAAATTGGTTTGGAAGATTTAGGAATCCAAATGGGGTCATCCAATATATCATTTTGATTGGAAAAACCATTCTAAATACAATGGTTCAAGCACATTTTTGAGTTTAGTGGAAAAAATAAAAGTTACTTAAGGTTACTTATGATTAAAGAAACATAACCAAGTTGGATCAAGCTTGGAATGCAAGGGAAAGTGTAAGATGGTGCTGGAAACTTCCATAGAGTGCTATATAACCATGAAATGAACATTGAGAAAGGGTTGGATTTTCATTTTTTGGGCAAAGACCTCACAAATTCTCTCATTCTTTCTCATTGCATTTTGATTCCAATTCCACAAAACCTTCATCAAATCATCACCAATACTGATTTCATCATATTCAACCATCATCATGGATTAGAATTCAGCCAAGTTTGGATTGCAATTGGTTCAGTTTAGTGCACTTTCTTCATCAAGACACAAATTGCAATTTCAAGTGGATCTCAAGATTCAAGCGTGCTACACAAGATCTTTTGCATACAGAAAGATCATCATTAAGAAAAGATTGATTTTAGACAGTTTCAAGCATTGAAGAGGAGTATAACCATTGCTGCCATCATCAAGTTGCAGGTTGGTAAATTCATTCAATTCTCTCTGTTTGCATAGTTTTAGATCATGTGGTTAGGGTAATTATGACTAGCAACCATTAGGGATGGATCCTGAGAAGTTAGAGCTCATTCTGTGGAGTTTAAGAATTGGACATCATACTTTGAAGATCAAGAACTGGTTGGTTATTGAGTTTTATTATTAATGCTTTAGTTTAGGTAGATCAGTGATGCATAAAGATTAGTTTAGTACCAAGAATTTGAGGTTTCGCGAGGATGAAAACCTTGAGCTTTAATGGAGGTTGAGCTTCGGGTTTGCAGTTTGAGGCTGTTTTAGTGCAAGCTGAGGGCATGGCTGTGTTTGGGGAAGAAAGCTGAGCAAGTTTGCTTTTTACATGAGGGAGTTTGGCTGAGAAACGAGAGAGAACAGGCTGGTAGAAGGTAGCTGCATGAGAGGGTCGTGCATGGCTGTATCAAACCCTAACCAGGCGTGAGGAAGAAGATAGCTGTCTGTCGTTGGATCAAGTCAAGGAAATTGACTGGAATGTTAATCGCACGGTTGTGGTTTAAACGCAGAACGGAGGGAAACTTGAGCTAGCCAAACGCAGTCGTTTGGTTTAGTGAAAATTCTGGGCTTACCCGCTTCATATCTGCACCCCCCACGCGCGCTGGCCCATTTGAAATGAACTATCTGGCCCTTCTATTTCCACCCCCTCCCTTTCATATTATTTTGACTTCTTTTTAATTCTTAATATTTTTGCAATCTTAATAAATTCATAAAAAATTGATAAATGGCTCTTTTTTGGTCATTCTTTTTTCTATGTGGAGATAATTTTGTGTAGAAAAATATAAAAATAAAAATGAAATTTTATTTTTAATGTAGAATTATTAATGGTATTTTCTTTTAAATAGTGTATTTTCTTTCTTTTAGTTGATACCTTATCTTGCAAGAATTGTTTTAGAACCTTCCCTTTGGTTTTTTAATCCATTCTTTTTTGTGTAATTAGATATTGAACCCTAGTTTCATGTAGGATTTATCCCTTGATTTTAGAAATTAAATTTGATGTAGTTTGATTGTTGGACATTTAGGTGCTCTAATTAGGGTTTTAAGTTGTATAGGTAGACTTCAACAAAATTGTTTTGGGGTTTATAGGCCAAATTAGTGTATGGGGAATATATGGGTTAAGGGTAAGTATGTATAGAACCCCCTAGAATTTTGCTAGAATATTGCATGGTGTTTTAGTATTTTTCATTGATTTTCGAATGTATGGATAGTATGTGTGTTGCTTAAAGGCATAAGTTGTATTGTTGTGTTTTCTTTCCTTCTCTTTTGAGTGTGTGAGTTTTGAAGATTGAGTTGAAGACCTTGTGGATCATCATGGAAGCTTTGAAGACCTTGCAGAGGAGTTTAGCATAGCTTTTGTTGTTTTGTTTATAGGTTTATAGGTGCATAGGCAGAGCCCTAGATAGAATACTTTGTTCAATAAACAAGGAGTGTCTTGTTCACCTCCTTTCTTCTCTATGACACAGAGTCCCTTAAGGGTATTCACCTCTCTCCTTTGGAGGGATTAGTGACCTTGCCCTATAAGGTAGAACTTTGAGAGAGCCTTTCCTTTGATGTTAAGTTCTCAATGGCATCCTTTGGAAGTCAGTGAGTACTGTAACATCCCCACCTCATCTTGTTAACTGAATCTTGTTTGCTGGAGCATTGGAGTCATTGAAGATAGAAGCTAAAGCTTTGAAGAGGATGATTCCTTGAAGATTATTGAAGTCTGAGGACTCTGTGAAGATCAAGTTGGTGCCTGAAGATCCCTGAAGATAGTGAAGCCTGAAGGTAGAGCTGATCAAAGGAGCTGAAGCTCAAAGGGAAAAGATGAGTTGATACTCATGTTGTAGGGTTGATACCTGGAAAGCAAGTGATCTCTGAAGTCTGAAGACTGGGTTGCTGCTGGAGGAGCTGAGGCTTTCTTCTGTTTTCTTTGATGTATTGTGTGTTTTGTCTGATTTGTCTGCTGCATTAGACTAAGCCCATTTAGAATAAGTTCAGTCTAAGAGCATGAGTGCATCTGATTGTATTGTTATTGCTTGGCTTTGCTTGCGGGTATTCGGTAGAGCCCAGCTCCCTTGCCCATGTGTTTATTTTGCTTGATAGCATGATGTCATTCTCTGTCTGTATGATTGCAGTTTACTGTTTTTGCTCGATGGCATGTTGTTTATTTTGATTACTGTTATTTCATGACTGGCTTGAGGTTGAGACGAGCTTGTGGAGGCTGAAGCCCCACACACATTTCCTCCCTCACTTGCATTGCATGCATTTCACTGTTAAAGCTGATGCTTTTGTCTGTTTTGGTGTATCATTGACATGATCCCTTAGGACTCTCATTTCCTCTGATGAGGATTTGATGATAGACTTTTAGGTTGAAACCTATGCATGATAACATCTAGGAGTTCCCTGTTTAAACCTCAACCATAGGATGAATCCATGGCATGATAACAGTAGGACTTGATAGTCTCCCTCCTAGTCGGGCCTGTTCTCTTCTCATCTCAAAGCAGTTTAAGATACAGTAATCATGAATGATTTCTTTCGTACGTTACGAGCCTTAAGCTATCTGAGAAAGGATTGTGGGAGAGTTTCTTTTCCACAGTCTGGATGTTTAGTATGGTACCCTTTGGGTGACATGCGACGCATTCACTCTCAGGTCATAGTCTCTAGTGCGGTTGAAATCGCAAACATAATAAAAAACACTTCTTTTAGGAGATAACCCGTAGTTTCCCGAACTACGTTTGCTCTGATCTTTCATACCAGATGAAAGTACGTAGGCATAGGATGCGATATCCTAGCGAGCAACCTTTCCCCCGTAACCCCGTAGTTTCCCGAACTACGTTTGCTCTGATCTTTCATACCAGATGAAAGTACGTAGGCATAGGATGCGACATCCTAGCGAGCAACCCTTCCACCTTCCCCCGTAGTTAGCCGAACTACGTTGACTCTGATTTCTCGTTCCAGACGGGAATACGTAGGCATAAAGCGCGACACTTTGCCGAGTCATTTTTCTTTTCTTTTTCAACCAGCCTTGATAGGTAGATAGATTATAACCAACCCGTCCAAGTAAACAAACAAGCGAGGATCCCGTCGAGTACGACGGACGTGAGGGGTGCTAATACCTTCCCCTTGCGTAACCGACTCCCGAACCCAGACAATGGTTGTGACGACCTTGTCTTACCCTTTTTCGTCAGGTTTTTCCGATCGTTTCCTTTCCCGCTCTGAGGGATAAATAACGAAAGGTGGCGACTCTTCTGTTTTGCCGGCACCTTATTTTCGCGCAAGCGACACCTACGTACTTTCATACAACATGAAAGATCAGAGCAAACGTAGTTCGGGCCACGTACGACACAAGTCTGTCTTGGTTGTTTTTATCTCCTTCTAAAAAAGGGTTTTTCAGATTACTGGTCCAAGCGGACAAAAATTAACGTTTTGATGAGTTCACATTCTTTTACGGAAGAAGTGTCTTTTATTGTGTTTGAAAGATTTATTGTGTTTTTCTGTTTGTTTTGAGAAAGAAGAGACAGAACTCTAACCTACGGTTGAAAAGGGAAATCAAATTAACCTAATGTTATCATGCATGGGTTAAGACCTAATGTCTATCATGATCCTCTCTTGCGCAGAGAGAAACAGAGATCCTAAGGGATAAACGGAAACAGAAACAATAGCATATATACAATAAAGCAGTAAAATGCATGGATGCAACAATACAAGCGAGGCAAGGGAGTCCCACTCAACCTCGAACCTAGAAAACAACAGGCAAAAGCGAACAAAATTCGCTTTCAACCTAACAGATTAAATGGCAAACAATACAGTCAGGGAAATTCAAACAATACATCAAAAATTATAAACAGCTAAAATAAACAGCAAACATCAATCTTCATCAACATCTGTCTTCAAGTCATCATCTACAAGCTTCAAGCAAGCATCAGTCTTCATCTTTAAGCCTTCAAGCAAGGTCTCTATCTTCAATCTTTCAATGGCTTTTCTTCAAGTCTCACTCTCCAAGATGAGCAGCAGTCAACAAGATGAATTGGATGTTAAACAGTCAATTGCCTACCAAGGGTGGCCTACTGACTGTTAACATGATACTGACAGTTTTCTCTCAAAAGTTCTATCTTTTAAATACATTCACTAATCCTTCCAAAGGAAGGAGGTGGATATTTAAAAGAGACTTTGAATCATAGAGAAAGAATGGAGGCAAACAAGACCTTCCATGTTTGTGAATCAAGTTCCTATTCTAGAGCTCTACCTATCTCCTAGATCCTATAACCTTCAACAGCTGCCAGCAAGATACTCTCCTCATCAACTCTGGAAATTGATCTTCATTCTTTTAGTCTTCAATGGGCTTCATCAGCAAAGTCTTCAGCTCAAACCCAAACCCCAAGTAGGCCCAATACCCCACACAGTCAAACAATAACCCTAAAAAGGGCACACCACACAATCAATCAACTATGGAAAATATACTAGTAGTAATAATAGAATAGGGGAAGTCTAACATTTTCTAAGGGATCTATTACTTACCCTCAATACCCCTATAGTCCCATCACTTAATTTGTCCTAAAGAAAACCCAAAAGAAATTTGTTTTGTTAGACCTATACTATATTCACAACCCTAAATGATTAGCCTAATGTTTTCTAACTAAACTATCTAAAATAAATCCTAAAAAATTGGTATAAAAATCAAGGGGGCACCTAATATATGTATCTAGTTATACTAAAAAAAAATTGGCCTAAAAAGATTATGAGAAATACCTAAAAGAAATTCTACAAAAACTATATACAAACTAAAAGTATTAAAACGGCATTAAAAGAAAAAAATATGCAAAAAATATTAAAAGAAAATAAAATGGAAATTTTATTACATGATATTTTTCTACACAGAAATATGAAAATGGTAAAAAAAAAAAACAACCAATCAAAAATATGGAATTTCCAATTTATTATGAATTTTCAAACAATTAAGAAAAATAAAGGAAATCAAAATGAATTAAAATGAACTAGGGGTGCAGTAAGTAAGAAAATGCATTGGAAAATGGATGATGGGCCCAGACTGGGGGTGCGCGTAGCAAGGCGCGCCTGGGCCCAGTTTAATCAGAAAATACAAAAGAAAAATAAAAACAAAACGGTGCAGAAAGTAACAAATGCAGTTCAATTGGGAATGGGTCTGGCAAGTGGGGGTGTGGCTAGCATTTTGGACTAAGCCCAAGAAGGGACTCTAAATGAAACGAAGCGTTTTGTAGCTTCAGACTCTTCCCTCTCATCTCAACTTTAAACACAGGCCGTTAGATGTGAGTCTTGGTCAATGGCTTATTTCTGATCCAACGGCGTTGAACTCGTCTTCTCCAATGGACCTAGGGTTTCTACCATGAACACCATGAACGAGCTTTGTTGCACCAGACTTCAACACACTTATACAGCTTCGTTTCTCCATAAAATTAAAATCCGTAAAAAGCAAAGATGCTCTATTTCTCGAGCAGAATACAACCATGCTAATAATTCTCACTGATACCAACTGAATCAAGAAACCCGATGGTACACTTCCATGGATACTCAAACTTCCAACTTCTTCTTTTTCCAATTTCTTGTCATCAAAATACTCACCTTGTATCACTAATTAACCTAAGCTAAACCACATGAATTAAAACCTCCTATTCTTCTAGTTCTAGATCCAAACAGTTGGTGTGCTCAAATATCAACCTCCACCAAATTCAGTCAAAATCTCCAGAATTATTCATCTAACTACCTAGGTTATTCTTACCCTAACCAATCTACATCATGCTAACTAAATCAAGCTAAATCGAAGAAGATACTAACCTGGTGCAAAACTGAAAACAGATGGTGAAATCCTTGGATTCACAGCTAGCAATGCTCTAGACTTGATCAATGGAGGTGGATCTTGATACTGTATGCAACAACTCTTGCTCAAATGCTTTGGATTCTTGTAACCAACTCTTTTTGCAATTTGAATGATGAACTTGCAGCACACGATTATGACTTCAATACACTCAGATCTTGCTTGGGATGTGATCAATGATGATCATGGAGCATGGTAGGATCAAGAACTTTGAAGAATGATGAAGAATTGAGAGAATTTGGATGAATTTGCAAAAATGCAAGAGAGAATGAAACTATGTGTTTTGGGTCAAAATGAAGTGCAACCCTGCATTGAATGAGCTCTAGGGTTTATATAGATGCCCATGGAATCATCTAGAAATTGCTGGAAGTTCCTTGCACACAAATCCCTTGTGATTTGGCATATGTTACTTTAATCATAAGCAAGCCATGATAACTCTCCAATTTTGAACTAAACTCAAAAATCCACTATTGCCAATGGTCTCAAAACATTATTTCCAATCAAAATGACCTATAATTTCATCCCATTTGGACATGTTATGAAAAATTCCCAAAAAATGGCTATTTAATGACTTAAATCATGCCTTAATTAGGTCATTTTTGCAAATATGAGCTACACCCATTTTCAAACCTCCATGACCACTTTTCTAGATTCAAAACATCATTTGGAACAACTTTTATGTTGTGAAGTTTTTCATTTGAAGCTTCCTTGTATGAGTTTTAGGCATATGCTTGAAATGACCCGTAATTTCCAAATGACCAAAATACCCTTTGCTTGCCAAAGACATAAGTAGAGTTCCACAAATCAGAGGAAGGCATACCATGCCTTTCTAGAAAGATAAGATCATGAGGAACAACTTTCATGTTGGCCAGAAATCCATTTGAAAGCTCCTTGAGGGGTAAAGGTTGCTTGGAAGACAAGTAACCTTCATAGACAAAATTTCAGATGCCTCAGATGACCTGTAACTTGCAAGAACCATAACTTGAGTTATATAAATCTCCTTGATGTCTTCCACCACTCAAATTAAAGGTCTTGAGATCCTCTACAAGTTTCATGTCGGCCAAGGATCCATTTGAAGCTTGCATTTTGAATTATCTTGTTTGGAAGTTTGACCTAAATCAGGGGATTTTACACAGAAACCCTAATTTAGAAACTCCTCTTCTTCTTGATTTCTCCTTGGCACAACACCACATCCATGTCTACATGTCAAAAGAGGCATCCCACATCTTTCAAATAGACCTTGATGCCTTTCAATCAAAGCATTTGACCTAGGGTTGACCCAGATGAAACCCTAGTTGACTGTCTTCAACTACAGCTCTTGTAATCACATCAATGACTTGCCTCACTTTCAAAATGGCCCTATAGGTCCTCCATGATGTCTATATACCCTCCATGCTCAATTCACAACTCACAACTTCTTTGATGATCTTCAAATACCCTCAAGATAGGAGATAGATCCACTGCTTGATCCACTAACTTCTCAGATTTCAATTTCTTTCTGATGACTTGGATAGGCTTGAATTTGAATAGGCACCCCTTGATAGGCTCACAGAGATAAGAATAGTACTTGGTCCCTTGTTGGATGCCTTGATATGCTATGCTATGCAAATGATTAGACTATGTACATGACTTCTTATGCAAATGCTAATGCAATTGAAACATAAACCAAGTGAAGTAGGTTGAGCAAATTTTAAGGTGCAACAGTTTAGAAGGTGTTGGTTCAGATGTATATTTTTCAGATGGAGTTGTTATAGGTTGGGTTACAAGGAAGTTGTAACAGAGGGTTTCCTAGGTTTAGACACACGAGGAGGAGAAGGTGAAGGTGAAGGTATAGGTTCATGAAGAGTTTGATCAGATGTTAATGCCTCTTTTACAGTTTCCAGAATCTCTTCTAGACTTGCCTCTGGAGGATTGATCTCTTGCCTCTTGACTTTCTTAGGCTTGGCAGCAGCAGCTTCACCAGTAGCCTTCTTCTTGGGTTTAGAAGGTTCTTCTGCATCAACCTTTCTCTTCTTCTTGTGCATGGCCTCATAAAGATCTGGAGCAGGTTCACCTGCCTTCTGAACCAGATTTGCTGGTAGAGGAATTCCTTCATTCAGACACAATGTGATGTAGTCCAGAACAATCTCCTTTGGTTCATTAGCAAAGAACATAGGAAAATTTGCAACTGGAACTCTTCTTTGAGTGACCTCTTCAGAGTTGACTTTCTTTGGAGCAGAAGTAACCTCTTCTACAACTTTCATCCTCTAAAGACTCTTCTCGTTCAGAGGTTTTCCAACTGCAGAAGCTAGTTCTTCCTTCATTCCAGATTCTACCAGATGACCAACAAGACCATTCTCAGTTAGAATGTCTGAGATAAGTCTCCCCATTGGAATCCAGTTCCTCAGCTTCTGATGTTTGTTTCTGACCTCTTCCCTTGACTGTTTAACATGTGTCCATAGATGATTAAACAGAAGATATGGCAGATCCACCTTGGTGCTCTGACTCAGACAATACATAAAGTATAGCTGATCAGTGTTGACATAATCTGGAGAATTAGAGGATTTTCTATGATGAATGCAGCTTATGAAAATCTTAGCCCAGATTCTGTAAACTGACTTCAGATCCTTAACCTTGTTAGAAGCTACTCCAGATGAGCAAACTTCTTTATACACTTCAGTCATATCCACACGCCCAGATGGTAGATTAGTGACTCTATCAGTTTCCTCATATCCTATGAGTTTCCTAATCAAGTCTTCAGTAATGATGATTTCTTTGCTCAGAAAAAATGAAACTATGAACTTAGGATAACAAGACGCATGTATCCAGAATTCCTTTACCAAATGAGGGTAAACAGGTCCCATCAACCTGTCAAAAAACTTGGTCCAACATTGTGCATCAGCAATGGGACGAAGATCATACCCATTTTCTGCAAACGGTTCAAAGTTGACAATGGATTCACACAAAACTTCCAATTTGTCAACAGGTGTGAGTAGAGTTCTGATTGGTTCCTTAAAAGGGACAGCACCCATGTTTGATGAAGAAACAACAGCCATTGACGATTGGAACTGAGTAGATGTTGAAGATGAAATAGCCATGGAAGTTCTTGAAGTTTTAGGGTTTCTGAGATGTTTGGGTTTGAGAGAGAGAGATGGAAGCAATGAACCAAGAAGAAATGCATACAATGTGTGCGTGAGAGTGAAAAGTGTGAAGTGTGTAAAATTGTGGCATTTATAGAAGAAATTTAGGACACACAAAGGTCACACGATCAGCACGCTTGCAATTAGCATTTAATGAAAAAAAAATAATCATTTCAAAGCATTTATGATTCTGACAATTGGGGGGAAAAAACAAGAAACCAACTATTCAAACTTTACCTCAAACGTCTTTTCAGTATTGTGCATTCTATCTTTTCAGATTCTGAGTTACACGTGTTTGCTTGCATGTGCTTCTGAAAACTTTTTGAGAAATGAAACGTTAACCAACGTTCAGATCCTCTGAGGCTTGTTAGTTCAGATACACACAAAAATAATAATTCAAGAAATTAAATAAATGACAGATGAAATACTTCAGAGTTTAAACATTTTGCATCTGAGAAAGTTGCTTCTGATAAATATTATTCTGGACAGAATTCCATACCAATATTTTTTAAAATAAACTTAAATCTATCTTCAGCAAGGGGTTTTGTGAAAATATCAGCCCATTGATGATCTGTATCAACAAAGTCTAAGTTTATAATACCCTTCTGAACATAGTCTCTAATGAAGTGATGTTTAATTTCTATATGCTTAGCTTTAGAGTGTAAAATAGGGTTTTTAGATAAGCATATAGTAGAAGTATTGTCACAGAATATAGAAATATTACTCTCAAAGATCTGATAGTCTTCTAGCTGACTTCTCATCCAGAGCATCTGTGTGCTACATCCAGCATCAACAATGTATTCTGCCTCTGTAGTTGATAGAGCAATTATAGGTTGTTTCTTGCTGTACCAGGAGATTAAATTTCTTCCCAGAAATTGGCAACTTCCAGAAGTACTTTTTCTTTCAACTCTGTCTCCAGCGTAATCAGCATCACATAATCCAACTAGTTTAAATTCATCATATTTTCTGTAACACAAACCCACATTAGAAGTACCTTTCAGATACCTTAGAATCCTCTTAACAGCTGTTAAGTGTGATTCTCTAGGATCTGATTGGAATCTTGCACACAAGCATACACTGAATAAAATGTCAGGTCTAGAAGTAGTTAAGTATATAAGAGATCCAATCATACCTCTGTAGAGTTTCTGATCTACTTTCTTACTTACCACTTCCTTACCAAGAGTGCTTGTTGGATGCATAAGAGTTTTTTCCATCTTACTATCAGTCATGTTGAACTTCTTCAGAAGCTCTTTTACATATTTGGTCTAATGAATGTAAGTGAAATCTGGAGTTTGGTTGACTTGAATTTCCAGAAAGAATCTCAATTCTCCCATCATGCTCATCTCAAATTCAGCCTGCATACATTGAGCAAACTCCTTTCCCAGCGTAACATTTGTAGATCCAAATATAATATCATCCACATATATTTGACAAATTAACAGATCTTTCTTAAATGTTTTACAGAAGAGAGTTGTGTCCACTTTGCCTCTGATAAAATTTTTCTCCAGAAGAAAATTACTTAATCTCTCATACCAAGCTCTGGGAGCTTGTTTTAAACCATAAAGATATTTCTTAAGTTTAAAAACATGTTCTGGAAATTTATCACTTTCAAAACCAGGAGGTTGATGAACATAGACTTCCTCTTCTATAATCCCATTTAAGAAGGCACTCTTATCATCCATCTGATATAGAGTGGTGTTATTTTGTGCAGCAAAAGAAATGAGTAAATGAATAGACTCTAACCTGGCCACAGGAGCATAAGTCTTTGTGTAATCAATTCCTTCTTGCTGACTATAACCTTGAGCAACAAGCCTTGCTTTGTTTCTTTCAACTTCTCCTTTTTCATTCAACTTGTTTCTGAAGACCCATTTAGTTCCTATAATGTTGAATCCTTTTGGTTTTGGAACCAAATCCCAAACGTCATTTCTTGTGAATTGATTGAGCTCTTCTTGCATGGCAATTATCCAGTCATTCTCTTGCAGAGCTTCATCCACAGAAGTTGGTTCAATAACTGACACCAACCCAAATAATGACGCTTCAGATGATCTGAGATAGGATCTTGTTCTTATAGGGTCATCCTTCTTTCCAATGATCACATCCTCTGGATGAGAGGCCTTGATTCTGGAAGATGATCCTCTAACATTTGATTCTTCAGACATATTCAAGTTGTTCATTTGAGAAGATAAAGGAGTTGCATCTGGCGTTGCTTCTGGCTCTTTCACTTGAACCTTTTCTGCCTCTGAGCCTTCAGAGTCTGTGAGAATTACTTCTCTATCTGCAGAACTTTCAAACTGCTTTGGGTTTTGAATGCCAAGCTTATCATCAAATCTAACATGTATAGATTCCTCCACAATCTGTGTTTCAGTATTGTATACTCTGTAGCCTTTAGAGCGTTCAGAATATCCAAGCATGAAACACTTATGTGCTTTAGAATTAAACTTGTTTAGATTCTCTTTAGTGTTCAACATATAACATATACATCCAAAAGGATGTAAATAAGAAAAGTTGGGCTTCCTGTTCCTCCATAATTCATAGGGAGTTTTTTCCAGAAGAGGTCTTACAGAGACTCTGTTCTGAATATAAAAAGTTGTGTTTATTGCTTCTGCCCAAAAATGCTTTGCCAGATTAGTCTCGTTGATCATGGTTCTGGCCATTTCTTGCAAAGTTCTATTTTTCCTCTCTACAACTCCATTCCGTTATGGAGTTCTAGGGCAGGAGAAATCATATGCAATGCCATTTTCTTTAAGATATTTTTCAAAATATTTGTTTTCAAATTCGCCACCATGATCACTTCTGACTTTAACAATTTTAAAATCTTTTTCATTCTGGACTTGTTTGCAGAAGTCAAAGAACACAGAATGTGACTCATCCTTGTGTTTTAGGAATTTAACCCATGTCCATCTGCTATAGTCATCCACAATGACTAATCCATACTTCTTGCCTCTGATGGATGCAGTTTTCACTGGTCCAAACAGATCAATGTGAAGTAACTCTAATGGTCTTGAAGTTGAAACAACATTCTTAGTTTTAAAAGAAGATTTTGAAAATTTTCCTTTTTGACATGCTTCATAAAGAGCATCTGAGTTGAACTTCAACTTAGGAAGTCCTCTGATCAGATTAAGTTTATTAATCTGAGATATACGTCTCATATTAATATGCCCCAATCTTCTGTGCCAGACCCATTGCTCATCATTAACAGACATAAGGCATTTTACATTTTGAACCTTAAGTTCTGAAAGATTGATTTTATAAATGTTGTTCTTCCTCTTTCCATTGAATAGGATTGAGCCATCCTTCTGACTAACAGCCTTGCAACATTTTTGATTAAAGATTATGTCATAACCATTGTCACTTAGTTGACTTATGGACAATAAATTATGTTTTAATCCTTCTACAAGTAAAACATTAGATATAGAGGGAATGTTACCATTTCCAATAGTATCAGAGCCAATTATCTTGCCCTTCTGATTCCCTTCAAACTTGACGTCTCCTCCAGATTTAAGCTCCAGGCTTTGGAACATAAACTTTTCTCCCATCATGTGACGTGAGCAGCCAGAGTCCAGGTACCATGACTGGCGTCTTGACTTTGCTGCTAAATACATCTGCAACAGGTATTATCTTATCCTTAGGTACCCAGATTTTTTTGGGTCCTTTTGGGTTAGTTTCTATAAAAGTTTGTCTGAACTTCTGTCTTTTTACAACAGTTTTATTCTGACTAACTTTTGGTTTAAACACAGGAACATTCTGATCAAAACGTGTGTGTTTAATATCATTCAGATGACCAAACTTGAAATGAGAATATAAGGGAGTCTTCTTAATGATAAGTTTATCAACAGGTATTGGATTAAAATCCTTTCCAGAGGAAGATTCATATCCAATTCCTTTCCTGTTATTTCTACTAACTCCATAGATCATTGAAGTCATCTTGCTTCTATCTATGC
The DNA here is from genome assembly GCA_963859935.3 of Lathyrus sativus. Classification (NCBI taxonomy): domain Eukaryota; kingdom Viridiplantae; phylum Streptophyta; class Magnoliopsida; order Fabales; family Fabaceae; genus Lathyrus; species Lathyrus sativus. The sequence continues at coordinate 25,166,572 of OZ012736.1, forward strand.
TTTTAGCCAGAGACTTCTGAAAACTATAGTCATATTCTTCTAAAATATTTTTTCATTTTGACTTAGTTTCAGATTCAGAGTCTTTTTAGCTTTTTCAAAATTGTTTTTCATTTTCAAATTGTTTTCTTTGAGCTTAGCAACTTCTAACTTTAACAGACTATTCTCAGATTTAAGATTGCATTTAAGCTTCTTTCATTTGAGCTTAATCTGGTTCTAGTTTTTCAGGACTTCTAATAAAACCTTAATAAGTTCTTCCCTAGAGAGATCAGGAAGTACCTCTTTTGAGTCAGATTCAGAATTAGATTCAGAGCTAGATGACCCTTCATCCTGATCTTCTACACCACCCATCAGTGCCATGTTGGCACATTCTTCTTCTGATTTTGATGAAGATTCAAATACATCTGAATCATCCCATGTAGCCATCAGAACTTTCTTTTTATGCTCAAGCTTCCTTCTTAGCTTCTCCTTCTGAAGCTTTGGGTATTCATTCTTATAGTGCCCAGGTTCCTTGCATTCATAGCAAACAACCTCCTTCTTTCCAGATCTTTTGTGTCCAGAGGACTCTTTGCATTGATCTGGCTTATTGATATTCTTGAACTTCCTCTGTTTATGCTTCCAGAGTTTGTTGATCCTTCTGGATAGCAGGGACAGTTCATCTTCTTCTTCAGAAGAAGACTCTTCAGAACTTTCTTCTAACACCTGCAACGCTTTAACAGATTTGTTAGATTTTAAAGCAATTGACTTACCTTTCTTTTGAGGCTCGTCTTCTTCAAGTTCAATCTCATGGCTCCTCAGAGAGCTGATCAGTTCTTCCAATGTAATCTTGTTCAAATCCTTTGCTAGCTTCAGAGCAGTGACCATAGGTCTCCATCTGATTGGCAAGCTTCTGATAATCTTCTTCACATGATCAGCAGTGGAATAGCCTTTGTCCAGCACTTTTAATCCAGCTGTAAGGATCTGGAATCTAGAGAACATAGCTTCTATAGATTCAGATTCTTCCATTTTAAAGGCTTCATACTTCTGGATCAGCACCAGAGCCCTGGTCTCTTTAACTTGTGAGTTCCTTTCATGTGTCATCTTTAAAGACTCAAACAAATCAAATGCAGTTTCTCTGTTGGTAATCTTCTCATACTCAGTATGAGATATAGCATTTAATAAGATTGTTCTAGCTTTGTGATGATTTCTGAACTCCTTCTTCTGGGCTTCAGTCATATATTTTCTATCAATTTTCTTGCCATCCCCATCAGTGGGGTGAACATAACCATCAATGACTAAGTCCCGCAGATCAGCATCATAACTAAGGAAGAAACTCTCTATTCTTTCCTTCCAATAGTCAAACTTCTCCCCGTTAAACATAGGAGGTTTTGTGCTGATTCTATCCCTTTCTTCATATCTGTTCTTGTTGGATGTTGAAGCTTCAGCCATAATATCAACCAAGAATATATATCAAGAGTTTTCTCAACTGGATCTTTTCTGTTCACGGTGAAGTGATAACACACACATAACCGGAGCATTGATGCCAACTGGAGGTGAGAAAATACTTAGAAGGGGGTTGAATAAGGATTTAGAAAATATTATGGCAATAAAAACACAAAGATTTTTATCCTGGTTCATTGAACTCAACTAATCCAGTCCACCCTATCAAGAGTGATTTGCCTTTCTCCACAAGGACTTAATCCATTATAATCAACTGATTACAATATCAAACACTAAGAACAACTGTCTTAGTCTTCTCAAGAACTACTGACCACAACTTGGTCTTCTCAAGGAACTTTTACAATCAAATGTAAACTAAAAACAAGTGTTTAAATGCTTCTAAGAAAGCTATATCACAATTGTGATTTACACTTAAGTTTAAGAACAAAGTGAAACTATTCAACAAAGAAATATAATTTGTATGAGAGCTTTGAGAGAGTTTCCAATAGTTTTGTTAATTTTCGTCAACTGTAGAAAGTTGTTGAAGGTTTGCTTTTATAGGCACAGAAGTCCAAGACGTTGCAAGCTTGAAGACCGTGTACTGCAAAGTAGCTGTAACCTTTTGTCTTCATATGACTTGACCTTTCCCAGAATTAGAATGTTCAGAGAAATCCTTTTTGCCTGTGTTCTTGTGTCTAGCATAAATGAGGAAAGAGTCGTTTGGCATAACCAACAAATATAACTTTGAATAATCTTCTTCAACAAGTTTCTATCTCACAACAATTAATCACCAAAGTCTTGAGCGAAAAGAGTCTTTGATGTTCTCAGAGTTTGATGTATCAGAGTGTTGCAGCATGTATGCTTCAGCGTGAGTAATGGTCAGAGCAGAGTTTGGAGATCAGATCCTCTATATTTGCAGCGAACAGTACTATCAGAGTCTTCTGAAAAACAATGCCTGAAACTCTTCATACAAAGTCTTCAATCTTCGCTTCAGATGCTTCTGTAGCTTCTGCTTCAGATGCTTTTGTAGGCAGCACTCAGAGTCTTCTGTAGAGATGCTTCTGACGCTCAGAGTCTTGCATAGTTCATTGTTCGGAATCATTTTTGCTTTTAGAAGAATATTAGATTTAATATCTGCAACAAAAATACTTGAACAAATTTAGAGTATATAATTTCTTAATACAAAATTTCATAAGTGTTATCATCAAAACATAGAGATATAACTAAGAACCAATCTGTGTTCTAACAGCACTGACTCAGCGATTCGTGGAAAGAAAAACACGATGACGATGAATCATCCGAACAGACATTTTCGGCGAGTCTCCTAATTTTGAAGGTTCAAAATTATGAGAACTGATGTAAGCAAATGATGGTTGTTTTCTACTGTCAAGATCTTTGAGATCTTGTGAAGGAAGGAGTAACACCGCTTGCAACAAACGGGACAGATGAAGAAAAGGTTGCATACAAAAAATTGAAGCAGAAAGATTCTAAAGTTGTCTATATAATTCATTAATGCGTTGATCCAAATAAATTTGAAAATTTCAGTGATGTAGAATCATCAAAAGAAGCATGGGAAATTTAGAGAAATCATTTGGAGGCTATTTTCCGTGAAAATTGGTAAACAACCGCTGGTCTTCCAAAATTTGGTTTACTTGTAGGATCAACCAGTGAGTCCTAAGGACATAGCTATTGCCTTAATGTATTTTTGGAAAATTAACATTCATTAGTGTAAAAAGATTGTTTTGATTGTTTGTTGAAAAGATTAAACTTTACAAAAGTTTATAAAGGAAATGCAGTGAAGAAAATAACTCCAAAGTAAAAGAAATGTAGTAAAGAGAAATTGATAAAAGAAAGTAAATTCTTATTGAATAAAATGAATGGTGTTTCAAACGTGCACTTCTCAACAATAACTCTTTTCTCATGTTAACTTGGATACTTTGAGTAAATTTTGAGTATAGTACAACAATTGAACACACGGAAATCCTAATACAAAGACCCCTATTTATAATACGTCGAAATAACTGTCTCTAATGAACATTTCTCCAAAAGTTGGCACGTTTCGCCATAGTTATCCACGCGTCTCTCCTGAGAAACGAATAAGGACAAAAGACAGTTATTTATCTGTATTTTGAAATTCAAACTTCTGTCGAAGGAAGGCTCCAAATCATCCTTTTGTCAAAGTGACCTTATATACTTAGAGAATATTTCTAAGTTTCGTCCAAGCATGTCTTCTTATGAGAACAACTTTGACAGAACTTCACATTAACTTCTATCGAAGTTCACCAAATTTAAGAAACTTTAATTTTCACTTAGTTTCTCAAATGGGAACATGGCGTCGAATTTTTTTCAGCCAACAAATTGCCCCCAGAAATGTCATTTTCGACTAAATGGAGAAAAGGGCATTTTTTGAAGTTTTTCATATTTGACGCTAGAAAAACCTTTAGACTGCTATGACGTCATTGTCATCAAGACAACTTTCCCCAAATGTCTCCTCAAACCCATGCGTGAAATATTTTCAATCATCACACGTCTAGTCCCTAGGAGATCATGAATCAGACTTTTAGTTGCTACCGTCTCATCATATAACCCTCACATGACGTGTCCCATGATTCTTCTCACCATTAATGTTGCATAGTGATTGTGTACAATAACCATTCCACTTCATCCATCTATAAAATAGTGAAAAAACATCATTTTTTTTCTCTTTTCACTCTCTGAACTCTCAAGCGTATTTCTTCAAACTTCACCTCTCTCAAATCTTTTTCTCTGCAAACTTACTACACCAATGGCTTCCACTTCAACAATCTCTAAGGAAACAAGCAAGAATGTTAAAGACTCCAAAAAAATCCAAAGAACTTGCTCCAGTTTAAAGAATGTTGGGTCCAAACATGGTTATAAATCAACAATACATCCCCAAACCTCCAAATAAAGAGGAGAAACACATGATTTATCAATCACAGGTACTAATTCCCCTTCTTGTCTCTGGTAAGACCCATGTTATGTTAGGTCCTTTACCTAATCTCACTACTGACCCTGTTAAGGTTAGGGAATTCTTCCCTGCTTACCATCGTTACAAACCCATAGCCAATGTGTTGCACCCCAAAATTTGTCCAACCTTTTCTAACCTAGGCTTATGTTTCAATTGCATAGTCATTTGCATTGTCATTATGTACATAGTGTATTCATCTGCATTGCATAGCATAGGTGTTGCACCCCAAAATTTGACCAACCGGGTCTCGTATCTGGCTCGATGTTTCGACGCATAATCGCATTCGCATCTGCATATTGCATACAGGGCATTGTTTCATTTTTGTTTGATTTTATCAGGGATCACAGCTCTCGTCTCGGGTTTCAGGTGTTTTTTATCAGTTTAGATAGATAGAATCGATTTTTGGGATATTTCGGTGCCCGTTTATTTTTACCGGCTATTTTGTGGCGCTCTCGCGGTGTTATGTGTCGTTCGGAATTATTGTGATTTTTCTGGGTTTTGTTGGCTATTTTTAGGATTTAATAGGATTTTTAATAGTTTTAATTCTTTTTAAATAGATTTTTAATCATTTTTAGCATTTTATAGGATATTAGGTAGATTTTAATATTTTTAGATAATATAGAGTAATATAGTTTTTAGAATTTTTAAATAGAATTTAATAGCATTTTCTTTTTTAGAATATAATAGGGTTTAATAGCAATTAAATAAATGTTTTAATTTTAGATATAGAATAGATTTTTTTCTCTTAATATAGAATGTAGAGTTTTCATTTTCTTTAATAGATTTTATCATAGAATAATATAGATTTTTGTTATTAATAATAGATTTTTCTTTTATAGAATTTAAATAGATAATATAGTCATTTTAGGATTTAATATAGGATTATTAGAGTTTTTAGAGTAGTGGGTATTAGATTTTTTAATTGAGTTTTAATCAGAGTCATTAGCAATTAATTCTGTTGATTAGTCCAATTAGTTTTATTACAGTTTTTAGGGTTTATTATATTTTTTTCGTGTGGGCCAATTTCAATTAGCAGGCCCAGTTAGTGGTTTTTTTGTCCAGAATAAAGCCCAGTTCGTCCAAAATAAGTCCATTTGCGTCCAGATATTTCCAGCAACTGCCAGCGAAGACCAGCACCTTCCAGAAGCATCCAAAACTTCTCAGTCTTATAAATACCAGCACGCCACGTGTTGTGAAGAGGCTGGCCCCACGCGTAACACAGAAAGGACCCCACCTCACACACTCAGATTCTCCCCAGCTCACGCCACGCGTCCCACTCAGCCACCACTATCTCTCTCTCTCTCCCCCTAAGCCACGTGCCACGCATGCAATAACCCTCTGCGCCACCTGTCGTCACCACAGACATCGCCTGAGCCTCACCAGAAAGTACACCGGCGGCCATGCATCCGCCCTGATCCTCCCACCGCCGGTCATCCCAACGTCTTCCGGCCACCGCAACAGCTCGCCGGAGCTCGTTTTCCACCCAGAATTCCCAGAAACACTCCTCCTTCATCTTCTTCCTCCATCCGACTTCATCATCACCTCGCCGGAAAGCTCATACACGCCGGAAACTTCATACGAATCTCCAGAAACCTCCATCTACCAACGAACGTCAACAATCTTCAAAGAGGATCCTCGTGGTTCGTCCTCCCTCATCAAGATCTTCAACGATCTTCTGAAGGTCTTCCTCAGAACATCCAAGCAAATCAAAGGACCTTCAACCATCGTCTTCATCAGTTCTTGAAGCCTTCTTCCCAGATCTTCATAGAACTCATTGAGTTCTTCCCTATTTGCCCAGAAACCTTCGAACGAGCGTCAACGTTCCCCTCAGGGCTTCCACAAGCTCCTTCAACAGTCAGGAAGACGTCAAGATCTTCCTCTCTCGCGACGATTTTCGTTGAGCCTTCAAAGGATCCCAGCAATTCCATCGTCTCAGGTTCGTTTTCTTCTCTTCATCGCCTCCATTAGTTGTTTGTTCGGTTGGATTATGAGATTCGTTTGAGATTTGCATGATTAGTTTATTCCAATTAGGGTCCAGGTTAGGTTAGTTGGTTTCGAATTAGGGAGTGATTTTTCATGTGAGAGGTGTGAAGTTTGTTTGGGGTTTGTCTGGAAATGGGTTGCAGAGAGGGTGAGGAAGATGAGAGAAGACGACGGCTAGGTTAACGTGAACAGTGATCTGTGTTGAGAGGAAATTAGGTTTTGTTGATTAGGGTTTCTAGTTAGGGTTTGGGCTGGGTGCAAGGCCCAAACGCGTTTGCTGAAACGCACCACCATTTTACTCAATCCCCCCCCCCCCCTGGCGTGTGAGGGACAGAAGGAGTGTGGGTTGGGCCTTATGCCCAGGTGCTATTCGCACCCCCTGGTGCGTAAGCCCATGTTAGAATGAGAGTGGGAACTTACTAACTGCACCCCCCCTGCATTTTTTTCTTTTATTTTCATTAATGATTTTCTGACTCATTGGGCCCTGCGCCCATTTGCTATTCACGCCCCCTGGGGTGGGCCCAATGCAATTATAACTAAAAAACATTGCTGTTTGAAACCCCCCTCCATTTTATTTCAAGTTTTTGTTTTTTTTAATTTCTTTTACTATTTTCTTGCATATTGGAAAATTCATAATAAAATAAAAACAATTAATTTTTGATTTCTTGTTTTTTCTACCACTTTATAATAATGTCTAGAAAATCATATAAAAATAAAAATGCCATTTTATTTTTGTTTGCCATTTTTGGTATATTTTCCATTTAATTGACTTCTTTTAATATTTTTTAGTGCATGCATATTGTTAGAAAATTCATAAAAAATAGTAGGTTTAATCAAATAATTCCGTTCTTTTTTCTGTAGACTCGTAATTCAATGTAGAATTTTATAGTGCAAAAACATTAGCTTAATCATGCATTTTCTGTTTAATTGCATTTTTTGTATTGTTTTGATATTGAATAATTGGTTTGTGAATATGCCTGTTTTGTTGGTTTTGGTTCTTTCATCTGGTATTGAATTTTGTTCTGATTTTTTAGTATGTTGTCATAGAGCCATGTAGGTTTCCCATAGATTTTTGATAGATTTTTTAGGATGTTCTAATATTGTTTTTAGTCTGAGCTTGAGGATAGGAGAAGTCTTGACGACTTCTGACTTTGAAGTTCAACTGTGGTTGAACTTCAGAGGTAGTTTCTTGTGGTTTGGTGATCTGTGGTTTCTTCTCAAAGATGGGAGCTGGTTGAAGTCCTGTTGGAGCTTGCAAGGATGCATTGGGTTGAGACCTAGTCTAGAAGCTTGTTCCCTGTTTGTGAGGTTCGAGATCCTGAAGTTTGAAGGGAGTTTATGGTACTTTCCTGAGGAAGGCACTATGAATGACTTTCATTCTTTCTTCTCACCTATTTCTTAAGTATCCAATGATGTTGGAGCCGACTTGTGAGTTTAATTTCTCCTGAGGAGGAATGTAAACTGATCACCTGTTGTTGAGCCACATGGGATACAATTCCTAAGTGGAAGCCTCCTAGTACTTTCCTGAGGAAGGTCCTATGGGTCTGTTCACTTAGTTCCATTAGTTTATCTAGGATTTCTCAAGTATCCAGTGATGTTGGAGCCAGCTTGTGAGTTTAATTTCTCCTGAGGAGGAATGTAAACTGATCACAGTTGTTGAGCCACATAGGATACGATTCCTAGGTGTCAGTCTCCTAGTACTTTCCTGAGGAAGGTCCTATGGGTCTGTTCACTTAGTTCCCTTAGTGCATATAGGCTTTCTTAAATATCCAGTGATGCCGGAGCCTTCATGTGAGTTTAATCTCTCCTGAGGAGGAATGTAAATTGATCACAGTTGTCGAGCCGCATAGGATATGACTCCTGAGTAGTAACCTCCTGGTACTTTCCTGAGGAAGGCACTATGAGTTTGTCTGCTTAGCTCCCTTTCTCTGGTAAGCTTGTTCTGAAGCTTGGAGACTGGGATTGATTCCTCTTGCTTAGGGTTTTGATTAGAATTTTTGCTTAGATCTTTGCTTAAGGTGTTGTATAGGGTTTTGTTTAGAGATAGATTAGGAGCTTGTTTCAGGTTTGTTAGGGGCCTTGCCCAGGAGTAGTTTCTTGTTTTGTAGATAGAGGCTTGTCAGGTTAGCTAGCCTTCTCTTCGTATTGTTTGACTTGTGTGATGTTATGTTGCATTAGACCTAGGTGTTCATCTAGATAGTTCTGAGTTAGGTGCATCTTAGAAGTAGATTTTGTGTGCATGAGAAGTTGAGGTGGTCCTCCTTCTGCTTGTTTGTTATTGAGTGACTTTGCTTGTTGGTATTTGGTAGAGCTGAGCTCCCTTACCTCTGTGGCTTGCGGCCTTTGTGCCTTGTTTGTTTAGTTGTTGCATTCATGCATATTTTCGTTATTTCTTCGCTTTGCAGTATTTCTTGTTTGTCGTTTAGTCCTGTTGCCATGATCCCTTAGGAGCTCTGACTTCTCCGCTGCGGAGTCGTTATGATAGACATTAGGATGTCCAACCAGGCGTGATAGCAATAGGTAGATTCCCCTTTTCTTCAGCTATAGTTTTAGGGTGTCTTTTCCCTTTCCTTTCAGTAGGAGCTTTTGAGTAGCTTGATCCGTAGTTAGCTGAACTACAGCTGCTCTGATTCCTCGTACCAGACGATGATATGTAGGCATAGGATGCGATATCCTAGCGAGCACACTAACAACTAATCTTTGTTCTCTCGCGGCTGTGCGATCAAGACTTTCCCGCTGACGACTAATTGTTATCCCTTTTCTCTTGTCCGAGTGCATTTGAGACCAGATCGTAGTTGTAGGTTCCCGAACCTTTGAGCCCAGTTTGTTTTCTCACTGCTGTGTGAGAGCGCCCTGTTTACCCGTAGTTAGTCGAACTACGTTTGCTCTGATCTTCCATGCTGTGTGGAAGTACGTAGGCACAGGACGCGATGTCCTGGCGAGCAACCTTTTCCCCGTTTAGTCATAGGTAGTCGAACTACGTTGACTCTGACTTTCCCATTGCACGAGGGAATACGTAGGCCCAGAACACCGTATGTTCTGTCGAGTCCTGTCCTTTTCTCTTTCTTTTCAGACCGACCATTAGCGTAGATAGATAACACACCCTTTTCCTTATAAACACCAAGCGTGGATCCCATCGAGTACGATGGACGTGAGGGGTGCTAATACCTTCCCCTTGCGTAACCGACTCCCGAATCCAGGTTTTGGTTGCGATGACCATACCTTTTTCCGTCTTTGCGAGGTTTACTTCGAGTGTTTCCTTTCCCGCTCTGAGGGATAAATAACGCACGGTGGCGACTCTCCTGTCAAGCCGGCGCCGATTTTCACAGTAGCGACAGCTGGCGACTCTGCTGGGGAATTATAGCATCTAGGGACTTTTCCCATCCCTTATGCTGGGACCGTTTCCCATCCCCTACGCGAGTCAATCCAAGCGCTTGGGTGTTTATTTGTTGGGTGTTGTGCATATTATGTTTTACTTTTCCGCACTTTACTTTTCCGTACCTTTACCTTTCCGCATTTATTTTCCAGCATTATATTATTGTGATTATTGCTGTGGGCAAGGGAGGTTACTGTGAGTGATAAGCCGGACCTGGGCTTGAGTATGCACCTAGATATAGTTGTGGAGAGTAGTAGACGAACCTGTCTGCTGAGCAGGCACAGTTCCCTACGAAATCAACGCTCAGACGAGATTCTCGCAGAGGTGCTCCTTTCCGGTCCTGAGGATCTGAGGGGAGTCCAGACGTGGGGATTGTCGACTCTGGGGACCGATCATTTGGAAGTCAGCTAAGTGAGGCCTCTTCATGACTTGATGATGCCACTCCTTCTGGGAATCGTATCGTCATTTATGAAAGTTTGTGACGCTGATGACCGCATAGGATGCCGTACCTTTGTCCGTGGATTAGGTTTATCATACCTGTGAGAGGGATTGGGTTATTGCAGGAAAACTGGCCTTCAGAAACCATGATTCAGTACCTTTATCAGATGGTGTTCTTGATTCATCTCCAAGTGTGTTGTCTGGGTCAGATGGGTTTCTTATCTGAGGTTGATGCTATTATCAGATGGTTTTCTCGTCAGATACAGAGGTTCAGATGGTTTTCTTACCAGGGGATTGATATTTTGAGTATCAGACGATAGTTAGTGTCCTGAAGTTCTGGTGACTGTGGTGGTTTTCTGTTCATGATCACAGAGATGTTCCTCTTCAGGCTACAGCATAGCCCCTGTGTTCACAGATTGCATTATTTATCATATTGCATCATTGCATTACCATCTGCATTCAACTAACGTGTATGTATTGCAGGTACATATTTTCCCTTCCAGTTCTGGTGTCAGTTCCCTAGCAAGGCATGGAAACCCTGAAGAGAGTATTGCCCTACAAGTTTCCGTCGCCGGATATCAGTCTATTGTTAGAATTAATTACTATTGCTAAGAAGAGGGTAATGGGTGACTTCAGAAAGAGATATGGGAGGATTCTGACCTATGTTTATCAGCCATCAGCCTACGAGACCAGCGGCATCTATACTCTGTTACAGTTCTACGATGCGGAGCTCAGGTGTTTTGTATTTCCCGACTTTGTTTTGGCTCCTACCCTGGAGGAGTATTCTGCACTTCTGGATATACCGATCCGCGAGCAGATGCCTTTCTATCGTACGGACGCTGAGCCTAATCTGGCTGAGCTTTCTGCCATCCTGTGCTTGAAAGAGTCTGAGCTGACCGGGAAGATGATCAGAAGAGGGGATGTATGGGGATTTCCATTGGATGTCTTGGTAGAGAAGGCTCGGGAGTATGCCCAGAAGAATGGCTGGGTTGTCTTTGACGTCATCCTTGGTGTATGTGTTTATGGCATCGTGTTGTTCCCGAACATTCCTGATTTTGTTGACTCAGATGCCTTCTATATTTTAGCTGCGAAGAACCCAGTTCCTACTTTACTGGGAGATATCCACCATTCTACCCACTACCAGAATGAAAAGCGGCGAGGAAGGAATGTGTCTTACTGTGTACCTCTCCTATGCAGGTGGTTCACCAGTCATATGCCTAAGTCAGGCCCTTTTGTCACCTCTATTGATTCTCTAGGATGGCCGGAGCGCTTGATGGGATTGACTTCTGAGAACGTGGTATGGGTTAACGAAGAGGTATTCGGAGTTGAGGTCATACTCAGGTGCGAAGGATTCCCGAATGTCCCGTTAATAGGAAGGAAAGGGTGTGTCAACTACAACCCTTCCTTATTGATCAGGCAATTTGGGTACGTACCTCAAGGAGCGCCGAAACCCGAGGAGATACAGGAATCTCTGTATCTCACCGGGGCAATAGGGAAAGAGATGCTGACCAAACTTGAGAAAGCCTGGAAGGACTTGCACAAGAAAGGGAAGCTTTCAGGTAGCAGAGGGGATACTCGAGTTCCTGGCCCATATGTGGAATGGATTCAGGAGCGAGCTACGAAATTCCTTATGCCGTATCCAGCGGTCCAGCCACTGCATCCTTCTCCGGTGGAGGAGCCTACCACGGTGGACATACAGGTATTCAAGCAGCTGATGGCGGAGAAAGAAGAGCTAGCAAGGGCTAAAGAGGCTTTAGAGCAGGAGAATGCCCAGCTTCGTCATGAAAAGATTGAAACAGGATACTTTTCTAAGCAACAGGCTGAAACTCTGAAACATCTGAAGACTACGTTATTGGAATTGACTGAAACCAAGAAGCGTCTGGAGTTAGATGTAGACTTAGTTAGTAGTGTGTTGGCCACTAAGAAGCAAGAGCTGGAAAGGGCCTACACGAAGCTAGCTAAGTTCAGAGAACACTGGGATCTCACTATGACCAAGCGCAAAGAGCGGGAAGAAGAGCTGAAGACGCAGGTAGCTCAGTTAGAAGAACAGGTCAAAGTGAAGACTGAAGAGCTTGAAGAGGAAGCCTGCCGCCGATACGAGGCCGAACGCAAGCTGATAGATGCCATGAAGAACTTGGAAGATTTTCAGCATAAAGCAGATGCCAAGAGACCCAAACCTGGGGGCGGTGCCAATGATAAGGCTTGGGAAGACTTTGTCAGAGATATCCAGGGGACGGTCAGGAAGAGGGATCAGCTGATAGAAGGCTTGATTCATCGACCAGACCACGCAGAGACGAAGAAGATGGTCGAGAACTTCCGCAACCGTACCCGTACTTGATTCTTCTCTTGTATTCTGTTGTGTTGAGATCACCACCAGGCATGTTGGCTGGGATCCTTCTTTATCATATCAGCTGTATGGAGCATAGTTATGTAACCTCTTGACAAGACTGTTATTCTAATGAATATATGAGGGTTTTTCTAAATATTGTCTTTATGGTTTATCATGTCTCGCTACCACTGACACTGGAATTGGAGGGGAAATATCTCCAATGCACACATGCACGTTGGCATTTTTGTATTTCTGTTTGCATAAATCATATTGCATAGCATTTAGCAGGCCAAAGCACTTATCCAGCCTTTGTTTTCACCAGAGAGTGATTCTCGGGGAACTGTTTAAGGCAAAAGTGGAGTGTCGAAGACGACCAAGGGGCTGAAGCAGATTTGAGCAGAATCAAGCAGTGTAGTCAGTTACAGGTAATTGGTAGCTATGTCTGAAGGCAATTTCCAGGCTCCTAACACTTTGACAAGGTTCACTATGGCGTCCAACCATCAGTATGATTCTATGGAAGGCTTCCCGCAAGCAAACAATCTTATTGTAGACCCAGTTGTACAGCCTACGAATGAGAACCGAGGTCGGCATGAGCAGTTTGTTGCCCGAAACGAACGTCATCCTGCTAACAATCAAGGTGTTGCTTTCCCTGTGATGAATTACCGATGAGGTATTCCAATGGCCGGGATGATAGATCCAAGAACTCTTGAAAACGATAGAAGACTCCGAGCATTGGAAGAAGGTATAAAAGCCTTAGAAGCGAAAGATGCCGTTAACCTGGATGCTGTAGACATGTGTTTGGTTCCTGACCTGGTGTTGCCTTACAAGTTCAAAGTGCCGGAATTCGAAAAGTACACGGGAGATAGCTGTCCAAAGCTGCATTTGATGATGTTCTGCTGAAGGATGACTTCGTTTGTGCGAAGCGACAAACTAATGATCCATTGCTTTCAGTATAGCCTGACTGGGGCATCCCTGAGATGGTATGTGCAATTAGAGAGTAATCAGATTCGATCCTGGGTGGATTTAGCCAGAGCTTTCATGAAGCAGTACGATTACAACCTGGATTTGACTCCTAGTCTCGTAGATCTGCAAGAATTATCTCAGGCGGAGAATGAATCGTTCAGAGGGTATTTGCGAAGATGGAAAGAATTAGCCGCTAGTGTTCAACCACCGCTTCCGGAAAGGGAACTGGTTGACATCTTCTTGGGTACTCTGAAAGGCCATTATTTTGACAAATTGTTCAGTTGCACAAACTTTGTGGGCCTGATGAGACTGGGAGAGCTTGTTGAGAGAGGACTCAGGAGTGGAAAGTTTCGAGATGTTCCTCACTTCCCAGTTGATAAGATTGAGTCAATTGTCAGTTCTCAAGAAGAGTGGGAAGAAGGAGATGACGCCATCTCAGAATCTCTAGCATCTCAGGATCAGTTTTCAAACACTTCAAGTCAACGATCATCCTATCGCCGATCGCGTCAGCACGCTCCACGAAGACCAAGGAAACCTGAAAGGCAGTTTACTCAGCTGCCGGTGTCGTACAGTCAGTTGTTGCCCGAACTGGTCAGAAGCGGATTGATAGTTCCGAAAGAGACTAAGCTGGTGATTCCACCGTATCCTCCAGGTTTTGACGCCAGCGCCCGCTGTGAGTACCATGTTGGGGCACAGGGGTATTTGACAAATGATTGTAAGGTGCTTAGAAGCCAGATTCAGGATCTGTTAGACTCTAACCGGATTTGCATCACGCCTCAGGGTTTTGTTCAGATTAATGACTTTCCATCATCCAGTTGTGTGGGTTCGTCAGTTAATGTCATGGAAGACTCCACAGGAAGTGTGTGCTCTGAAGATTGTCAATCAGAGAGTTCAGTTGTGTGGGAGAAGTTTCTAGAGGTTTTTGCGCCGGGTGTCGCATCTGTTTTCTCTGCTTAATCCGTTTAGCTTTTGTGCACTAGTGTCTGCCGACCACCACCAGGATTGTTGGCTGGGGTCATTGTATTCATACTCATTTGTGCTTACGTGCTGCTTTTGTTGGTTATACATGTGTGGGAGATGTTTGTCTGTGTGCTGATAGCTTGAGTTTCTCTTTGTCTCATTATGAATATGTGTTTGCTTTCTGCGTTGCATTATTGTTTAAACAGGTACATCAGAACCGTGGGTCTCATTTCCTCATCGTCTCAGTTTGTTGCAGGAATTCCTTCAGAGGTATGGAACAGAATCAGTTTGAATTGATTGAAGTCCGAAGCCAGCTGGGGCAGATGATGAGAGACATGCAAGAGATGCGTCTGGAGCAGAAGATTCTCAAAGAGGAGAACAGTCAGCTGAAGACCCAAGTGAGCTTGATCATGGAGGTAGTCAAGAATGTGCTTAGGAAAGAAGACGATCAGCTATTTGAAGCCGCAATGAAGAAGCTCGCGCCACCCGTGCATGTGGAACCTGAGCAGCAGCAACAGAAGATGCATCTGGCTCAACGGAGGATCCAGGAAGGGAAGCCAAAGAGAATATTTGAGGCACCGCCTATAACATATGATGAGCTCTTGCAGGCTTTATTAAGGTTTAATCTGGTTAAAAAGAGAACGTTGGAACCACCAACGAGAGTGCTTCCTCATGGGTACGATGCCAGTAAGCAATGTGAGTTTCATTCTGGGGCATCCGGACACGACATCGAGGGTTGTCATGCTTTTAAGCACAATGTTCAAGACCTGATTGACTCGCACGATATTGAATTCACGCCGAGCGGCGTAGCTGTGCGTATTGCTCCTGTCTCAGTCGATGCTAAGATGACAGATGTTCCTAAAGCTGCGGTGGGTCAGAAGCGTATCCTGGACTCCATGGTGTCAGAATCTCCAGGCCCACAACTGTTGCCTATTCCTGGGGCAGATCTGAGAAAGAAAATGGCTAAGCATAAGGAGGGCGTTAATCAATACAGTGAAGGTCAAGAAACCGATGTTGCATTTGATACGAAGGGTGTTCAAGAGTCAACCCGATACCAGCAGCAGCAGCCTCAGCAGCAGGACCAGCAGGGGTATAAAAGATATCAGAATCGGGCTCCCCTGGCAAGCCGTCATTTGGAAACTCCTCCTATGCCGTATGCACAGCTTCTACAAACGTTGCTTCAGCTCCAATTGGTTCATAAGAGGACAATGGCTCCCTTAACAGGGGCACCACCACCGGGGTATGATGCCAATGCTACTTGTGAGTTCCATACTGGGGCACCAGGCCATACAATTGAGAATTGTAAAGCTTTCAAGCACAAAGTGCAGGATCTACTTGATAGTGCAGCAATCAGCTTCGGGCAGGAAGGTCCCAAAATCATCTGAATGAAGGAGGAGGGGCTCTATAATTTGGTTGTGTCGTTGCAAGCAGATCAGGACAGCATCGAAGTGTCTCTAATAACTGACTGTGAAGATAGCTGGTTCAGCGGCAGGACAGATGTGAAAGCCCGGTTCTCGGAAGCTAGCATTTTGTTTCTTGTTTTATCTTGCCATTTCTTTACATTTGTAGTTTCTTTCCTGTTTGAATTTGCAATCATGTTTGTAAAACTTGTTGTTTTCATTCAATTGATGATAATGAAATAAATATGCATATTTTGATTGAATCCATTCGTGTTCACTAATTGTTTTTACAAATATCCAACGCCTGGTTAAGAAGAATCTGGGGAGGATGACGAAAATAAACGACGTGCAACTTCCGACACTGTATGCTTTTGAAATAAAACCTGCTGATGATGTACAGGCATTGTTTCAAATCCCTAAACACCGGAGATATAAGGAAGATAATCCCTTGTCAACCCCTTTGAGCCTTGTAGTAGGAGTTTCTTTCTGTGAATGAAAAACCCTCGATCTTTAACCTGGGGCAGGGTAGGTGTTAGCCAATTTGACCGAGCGTCCAAATTGCAAAAGGAGTGTCCGTTCGAGGATCAATCACACCCCTAGAGGTCGTGCCTAAAAGACCACAATGGTTCAATCAAGAGTGGGGCAGTCACATCATTCCCCAAAAATTCAGGCAACCAGTGTCACACGACTTGTTCAAAAGAAAAAAGAGAGAAAAAGAATCAAAAGCCCGCTAAGTCAAGAAAACTTCAAAACAAATGACTTAGGCAAAAATGAGGGCATCCCGCTGGACTTAAAAAAATCAAAGAAACTCAAAAGGAGTCAGTCCAGGCAAAAGTTAGGGATATGAAAAGAAAAAGATGAAAAGGATCAAAAGAAAAATCCTCGATGGAAATACGAGTCGTGTGACCTCAAGTGTCAAAGACGAAAAGTGAGTGGCTGTCACTCCGAAAACTCATAGTTTCTCGAACTATCATTCCTATCTTTCAACCTCTGAGAGGTGAGCGCTAAGGTTGAATTAGCTGAACGTAGGATCGGAGAACATCAAGGAGAATGGGTGGGTTAAAATAAACTTTGAGCCTTTATCCTTTCTTTCAAAACCATGAACCTGACCACATTACAACCTTCAAAAGTCCTAATTGAAGCAGGTTGTTTCGAAAGCATACTCCGGTAAAGGTCGCGTCGATTCTGACTCTTAAAAGGGTTCCTCTTACCATGTTGATACTAATGTTGATAAATGTCCTGTGCACTATATGCCATGAACTGTTTTTCCTTTTCCCAGTGAACATATTGGATGTCAAAGTTGTCATATGTGTTGCATTAATACATCTGTTACGCAGAACAACTTGTTTTACTTGCGAGTAAGCGCTTGACAGCAGAAAAGCTTCCTACGGTGGAAAGTATGGTCAAGACAGAATGCAGAACGCCCGAATGTTCCGAGAGCAGGGGCAAGCTATTACCATGATCCCCAGTCAGGTCAGCTTTTCGAAGTCAGTTATCCTGGGGCAATCAGGGTGAGATTCAGGTAAATATGGCATAGCCAGGGGCACTACTCTGAATCAAATAATCAGGGGCAAGGTCATTGCAGTCAGGGCCAGGCCATCTTAAGCATGCAAAGGTTATTCGAGAAGCATTTGAGGTGAAGTATCTCTCGGAAGCTCAGAACACCGGGGCATGTCATATCAGACCATCAGAAAACAAATGTTCAGATTTCCTTTCGAGGACTATCCCCACAGAGACCCCGTGGGCTGGGGCATATCAGAAGCGAGAGGATGGGTCTTCTCTGTATTAGCAGGGTTATTCAAAGTCATACGAGCGGATTCAGTTGATTTTTGAGAGTGAGAAGAATTCGGGAAGTCGTGTCACTATCCTTTGACTCTTCCACTAAAAGGTTGCGCATTCAAACAGAGTGTTTTCCAGCGTCAGTTGTACCTGACCCATCACAGGTAGCCTAAAAGCATAGATCCGTGTTGGCGGTCACTGTGAGGCCCATCCGTGTCGACGCATCAGTTTCCAGATCCGAGCTTCATCAGAACGCAGGAAGACTCCGGCCATTTTCTCCAGCAAAGTCCAATTTGTCATTGGCACAGGTGAGCTATCCCCAGAGAAGTCCAATCGTACTCGGCACGTCTGCTATTTCACAGCGGAGTTATATTCCCCAGCAGGGTATTACTTCGTCAAGGTGTTCGGTTAAGTCCCCAATACCCCCAGCAGAGTTGATTTCACTCTCCCAGCATTTATTTTGCTGGGATAATCCTGTGATATTCGGTTTATCCCCAGCAGAGTTGGCCTCGTCTTCAGCATTTATGTTACGGAAGTGGTTTTCTGTACCCAGCTTTCTCCGGCAGCTCGAGCCTGCATCAGCATATTGCATGCATTATCATATTTGCATCATACTTGCATGTCATTGTCAAAATGCGTAGCATTTCCATCCTGAATGGAGCATTACGCCGTAGAAAGATTCAAACATACGCATATGCATACGAAGCATAAGTCAGATTTTCTATCAACCTCATATGGCGCGTGAATTACGCTGTGATCAGTTCAGGGGCATTTATCCCGCAGCAGTGTTTAGACCGTTCAGCAGATTATTCGTATTTCAGATCATACAATAGTTGTGTTTTGATCAAGCAGTCATCTGATATCGACAGACTTTTCTTCCCGTCAATTCATATTGACGATGTGTTCCTCCAATAAGTGGATTTCTCCGTCTATCATTAGACGTCTTGAGTACGAACGTGGTTTTCTTTCCGTCTATCCTTAGACGATGTGAAGTTGCGGGTGATCGCAGTAGGGTTTCAAGATGGGGTTTCTCTAGCAGGTGGCTTTTCTTTCCGTCTATCAGTAGACGATGTGAAGTTTCGGGTTATTGTTCAGCGGGTTTCTTATTGCCAGATCGTGCGTATGATGAGGTGTTTCCCCAGCGAGTCTTCTCCGGCTATCTTTGATTGTTGAGGGGTTTCAAAACGATATTTCGGATAGTGGTTTTCTTTCTGTTCATTGGAGGAGATGACGTTTCAAGAGGGACTTTTCTGACTGTCAATCCTTATTGATGTCGAGGCTCTTCGAAGAATGTTCAGTTTTCGTGATTGTCGATTCTTATTGACGACATGGTTCTTTAAAGGTGGTTTTTCTTCCCGTCGGTCCATACTGATGATGTGGCCCCTTCAAGGATATTGATCTTTCCATCAACTCCCGTAGACAGAAGGATTCTGAAATTCGAGGGATGGTGTTGAATTGCGTAAGAATTTCTTCCCGTCTATCCTTAGACGACGTGAATATGGAGATTATTTCTTCCCGTCTATCCTTAGACGATGTGAATTGATTTGTCATCAATCAGGATGATCCCGTCTACCCTTAGACGATGTGAGTTTGGAGATTATTTCTTCCCGTCTATCCTTAGACGATGTGAATATTGGTTTGTTTCATCAATCAGGATGATCCCGTCTACCCTTAGACGATGTGAGTTTGGAGATTATTTCTTCCCGTCTATCCTTAGACGATGTGAATATTGGTTTGTTTCATCAATCAGGATGATCCCGTCTATCCTTAGACGACGTGAATATGGAGATTATTTCTTCCCGTCTATCCTTAAACGATGTGAATATTGGTTTGTTTCATCAATCAGGATGATCCCGTCTACCCTTAGACGATGTGAGTATGGAGATTAATGGTGCCATCCCGTCTACCCTTAGACGATGTGAATTTGGAGATTATGGTGTCTTGCCGTCTATCCTTAGACGAGGTGAGTATGAAGATTATTTCTTCCCATCTATCCTTAGACGATGTGAGTATTCAATCAGGGTGTCTGCCCGTCCATCGTTGGACGATGTGAGTATATTTCTCTTCCTGCCTATCAGTAGGCAATGTGAAAGGATCAGGTATTTTGTTGCAGCCCTCGGGCTTTGTTATATGGGGTATTACAAGTAATGGGTATTCAAATCAGGAGTGCCTTATCAGATGATTGATCAGTTTGGTGCCGTAATGACTGGGCTCGGTTCTGGACTTTATTCCCCAAGCAGTTTACAGTATATTCTCGCGGTTGGCAAATTTTCGGGTTCCATTTGTATTCAACCGTCATCTACCTTGAATGTTTGGAGGCTGAGCGCTCTTCACCCATTCAGGTCGAAGCCGCTTGAATAGGGGCAGCTGTTGCACCCCAAAATTTGACCAACCGGGTCTCGTATCTGGCTCGATGTTTCGACGCATAATCACATTCGCATCTGCATATTGCATACAGGGCATTGTTTCATTTTTGTTTGATTTTATCAGGGATCACAGCTCTCGTCTCGGGTTTCAGGTGTTTTTTATCAGTTTAGATAGATAGAATCGATTTTTGGGATATTTCGGTGCCCGTTTATTTTTACCGGCTATTTTGTGGCGCTCTCGCGGTGTTATGTGTCGTTCGGAATTATTGTGATTTTTCTGGGTTTTATTGGCTATTTTTAGGATTTAATAGGATTTTTAATAGTTTTAATTCTTTTTAAATAGATTTTTAATCATTTTTAGCATTTTATAGGATATTAGGTAGATTTTAATATTTTTAGATAATATAGAGTAATATAGTTTTTAGAATTTTTAAATAGAATTTAATAGCATTTTCTTTTTTAGAATATAATAGGGTTTAATAGCAATTAAATAAATGTTTTAATTTTAGATATAGAATAGATTTTTTTCTCTTAATATAGAATGTAAAGTTTTCATTTTCTTTAATAGATTTTATCATAGAATAATATAGATTTTTGTTATTAATAATAGATTTTTCTTTTATAGAATTTAAATAGATAATATAGTCATTTTAGGATTTAATATAGGATTATTAGAGTTTTTAGAGTAGTGGGTATTAGATTTTTTAATTGAGTTTTAATCAGAGTCATTAGCAATTAATTCTGTTGATTAGTCTAATTAGTTTTATTACAGTTTTTAGGGTTTATTATATTTTTTTCGTGTGGGCCAATTTCAATTAGCAGGCCCAGTTAGTGGTTTTTTTGTCCAGAATAAAGCCCAGTTCGTCCAAAATAAGTCCATTTGCGTCCAGATATTTCCAGCAACTGCCAGCGAAGACCAGCACCTTCCAGAAGCATCCAAAACTTCTCAGTCTTATAAATACCAGCACGCCACGTGTTGTGAAGAGGCTGGCCCCACGCGTAACACAGAAAGGACCGCACCTCACACACTCAGATTCTCCCCAGCTCACGCCACGCGTCCCACTCAGCCACCACTATCTCTCTCTCTCTCTCCCTAAGCCACGTGCCACGCATGCAATAACCCTCTGCGCCACCTGTCGTCACCACAGACATCGCCTGAGCCTCACCAGAAAGTACACCGGCGGCCATGCATCCGCCCTGATCCTCCCACCGCCGGTCATCCCAACGTCTTCCGGCCACCGCAACAGCTCGCCGGAGCTCGTTTTCCACCCAGAATTCCCAGAAACACTCCTCCTTCATCTTCTTCCTCCATCCGACTTCATCATCACCTCGCCGGAAAGCTCATACACGCCGGAAACTTCATACGAATCTCCAGAAACCTCCATCTACCAACGAACGTCAACAATCTTCAAAGAGGATCCTCGTGGTTCGTCCTCCCTCATCAAGATCTTCAACGATCTTCTGAAGGTCTTCCTCAGAACATCCAAGCAAATCAAAGGACCTTCAACCATCGTCTTCATCAGTTCTTGAAGCCTTCTTCCCAGATCTTCATAGAACTCATTGAGTTCTTCCCTATTTGCCCAGAAACCTTCGAACGAGCGTCAACGTTCCCCTCAGGGCTTCCACAAGCTCCTTCAACAGTCAGGAAGACGTCAAGATCTTCCTCTCTCGCGACGATTTTCGTTGAGCCTTCAAAGGATCCCAGCAATTCCATCGTCTCAGGTTCGTTTTCTTCTCTTCATCGCCTCCATTAGTTGTTTGTTCGGTTGGATTATGAGATTCGTTTGAGATTTGCATGATTAGTTTATTCCAATTAGGGTCCAAGTTAGGTTAGTTGGTTTCGAATTAGGGAGTGATTTTTCATGTGAGAGGTGTGAAGTTTGTTTGGGGTTTGTCTGGAAATGGGTTGCAGAGAGGGTGAGGAAGATGAGAGAAGACGACGGCTAGGTTAACGTGAACAGTGATCTGTGTTGAGAGGAAATTAGGTTTTGTTGATTAGGGTTTCTAGTTAGGGTTTGGGCTGGGTGCAAGGCCCAAACGCGTTTGCTGAAACGCACCACCATTTTACTCAATCCCCCCCCCCTGGCGTGTGAGGGACAGAAGGAGTGTGGGCTGGGCCTTATGCCCAGATGCTATTCGCACCCCCTGGTGCGTAAGCCCATGTTAGAATGAGCGTGGGAACTTACTAACTACACCCCCCCTGCGTTTTTTTCTTTTATTTTCATTAATGATTTTCTGACTCATTGGGCCCTGCGCCCATTTGCTATTCACGCCCCCTGGGGTGGGCCCAATGCAATGATAACTAAAAAACATTGCTGTTTGAAACCCCCCTCCATTTTATTTCAAGTTTTTGTTTTTTTTAATTTCTTTTACTATTTTCTTGCATATTGGAAAATTCATAATAAAATAAAAACAATTAATTTTTGATTTCTTGTTTTTTCTACCACTTTATAATAATGTCTAGAAAATCATATAAAAATGAAAATGCCATTTTATTTTTGTTTGCCATTTTTGGTATATTTTCCATTTAATTGACTTCTTTTAATATTTTTTAGTGCATGCATATTGTTAGAAAATTCATAAAAAATAGTAGGTTTAATCAAATAATTCCGTTCTTTTTTCTTTAGACTCGTAATTCAATGTAGAATTTTATAGTGCAAAAACATTAGCTTAATCATGCATTTTCTGTTTAATTGCATTTTTTGTATTGTTTTGATATTGAATAATTGGTTTGTGAATATGCCTGCTTTGTTGGTTTTGGTTCTTTCATCTGGTATTGAATTTTGTTCTGATTTTTTAGTATGTTGTCATAGAGCCATGTAGGTTTCCCATAGATTTTTGATAGATTTTTTAGGATGTTCTGATATTGTTTTTAGTCTGAGCTTGAGGATAGGAGAAGTCTTGACGACTTCTGACTTTGAAGTTCAACTGTGGTTGAACTTCAGAGGTAGTTTCTTGTGGTTTGGTGATCTGTGGTTTCTTCTCAAAGATGGGAGCTGGTTGAAGTCCTGTTGGAGCTTGCAAGGATGCATTGGGTTGAGACCTAGTCTAGAAGCTTGTTCCCTGTTTGTGAGGTTCGAGATCCTGAAGTTTGAAGGGAGTTTAT
This sequence comes from Lathyrus sativus, assembly GCA_963859935.3. Classification (NCBI taxonomy): domain Eukaryota; kingdom Viridiplantae; phylum Streptophyta; class Magnoliopsida; order Fabales; family Fabaceae; genus Lathyrus; species Lathyrus sativus. Next base: position 25,189,677 of record OZ012736.1, read on the forward strand.
GGTACTTTCCTGAGGAAGGCACTATGAATGACTTTCATTCTTTCTTCTCACCTCTTTCTTAAGTATCCAATGATGTTGGAGCCGACTTGTGAGTTTAATTTCTCCTGAGGAGGAATGTAAACTGATCACCTGTTGTTGAGCCACATGGGATACAATTCCTAAGTGGAAGCCTCCTAGTACTTTCCTGAGGAAGGTCCTATGGGTCTGTTCACTTAGTTCCATTAGTTTATCTAGGATTTCTCAAGTATCCAGTGATGTTGGAGCCAACTTGTGAGTTTAATTTCTCCTGAGGAGGAATGTAAACTGATCACAGTTGTTGAGCCACATAGGATACGATTCCTAGGTGTCAGTCTCCTAGTACTTTCCTGAGGAAGGTCCTATGGGTCTGTTCACTTAGTTCCCTTAGTGCATATAGGCTTTCTTAAATATCCAGTGATGTCGGAGCCTTCATGTGAGTTTAATCTCTCCTGAGGAGGAATGTAAACTGATCACAGTTGTCGAGCCGCATAGGATATGACTCCTGAGTAGTAACCTCCTGGTACTTTCCTGAGGAAGGCACTATGAGTTTGTCTGCTTAGCTCCCTTTCTCTGGTATGCTTGTTCTGAAGCTTGGAGACTGGGATTGATTCCTCTTGCTTAGGGTTTTGATTAGAATTTTTGCTTAGATCTTTGCTTAAGGTGTTGTATAGGGTTTTGTTTAGAGATAGATTAGGAGCTTGTTTCAGGTTTGTTAGGGGCCTTGCCCAGGAGTAGTTTCTTGTTTTGTAGATAGAGGCTTGTCAGGTTAGCTAGCCTTCTCTTCGTATTGTTTGACTTGTGTGATGTTATGTTGCATTAGACCTAGGTGTTCATCTAGATAGTTCTGAGTTAGGTGCATCTTAGAAGTAGATTTTGTGTGCATGAGAAGTTGAGGTGGTCCTCCTTCTGCTTGTTTGTTATTGAGTGACTTTGCTTGTTGGTATTTGGTAGAGCTGAGCTCCCTTACCTCTGTGGCTTGCGGCCTTTGTGCCTTGTTTGTTTAGTTGTTGCATTCATGCATATTTTTGTTATTTCTTCGCTTTGCAGTATTTCTTGTTTGTCGTTTAGTCCTGTTGCCATGATCCCTTAGGAGCTCTGACTTCTCCGCTGCGGAGTCGTTATGATAGACATTAGGATGTCCAACCAGGCGTGATAGCAATAGGTAGATTCCCCTTTTCTTCAGCTATAGTTTTAGGGTGTCTTTTCCCTTTCCTTTCAGTAGGAGCTTTTGAGTAGCTTGATCCGTAGTTAGTTGAACTACAGCTGCTCTGATTCCTCGTACCAGACGATGATATGTAGGCATAGGATGCGATATCCTAGCGAGCACACTAACAACTAATCTTTGTTCTCTCGCGGCTGTGCGATCAAGACTTTCCCGCTGACGACTAATTGTTATCCCTTTTCTCTTGTCCGAGTGCATTTGAGACCAGATCGTAGTTGTAGGTTCCCGAACCTTTGAGCCCAGTTTGTTTTCTCACTGCTGTGTGAGAGCGCCCTGTTTACCCGTAGTTAGTCGAACTACGTTTGCTCTGATCTTCCATGCTGTGTGGAAGTACGTAGGCACAGGACGCGATGTCCTGGCGAGCAACCTTTTCCCCGTTTAGTCATAGGTAGTCGAACTACGTTGACTCTGACTTTCCCATTGCACGAGGGAATACGTAGGCCCAGAACACCGTATGTTCTGTCGAGTCCTGTCCTTTTCTCTTTCTTTTCAGACCGACCATTAGCGTAGATAGATAACACACCCTTTTCCTTATAAACACCAAGCGTGGATCCCATCGAGTACGATGGACGTGAGGGGTGCTAATACCTTCCCCTTGCGTAACCGACTCCCGAATCCAGGTTTTGGTTGCGATGACCATACCTTTTTCCGTCTTTGCGAGGTTTACTTCGAGCGTTTCCTTTCCCGCTCTGAGGGATAAATAACGCACGATGGCGACTCTCCTGTCAAGCCGGCGCCGATTTTCGCAGTAGCGACAATAGGCAAGCTATCTTAATCAGGGGATCAAAGTGCTATTATCATCTCCAGAGGTATATTCAAGGGTTTCACTCATATTCAAGACTACTCAGGTCATCAGGGAAGAATGTGGGCTTTGAAGAGCTGACAGGTTGATCAGTGAGTTCTCTCCTATTTTGAGGTTGTTTGGGGATCATCAGAGGAAGTGTGAGTTATGAGCCAAGAGCATGAGGTGTGTATGGATGTTATTAAGAGCCTAGAGGATCATTTTTGAGGAGTAACCAAGTCATTGGAATGATTGCAAGAGCCTCAGTTGAAGTCAGTCAACTAGGGTTTGTCTGGGTCAACACTAGGTCAATCCTAGGTCAAAGACTTGTTTTGAAGGGCATCAAGGATCATTTGAAGAATGTGGGATTCATTATTTGCTACATGGATATGGATATGATGTTGTGCTAAATAAAAATCAAGAGGAGTCAAGGAGAAGAGGGGTTCCCAAATTAGGGTTTCAGTGTAAAATCCCCTGATTTAGGTCAAACTTCAAAGTAGTGTAACTCAAGATGCAAGCTTAATATGAATTCTTGGTCCACATGAACTTGTAGAGTATCTTCATAGCTTTAATTTGAGTGGTGGAAGTCATCAAGATGATTTATAGAACTCAAGTTATAGCTCTTGCAAGTTACAGGTCATCTGAGGGCACTGAAATTTGTCTGTGAAAGTTGTCATGTCTTCCAAGTTACTTTTGACCTTCAAGGAGATTTCAAATGGATTTCTGGCCAACATGAGAGTTGTTCCTATTTGTCTTAGCTTTCTAGAGAGGTATGGTATGCCTTCATATGATTTGTGGAACTCTACTTATGGTCTTGGAAAGCAAAGGGTATTTTGGTCATCTGAGAATTACAGGTCATTCTTAGCCTATGCCTAAAACTCATACAAGGAAGCTTCAAATGAAAAACTTCACAACATCAAAGTTGCTCAAAATGTTATTTTAAGTCTAGATAAGAGGTCATGGAAGTTTGGAAATGCATAGAACAAGACTTTACCAAAGTTGGTGAAAAATGACCTAAAAAAGGCATTTAACTTGAAAAAGTTCAAGTTGGAAATTGGTTTGAGAGATCTACAAATCCAAAATGGGTCATCCAATATACCAAATTGAATCCAAACATCATTTTAAAGACGTTGGTTCAGCCACTTTTTTGAGTTAGGGTTTAAAAATGGGACTTGCTTTGTAATCATGTTACTTGCATATTAAGGCAACTTTGCAAAACTCAACACAAGGCAAGGAAAGGCTTGGTTTTCACACATACCATTTCAATAACTCATGAGAATAGATTTTGACACAAATTTGAAGGGATTCAAGCATGATATGAGATGTTTCAAAGTGTCATTACATGAGAATTTCCATGAATTTCCACCACATTCTAGAATCATCCTAGAGGCATCCAGAAATTTCTAGATCTGTCCATCATCCTCTATATATTGAGTGTGGATCATTAATGCAAAAGGTTGGTGAAAAGAGAGAGAGAAGAGGGAGAATTCCATTGTTGCTTCCATTGTAAGAAAGTGTGAAAATCTACAATCTACACCAATTCTGTTCATTCTTTTTCTTCATCCATCATCCATTGAAGATAGTGAGTGCATACAAGCAAGCTCAGAGGCACATCAATGGAGGATTGAAGCTCTAAGGTTGGAATTGCAAAGATCCATATCAGATTCGAATCTCTTCATCCAAGCACTCTTCTTCCAACTTTTTGCAAACAGAAGCCATAACATCATCTAAGGACCATTGGTGAGGGATTGCAAGTGCTGATTCAAGCTATTTCCCATCTGTTCCAACAAGAATTGCAGGTTGGTGATTTCTCTTATATCTCCCTAATTAGGTGTTGTTAGGTTAGATTGTTAGTGTAAGAATGTTAGGTTAGGTTAGATGACTATTTTCAGAAAGATTGAGAAGGTTCTATGAGGTTTAATGGCAGGATGTTGAAACTTTGATGATCAAGAAATCTTAGTTTAGGGGATGTTAATCATAGTGTATTAGTTCAGAATAATCAGTGCAATATGGAGAGCACATTAGTACAAGAATTTGCAAGGTTTATGAAGGTCCATCACTGAGTGCAGTTGGTATGCCATGAGCTTGCACCTATCGGGTTTCATTCTAGGGTTAGTTTCAATCCAAACTAAGGGCACCATCGTGTTTATGGGAAAGAATAGAGCAATTTTGCTCTTTATAGTGTAGGGTTTCATGGCCTATTGAGAGAGAACGATGGACTTGAAAGTGCATGCATGAAGCTGAGGAAACCTGCAAACCCTAGGTTTTGTGAGGAAGACGATGCAATGGCCGTTGGATTGTTTCCCAATCTTGACCTTTTAACCCCATCCAATGGCCCATGTTTAAAGTTGAGAAACGGAGGCAATTGACCAAAGCGCTGAAACGACGCGTTTCACTTAAACGCAATTCTGGGCCTAAATCCAAGAGCGCTATCCCCACCCCCCTTTTGAGAAGCCCAACAAAATGAACTAGAAATTATTGCTTTTTGCACCGAGCTTTTAATGTTTTTCGTTTTATTTTTTAATTCATTTTCTGAAACCAACTGGGCCTTGCATATTTGTTATTCGCGTCCCCCACTCCATGGCCCAATGATCATAATAACTGAGCGTGGTTACTTCTGGCACCCCCTCCCTAATTTAATTCTTTTTTTGATTTTATTTTCTTTTATATTTTCTTTGATCTTAGAAAATCCATATAAAATTGAAAATAGCTTGTTTTTTAATTGGTTCTTTTTGTGATAGGTTCATAATTTTGTTAAGAAAAATATCCAATAATAAAAAGAGCATTTTATTTTGTTTTACTATTTTTTGTGCATTTTCTTTTAATAGCTTTTTAATGAGTTTAGTTTAGTGCATAATTTTGTTGATTTTAGTTCTATTAGTTCCCTTTAGATTTAGGACCCATTCTTTTTAGAGTGATTAGCTTAGGACTTTATCTTGTATATACAATTTAATTCATAATTTTAGGATTAATTTTTAGGTGATTTGATTAGGTGAGATTAGAGTGGTTAAAAGTAGGGTTTTAAGTGAGCATAGGTGAGATAGATCATTTCTTTTAGGAATTTTGATTTGATTTTTGGGGTATGGGACTATAGGGGTTATGGGTAGATAATATATCCCTTAGAAATTGCTAGGTTTCCCCTATTCAGCTATTACTATCAGTATACTGCTTATATTTGTTTGACTGTGTGGTGTGCCCTCTCTAGGGTTACTTTTTTGTCTGTGTGTGGGGTATTGGGTTTGTTTGGGACTTGGGGTTTGAGCTGAAGACTGAGATGATGAAGCCCATTTGAAGATCAGAGAATGAAGACCAACTTCCAGAGTTGATGAGGAGTATCCTTTGCTGGCAGCTATTGAGGAGTATAGGGTTTAGGAGCTAGGCAGAGCTCTAGAGTAGAAAACTTGCTTCATAAACATGGAAGGTCTTGTCTGCCTCCATCCTTTCTCTATGATTCAAAGTCTCTTTCAAATATCCACCTCCTTCCTTTGGAAGGATCAGTGAATGTATTTGAAAGATAGAACTTTTGAGAGAAAATTGTCTGTATAATGTTAACAGTTAATGAGCCACCCTTGGTAAGCACTTGACTGTTTAACATTTATTTCATCTTGTTGACTGATATTCATCTTGGAGATTGAGACTTGAAGAAAAGCCATTGTAGATTGAAGATTGATGACAAAGACCTTGCTTGGAGGCTATGGAGATGGAGATTGAGGCCTGCCTAAAGCTTGTAGCTGTTTGGAGATGGTTGCAGATGATGTTGATGCAGAGCTGCTGTGGCTGTTTATTTTCTGCTGTTTTATTTCCTGATGTATTGATTGGTTTTCCCTGAATGTATTGTTTGTTGTTTAACCTGCTGGGTTGAGAGTGAATTCTGTTCACTTTTGCCTTTTGTTTTTTAGGTTCGAGGTTGAGTGGGACTCCCTTGCCTCGCTTGTATTGTTGCATCCATGCATTTTACTGCTTTATTGTATATATCTGCTGTTTCTGTTTTCGTTTATTCCTTAGGATCTCTGTTTCTCTCTGCGCAAGAGAGGAGCATGATAGACATTAGGTCTTAACCCATGCATGATAACATTAGGGTAGATTTTTTATCCCTTTTTGTAACCCTAGGATTGTAGAGTGTCATCTCTTCTTCCCTCAAAACAACAGAAAAACATTAATAAAGGTTATAACAGAAATCAATTCATTTCTTCCGTCAAAAGATTTGAACAAACATCAACCTTTTTGTCCTTCAGGGACTGCAATAAGAAAACCCTTGTTTAAGGTGAGATTTTTCATAAAAGACACTTGAACAGCTTGTGTCGTGCGTAGCCCGAACTATGTTTGCTCTGATCTTCCATGCTGTGTGGAAGTACGTAGGCATAGGATGCGATATCCTAGCGAGCAACCTTCCTCAATCTTCCCCCGTAGTTAGGCGAACTACGTTGACTCTGATTTCTCGTTCCAGACGGGAATACGTAGGCATAAAGCGCGATGCTTTTCCGAGTCATGTTTTCTTTTCTTTTCAGACCTCATCCTTTAGTTTAGATAGAAGTGTAATCCGTACGAACCAAACAAGCGTGGATCCCATCGAGTACGATGGACGTGAGAGGTGCTAATACCTTCCCCTTGCGTAACCGACTCCCGAATCCAGGTTTTGGTTGCGATGACCATAACTTTTCCCGTCTTTGCGTTAGGTTTACTTCGAGCGTTTCCTTTCCCTCCTTGGGATAAATAACGCACGGTGGCGAATCTTCTGTCAGCCGGCGCCGATTTTCGTAGTAGCGACAGCTGGCGACTCTGCTGGGGATCCAACGTCCCCTGGCTGCTAAGGACTGCGATAGTTCCTTATGCATTTGGGATCCAACGTCCCTTAAGAGAGTCAATCCTAGCGCTTGTTTGCCTGTCAAGGATTTTGTATGGAGTTACATTTCTGTATTTACATTTCAGCATTTTATTATTATTATTATTGCTGTATTGTGGGTTTGATGGGGGTTCTATGATTGAGAGGTAAGCCGGACCTGGGCTTGAGTGCACCTAGACTTAGAGTAGAGATTAGTGGGCGCGCACGTGCTTTGCATGTCCTAGTGTCCCACGAAATCTACACTCAGACGAGGTTCTTTTGGTTGGCCTCCTGTCCTGCCCTTTGGGTGGCTCGGGTTGCTGGTTAGTTGGATTGTCGACTCTGGGGACCGATCATTTGGAAGTTGGCTAAGTGAGGCCTCTTCAGGATTTGATGATGCCACTCCTTCTGGGAATCGTATCATCAACCCTGAAAGTCTGTGACGCCGACGACCACATAGGATGCCATACCTTTGTCAGTTACTAGGACATCCACCTGTGAGAGGGTTTGGGGTTATGCAGGTAACTAGACTTTCAGATACCGGTTATTTCTTGATCAGAGATCCTGGGTATTTATGGATAGTTGGAGGGTCTATCAGAGACCAGTCCGAGTTATGGTTTGAGGACTATCAGAGACCAGTTAGAGTTATGTTATGGGGTCTATCAGAGACCAGTGTTGGAGCTTCGTATTGGGTCTATCTGAGACCAGGGTTTGAGGAATTTTGGAGGGTCTATCTGAGACTTTTGATATGGTTCAGGCTTCTCAGTTATAGCACTTGGTCCCTGTTGCATGTTGCTTGCATTGCATTGTTTGCATACCCATTTATCATTGCATCCCATTAACGTGTGTCTGTGCTGCAGGTACATTTGCATATTCCCTGGTTCTAGTGTGCTGGACTTCTGAGTATTGATCATGGCTGGTTTGAGGATGACAGTTGCGTACAAGCTACCTATTCCTGATATTACTCCACTCCTGGGTCTGATTTCTCTGGCAGATGAGGATGTCCGTAGAAGCTTCAGGCAGAGTTACGGACGGTTGTTGGGTTTGGTGCGCAAATCAACTGAGGATGAATTGAATGGGTTGTACACGCTGATGCAATTCTATGACCCGGCTTTGAGGTGTTTCACGTTTGCTGACTTCATTTTGGGGCCTACCATGGAGGAGTATGTAGAGTTCACTGAGCTACCGGTGCAGAATGCAGTTCCTTTTATTCACTCTGCCGCTGAGCCCAAGTTGGAGGATTTAGCTAAGGCCTTGCACATGAATGCTTATGAGCTGTTGATGACTTCTTGGCGAGGGGTTCCGGGTTTTTCTCTCCAGTTTCTGGTTGGTAAGGCTCAAGAGTACGCCAAGAATGGGTGTTGGGTGGTCTTTAATGCTATTTTGGCTCTATGCATTTATGGGATAGTGCTGTTCCCCAATTTCCCAAACTTCGTGGATATGGATGCATTTCATCTGTTTGCTGCTGGCAACCCGGTACCTACGCTGATCGGTGACTTCTACCATTCGATGCACTACAGAAATGAGAACCGGAGAAGCAAGAATGTCTCTTGTTGCGTGCCGCTGCTGTACATGTGGTTTAAGAGCCATCTTCCCCTGAAGGGACCTTTTGTGGATAGTACGACTACAGTCGACTGGCCAGAGCGTATGATGAGGCTATCTTCTGCAGACATTGAGTGGTTTGACCGAGACTTGCTGGGGTCTGAGCTTATTTTCAGTTGTTCTGGGTATCCTAATGTTCCGTTGATAGGGAGAAAAGGGTGCATCAACTACAACCCATCTCTGTTTGTCCGCCAGTTTGGATATGCGTTGAAGAACCCACCTCAGGAGGAAGAAGTACAGGAATCTCTGTACTTCACCGGTGATTTGAGTGGAGAGTTACTAGCCAGGCTGCGGCATGCCTGGACGCGTATTAACAGAAAAGGGAAGCCACTGTTGGGGAAGAATGATTGTCAGGCATATGCACCCTACAAAGTTTGGATCCAGGAGAGAGCAAGCCAGTTATTGATGCCATTTCCAGCTGCGCAGGTCCCTGTTCATATTCCGGTGGCAGAGCCAACCGCTGTCACTATGGAGGTCTACGAGCAAGTTGTGAAAGAAAAGGAAGCCTTGCTGAAGATTAATGAAGAGCTAGAAAAGGAGCTAGCTCAGATGCGGAGTGAGAAGAATAAGGCTGTACGTTCTTTCCAACAGCAGATCGAATTAGTGAACCGGTTAGGTGCTGAGTTGACCGAGGAGAAAAAGAAGCGCGAACGGCTGGGTCAAGAGTTCAGAAGCTCCCACGACATGTTGGAGTCCAAAAAGAAAGCACTCGACGCCGCTCACCGAGAAATATCTTCTTGCAACAAGACATGGAATGCTACGCTCACCAACAATAAAAAGAGGGAGGATAAATTGAAGCAGCGGATTTCCGACCTCGAAGAGCGGTTGAAGGCTAGCATTGAGAAGCATGAAGAAGAGGTGATGACCATATATAGTCTCCAAAATGCATTGAACAAGGCCATCGAAGGCAGGAACGAAGTTGTGTCTCAGAAGCGGAAGCTAGAGGATCGCTTCGGAGAAGGGGCATGGGAAGAAACCGCTGGTGATGTGCGACGTGTTCTCAAGAGAAGAAACCAGCTTGTCGAGGGTCTGCTTACCCGACCAAGCCATCCAGAGACCAAGAAGTTAATAGAAGAGTACCGGGCTTATGGGAGTACTTGATCATTTCATGTATTAACTTGTATGCTTTATTTGCATTCGTGTTGACCATCACCAGGATTGTTGGTTGAGGTCATGTCTTCTTATTTGTACACTCAGTGATATTGTACTCTTGGATTTCTCTGCAATATACGAGGTTTTCTATGATTCGGCTCCAATCACTGTCTTGCTAGCACTGTCACTGCACTGGCACATTCACACTAGAATCGGGGAATGATAATCCCTAATGCACAGACACATTGCATTTTGCATACATACTCATCTTTGCATTACAGGTTTGTGCTTCGTGTATCTTATCTCCGACGTCCATTTTTCAGGTATTTTCAGGATTGCAGAAAAGCGGGTCCACCGTTACTCTACAAGGATCAACCAGAAGAAGATCATGGACAACGTGCAGAGTGAAATGCAAGAGATGCGTGACAAGATGGCCCTGCTCATGCAAACCATGGAGACCATCGCCAAAGGACAAGAGCAGCTGCAGAATCTGGTTCAACCGATAGTCGCACGGGCTGAGAACAACGGGACACCTCATGGTGAAAACATTGCTGCTTCTCCCCGAGTTGAGAATCGTCAAAGTGCTGATGTTATTCCCGTGAACGGTTTGAATGATGGAGAAACTGGTCCTGTAGGTGGAGGTGGGAACACTGGTAATATGAATGTCAATGCAGATACTGCTGGGGTATTTGTGGGCAATGTCAACCAAGGTTTCAATGGGGGTGTCGAGAATGTCGGAATGAATGGTATTAATGGTAACCAGGGCTTCAATGGTGTGAATATGGGGTATGGCAGCATGGCTGGCGCCAAGGCTGGGTTTGGTGGCTATGGTAATCTTGGATATGGAACTGGCGCATACAACACTCAAGAGATGGGTAATCTGAGGTATGACCCCAGGTACGTCCAAACGGGTCCGGGCCGCGATGCAGATTATGTTGGATATGATGTAGTACCTCGCTGGGAGGATCGCCAGGAGGATGTGTTCTCTGGTCAGAACGAGGGCTATGAAAGGGTTAGGGATGACAACCATCGGATGAGATTGCTAGAAGAGAAAGTGAACGGGTTGGCCAGCCAAAATGCTCTTGGGCTGGATATGTCAAATATGGGGTTAGTCCCAGGATTGAGGGTCCCGCTGAAATTCAAAGCACCGTCATTTGATAAATACAAAGGGGATACATGCCCTAGGGTGCATGTGCGTGCATTTTACAGGCGCATGTCTGCGTATTCTTAGGATGAAAAGATGCTAATGCACTTCTTCCAGGATAGCCTGTCAGGGCCATCGCTGGAGTGGTACATGAGCTTGGAGCCTACTCAGATCAGGAGTTGGAAAGAGCTGGCAGAGGCTTTTGTTCGACATTATCAATATAATAGCGATCTCGCCCCTAATCGAGTCCAGTTGCAGAGCATGTCTCAAAAGTCTAGTGAGAGCTTTAAAGAATACGCCCAGAGATGGCGAGATTTGGCTGCTAGGGTGCACCCTCCAATGGTGGAGCGCGAAATGATGGACATGTTCATATGAACTTTTTCTGGAATGTACTATGACCGGTTGCTCAATTTTTTGATGAGTACTTTCTCTGAGTTGATTTTGATGGGGGAGCGCATTGAAAACGGGGTGAAGATTGGTAAAATTCAAGCGGGTGAGTCCAGTTCCGCAGGGGGTAATAAGAAGACGTTTGGCGGTAAAAGGCAGGGTGACACCAACGCTGTATACAGTGCTCGACGAAAGAATAAAAGTCAGAACTGGCGTCAGCTGTCGCAAGTTGCAAGTGTAACCATTCCAGGGCCTTCTCAGCAGCAGAGGCAACAACCACCACAACAGGCTCAGCAACAGCCTAATAATAACCAGCGCAGACTTCAGAACCCGCGACCGAGGAGAGTATTCGAGGTACCGCCGGTATCATATGCAGAACTCCTTCAAACTTTGTTGAAATTGCAGCTAGTCGAGAAGAGGACCTTAGCACCACCAACTGGCCAGCCACCAGTCGGATATGATGTTAATGAGCACTGTGACTTCCATTCGGGTGCACCAGGGCACAATATTGAGAATTGCCTAGCTTTCAAGCATAAAGTACATGATTTGCTTGATAGTACGGCTATTAACTTCAGGAAGGAAGGTCCCAATATCACGCAGCAGCCAATGCCCAAGCATGGTGGGGCTGGGGCCAATGCAATCATGGTAGATGATGAGTTGAATTTGGTTTCAGAAGTGAGCGAGCTGAAAACCCCTTTGAGGTACGTAAAGCAGCGTTTATTGAAAAGAGGTGTCTATCCCGGTTGCAGCGAAGAGTGTGATGACTGTTTGGTTCAACCTGAGGGCTGTGAAAAGTTGAAGAGGGGAGTTCAAAGTTTGATTGATGAAGGAACTTTGCAGTTTGACAGGGCTGTGGGACGAGAGAAGTCTGTTGAGACAGAATCTGAAAAGAGCGTAAGGAGATTGCTAGGATCACCATCCCGTTCAAATCAGTGACAATTTCGGCATCCTCGAAAAGGCCGACCATTACTATCACCAAGGCTAAGCCAGTCCCTTTCGAAAGCACAAAGGCAGTCCCGTGGAGTTATGGTGCTGAGGTGTATTGCAATGGGGAAAAGATTGACTTAAATGATCCGCCAGCGGGATCCGTGGATAATATAGTGGGAGCGGGTGGTATAACCCGGAGCGGGAGAATTTTCACTTCACCTGAGGTTGAAGCAGAGAGGCTTGCTAGGGGTAAGAACAAAGTTGTTGAGGGGGAATCTTCGGGGAGTAAAGAGAAAGAACCGATAGCCAAAGATGTGGAAGAATTCATGAGGTTAATTCGCAAAAGTGATTACAAGATTGTAGATCACCTGCAGCAGACCCCGTCAAAGATCTCCATATTATCGCTGCTGTTGTGTTCTGAGGCGCATAGAAATGCCCTGTTGAAGGTACTTGAGACATCCTTCGTGCCGCAAGAGATTTCAGTTAATCAGCTGGAGGGAGTTATGGCACATGTTAACGCTGGGCATGGTCTGGGATTCACGGATTTTGACTTAACACCTCGAGGGCGTGATCATAATAATGCTTTGCACATCTCTATCGAATGCCGAGGCACTGTTCTATCCCATGTGCTGGTAGACACTGGGTCCTCGTTGAATGTGTTACCAAAGAAAGCCCTGTTGAAATTAGATACCCGTGGGTTGTTGTGCACACCTAGTGATTTGGTAGTAAGGGCCTTTGACGGGACAAGGAGGTCAGTATTCGGGTCGATAACATTACCCATTCAGGTGGGTCCGGAGGTGTTTGATACAGTGTTTTACATCATGGACATTCAACCTGCATATAGCTGTTTGATCGGGAGACCTTGGATTCATGTCGCTGGGGTAGTGACTTCTACGCTCCATCAGAAGCTGAAATATATGGTTGAGGGGAGTATTGTGACGGTGTGTGGCGAAGAGGATATCTTAGTCAGTCATTTGTCTTCTTTCAAGTACGTGGAGGTAGATGGAGAGATTCATGAAACGCTGTGTCAGGCGTTCGAAGAGGTGAAAGTTAAAGAAGAAGCTCTGGTGAAGAGTGAAGAGCCAGAGGTGGCCGTCTCCTCATATAAAGAAGCCAAGGCGTTGGTACAAGCAGGAGAGACTCAGAAGTGGGGGCAGGTTCTGGACATCCCAGTGAAGCAAGATAAGTACGGTTTGGGGTACCGCCCATCTCCCTCGCAGAGTGCGCCTAAGTACAAGGGACCTGTCGTGTTCACACCCGGAGGAGTTAGCTTCGAAAGGATTAATGCCGTGTCTGATACGGAGGAGGTGGATAGCGATTGCGACATGGACGCATGGGTTCGACCCAGCACGCCGGGGCAAAGCTTATGCAACTGGTCCATCCAGGACGTCATCCAAGTCACCAAACAGTAATGCATTGTTTTTTCAATCATTTGTATGATCACATGCCTTGCCCGGGGCATCGTTGATCTTGTCTTAGGGCCTAACTGTTTACTTGTATGTTTGCATGATCAATAAATGACAGCGTTTTTTACATTCAAATGTTGTGATCCTTTTCTTTCTGTTTTTTATTTTTCAATAAAATGGCAGCGTGGGTATGCGTTATGCTTGTACATCATTTGAAGCACTTAACCATTTCCCTCGCAGGATTCATGAATTTTCAGATGACACCGACCAAAAACTTCCTATGACTCGTTTAGACTTCGAACATCCGATCTTCCAGGCTGAGGAGGAGATTGTGGAGGATAGTGACTTACCAGAAGAGCTTAGTCGGTTATTGAAGCAAGAGGAGAGAGTCATTCTGCCTCACCAGGAAGAGATTGATATTGTCAACTTAGGGTCTGAAGAATGCGTCAGGAATATCCGTATAGGGGCCGCGTTGCAAGAGGATATCAAGCGAGAGCTTATTGAGATGCTGCGTGAATACAGTGATATATTTGCTTGGTCCTACGAGGATTGCCCGCCCGTGAAGCAGAAACTCCGAAGGACTCGTCCTGACATGGCTGTAAAGATAAAGGAAGAAGTGCAGAAGCAATGGGATGCCGGATTCCTGGCTGTTACCACTTATCCCACTTGGGTCGCTAATATCGTACCTGTGCCAAAGAAAGATGGCAAGGTTCGAATGTGTGTTGATTATAGGGATCTAAATAAAGCGAGCCCGAAAGATGATTTCCCGCTGCCGCATATTGATGTGTTAGTTGACAACACGACTCAGTTTTCGGTATTTTCCTTCATGGATGGATTTTCGGGGTACAACCAGATCAAAATGGCTCCGGAGGATATGGAAAAAACGACCTTTATCACCCCGTGGGGAACCTTCTGTTACAAGGTGATGCCCTTTGGTTTGAAAAATGCTGGGGCAACGTACCAGCGGGCTATGACAACGCTTTTTCACGACATGATGCACAGAGAGATTGAGGTGTATGTCGATGACATGATTGCCAAGTCTCAAACGGAGGAAGAACATCTGGTTAATCTGCTGAAGTTGTTCAAGAGGCTGAGGAAGTTCAGGCTGAGGCTGAATCCTAACAAATGTACCTTCAGAGTAAGATCCGGGAAGCTACTGGGGTTTATTGTGAGCAAGAAAGGAATCGAGGTCGATCCTGCAAAAATAAAAGCAATACAAGAGATGCCAGTACCGAGAACTGAAAAAGAAGTCCGTGGATTCTTAGGGAGGTTGAACTACATTGCTAGGTTCATCTCTCACCTAACGACCACGTGTGAACCATTATTCAAGCTGTTAAAGAAAGATCAAACGGTGGGCTGGAATGACAATTGCCAAAGGGCATTTGAAAAGATAAAAGAATACTTGCAGGAACCTCCGGTGTTAATACCCCCAGTAGCGGGACGACCACTGATTATGTATCTGACGGTTCTGGAGAACAGTATGGGTTGTGTTCTCGGTCAACATGACGAGACAGGGCGGAAAGAGCATGCAATTTATTACTTGAGTAAAAAGTTCACGGATTGTGAATATCGATACTCTATGCTCGAAAAGACGTGTTGTGCATTGGCGTGGGCTGCCAAACATCTAAGACAGTACATGCTGAACCATACAACCATGCTGATATCGAAGATGGGTCCGATCAAATATGTGTTTGAGAAGCAAGCGCTCTCTGGAAGGATTGCTAGATGGCAGATGGTATTGACAGAATACGATATCCAGTATGTTTCCCAGAAGGCCATTAAGGGAAGTGTTTTGTCCGAATATCTGGCCGAACAGCCAATTGAGGATTATCAGCCTATGAAGTTTGAGTTTCCTGATGAAGACATAATGTACTTGAAGGCTAAAGATTGTGATGAGTCGTTGCCTGGTGAAGGTCCTGAGCGGAGTTCCCAGTGGGAAATGATTTTTGATGGGGCTGTCAATTCGTACGGTAGCGGGATCGGGGAAATCATTACAACTCCCCACGGGTCGCACATCCCGTTCACAGCCAGATTGACTTTTTCAGTGACGAATAATGAAGCCGAGTATGAAGCTTGCATTATGGGGTTAGAGGAGGCTATCGATATGAGGATTAAGAATCTGGACGTATATGGGGATTCAGCTTTGGTGGTGAACCAGATTAAGGGAGAGTGGGAGACGCGCCAACCTAATCTGGTGCCGTACATGAATTATGCGAGAAGGATGCTACCTTTCTTTGATAGGGTGGAGTTCCATCATGTACCTCGGGCGGAGAATCAAATGGCGGACGCCCTTGCAACGTTATCCTCGATGTATAAAGTCAACCGCTGGAACGAGGCTCCCAGCATTGTCATCTCTCGCCGTGATAGGCCGGCCTTTGTGTTTGCAATTGATGAAGCATCTGACCGTAAACCGTGGTATCTCGACATACAGAATTTCTTGAAGAATAAGGAATATCCGGCTGGGGCATCCAGTCGTGATCAGAAGACTCTAAGGAGATTAGCAAGCAACTTCTATCTGAATCCCGATGGCGTTTTGTATAGAAGGAACCACGATTTGGTACTCCTCCGGTGTGTAGACGAGAAGGAAGCCAATTTACTCGTGGAAGAGGTCCATGAAGGAACTTTTGGGACGCATGCAGGTGGGCATGCTATGACTCGAAAGTTGTTGCGAGCGGGGTATTACTGGTTAACGATGGAAACTGACTGTTTCAAATTTGCCAAGCGGTGTCACAAGTGCCAGATCTATGCCGATAAGATCCATGTGCCACCCAGTCCACTGAACGTTATGGCTTCTCCGTGGCCTTTCTCCATGTGGGGAATCGATATGATTGGCAAGATTGAGCCTACTGCTTCTAATGGGCATCACTTCATTCTGGTTGCGATCGATTACTTCACCAAGTGGGTGGAGGCAGCATCTTACGCCAATGTGACGAAGCAGGTGGTGGCTAGATTTATCAAGAAGGATATAATTTGCAGATACGGTATTCCTGAGCAAATCATTACTGATAATGGTTTGAATTTGAACAACAAGATGATGAAAGATCTGTGTCGGGATTTCAAGATCGAGCATCATAATTCATCTCCCTACAGACCCAAGATGAATGGCGCTGTTGAAGCGGCCAACAAGAACATAAAGAAAATTGTTCAGAAGATGGTGGTAACGTATAAGGATTGGCATGAGATGCTGCCATTCGCTTTGCACGGTTATCGTACTACAGTGTGTACATCAACCGGGGCAACACCGTTCTCACTAGTATATGGCACGGAGGCTGTCCTGCCATTGGAGGTTGAGATACCATCTTTGAGGGTTTTACTTGATGTTAAGCTGGACGAGGCAGAATGGGTGAGAAGTAGATTGAATCAGCTGAGCTTGATAGATGAGAAAAGTCTGGCATCCATTGCACACGGTAGGCTGTATCAGAGCCGGATGAAGAAAGCGTTCGACAAGAAGATTCGACCTCGGAGCTTTCAGACGGGTGATCTTGTGCTGAAGAAGATTCTCCCACCGCAATCGGATCATAGGGGAAAATGGACTCCCAATTACGAAGGTCCATACGTCGTGAGAAAGGTCTTCTCCGGAGGAGCCTTATTGTTATCCACCATGGATGGTGAAGACTTTTCGTCCCCTGTGAACTCGGACGCAGTTAAAAAATACTTTGCTTAAAATTGACCCGTTGGACAGTAAAAAGAGAGTCCAGGCAAAAATGGGGCATCCTGGCGAACCAAAAACAGAATAAAAAGGTTCGGGAAAAAGTTAGGGATATAAATTGAAAAAATGTACACCCGCGAAGTTGAAAACCTACACTGGGCGGCTTCGGCAAAAAAGGGTATCTCGGTGAATCGAAAACCCGCAAAGGGCGATTCACGCAAAAGTTAGGGATTTGAGAAGCAAATGACTGCGATCCAAGTTTGATTGTTTGGGAGCATCTGGGGGTAAATTATCCAAAGCAATTTCTTCCGAAGACAAAGATCGGGGAAGTGGCGGAGTCCGGCGAGTCATAGGGGGATCGATTCATGGTGTTCGTCTGTAACACGTTGCCGACATGTGTACAAATTTTATTCTGTATATTTGTATACTCCTGCATTTTGTTTATATGTGACTACCTCTTTTCAGGAGTTGCATCTAATGTACAAATCTTACCTATTCTCAGGCCGTTATCAATAAAGTGCTTTATTCAGTGTAGTGTGTGACTTTGGTTTTAATTTTTTACAGTTTTGTTTGTAAAAAGCGCCGATGTTTTTGATAAACTTACATGCGTGTAACCAGGCGGGCCTCGGCCGATGATTGTTAAAACCAAAAATTACCTGAATGGTTGCTGTGGGTGATTACTAAGGTGTTTTCTTTTTGCATAGATTGCCTTGTGTTTGCTTGTTGACTTTTGCAGGTATTCAAAAGCTCACAAAGTTCCCCGCCAGAGTCCATGGCAGGCTGGTACCCTCTCCAGAGGTTGAATGTTGTTTCTTCCCCAGTGAAGTCGCCCCAGGCAAGATTGGATGTTGTCTCCCCAGGAGAGCGGAGATTGCGTCGAAGGAAAAGATAATGTATCTTCTATAGTTCAGAATCAGCTTGTCAAGCAGAGCAGAGTTTTCCCCAGTGAAGGTCAAGACAAATGTGATTAACTTCCCAAAAAGTCCTTGTGCAGTGCAAATCAGAATGTGTAGTTCAATCCCCAGCTCAGTGATGGCAGGATGATTTCCCCAGCTCAGTGATAGCAGGTGGTTGGAGCTGCTGAAAGGAGTTTTCCCGAGTAGGAATCCTTTCTTTCCCCAGCAAGTCGCTCTTCCTCGTCAGGAGGATCGTCCTCAGTAGATTTTGGAGTCTTGAGTTCGTGAGCTACTTTCCTAGCAGGATGGTTATCCCCAGCGGAGTTAGTTCATCTTTACAACATTTATTTTGTTGGAAGCGTATCGGTAGTATTCCGGTCATCCCCGGCGGATCCAGTGTGTCTTCAGCATTTATTTTGCTGAAGCAACTCTCTGCATAAGCATGCATCATGAGCATTTGCATTCTACACGAGTACATAGCATTTCCATGCTAAGCGGAAGCATTATGTCACTATCAAACGCGCATTTTGAAACATAAGCCAGGTGGTTACCTCTTCAGTTTCAGATATGTTTGTTCCCTGCCGATAAGAGAAATCGTGGTTTCAGGAAGACGTAGGTTTTGTGGTCAAAGTACGTAGTGATCGTATGGGTACCATATATGGGGTTCATATTGTAAGGCACGCAGTGATCGTGTTGATTTTAAGATGTTGATTTGTGGCCCAAGTATGCAGTGATCGTATTTGTACCATCTATGGGGTTCATGTTGTGTGACACGCCGTGATCGTGTTGGTCTTGGTATGTGCATCTGTGGTCGAATGGCGCAGTGATCGTATTCAGCCTGATATAAGAAGATTGTTTTGTAAGGCACGCAGTGATCGTGTTGGTATCATCTCGGGGGTTTATTTGGGCAGGACGCGCAGTGATCGTGTTTACCATATCATGTGATGCTTATTGGTCGATATATGCAGTGATCGTATTCGTCCGTTATACAGTTTGGTTATAGGGTGAGGCACGCAGTGAACGTGTTCATCTGGTTGATGGTGGCCGAAGTATGCAGTAATCGTATTCGTCCTATGATTGAAGTGGTGTCACAGCACGCAGTGATCGTGTTTCCTCCAGTCAAGAGGGCCGTGACATGAAACGCGCAGTGATCGCGTTCACCCTATGTATGGTTAGAATATGCAGTGATCGTATTCATCCAGTTATGTGGGTTAGTTGATTCACACAGCACGCAGTGATCGTGTTTTCCTCCAGTCAAGAGGATCGTGGCTCAGAACGCGCAGTGATCGTGTTCGAACGCGCAGTGATCATGTTCAAGATACGCAGTGATCGTATTCGTATGGCACGTAGTGATCGTGTTAATAGTCTCATGGGAACTCGTGATGCGAAGCACACAGTGATCGTGGTTATCGTATCAGTTAGGGTTTGTTGGTCGAGATGCGCAGTGATCATATTCGTCCTATTGCAGCACACGCAGTGATCGTGTTCGTCGTATTAGTGGTTGAAGTACGCAGTGATCGTGTTTACCTCATCCGGTTGGATTTATGGTCGATGTGATTTTGGCTGTAATGCAACACGCAGTGATCATGTTTGTCCCATTATGTGGTTTTGTTTATGGTATCGAAATACGTAGTGATCGTGTTCGTCGCAGTTTTGTGGGTTTATGGTGCCAGACACGCAGTGATCGTGTTCGTCATGTCATATTCCCCTAGCAGAGTTGCTTGGTCAAGCATTTCTCTTTCTCCCCAGCCGAGTCCTTTCTCAGAGTGCGGTAGAAATGGCATGATACAGATTTTGGGTGGTTACCCACAGTTACCCCAGTAGAGACGTAATCCCCAGCGGGGTTGGTCTTCAACGAGATACTTGGTTAAGTTCCTCGTAGTCCCCAACATGGTGGTCCTCAACGAGATACTTGGTTAAGTTACTTGTATTCCCCCAGCTGAGTCTTTCTCAGGATGATGTGGTATCAGTATTAGAAGGTGGTAATACAGATTTTCGGGTAGTTACCCGTGGTTCCCCCAACAGATTTATGTTCTCCGGCAGGGTGTTACTTCAATGAATTGCTTGGTTAAGTCCCTCATAGTCCCCAGCCGGGAGCTCGCCACAGGAGTTGTTTGGTTAAATTACTCGTATTTTCAACAAGGGTGCTTGGTTAAGTTCCCAACTTCCCCAGCAGGTGTTTGACGGCAGTCGTCAGAATTGTCCTCAGAGTTACTTAGTTAAGTTTCTTGTTTCCCCACAGAGTCGGTTGTTCATGTCTTTGAACATTGCCCCGCTTGGTTGAGCGTTTGCTCGTTTCTTCAGGATACGAAAGGTTGATCAGTGAAGTCAACATGACAAGTGAAGTCAATTTTCTCCCGCTGGTTAGCGTGTGCTTGGTTGATAAGTGAGATCAACAGAGGTTGATAAGTGATGTCAACAATTTCTCATTGTGTGGTGTATGCTCATTTCTTCGGAATGGAGTGGTCTGCGGACAACATCGAAAACAGATTGACAGAGGAGTGGTTAGTTGTCGCCGTGACAACAGAAGTCATCACCCTGGAGGGGTTTCCCCAAGCAGTAGTCGTATTCGCAATTTATTTTTGCGGTTGGCAAATTTCCGGGTTCTTTCGTATTCAACCGTCTCGTACCTCGAATGCCTGAAGGTTGCGCGCTCTTCATCCAGTCGGGTCCAAGTCGTTTGAATAGGGGCAGCTGTTGCACCCTAAAATTTGCCCAACCTTTTCTAACCTAGGCTTATGTTTCAATTGCATAGTCATTTGCATTGTCATTATGTACATAGTGTATTCATCTGCATTGCATAGCATAGGCAAGCTATCTTAATCAGGGGATCAAAGTGCTATTATCATCTCCAGAGGTATATTCAAGGGTTTCACTCATATTCAAGACTACTCAGGTCATCAGGGAAGAATTTGGGCTTTGAAGAGCTGACAGGTTGATCAGTGAGTTCTCTCCTATTTTGAGGTTGTTTGGGGATCATCAGAGGAAGTGTGAGTTATGAGCCAAGAGCATGAGGTGTGTATGGATGTTATGAAGAGCCTAGAGGATCATTTTTGAGGAGTAACCAAGTCATTGGAATGATTGCAAGAGCCTCAGTTGAAGTCAGTCAACTAGGGTTTGTCTGGGTCAACACTAGGTCAAAGACTTGTTTTGAAGGGCATCAAGGATCATTTGAAGAATGTGGGATTCATTATTTGCTACATGGATATGGATATGATGTTGTGCTAAAGAAAAATCAAGAGGAGTCAAGGAGAAGAGGGGTTCCCAAATTAGGGTTTCAGTGTAAAATCCCCTGATTTAGGTCAAACTTCAAAGCAGTGTAACTCAAGATGCAAGCTTCATATGAATTCTTGGTCCACATAAAACCTGTAGAGTATCTTCATAGATTTAATTTGAGTTGTGGAAGTCATCAAGATGATTTATAGAACTCAAGTTATAGCTCTTGCAAGTTACAGGTCATCTGAGGGCACTGAAATTTGTCTGTGAAAGTTGTCATGTCTTCCATGTTACGTTTGACCTTCAAGGAGATTTCAAATGGATTTCTGGCCAACATGAGAGTTGTTCCTCTTTGTCTTAGCTTTCTAGAGAGGTATGGTATGACTTCATATGATTTGTGGAACTCTACTTATGGTCTTGGAAAGCAAAGGGTATTTTGGTCATCTGAGAATTACAGGTCATTCTTAGCCTATGCCTAAAACTCATACAAGGAAGCTTCAAATGAAAAACTTCACAACATCAAAGTTGCTCAAAATTTCATTTTAAGTCTAGTGAAGAGGTCATGGAAGTTTGGAAATGCATATAACAAGACTTGACCAAAGTTGGTGAAAAATGACCTAAAAAAGGCATATAACTTGAAAAAGTTCAAGTTGGAAATTGGTTTGAGAGATCTACAAATCCAAAATGGGTCATCCAATATACCAAATTGAATCCAAAAATCATTTTAAAGACATTGGTTCATCCACTTTTTTGAGTTAGGGTTTAAAAATGGGACTTGCTTTGTAATCATGTTACTTGCATATTAAGGCAACTTTGCAAAACTCAACACAAGGCAAGGAAAGGCTTGGTTTTCACACATACCATTTCAATAACTCATGAGAAGAGATTTTGACACAAATTTGAAGGGATGCAAGCATGATATGAGATGTTTCAAAGTGTCATTACATGAGAATTTCCATGAATTTCCACCACATTCTAGAATCATCCTAGAGGCATTCAGAAATTTCTAGATCTGTCCATCATCCTCTATATATTGAGTGTGGATCATTAGTGCAAAAGGTTGGTGAAAAGAGAGAGAGAAGAGGGAGAATTCCATTGTTGCTTCCATTGTAAGAAAGTGTGAAAATCTACAATCTACACCAATTTTGTTCATTCTTTTTCTTCATCCATCATCCATTGAAGATAGTGAGTGCATACAAGCAAGCTCAGAGGCACATCAATGGAGGATTGAAGCTCTAAGGTTGGAATTGCAAAGATCCATATCAGATTCGAATCTCTTCATCCAAGCACTCCTCTTCCAACTTTTTGCAAACAGAAGCCATAGCATCATCTAAGGACCATTGGTGAGGGATTGCAAGTGCTGATTCAAGCTATTTCCCATCTGTTCCAACAAGAATTGCAGGTTGGTGATTTCTCTTATATCTCCCTAATTAGGTGTTGTTAGGTTAGATTGTTAGTGTAAGAATGTTAGGTTAGGTTAGATGACTATTTTCAGAAAGATTGAGAAGGTTCTATGAGGTTTAATGGCAGGATGTTGAAACTTTGATGATCAAGAAATCTTAGTTTAGGGGATGTTAATCATAGTGTATTAGTTCAGAATAATCAGTGCAATATGGAGAGCACATTAGTACAAGAATTTGCAAGGTTTATGAAGGTCCATCACTGAGTGCAGTTGGTATGCCATGAGCTTGCACCTATCGGGTTTCATTCTAGGGTTAGTTTCAATCCAAACTAAGGGTACCATCGTGTTTATGGGAAAGAATAGAGCAATTTTGCTCTTTATAGTGTAGGGTTTCATGGCCTATTGAGAGAGAACGATGGACTTGAAAGTGCTTGCATGAAGCTGAGGAAACCTGCAAACCCTAGGTTTTGTGAGGAAGACGACGCAATGGTCGTTGGATTGTTTCCCAATCTTGACCTTTTAACCCCATCCAATGGCCCATGTTTAAAGTTGAGAAACGGAGGCAATTGACCAAAGCGCTGAAACGACGCGTTTCACTTAAACGCAATTCTGGGCCTAAATCCAAGAGCGCTATCCCCACCCCCTTTTGAGAAGCCCAACAAAATGAACTGGAAATTATTGCTTTTTGCACCGAGCTTTTAATGTTTTTCGTTTTATTTTTTAATTCATTTTCTGAAACCAACTGGGCCTTGCATATTTGTTATTCGCGTCCCCCACTCCATGGCCCAATGATCATAATAACTGAGCGTGGTTACTTCTGGCACCCCCTCCCCAATTTAATTCTTTTTTTGATTTTATTTTCTTTTATATTTTCTTTGATCTTAGAAAATCCATATAAAATTGAAAATAGCTTGTTTTTTAATTGGTTCTTTTTGTGAGGTTCATAATTTTGTTAAGAAAAATATCCAATAATAAAAAGAGCATTTTATTTTGTTTTACTATTTTTTGTGCATTTTCTTTTAATAGCTTTTTAATGAGTTTAGTTTAGTGCATAATTTTGTTGATTTTAGTTCTATTAGTTCCTTTTAGATTTAGGACCCATTCTTTTTAGAGTGATTAGCTTAGGACTTTATCTTGTATATACAATTTAATTCATAATTTTAGGATTAATTTTTAGGTGATTTGATTAGGTGAGATTAGAGTGGTTAAAAGTAGGGTTTTAAGTGAGCATAGGTGAGATAGATCATTTCTTTTAGGAATTTTGATTTGATTTTTGGGGTATGGGACTATAGGGGTTATGGGTAGATAATATATCCCTTAGAAATTGCTAGGTTTCCCCTATTCAGCTATTACTATCAGTATACTGCTTATATTTGTTTGACTGTGTGGTGTGCCCTCTCTAGGGTTACTTTTTTGTCTGTGTGTGGGGTATTGGGTTTGTTTGGGACTTGGGGTTTGAGCTGAAGACTGAGATGATGAAGCCCATTTGAAGATCAGAGAATGAAGACCAACTTCCAGAGTTGATGAGGAGTATCCTTTGCTGGCAGCTGTTGAGGAGTATAGGGTTTAGGAGCTAGGCAGAGCTCTACAGTAGAAAACTTGCTTCATAAACATGGAAGGTCTTGTCTGCCTCCATCCTTTCTCTATGATTCAAAGTCTCTTTCAAATATCCACCTCCTTCCTTTGGAAGGATCAATGAATGTATTTGAAAGATAGAACTTTTGAGAGAAAATTGTCTGTATAATGTTAACAGTTAATGAGCCACCCTTGGTAAGCACTTGACTGTTTAACATTTATTTCATCTTGTTGACTGATATTCATCTTGGAGATTGAGACTTGAAGAAAAGCCATTGTAGATTGAAGATTGATGACAAAGACCTTGCTTGGAGGCTATGGAGATGGAGATTGAGGCCTGCCTAAAGCTTGTAGCTGTTTGGAGATGGTTGCAGATGATGTTGATGCAGAGCTGCTGTGGCTGTTTATTTTCTGCTGTTTTATTTCCTGATGTATTGATTGGTTTTCCCTGAATGTATTGTTTGCTGTTTAACCTACTGGGTTGAGAGTGAATTCTGTTCACTTTTGCCTTTTGTTTTTTAGGTTCGAGGTTGAGTGGGACTCCCTTGCCTCGCTTGTATTGCTGCATCCATGCATTTTACTGCTTTATTGTATATATCTGTTGTTTCTGTTTTCGTTTATCCCTTAGGATCTCTGTTTCTCTCTGCGCAAGAGAGGAGCATGATAGACATTAGGTCTTAACCCATGCATGATAACATTAGGGTAGATTTTTTATCCCTTTTTGTAACCCTAGGATTGTAGAGTGTCATCTCTTCTTCCCTCAAAACAACAGAAAAACATTAATAAAGGTTATAACAGAAATCAATTCATTTCTTCCGTCAAAAGATTTGAACAAACATCAACCTTTTTGTCCTTCAGGGACTGCAATAAGAAAACCCTTGTTTAAGGTGAGATTTTTCATAAAAGACACTTGAACAGCTTGTGTCGTGCGTAGCCCGAACTACGTTTGCTCTGATCTTCCATGCTGTGTGGAAGTACGTAGGCATAGGATGCGATATCCTAGCGAGCAACCTTCCTCCATCTTCCCCCGTAGTTAGGCGAACTACGTTGACTCTGATTTCTCGTTCCAGACGGGAATACGTAGGCATAAAGCGCGATGCTTTGCCGAGTCATGTTTTCTTTTCTTTTCAGACCTCATCCTTTAGTTTAGATAGAAGTGTAATCCGTACGAACCAAACAAGCGTGGATCCCATCGAGTACGATGGACGTGAGGGGTGCTAATACCTTCCCCTTGCGTAACCGACTCCCGAATCCAGGTTTTGGTTGCGATGACCATACCTTTTCCCGTCTTTGCGTTAGGTTTACTTCGAGCGTTTCCTTTCCCTCCTTGGGATAAATAACGCACGGTGGCGACTCTTCTGTCAGCCGGCGCCGATTTTCGCAGTAGCGACACAATGGTTTAAAACCTAGGACTGATGAGGAGATCAAAATTGATGAGAAAGCGCAGGTAGATGGTCAAGGTTCTCCTTCGATCATATCTTCTAGGGATCCAATCAATTTAGAGTTTATGAACACTAGTTTTAGGATTTTCAGGTCATGTCCTTTATCCAAAGACCCTTCTGATTACTTAGCATGGCTAGAAAAAATAGAAAAAATGAAGTCCCAAGTTTAAAAAAACACGGGCATCTTCGACCTAATTTAGCTGTCAAAGGTGGGGTCAGGTTATTGTCCATCTATTCTTATTACTTCCCTCTATTTTTGGAATAACACCCACAATAATTTCCACCTCCCTTGTAGGATGGTTACCCCAACTTTGTTCGATGCCGCTGCCATTAACGACCTTAAACTTATTGGAGTATATTATGATCCCACCCTTTTGGCTGATGACTCAATAGATTTCGACACCAAAAAAGTAGCTTTCACTACTTACATAGCCTACTATCATGAAAAAGAAACCAAAAAAGTCTTTGACCAAGAACACATTGCCTTTCTGGCCCTTTAGCTTTCGTGTTGTGTTTTCTGCTCAAGGTCTCTTTCAAGTGATGAAGAGGTACCTGACTATGGCCAACCAACTACATGATGGAAATGACATCTGTCTCAGCAAAATAATTATGGCCAACTTGTAAGAATCCCTTCGCGAATGCGTCACAACATTAAAAACAATCCAGTCGAGAGGAAAATTTCTCCTTTTCGGACCCTTCTGCCTGCTACAACTATGGATGAATGCGACTTTCGAAGCATCCATTCCTACTTGAAATCCCATCAATGAAGCATCAGTCAAAGTGAAGAATATAAGGGTTGAAGGTACGAGGCTTGCCCTACTAACTCTTAGTGACGAAGGATAAAGCTTCAACAGGCGTTCACCAGTTACGTAATGATGTTTGTGAAGCGCTATAATTTTTCTTCCAGCATGGCCCCTTTTTCCAATAGAAAAGTAGGCCCTGAATGGTTCATAAGGAAGTTTCCTCCTGGGTTGAAGGAATAGGAAGTTGAATCTCTATAGAATTCTTTGACGTAGCTACCTTTAATCTCCACATAACTCAAGCTTTTGCCCTTGTGCAGGACAAAGTGAAGAAAGGTACTTCAACACACAACAAAGAAATCCAAGCATTCTAGAAATACTTTAAAACTGCCTACAGGCTAGGTGATCTTAGTTAAACCATTAGCGAAGCAGTAATGACTTTAAATGGAATAACAATAATGGTCTTATTTTCCCTTTGTTTTTTTTATGAAGTTTTATGGTCTTTTATTTTTTGGATAATTTTGTTGTAGGATCTTTGTATGACTTAGTAATGGGATTGAAAAATTGTAATGGACCTTCCACTTTGAATTGATCCCATTATTTACACCTTCATTTAATTCTTGAACCAAACTTAGCATTGTCTTATGAACCATGATGAAATGCTTAAGTCTTGATTGAATTTTCCATATGGATACCACTCTAGAGAATGAATACTTGGAATCCTCACTAGAATCTTGAGTAAAATCTACCCTAAATTGATCCTTGGGAAATAAGGCTAATCATAGATCAATATTAAACTTTTGAATGAATTAGAGCTTTGAATTGAAATGAATCCAACACTGAATCAATCTTTGGACCCTGTCATTTGCATTGACAGCGCAAGTCTTTCACCATGGATCAAATGAGCAACAAATGACTGTGATATAAGCTAACTTGGCACAAACCTTAATTGAAGCTTTAATACCACACCACTTGAATCGTACACACCCTGACCTGGTTATGAAACACTCCCTTTCGTAACTAACCAATTGGTTCAAAACCATAAAAGAACTTCAACACATACTGCACTTATTCCTGACTTAATACCCTCGAATGAATCTTGGACTTAGGCAACAACAAAAATGAAAGCAACTTCCACATATTTTGAATTTCTGAATATGGTTAGTGGATGGATGTACAGATGAAACTTATACACAAGCAGGACAAATTTGGGGTATGACGGTGGTGTCGAAGAACCTCTCATTTCACACCTTCATATATTAGAGACTCCACCTGTACGTGTTCTATGCCAATGTGGAGGTGGCCTTTGAAATTGTCTAGAGTGTACTTAGTTGGAACCACTCTCTTAGCATGCTTTTGGGATTCTTAGCGAAGAATTTTCATAAAATCCCCACAGACGAACCAATCTGGAAATGGAGGGCTAAAAGCCACACCAAAGTCAGCAGTTAGCAATTGAGGGAATTTTTGGGGATAGAGATTAAAAGCTAACTTGTAACATTGATCAGGTTGAACGTACGAAGGAAGTTTTGAAGAAGATACACGCTACACATCTATTCTTCTATACATGTTGTAAGTCAATTTCCCCAAACCTTCCTAGCAAGCAAAGCTCTCGCTACAAGCATTTCCCCACACGTAAGGCTACATCTCATCATCATAAACAAACAAAATTGAGAAGCCAAGGGCATGGTTCAATTTTATTATCATTTCGAATCTTTGATCGATGAAGTTTAAACATCGCGAATGTTGATTAACGTAGTTGTTAACCTTATTTATTTCAAATCTGTAGTGAATGATCATCGAGATCATTTCCTATACATTGGTATCGTGATAGGTTACCTTTTATTAATCGATGAAAGTTTGTGATTAAGACGAGACCACTCACTTTTCTTTTTGTGCGGCACGATTTCTTTTGAGAATGATTCACAATATCATTTCTCCATCGTGTTTTGGCACAAATGTCGTTGTTTACGTGACCTACTATAGCATGATCTTTGCTATAGATCATGCTACGATGGTTTAATGCTCTAGTGGACCCGATTCATCCGATACAATAACAATTAACAATTAATCATTAACCACTAACTTTCATTTCCGCTCAATATACTCTTGCTTTACTTTTCTGTCAATATATCTTGTTCATGTTATCATATTATTCATCTATTCATATTATCATATTATTCATATCTTGTTTATCTAACCCTTGTCTTTTTCATATTACTTGAAAATACACTAAAAATATCGAAACCCTAAAAGATTCAATTGGTGGATTGTTGGTTACTTTTCTGAGCAACGAAACTTGGAATTTATACAAAAACCCTAGAAAAGGAGATTTTCGTCTGAACTCTTGTTCGTGGCTTAGTTTAGGACACCTCGTACACACACGACTTTTTCTTGGGATACCAGACAATGATCCCCCTTTATTTCGGGCCATCTCGTGTAACTTACATGTACCCCGCTCCCATTCTGATGTACGCAATTTACTCGCTTTTTTTATTGTTGTTTTGTTTACTAGGATCACCCCTAGGGACTAGCATAGACTAAATAATTTTCAAACTAATTCTCGATTCGTCGTTGAGCCATTTTCAAAACACCCTTGTAAGCCAATTGCTCATTAGAATCACCATCAACCCAATGCACACACTCGCACCATTCTTCGTGGTTTTGTTACTAGGAGCACCCCTTGGGACTAGGATCGATTCACACCTCTTTTCGAACAAAACCTTGATTCAACATCAAATGGCCTTTTCAAATAACTATTAAGTTGAGTTCCTTTTGCTCGCAATCAATCTCTTTACGTACAATCAAACCCTTGATCCAACATCAAGTGGATTTTCTCAACCCCAAACTTCAAAACACATAAAAACTATCAAAACTCTTTTCAAGGTGAAAGAGAGAGGGATGGAGTCTTCGGTCCTTTTCTTAAATTTTTTGGGTGCGAGTTCTCTTACTCATGTGTGAGCAATTGACACCTCTAAAAACTTCAAACGCGATAACATTCAAACCATTTTTACAAGCGCTTGTCGTTTAAAAACAGTTAAAAAATATCAAAACACAATCTTAATTAAAGTTGAAAAAGAGAGAGAGAGTCGAGTCTTCGATTCACTCTCCCAATTATTTGGGTCCAAGGAGCCTTTCTTATGCTTCAAGTGATCGTCATCCAAGCAAAACACCTTCCCTTTCTTTCGTGGTCGTATCCACGAACTAGGAATGCTCTGATTCTTCATTCTCGTCCGAATGAAGATACGTAGACACAAGATTGCGATGATCTTGGCGAGCTACCTCCTCCATTTTTCGCGTCTACCTTCCCTCCATATTCTATTTTCTACCTTTTTATTTTTTCGCCATTTCGCGTCAATGTTTCTTTTTCGTCCAAATTATTTTCCCGTAGTC
Organism: Lathyrus sativus; assembly: GCA_963859935.3. NCBI lineage: Eukaryota > Viridiplantae > Streptophyta > Magnoliopsida > Fabales > Fabaceae > Lathyrus > Lathyrus sativus. The sequence continues at coordinate 25,219,388 of OZ012736.1, forward strand.
GAACTACGAGCGCTCTGATTCTTCATTCTCGTCCGAATGAGCATTCGTAGGCACAAGGGCTCAAATCCTTGGCGAACACCCTAACCTAAAACCACCCCTTTCCCCTTAGCAATTGAACCCTTTATCGTACCTTTTCACTTTATCTCGTTTAAAAGATGACAAATAAGCTTAGCTAACGTTCATCATAATTTGAACTAAGAGGTTCCCGTTGAGTACAACAGACGTAGGGTATAACACCCTTTTCTACCCCACAATTAATATGGCAAAATAACACATATATTAGAGTAAATTATTAAATTCAACAAAAGCCACCACAAAAGGGTGTACATTTCCAAAATCCTCAAAATATGTCAAGGCTCCGTAAACAACGGGTTTTCCCAAAATACATCAAATTACACAAAGCAGCGGAACTCAAAAGGCATAAATCAAGGTTTTCCTCATACGGGAAGATAATCACAATAAACTCAATAAAACATAGTTTAACTCAAAAGACCCCAACCCGATGTTACATATCAGAGCAAGACCCTCTAAGTTAACCAAAAAGGCTAACGACTCAAAACTTCAAAAATATCCTCGATGGCGTCCACGGCTAAACCTGGTCATCTGCACATTACCCACGTGGAGGTAACATTCAAACAAGCAGGGTGAGTAAAACGATTCATAATAATCAATGTATGAAAATCAACATATAAAATGGCATAATTTCCATATTCAACATATTCATATTCATCAATAGGCCTCAAAGGCCACAACATCATAAATTATCCCAAATGACTCATAAATGCAATGCAACAAGACTCAATGCATGTGGTACCAATCATCACAACTCGATTGACACTTGGCTATCAACCCTCCATATATCCCCATCAATAGGATCGATTCTACTAGAGAATCGGAGCACATCAAAACACTTCACATCCGCAAAATGGGATTGAAGCCAAAGTAATTGAGGTTCTGAACCGAAGTCCGGATGCACATGAATGCATGATGCACATGTCAATAATCATCCTCATAATAACAACATAGGTGCATCATCATTCATCATATTCATCATCATCACAATCATCATCATATCTCATGTCATCATATAATTCATCAAAGTCATGGTAATATCATCATAGTTTTCCAATCAATACATCGTATAAATCATCATGTAATAATATACACATCACATAAAAATCACTGTCATATTCATGTTAATTCATCACGGAAATCACATAATCAAACATCAAGGCATCGCTGCACACGATCAACATTCGCGAAACTCTGCTACGTTCGCTGGCATGTTCGCTAGGCGAGTCTGGGGCGAGTTTCTTCACTAGGCGAGTCTGGGAACAACAGGGTTCGCTAGGCGAAGCATTATTCGCTAGGCGAACAATGCGATGACAGCAAATTCTGCTACGCACCAGAACCTAAAACCACCCAAATTTCCATACAATTCACTTTCCCAATGCCTCCAAAACATCTCTAAATCATCCCTAAGGTCTTACGACGATAGAGGCACAAAACCTACAATTGCCCCAAAGGCATCAGAGTTACTCATTATCCAATATTCCTATCCCTTCAGGGTTAGACAAATAACAATTCATGGTTTTGGCCACAAATGCATAGGTTTTCTTTTTCCCCAATGAATTCCATGGTTAGATTTACCAATAATAGGTTTAGGCCACGAAGGCCAAAGATCACTATTTCTCATATCTACCCTCAAAATCCCCTAAACCTTAAATCGACCTTAAATACATTGAAATCTACACATGGAAAATCATGAAAGGCTATACTCCCCATACCTTAAATGCGATTCAAAGCCTTCACAAATCTTTCCGAGAATCTCTCGAAACTTCTGCCTCCAATATTCTCCTCAGATCTCTGGCCACAATTCTTTCACAGTCTACAAATGAATCCTAATTCCTTTAGGATTTCCTTTTTGTCAAACCTAGTCTTGGACCTCACAATTGGGCTTTTCCCATAATGCCCTCACTTACTCCTCTCAATTGTCCCAATTGCCCTTCTTCATCTTATATTTATTTTTAATTCATAATAATATTAATAAATTCATATTACATACTATTATTCAAAATAAATAGCCCCAAAAATGCATAATTCTCAATAATCCACAAAACCACCGAAAATCACCGAAAAATGAATATTCTCAATTAAATAAATAAATTAAAATATTCCAACGAAATTTGGAGTGTTACATAGGGGGTGCTAATACCTTCCTCTTACGTAACCGACTCCCGAAACCAGAATGTGGTTGCGACAACCATGTTCTTATCTCTTTGAAGGTTTTCTCGATATTTTCCTTTCCCTCTTTTGGGATAAATAGAGTTCAGGGGAAACTCTGTCGAACCAATTTTCCGCGCCTTCTTTCCTTGATGGCATTTTGAACGAGATCCCTAAAAAGAAAATATTGAGATATTTTATGGACAAGAAAATTATGATACTGACAAAATCCTCTCTTTTTCTCTATTCTAAAGAAGGAATTTTAGCGCCAGGAGGCACTATCATCTGACCACCTTTGACTAATAAATCAAATATTTCGTCACACTTGGTGACTGATAAGTGCAAAATTACAGTGATATTGAGTGTAAATAATTGGCATTTATTGGCTTAACTCAACCAATAAACCTCAACTTTTGTGCACATGTTGTGTAGTTTACGTTAGAGTGTATATATTGTGTATCAGATAAATATAATTGAGTTTAATTACTTTTATCTCATTTTTGTAGGTATATAAGCAATGATATTTTTTCATTGTCTTATACAACATTGAATAAGCTTTCCAACGCTTCCGACCGCACGTAAAACAGAGTTACCATTTAAAAGTTATGGTCAAAACAAGTGCTGGTTTGTTGTCATGTTCGCAATGCGAACAAAAGTTCACAGTGCGAACAAAAAGTTCTAAAACGCGTGAAAATCACTATTTTGATAGTAGCAAAAGATGCATAAGTTCGTTGTGCGAATGGGACGTCGCTAGGCGAACACAAAAACCCATTTTGCCTATGTAAGTCATTTTTTCAGCATTTTTTAAATTATGTTGTTTGAGAACTTTTTACCCCAACTTTATCAAACACATTCTTGAGTAGATTTTGCTTAGAAAAAACATTTGAGGGTGCATCTTGATGATCCAGAGTCGAATCCACTTCAATCGGAGTTGACAGACCGTGAGATTTGTGTTCTTCTTCTTTCCTCTCTATGTATTTTTCATTTGTTGGGGTTTTGTATGTATGTTTATCTTGATTGTATGTATATTTATGAATCTTTGTATAAAATTTCTTTTACAACTCTTTATCGATGGTTATCTTAATTTTTTACTTAACGGGTTTGGATTGCTATAGACATATACGATTCGAACTCGATCTAAGATGAACATATGTTAGATTCTAAACTCTAGACATAGATTTAGGAATAATATTCACGTGGGTATGATTCTTGATGCTCCGTATTGTCGAGTTGCATGAGACATCATCGATGAGACGATACGGTTGATCTCTCAACTTTGCGTTAGACATAACCTCTGTTGTGAGCGATACGTGATGATATTGACGGGTGATTTAGGTTGCATGCATTTGATCCATATATTTTTTTAGTACATGATGGGTAGAACGAAATACAACTCCTGACGAGTTTTATCATTTCTTAAGAATGTATTTATTTTTTTGTTTCATATTTTTCCTTTTGCATTTTTATCCAAAACCATTCAAACCCAAGCTTAGAGACGTAGAGATTGTCGAACGACATTCTTTCCCTCGCACCGATCCCTGTGGAGACGACATAAATTTCGGAGGAAATTCTTCCGAAAATAATATTTTTGCTTGCCGCTTTATCGCTCCAACAAAATGGCGCTGTTGCCGGGGATTGGTTTTGATATTGAATTGCATTGCGATAGTTTCGATGTTTTTAAGCTTTGTACATAATTGTATATATGCTTTATTTTGCTTTTGTTTGTCATCCTTGTATATATGTGTTTTCCATCATGTTTTTGTGTGTGTACATATTTTTGTTTTTGGTTTATGCTTGCTCAAGTGTTGTAGGTTTTATTTGGTATCTACTAGTGAACGAAGCAACATGGAGGACTTTGTACGTAAACAAGGCGTTGAGCTAACGACGTGAAACAAGCGCTTGTTGGGAGGCAACTCTACTGTTTTTGAGTTTGTATAGTTTTATGTTTACTATCAAGTTTATTTTCGATTAGCTTGAGGATGCATTTTGTGATTTTCCAAGTTTGATCGTTTCAACTTGCGAATGTATGATTTTGATATTGTTTGAAGTTTGTACTTTGCAAGGTACTCGTTTATCGCTTTCTAGAACATAGCATGATTATGAGACTTTTCATTTGTACAATTTTCATGTCATTCATTATTATGCCCTACTTGTTCAGTTTTGAATCACTTTAGAATAAAACTTTTTTGTGAGGAGCTTTCCATTGTTTACGATATGCAGGAGACCAACATTCTTGGTTAACTCAGTTTTATTATGTTTACTCTTGTATTTGTGTTGATTTGTATGATAGCGTTAAAATGATCAAGGAATCTTCTTGTTCAATTTTAGGCATACCCATTTGACCAAATAGTCAATCTACCTTGTGAGTGAGTGAGAATTTGCTTACCTCTTTGAGTCTTTGTTAGAATCCATGTTGGTGTTAAGTTCATTTTTGTATGGATTCTAATACTTTTTCTTGAACTATAACCATGATTGATCAGTGCATATTTATGCACATTCTCCTATATTTTTACTTAGGCATTTCTTTACTTTATTTTGATTATTTTTATGTTTTATTTTTGGTTTAATTTGATTTTCGCACTTTATTTTTCAGCTTTAGCAGTCTGCACGGAAACGATCATAACTGGAGTTCCGGGAATCCGTTTGAGGCGTTCTAATAATCGCCGGAAAGCTAAGAGATAGAGCTATAACTTTTGTGTTGGAGTCAAAGTCAGATTCGTAACATATTTTCCCAGAATATTCGTTGAATTTGCAGCATTAGGATATTGTTTTAGTTTTGGGTCATGTTTTGGGCCTGAGTTATATTTTCGACCCAGTTGGGTTTTGAACCGGATCCATTGCTTACCTTTTTAAGGAGAACTCATGTTACTGTTCACATTAGTTACTATTCACGAAAATGTTGTTGAAGCTTGTACGATTGGAATGAATAACTAATTCCTTAGAGTAAATCTGCTGTAATCGCGTTCCAACGCTTTGAGGTTTATACTTTATCAATTTAATTCGTTTCTCTTTCAACACTATTCTATGAATTACATTTACTTAATCTGTTAGTTTATAGAATTTTTTGATTAAATTCGTATGATTGCATCCTTAACTTTTATTCGCAGTTATGTCGCTTTGTCGTTAATTCACGTTTATAATTCGTGTTTGCTTAATTCACGAAAACTTAATCCGTTTGCTTAATTCGGAATATAGGATTGTCAATCTAGTTTATGTCTTTTGCGCTTGTCATTTGACATAGGAATCAAATAGAGATCGAAGTCGCTTAAGAAATTGGTAAGGTAGAAACCCGTGATAAGCCAGAACCGAAAACATTAGATTGACTTATTTTGATAATCACTTATTTTAACCGCTTAATTGCATTCTCTTTATTTAATCTATCCTAAACCAATCAAGCCCCCTTTTTATTCGATTAATAATAATCAAGAATCCTTGAGAACGATATTTCGAGTCATTGTCGCTGTACTGCATTTTTACAAAAACACTCGTTTTGATTCGCGCGCGACAGCGGATCAATGACTTATGATTTGAGTTTTTTCCCTTGCCTAATAAGTTTGAGAGCATTCATGTCACTATGTTTGGTTGTATTCAAGTTGGAGAAAAGAGGTTGAGAAAAAGAAAAAGTTTGAAAAAGAAAGAAAAGAAAAAATGAAAAAGAAAAAGAAAAAAAAAGGAAAAGAATTGAAAAAAAAGAGTATAATGTTATGCTAATAAGTTGTGTAGAATGGTGTAACAATTTGGAAAAGAGGAAAAGATGATTGAAATTTATGAGTGCTTAAGATTGTGTGAAATGATCACTCTCATTTGATTAGGCAAGTTTTTGTTTCTTTTACCTTGAGAAAAATAATTGTTTGTCACCCAAGCCACATTACAACCCTTAAAGCCCTTGTAATTTTTGCTTTTATACTGTTCAATATGAGTTTTCTTTTATGAATGCATAATTTAACTTGTTGTTGGCATGATTGTTGGGTGAGAGTTAAGTCCCCCGTGTTTTTTTTATTCATCTATCGATGAAGTGTGTGCTAGGTGTGATTCATTTTTGAACATTGTATTGTCTTAGAATTTTTTACATGTGTTTTGTATTTAGGAATTGTTTTATTTCCATGTTATCATTGTAGTTTAGTGGTATGTTTTGCTTTGGATGTACGTTTTTGTGTTGAACCATACATTTGTTTTTGTTTTTCGAAACTTGTTGAGTTGTGATTGCTTGATTGTTACTTTTGTTTCCTTGAGTTGATCGATTATTGTTTGAGGACAAACAAGTTTAAGTTGGGGAGAGTTGATAAGTGTTAAATTGTAGTAATATTGAGTGTAAATAATTGGCGTTTATTGGCTTAATTCAACCAATAAACCTCAACTTTTTTGCATATGTTGTATAGTTTACGTTAGAGTGTATATATTGTGTATCATATGAATATGATTGATTTTAATTGTTTTTATCTCATTTTTGTAGGTATATAAGCAATGATATTTTTTCATTTTCTTATACAGCATTGAATAAGCTTTCCAACGCTTTCGACCGCGCGTAAAACAGAGTTACCATTTAAAAGTTATGGTCAAAACAAGTGCTGGTTTGTTGTCATGTTCGCAATGCGAACAAAAGTTCACAGTGCGAACAGAAAGTTCTAAAACGCGTGAAAAACACTATTTTGATAGTAGCAAAAGATGCATAAGTTCGTTGTACGAACGGGACTTCGCTAGGCAAACACAGAAACCCATTTTGCCTATTTAAGTCATTTTTTCAGCATTTTTTAGATTATGTTGTTTGAGAACTTTTTACCCCAACTTTATCAAACACATTCTTGAGTAGATTTAGCTTAGAAACAACATTTCAGGGTGCATCTTGATGATCCAGAGTCGAATCCACTTCAATCGGAGTTGACAGACCGTGAGATTTATGTTCTTCTTCCTTCCTCTCTATGTATTTTTCATTTGTTGGGGTTTTGTATGTATGTTTATCTTGATTGTATGTATATTTATGAATCTTTGTATAAAATCTTTTTTACAACTCTTTATCGTTGGTTATCTTGATTTTTTACTTAATGGGTTTGGATTGCTATAGACATATATGGTTCGAACTCGATCTAAGATGATCATCTGTTAGATTCTAAACTCTAGACATAGATTTAGGACTAATATTCACGTTGGTATCGATTCTTAATGCTCCGTGTTGTCGAGTTGCGTGAGACATCATCGATGAGACGATACGGTTGATCTCTCGACTTTGTGTTAGACATAACCTCTGTTGTGAGCGATACGTGATAATATTGACGAGTGGTTTTAGTTGCGTGCATTTGATCCATATATATTTTTTAGTACATGATGGGTAGAACGAAATACAACTTTTGACGAGTTTTCTCATTTCTTTAGAATGTATTTATTTTCTTGTTTCATATTTTTCCTTTTGCATTTTTATCCCAAACCAGTCAAACCCAAGCTTAGAGACGTGGAGATTTTCCAACGGAATTCTTTCCCTCGCACTGATCCCTGTGGAGACGACATAAATCCTGGAGGAAATTCTTCCAAAAATAATATTTTTGCTTGCCGCTTTACCACTCCAACAGTGACGTCGAAGGTATAGGTCTTTTTAAGGAACCTATGGTTCTTCTCTGAATCGACTGGATTCTTTCCATTCGACGGTGTTAAAACTTTACATGCGTAAGGTGGGCCTTGCTTTAATTCAACAAGTTCAATTTTACTTTCGTCAAAATAAGGATCGACACGAGTTTCTTGTTCATCTTCGTCAAATTCGATGTAGGCTACGCTCTTCTTTCTATTCTTGTTTGCCCTAGCTTTTCAGCCTTAAGTCGTTCGACTTGTTGAACTCTATCAACTAACTAGGCCGTATCTCTTAGGTATTGGGTATCCAACTTCTTCCTAATTGAGTCCAACGGCTATTTCAACCAACTCATGTTCAGGTACTTGAGTAAAGCACCTTGCCTTAAGCAGTCGGAACCTATTGAGGTAGTCGTCTATTGGATCAAAGAACTTCCTCTTAATGCTAGTCAACTCATTTAGACTTATATTCAATTGTCCCGTATAGAATTGTTCATGAAACAATATCTCCAATTGAGTCCAATTGTGGATCGAGTTTGCTGGCAGTGTTGTAAACCAAATAAAAGCATTTTTGGTGAGGGAACTTGGGAAATACTTCACTCTTTGGTTTTCATCATTGGAAATTTCGCCAACCTCAAATAAGTATCTTGCCACATGTTCTACTGTAGACTCACTAGTATCCCCAGAAAACTTAGTGAATTTGGGGACTTACCATCTAGGGGGTAAATCTGACTGCAAGATATACTAAAATAATGGTGACGTATAATTTGGCCTATGAAGGCCAACATTTACCCTATTTCTAGCCATAGTCCTTTTGACAATGGTTGCTAGGTTATTATCCACCGTTATATCTTCGCGTCAAACTTAATTGATTACTTCATCAGCATTCTGGTTTCTATTTACCATTACTACCCTTGGTTCCCTATGGATTGGCTATTCAATTCTAGGAGGTTTAACCCTAGGTGGTTCGACTACTGTCCCCTGGTTTAAAACATTTGCCTGGGATATATTTGGTTAAACTTGGTTAATTGTAGGGTCTTCTTCTAAGACCACCCCAGTATTTTGTACCATCGATTCCCTCTGAGGCTGTCGAGGGAGTTGTGGAACACCAAAGAAATCAACAATGCGCGTCATTGGCGCTGCCAATTGTTGGTTAGTTTGGGTATTATTCTGGATTAAGGGGTTGAATGTAACTCTCATTTGTTGGGCAAGCATCTAGACCATCTCATTATTACTTTTGTCTATATGTTGCCTTATCACTGCTGCTCAATTGTTAATGATATTGAGCATATGGGTAGGAAATCATGTCCCTAAGGGCCGGCTAATTCGACCCATATTATTCATGCCTGAACTAGATCCTTGCAATGGCGAAGTTACATTCACCTTTGGTTCTTAGAACATCGATGGCGCATTATGTAAACTTGCCATCATTGATGTTGGCATGCCATAAGGCTGTTCGCGTCCTATTGGAAGCACTGAGAATCCAGGCGCATAAGGCCTAAATGAATAGTTTCCCACTAGAGGGAGGGGGGGGGGTCACTGATGGACCCTGTGTTCTCATATAGGATAGAATGTGACCACTCTGGGAAATCGACTGCACAGGCGTTGAACTTTCCGTAGAAGGTACATCTTCAGACACTGACGCTGGAACCATATGACCCCTTGTCAAAGAAGAATGTGGTGGTTCTTCATTATTCTGGTTATTTGGTGGATTTGGAATCACCATTCTCCTTATGTATCTTCTCCTTGGTCTCTCTTCATTATTCGTGGTTATTCTACCACTCCTAAGTCTCATGCAACAAAGTATGGAGAGATAAAAATGAAGAACTTAAAAGTAAAACTTATCCAAAAAAGTAAAAAGAATATTTTCAAACACAATAGCATTGTCACACTGGGCGTGCCAATTTGTTTACCGTGAAAATTGGTAAACAACTGCTGGTCTTCTAAAATTTTGGTTTACTTGCAGGATCAACCAGTGAATCCTAAGGACATAGTTATTGCATTAATGTATTTCTGGAAAATTGATAAACACTTTGACAACATTCATTCGTGTAAAAAGCTTGTTTTGATTGTTTGTTGAAAATATTAAACTTTACAAAAGTTTATAAAGGAAATGCAGTGAAGAAAATAACTCCAAAGTAAAATAAGTGCAGTAAAGAGAAATTGGTAAAAGAAAGTAAATTCTTATTGAATAAAATGAATGGTGTTTCAAACGTACATTTCTCAACAATAACTCATTTCTCACTTTAACTTGGATACTTTGAGTAAATTTTGAGTATAGTACAACAATTGAACACACGAAACTCGTAATATGGAGACCCCTATTTATAATACGTCAAAATAACCGTCTCCAATGAACATTTCTTCAAAAGTTGACACGATTCGCTCTGCATGCCCTAGATTCGCCATAGTTCTCCACGCGTCTCTCCTGAGAAACACATAAGGACAAAAGACAGTTATCTACCCGTATTTTGAAATTCAAACTTCTGTCGAAGGAAGACTCCAAATCATCCCTTCGTCGAAGTGACCTTCTATACTTAGAAAATATTTCTAAGTTTCGTCCAAGCATGTCTCTTTATGAGAACCACTTCGACAGAACTTTACATTAACTTCTGTCGAAGTTCACCAAATTTAAGAAACTTTAATTTTTCACTTAGTTTCTCAAATGGGAACATGGCGTCGAAATTCCCAGCCAACAGAGGCGCAAGAAAGGTGAAAGAGGTGAGGTTACAAATTCACAAAAGAATATATGAATTGCTTCAGATGGAAGAAAGTGAAAGCATAACATATGTTTTCACTAGGAATACAAAACTAGTGAATCAAATCAAAGTATGTGGAGAAGTGTTGACATCAAAATCGGTTGTTACAAAGATCTTGAGGTCATTGGCTCCAAAGTTCGCCCATGTGGTAGTAGCCATAGAAGAGTTGAAATATTTGTCAACATTAACAAAGGAAGAGCTTAAAGGGACGCTTGAATCTCATGAAAAAATAATGGATGAAAGAGCTTCAAGCAAGTTGAAGAGTGATGTGGTTGTTGGAGCGGTAAAGCAGCAAGCAAAAATATTGAGTACCCAATTTTATTGTCTCCACAAGGATCGGTGTGAGGGAAAGAATGTCGTTCGACAATCTCTACGTCTTTAAACTTGGGTTTAAATGGTTTGGGATAAAAATGCAAAAGGAAAAAGATAAAACAAGAAAATAAATACATCCTTAAGATATGAGAAAACTCGTCAGGAGTTGTATTTCATTCTACCCATCATGTACTAAAAAAATATGGATCAAATGCAAACAACCTAAATCACTCATCAATATCATCATGTATCGCTCACAACAGAGGTTATGTCTAACACAAAGTCGAGAGAACAACCGCATCGCCTAATTGGTGATGTCTCACGCAAACCGATAATACAGAGCATTAAGAATCAATACCCACATGAATATTAGACATAAATATATGTCTAGATTTTAGAATCTAACAGTTGTTCATCTTATATCGAGTTCAAACCGTATATGTCAATAGCAATCCAAACCCATTAAGTAAAAAATCAAAGATGACATATCTAAAGAGTTATACAAAGATCCATAAATATACATACGATCAAGATAAAATTACATACAAAACCCCAACAAATAGAGAGTACAAAAAGAAGAGAGAAGAAGAACACAAATCTCACGGTCTGTCAACTTCGGTTGAAGTGAATTCGACTCCGGATCGTCAAGATGCACACTCTAATGTTGTTTCTAAGCTAAATCTACTCAAGAATGTTTTTGATGAAGTTGGGGTAAAAATTTCTCAACAACATAACCTAAAAGGTGCTGAAAAGTGACTTAAATAGGGGCTGAAATTACGCGAACCGCGCTATGAGGGCGCTTAGCGCCATCAGCAAAATCACACTTCTTATTTTCTTCATAACTTTCGAACTGTAGCTCCGAATGACGCTCGGTTGGAAGCGTTGAAAATATTATTCAATGCTCTATATGATAATGGAAAAATATATTTGCTTGAACACCTACAAAAATAAGATAAACAAAAATTATAAAAATTATATTTATTTACAACTATGCTAAGCGTCCTCAGGTCGCACTAAGCGCGATCTCACTTAAAATACACATAAACCTCCTTACAGCATACTAAGTGCGATCCTACCCATGCTAAGCACGACCAAGGATCATTAGCTACTGCCTTTTCATCAAAAACGCGTTGAACCCGCGCTAAGCGCTAATTGCTGTCGAAACGTTGGTCAAAAATACATTTTGATGCATCCCTCTTGGCTCAATCGGGTCCATACTTCAACCATGAGTTATTACCTATAAATACAGATGAAAAATTGTCAAACTCAACAATATGTACACAAAAACGCATATTACACACTATAGTATAAACGGTATAAAATATACACAAAAATGGGGGATTATTAACGAAAAACCAACAAATCAAGCCAATAAGTGCCAATTATTCACACTCAAAATCAATACATTTTAGCCCTTATCAGTGACTTTGTAGGCGTAATCAACATGAGAAGAGAAAGGAAAAGGGAAGTGGTTCTACAACAAAAGTAGAAGAGGCTGCAAAAATTTAACTGGTCGAAGTCACCAAGAAGGAGGTTGGTCGAAATAGAGAAGTCCCTCATACCAAAGCAACCACAGAGGTGGTGTCGTAGGTAAAGGTAGAGGCGGTGGTCAAAACCTGACAAAAGTCACATTATGTGTTTCAATTGTCAGAAGTATGGTCACTACTATTGTGATTGTCGTGAAAAACATAAGAATCATGATAATGATGCACAATTTGTAAAGCATGAAGAATAAGAGATGTTGTTGATGGTCGCAACAAGAGATGAAGAAAGATTCCAAGACCAATGGTACTTGGACTCAGGATGCTCATCACACATGTCTGGTAGGAAAGCTTAGTTTGTAGACATAAAATCCTCAATGAACAACATGGTGAAATTTTCAAATGACAATACTCTAGTAGCTGAAGGTTTGATGGTGTTCTGATTATGAGGAAAGATGGCAAAAGGTCAGTAATTTTCAATGTACTATAGATACCAGACATTGAAACTATTTTTCTTAACATATGGAAGTTATTCAAAAAGAAATATAAAGTGTCGATTGAAGACAAGATGAAGAGAGTTCTCGACTCCGATGAAAGGTTAATATTGAGGGCACATACGTATCAAAACAAAATCTTCAGGATTGAACTCAATATGATGGAGCACAAATGCCTTGCAACTACAACTAGCAGGGATGAATGGATATGGAACTACAGACTTGGCCATCTCAACTTTAAAGACATCAGAGATCTAAAGAGAAGAATTATGATTTCAGGGTTACCAAAAATTGACATTCCAAATGAAGTGTGTGAGGCATGTCTGCCAACAAAGTAACACAAGAACAACTTTAGCAAGGATGTAGGAAGAATGTCGAAGGAATTTCTTGAAATCATATACTCTGATGGATATGGTGCTATTCAAGTGGATTCAATTGGAGGTAACAGATACTGTCACAATTATAGATGATTTCAGTCAAAATTTGTGGACTTACTTGATCAAGAGTGAAGTGATCGAGGTATTTTCCAAGTTTAAATCTATGATCGAAAGAAAAAATAGCCAAATGCTCAAGATTCTAAGGACTAATGATGGTGGAGAATACGTGTTGAAAGACTTCGATACATTATGTGAGAAAGAAGGGATTGTGCATGAGGGGGTGCCACCCTGCACTCCACAACATAATAAAACTGTAGAAAGGAAGAACATAATCATCATGAATATGGTGAGAAGTATGTCGAAAGGCAAGCATCTACCTAAAGAACTATGGGGATAAGCTATGTCAACTTCAACATACATCTTGAACAGATGTCCAACAAAGAAGCTAGAAGGAATCACGGCAGAAGAATGTTGGTTTGGTGTCAAGCATAGCTTGAGTCATCTGAAAGTATTTGGATCTATAACACATAGACATGTGCCAGATAATTTGAGAAGAAAGCTTGATGACAAGTCGAGTCAAATGATCCTAATAGGATATCATTCGACTAGTGGATACAAGTTGTTTGGCCCAGTGAACAAGTAAGTAGTGATCAATAGGGACATGATCATAGATGAGTTTGAGGAGTGTGATTGAAATGAAAATGTAAAGAAGGATTTAGTGAGAATCTTATGTGAAGACCTGCAAGTGAAGTAGAAAGAGAAGCTTGACAAGAAGAAGCCAGAGGTCAAACAAGTACAAACAGACCTCAAAGAACAAGACACATGCTTGCAAGGTTGCAAGAACGTGTGATTACATCAGATGATATGGTCGATGATTAAGGTGAGGTGGTACACTATACTTTCTATGAAGATGTTGAACCTGTCAATGCAACTGAGGCATTAATGGATTCGAAGTGGATGAAAGCAATGAATGAGGAACTGAAGTCCATCAAAGTCAACAACACTTGGTCACTTGTTGAATTGCCTTAAGATAAGAAGGAAATAAATGTGAAGTGGGTATACAAGGTAAAGTTGAATCTCAAATGAGAATTCACTCGAAACAAGGCATGAATTGTAGCGAGCGAATTTCTTCAGAAAAAAGGAATCAACTTCGACGAAGTTTTTACACCTGTTGTTAAAACTGAAACAATCAGGTTGGTTATTGGTCTAGCAAACATGAACAACTGGAACATATATTAGATGGATGTGAAATGTGCATTATTGAATGGCCCATTTGATGAAGAAGTTTATGTTGCACAACCAACTGGGTTTGTCAAGCAAGGCGAAGAAAGCAAGGTATACAGGGTTCATAAAGCTCTGTATGAACTTGAGCAAATTCCAAGAGCTTGGAATAAGAAGATAAATGACTTTATAAGGGAGAAAGAACTTGTGAAGTTCACAACTAAGCATAGAGTATATCTAAGAAGAAGCAATAGTGAATCACTTATACTATGTCTTTATGCCGATAACCTATTGATAAAAGAAAGTTGCAAGAAAGAGATCGAAGACTTTAAGCATGACTTAAGTGAGGAGTTTTAAATGTCAGACTTGGAAAATCTTTCATACTTCCTTAGAATTGAATTCTACAAGACTAGTAGAGGCTTGATCATGCATCAAAGAAGACGTGCAAGTGAAATACTAAAGAGATTTGAGATGCAAAATTGCAACCTAACTTCAACTCCAGCTAAGCCCAGATTGCAACTACCAAAATACACAAATGAAGATGACGTCGATCCAACGTAGTAAAGAAGACTTGTTGGATCATTTCAAAACCTTTGTCATACAAGGCCTGATCTAGCATACATTGTAGTTAGAGTGAGTAGATTCATGCATAAGCCAAAGGTATCACCCTAGTAACGACGAAGAGGATACTAAGGTATCTAAGAGGAATACTCGAATAGGGAATTTTGTTTCCTGCAGCTGATGAAGGAAAAGAATGTGAAATAGTGGGTTACATTGACTCAAGTTGGTGTAATGATGCTGAGGATAGAAAATCCATAGATGGCTACGTGTTTATGCTAGGTGGTGCACTACTTGCTTGGAGTTCAAGAAAAGAATCATTAGTAGCATTGTCGTCATGCAAAGCAGAGTACATATATACTTCTCTTTGTGCATGTCAAGCAACGTGGATGGTGAATTTGGTCAAAGAAATTACAAGGAAGAATCATGGAGCAATTACTATGAAGATCAACAATATGTCTACTATCAATCTGGCAAAGAATCCGATTTCACCTTGGTATACATCGTGTCACCTCTAATATTTCTTTTACATCTTGTATTTGTAGATGTAGTTGTTTGAGTGGTGGAGGTTGAATTCATCGAGACACAACATTTTCTAGGTGAGTCGTTGATGTTGTATGGGAGTTGGTTGCCATTTCAATGATACTAACAATAATGCAAGTGAAAATCTAACGCGGTTAGGCCATGGCTGATGAGATATAAAAAAGATGAAAAAATAATGATCAAAATAAATCATTTTAGTGATATTAAACCATTTCAGTGATACCAAACTATTTCAGTAATATAAACAAAAACGTGATAAAGAAGTACCTCAAAACGTGATAACGAAGATTCAGTTAAGGATGGAAATAGATATGATTTTTGTGTTTTGATGAGAGTGTCTATGAAAATCACCAACACTTAGAAGAGTTTTGATGAGAGAGTGACGATGAAAACTGCCTAGGGTTTCTACGTAGAAAATGACGATGAAGTTAGAGCGTTGATAGGTAAACTAAAACTTATAGACTAGTTCTTTGAAGTATTTCATGCAAAACAATCTCATATCGGTTTTTAAGACAAAACCAACATTTATTAATTAATTAAAAATAAAAAAAGCAAACGCGCTATAGTGCCATATTCTGGGAACTCAATTAAATTATCTTTCACTTCAGTTTTCAAAGAAAATCGAGGTATATGGGTTCATAAAATATAAAAATAAAAGAAGCTTTTAAAAAAAGTAATTAATAAATATTGACACAATATATTACCTCTCAGTTGGTACATGTAACCGAGGTTAATAGAAATAAAATAAAAGATTAATAATATAAAAAAAAGGTGGCTAAAAAGGCACAAAGTGAGAAATACTAAATAAATCATAGAAAATAAAAATAACATAAAATTTAGTACAGGAATTCAAATCGAGGTCTCTTTACATATATATATATATATATATATATATATATATATATATATATATATATATATATATATATATATATATATATATATATATATATATATATATATATATATATATATATATATATATATATATATATATATATATATATATATATATATATATATATATATATATATATATATATATATATATATATATATATATATATGTGTGTGTGTGTGTGTGTGTGTGTGTGTGTGTGTGTGTGTGTGTGTGTGTGTGTGTGTGTGTGTGTGTGTGTGTGTGTGTGTGTGTGTGTGTGTGTGTGTGTGTATGTGCGTGCGTGCGTGTGCGTGTGTGCGTGTGTGTATGCGTGTGTGTATGTGTGTGTGTGTGTGCGCGCGCGTGTATGTGTGTGTGTGTGTGCGTGCGTGTATGTGTGTGTGCGTGTGTGTGTATGCGTGTGCGTGTGAGCGCGCGCACATGTGTGTATGTGTGCACGCATGTACTTATCTACCTTGACTAGCATATCTTGAGCAACTCTGTATGGTGAAGTAGTGGACTTGTCGGCTAGTTGGAGAGTCATTCTTGTAGACTTCATCTCAATGTTCCCTAACCTTTTGACAATAGATAAGGGAATTAGATTGATGCTGGATCCTAGATCAACCAAACCATTGCCAGTATACGTATCTCCAATGGTCACCGGTAAAACTACTCAGCTCGGATCGAACTCCTTCCTTGGGATGTTTTTTTTGAATTATAGCGCTGCATCGTGCATCAAGTAAAACTGTTTCATCTTTAGTATACCTCTTCTTTTTTGTGAGAATATCTTTCAAGAACTTTGCGTATTTTGGCATTTGTTCTAACGCTTCGTCAAATGGAATACTAATTTGAATTTGCTTGAGTATATCCATAAATCGTGCATATTGCCTAGCATTGTCCTTATTTGATGGTGCGTGCGGGTAAGGTAGGTGTTGAACTGGAACATGACTTATGCCTTTATCCCCCCTTTTTCTGTTTTTCATTTTTGACTCCTTCTGAACACCACTTTTAGTATTCTGATCTTGCCCAGTTCACGGTGCGAAGCTCTGGCGCGGCGCGACCTGAGAAGAATTTTTCTCTTCATCATATTGAGCCTCCAACAATTCCTCCTCTTGATTTCCAGCTGTGACATTTATATCATCCTCCACTGTAATTTCCTCATTTCCGTTGCTTGCCACCCTTTTATCACTTCTTATAGTAATTGCTTTACAATATTCTGTTGGATTGGTTTGAGTGTTGGCGGAGAATGATGGACTTGCTTGTTGTTCCGCCTATTGTTTTGCAAGTTGGCCTACTTGAGTCTCCAAGTTTTTGATTGCTGCTTCATTGCTTTTTTGACTTGCCATGGAGGCTTGTATGAATTGTGCAAGCGTATATTCTAACTTGGAACTTCCACCTTGTGCGTTTGGATTTTGATATGGATTTTGTTGCTGAAAATTTTGGTTGTTGAATCTTGATTATTGGTAGCCTTGGTTGTTACTTTGAAGAGTGTTGTTGTGTTGTTGTGTTGTGGAGGATATCTTTGGTAACCTTGACCTTGATTGTTGACATAACTTACTTCCTCTTGAATCGGGGGACAAAATCCGGTTGAATGATCTCTTTGACAAAGTTCACAACTTGCCACTTGATGTCTAACTTGTGTTACATGAATCTCTTTCAATTGTTGTGGAAGTTTGGACATTTGTTGAGTGAGCAGCTCCACTTGTTGAGAGAGTAGCTTGTTTTGGGCAAGTATGACATCGTTGGTATTCAACTCAAGAACCCCCGCTTTCCTTTGTGAAGGACTACGGTCGTGTTGACTTTGTCGATCGTTGAGTGCCATTTGATCAATAATGGTTTTCGCTTCCTCCGCATTCTTTGACATGAGAGAACCACCCGCGGTAGCATCCAAGAGTGTCTTTTGTGATGTTTAGAGTCCATTGAGAAAAATGTGAATTTGTGTGAGATCATCAAAACCGTGACCTTTGCATTTCCTCAACATGGATTTGAATCTTTCCCAAGCCTCGTTTAGAGACTCGTTGCTTCCTTGTGTGAACACCGAAATAGCCGTTTTGGCTTCCATGAATCGGGATTGAGGGTAATACCTCTCTAGAAATCTTTCTTCTAACAAATTCCAATCTGTCATCACTCTTGTTGGTTGATCAAGGTACCGCTCTTTTGCTTTTCCTACCAATGAGTGTGGAAACATTCTCTTGAATAAGTTTTCTTCACTTGCTTCATCTACTCTCGTAGAACCCGCAATCTCATAGAATTTGATGAGATGGTTATACGAACCTTCATGATCCATTCCGGTGAATGGATTTGCATAAAGGAGTTGAAGGATTCCGATCTTCATCTCCGTATTCCTTCCACCTCGAGCAAATTGAGCTGTCCGCCTTGGACTATTAGCGGACATTTCGGTACGAGCGTCGTCACCCATACTTCCTTCAACGGTCTCAACAACTTCCTCTTCAATTTGAGTAAGTGTAGAATTTGTTGCTTCTTCTCTTCGGTTCCTCTCGTTGGCTAGTTTCTTTCTTCTTCGTGTCTTGCTATTAAGCCTTCGGATTGTTCTTTCAATTTCGGGGTCGAATTGAAATTGCTCCTCGGTGGATTTTTCTCGCATGCACTAGAATATACAAACCTAACAAACCAAGTGAAACACAAGAGTGATAGAAAAAAATAAAAACAAGAATTTAGAACAATGAATTATTGCAATGCATGTAATATCGACACCAATCCCCGACAACGGCGCCAATTTGTTGAAAAGTATATTTCCGACAAATATTTTTAATATCGTATCCACAGAGATTGGTGTTATTACAGCCGTTCTATAATTTTTATTGTTGTAAGTTCAAAGGTATTCAAATTGTTTGTTGATGAATAAATTGTTCTTTTTACTTATAAGAAAAATAGGACAATAAAAATGGTTTTAGAATAAAGTTTAGAAGCCTTGTCAAGATTGAGTTTCATTATCTTTGTTCTTTATGTATTCTTAATATCACATGCATGCATTCAAACTCCATTGATAATATTCAAGTGTCCTCTCAATAATATTTATGTCTAAATAAAATTGTGATAGTTACTATATAAATCATTAGACGATCTCTCCATCTAACTATTGATATAATAATCTTGAATGCTTAACACAATAGAAAAAGTAGTGAATAAATCTATCTCGGCAATTTATTCTTTACTTGGAAAAATATTTTAGTTCAAGAATCAAACTACCTTTCTCAACAATAATTTAATTCTAATTTTGTAATGTTAAGAGAAAAATATTATTCCTTATCAAAGATGAAGTTTGTTACATGCAAGGATACAAATGTTACATAAACAACAAAAGATAACTACTACCTCAACCTTGCCAAGAAGGAATTTAGCTACTCACCATCTTCATTGGTTCCATGGAAAATTCTTCAAGAATTTCTTCTTGCATGCAAAAACTCTCCAAAGACAAGAAAATCTCCTCTAAAATCTTTCTAAGATCCTTACAAACCTAAGAGATACTAAGACTAAAGGGTGGAATGATTGTGTCTTACATGCAAGGGAAAAGTGCAATAAATAGGCTATGGGGCCCCACCCTACAAAAAGTGCTCTTTTCTTTCAAGATATGACATGTGTCACAATCTTTGCAAGTGGCTGATTTCACCCAGTTCGCGGCGCAAACTGCCCAGTTTGAGAATTCCTTGCTTTGCTTCGTGATTCCTCATCAATTCCTTTCCCAAACTTTTATCCTCACGAGTTGCTCTGGAGATCATTCTTTTCTTGACATACATTCTACAAAACTAGAGAAAAACTGAAATATCTATTCGAAACAAAACAAAATAACAAAAATTGACTGTTTTACTAAATTGTGATAAAAACTTGTGTGAATTTAGTAAGAAATCGGTAAAAAGGGACCGATAAAATATATAAAAATTAATACCAATTCGTCCCTAACAAAATGTTATGGAAATTAATTATGATAAAAATAGTTGCTTTATTTGTTAAACAGAACACTGCTTTTATAATATATATGTTGATTTATAAGAGTTTGAGATGTTCTTTATTTGCAAAGTATTGGTTTCATGGACAACATTACTAGAGATTTGGAAGACCTGTTTATCTTGCTTTTAAAAAATCACAAGATTTGCATATAAGCATGAAGAGGTTGTGTTCATCTTCAATAGATTGGTTGAGACATTAAAAAAAATCTAGAATACTTTTTTATTGAAATTCTCATGAATCTTGTTGTTGTATTTGTTGTTATTGAAATGCTCATCTTTGGTTTTGGAAGGTCCCTATATGAGGTATTCTTCCATTTTAATTTCTGCTTTATTATAGGGTCTTTAAAATTATATTTTACCACTACTAAATTGAATAACATGTTTAATAATTGTCCAAAATAAATGAAAACTTAATACATCCTATAATCCAAATGTATCATTTTCTGACGTTGTTAAATGCGATTCCAAATATTGTTGTTGATGTTGTCAATGTTGATGTTGTTAATGTTGATGTTGATATTATTGATGAAAACATAAATTAATTTTGTATGTTAATTTGTTATAGGGGTTACTTGTGAAGATTGTGATCGTTTTCAAGAATCTTACTGTGTAGTTCTAGAAGTTGGTGATTTCTCTACAAGTGCTACAGGTATTCGCTGTTTTTGTTTTACTTAGTTTAGTTGCTTCATACCAAATGTATCATTTTCTGACATTGTTAAATGTGATTCCAAATGTTGTTGTTGATGTTGTTAATGTTGATGTTGTTAATGTTGATGTTGATGTTGTTGATGAAAACATGAATTAATTTTGTATGTTAATTTGTTATAGGGGTTACTTGTGAAGATTGTGATCATTTCCAAGAATCTTACTGTGTAGTTCAAGAAGTTGGTGATTTATCTACAAGTGCTATAGGTATTCGCTGTTTTTGTTTAGCTTACTTATTTTAGTTGCTTCATACCAAATGTATCATTTTCTGACGTTGTTAAATGCGATTCCAAATGTTATTGTTGATGTTGTTAATGTTTATGTTGATGTTGTTGGTGAAAACATGAATTAATTTTGTATGTTAATTTGTTATAGGGTTTACTTATGAAGATTATGACCGTTTCTAAGAATCTTACTGTGTAGTTCTAGAAGTTGGTGATTTCTCTATAAGTGCTACAGGTATTCGCTGTTTTTGTTTAGCTTACTTTGTTTAGTTTAGCCTACTTAATTAGTATGGATAAAAAATGGATGTCTTTCAATCGATTGTCAAACGAGTACGAGAATGGGATATCAAAATTCGTTAAGTTTGCTGTTGAACACGCCAAAGACCCCAATAGGATCACATGTCCTTGCTTAGGTTGTTGTTATGGGCGTCAGATTGACGCAGTTCAGTTGGAATCTCATTTAACAAAACATGGAATTGGTCGAAGTTATACATTTTGGACATTACATGGTGAGATAAGTAACGAGAATATTGAACCAGGGGAAAATACGACATATGCTTCAAATGACAATGGCAGAGATACATATGATTGTGATTGAGTCGAAGAGATTGTAGAAGCACTTGAAGAAGATCTTTAAGATTGTCCCAAGATGTTTGAGAGGTTGGTAAGCGATGCAGAGAAACCGTTGTATAAAGGTTGCACTACTTTCACAAGATTGTCTGCGGTATTAAAGTTGTACAACTTAAAGGCGGGTAATGGATGGTCGGATAAAAGTTTCACAGAGTTATTAGCCCTTATGAAAGAGATGCTTCTGAAGGATAATGTTCTTCCCAATCGAACCTATGAAGCTAATAAAATGTTATGCTCTATTGGCATGAGCTATGATAAGATACATGCTTGTCCAAATGATTTCATTTTGTTTCAAAATGAATATGCATAATTAAACGAGTGTCCTAAATGTGATGTATCTCGGTATAAGAAAAAGTTGTCACCAGCAAAAGTCTTAAGGTATTTTCCTATAATTCCGAGATTTATACGCATGTTTCATAGTGAAACAGATGCAAAAACACTTGACTTGGCATGCAGATGTAGAATTATAGATGGGATGTATCGAAATCCGGAAGATTCACCACAGTGGTTGAAAATTGATAATGAGTATCCTGATTTTGGAGAAGAAGCTAGAAACCTTCGCTTGGCATTATCAACTGATGGAACTAATCCGCATGGTCTACAAAGTATCTCACATTCCACATGGCCTGTAATTATTATGATTTATAACCTACCTCCATGGCTATGTATGAAGCGTAAGTACATGATGTTATCTATGTTAATTTCTGGTCCTAAACAACCAGGGGATGACATAGACGTATATTTGACACCTTTAATCAAAGACTTAAAGAATTTGTGGGAGAACGGTGTGGAGGTTTATGATGGATAAAGGAAAGAAAGTTTCAATTTGAGGGCGTTGATGTTTGGCACAATTAATGATTTTTTAGCATACAGAAATCTATCGGGGGTATAGCATTAAAGGTCAATGTGTGTGTCATATCTATGAAGAAAACACAGGTTGAACACGATTGGAATTTGGTCAGAAGAATGTCTTTCTTGGTCATCGTAGATTCTAAAATTCTAATCATCACTACCGTAGGTGGAGAAAAGCATTCAATGGAAATTCAGAATAAGGTAGAGCTCAACCTACATTGATAGGTGAACAAATTTTTGAAAAGGTGAAAGATGTGAGTACTAAGTTTGGCAAGCCTTTTGCTCATACGCTTGTCACGCTTGGGTGGAAGAAGAGGTCAATTTTTTTTGAACTGCCGTATTGGAAGTCGTTGTATGTAAGACATTTTCTTGATGTTATGCATATTGAAAAAAATGTATTTGAAAGTGTTATTGATACGTTACTCAATATACAAGAAAATTCTAAGGATGTCCTTAAAGCAAGAAAGGACTTGGTAGCGATGGGAATAAGAAATGAATTAGAAGCCTTGAAGAAAGGAAATCGAACATATCTACCTCATGCTGCTTATACTTTATCTAGAAAGGAGAAAAATATATTGTGTAAGTTTCTAAGTGAAGTTAAAGTTTCAGAAGAATACTCTTCAGATATTAGAAGACTTATTTCTATGAAAGACCTCAAGTTAAAGAGTTTAAAGACACATGATTGCCATGTTATAATGGAACACTTTCTACCAATAGGTATATGTTCTATTTTTCCATGTTATTCTGATCCCGCTTCAATAACAGAAAGGTTGAGATGTTTAGCATATGGTCCAAGTTTGCATTTGTTTTCTTATAGCGCATACGTAATTAAAGGATACACATTTTATACCAAAGAACAAGATGATAAAAGTACAATGCAAAATCGTGGTGTCACCGTGCTTGCTAAAGCAATGCACATTTCAAGTGTGAAGGACTTAAACCCTAAATATGAAAATATGTCATATTCTGGGGTTATCGAGGGCATTTGGATGTTTGATTATGAGAAGTTTCATATTCCTATCTTTGGATGCAAGTGGGTTGAAAATAATAGTGGCATACGAATGGATAAGTCAGGATTTTTGCAAGTGGGTCTTAATAAGGTGGGGTACAAAGATGAGTCTTTTATTCTAGCCACGCAAGCTAAACAAGTGTTCTATATCACTGATCCGACAAGTACGAAATGGTCTATAGTTCTTTTTTACAACAAAGTAATCGATGATAACATTGGAGATCAGGGTGATGTTGATATTGAGAAGGAATCTTATATTATAGATGATCAAGATGAGAATATTAGAGCGGGTGAATCATATATTAGAAATGATCATAACAAGGGAATTTGGATCAATCCATCCGTCCGTGTTGTTAAGAGACAAGTAAACCACGTTCCAACGAAGAAAATAAAGAGATGTTAGTGACAAAGGTACTTGTAAAATTACATATTATATCATTCAATAAAATTATATATTATGCCATTCAATAAAAATATATATTATGTCATTCAATAAAATTTATATATATTTTTCTTATTTATATATTTCTTATTTATATGTTTTTCTTTTCATATATATATTTGTCATTCATTTCATAATTGTGTTTTTCTGAACTACAGGTATTATGGCTAGCAACGAGGAAAAATCACATGAGACTTCTAAACATGATGGAAACGAACCAGCACAAGATGTGGAAGCAGATATTACAAGAGGAATCATTCGTGTGAGAGATAAAGGTATAAAGTATGATATGCATTGGAATGAAACAGACCAATTAATTGAGCCTAACGGTGCGATGTTGACAAGTTACATTGGGGCACTTATTCGTTCATAAATTCCAATTACTTGCGATAATTGGAGAATTCCTTCGTTGAAACCGGCTAAAGAAAAAATATGGAGCGAGATATAGGTATGATATCTGATATTTTTTTAATTATGTTGACGGTTATATCTTTAAATTACTTATACTAACATACTATATGTATGTTGATTTGTTTGTAGAGGTCTTTTAATATTGATGACGACCGGAAAAAAATATTGTCTTCAATTGGCCGGAAAACGACTAAGAGGATTTCGAGTGTTTTTAACGAACAAGTTTCTTAAGGATTCTGATGGAAAATTTGTCTAATCAGAGCGTCCAAAGAAGTATGCTGATCTGATTTCACTTGAAGAATGGGAAACATTTGTTGCCAAGCGAAGAACCCAAGAATTCCATGTAGTTCTAACTTATCATGAACAATGTATAATATATATACTTCTTTCACATGAGTTCTGATATGACTTAAACTTGTTTTTTTAGGCTGTGACTGACGTAAATCGGCAACGAGCATCAAAACCCGCGTATCCATACAAAAAAGGGCGTTTGGGATAAGCATGCTTACAACAAAAAATTGTAAGTATATATAAATTCTTTAATATGATATAGTTAGAATACAAGAAAAGTTAAGCTTATTATCTATCTTAATGTGTAGTTAGAAGAGGAGAAAAGTGATGCAACATCTCTTCCGTACCATGTTTTGTGGAAGGTTGCCCGTGTGGGTAGAGATGAAGTCGTTTAGAAAGAAGTTCAACAAGTATTTGAGCAATGTGTAAGTACAACATTAGTTATGTCATAAAATCAAAAGTGTATAATATATTTATGCTTTTATCTATATTTCAGGAGAGTCTATCCCAGACTATAACTGCAACTGAAGACGATGATTGCAAGAGCGTACTGAGTCGAGTGTTAAATGTTCCTGAGTATTCTGGTCATGTGAGGGGTAAGAAATTTGGTGTCACTCCAACAAAATTATATAAGCAACCAAAGAATAAAATTCCTAGCAATAAACAAGTGATGGAGTCGTTGGAAGAATTGAAAGCTCAAATTCGTGAATTACGAAAGGACAAAGAGAGATACATATCAGAAAGGCGCGGTCCAGAGTGTAAAGATACTAGTGACAAAGATAGTATCAATTGTAATTTTCAGCAGAAGCTTCCTGAGGTAACTATATATATTACATTGAAATTAATTTAGCACAATTTTCTTAATTGACACATTAATCATATTCATTATTGGTTTAGGGCATTTCACTTTGTCGCCTCTATTTATTGTCACCTACTTATCGCATGGTTGGCAAGGGAAAAGTGAATAACACTTTGGGAGACTTACTTCACCATAAACCGCTCCCTGCTGAATTTTTGAAAGTATCGATTGATATTGCTTTATAGGGGGTGCGTTATTGCCAATACCAGACGATGTTTCGGATGCAACATTGGTGGGAGACGCAATAGGATCGTATGTTGCATGACCGTCAAATCTCATTTTCATAGATGATGAGGTAGGTTGAACACCGTTATGAACCTTGTAGTATTCAAATTTTTTATGACCCATATATGTAAGTTATTCTTACATTTACGTACCATTTATTTACATGATGATCTTATACTTATACAAAATCCAAATCAAAAGATAAGGGAATTATGCGGGAAACCGAGTCAGCTGCATAAGAAAAACAGGTACTACTACATTAATTGATATATATGCATAGAAAATGTCAATTATATTCTCTGACTTCAATAGCTTTACGATCTTATACATTAATTACCTAACTTATATGACTTTTAGGTTCATGCTCAAGAGTTGCAACATGTTAGCAAGGGTAAGATGCCTGAATCTATTAAGGTGTCCTACAGAATAAAGGTCGAGGCAAAAAAAGCATTTGTTCCTCGATTTAGGTCGTGCCTTGAAACATATGTAGGAACAACAGATATGGTGGAGGGTGGCATTCGTCAAATACCTGTAAATGAAGGTATTTTCGGTTTTGCTTATGCCGAAACAATTGCTAAAGAGGATTTGGATAAAAGAAATAGTGTATTATCTGGATTCATTGGATGGTGATCAAATAAAATATCCTGATATGAAGAATATGGTTGATACATAAGTGATGAGATATATTGTTTTGAATAATTATCTTTATTTATTATGTGAGATTGTTCTAAATATTCGTTTATATTATGTTAGTGCTATACAAATATTCCGATTATAAAGACAAGCAACCGTGCCAAAAAGAAAGACTAACAACATTAGCTAGATCAGAGTGCAGGTATATTTTCACAATTTTGGCTGTTATAGTGATTCTACTTGATAAAACTAGTTAAACTATATATCCTGATATATATTCATTTGTTTTTTCCATTTACAGTGTCCTCATTAGCGCAATGGGATTGATTGCGGATATTTTGTATTGAGGTTTATGAAGGAAATTATTCATTCAGGTCAAATAGAGATTCCATACATGGTATGGATTTATAAGTTATATGATTTATTTTAATATTTAACCGATATTTCATCTGAGTAATTAGTTTTAAAACTAAATCATGCATATTATGTTATATTATGTAGTACTTTGATGACTTCAAGTGTGGTACTTACTCGAAAGAAAAATTGGAAGAAATTAAGGAGGAATGGTGTCAATACATTCTTGAGATGAGAATTGTATAAGGTATATATATTGTATTTCTGTCTTTTGATCGGAGTTTATAGAGATTTGTGTTGTTGTGATGTTATGTACATACTACTGGATAATTATATTTCTGGAAGTCGTATGTAGTTTTGGAATTTGTTGATATACTTCGATCTAGAAGTTAGTTGTTGTGAGGATCCGGAAATATGGAATTGTAATTATATATATAGGGAATGTATTTATGAAGTTATTGATTTTGTAATTGTATGTATAGTGAATGTATTTGTGAAGTTGTTGCGAGGATCGACATGTGTTGAATTACAATGATTATAAGCAGGTTTATGTGTTGAATTACAATGATTATAAGCAGGTCTATGTGTTGAATTGTTATGATATATATAAGACCAAAGTGTTGAAATAAAGGCTTGTGGTAAACGTAATTGTTATAAGAAGGTATATGGGAAAAATTATAAAAAATGGTGCAACATAATTCAACAAAAATCACTTCATAAAAATATAAAAAATAGACAGCGCTTTTACAAAAAAAAACGCTATGAAAAAGTGATTTTTTTTTGAAAAAAAAGTTTAATAACGTGAAGAAAAGACAGCGCTTTTCTTGAAAAAGCGTTGCTAAAAGGGGGGGGGGGGAAGACAGCGCTTAAAAAAGCACTGCTAAATATGGGGGAATAGACATCGCTTTTATTAAGAAAAGTGATGCTAAAGGTTTTTAGTAAATACACTTTAGACAACGCTTTTTAAAAGCGCTGCTAAAGGTGGGGGAATAGAGAGCGCTTTTTTGAAAAAGCGCTGTTAAAAGGTATTCAACAAATACACTTTAGGCAGCGCTACTAAAGGTGGTGGGAAAAGAGATCGTTTTCTGGAAAAGCGTTGCTAAAAATGGGCCTATAGCAGTGCTTTTTACTTTAAAAAAGCGCTTCCTTTACCTTTAGCAGCGCCACTTTAGGCAGCGCTGCTAAAGGTCTTTTTTAGCATAGTGTCTCACAAATTTTGACTCATTTTTTTCCTACTCCAATAAACATAATCAAAATCCTCTATTAGCTTAAACAAATATTGCATTTCCGTTCTAGGACCCCTGGTGTCTTTTTGAATCTTACTCTTATGTTTTTATATATTTGGGTGATTCGAGTCACATTCTCTAGATCTCGTTCTTGCAATGATAACAATATGTTATTGTTCATCAGCATTAAGTCGACCTACAAACGAATGAAATTCAAATCTATTCGGTAAACCATGGTTGTGAAATTCATATGTTACGTCAATCTTCCAACGAGAATCATCTTTTGATAGTGTTAACCTAATTTTGAATGGACAACCACATTTCTTGGTAGCGCTTTGTGTTTCGCTATTTCATTCTTTGTATTTTCCACCTTTATCACAACCAAATATAACTTTGTCACTTCTTCCTCTCTTACCAATTTTGGTGTCCGAACGAGTTATTACAATAGTAACTTTATTCCTAATTCCAACCTCCCTAATCCACTTAGTCACTTCTTCTCGTGTATCAAATTTTTCTCTAGTCGAGAATATCTCAATCGTATCTACACATGTTTGGTTTTTATCGCATATCATCAAAGAAATATCCATATCTGTTAAACATAAGTGTGACAAAAATTAATAAAACTAAGAAAAAAATTAAAAAATGTGTTCCGAATCTCTTATTTTCAAGAAATCCGGTTACTAGAAAAACAACACCAGAACTCTTCTTTGTAAGTTATCCGAAACTTTAAAAACATAAATCGGAAAACTCATGTTGAAGTTATCCAAATTAATAATGCGAACCGGATAACTAATCAACAAATTATCCAGTGTGATAAATTTAAAAACCTGGTATCATTCCTTTAAATTTTTTGGTTTAGTTAAAAAAATCTAATTACCGTGGTAATGTTCACAAACGTACCTTTTAACTGATTTGAATGAATAGTAAAAAATAAAAAAATTAAAGTAAAATTAAAAATAGTAAATTTGAAATATTTGTAAAATTGTTAGTTTAAATGAATAAAAATGGAGTATGGGATAAAATTTTCTTCTATCAATCAAACAACCAAATAATTTTATACTTTTTTTTAAACTGAACCATACCCTAGTATTAACTTTAGTTTATTAATAAACAACCATTGACAAAGGAACACAAAAACAAAAAAATGCATATCCTAGTATTACTTTTAGTTTATTAATAAACAACCATTGACAAAGCACGGATGGTTTCAATACTTGGTACAATCTGTTGGCTTAAAGGTGGTAACATTGTTTTTTATGTCAAAGCCAACCAAAAAGTTTTGTTGAGCTACATTCCCATAGATGACAAGAGAAGAGTTTCCATTTTTCAGAAATGCAAAGCACAGAACCTCATGATCAACTTGATAAAAAGTGTTAAGAGCGTTCAATTGAACATCTGCTCCTCTAAAATGTGCAGTGATTATTGGAGCCTCCAACATATCTAAAGTGCCGTTGTAGCAGAAGGGGACAGGAACAAGTGCCTGGACCCTGACGATTTTAATCTCGATTTCATGAAACGGTGTTGGGATATTGTTGGAGAAGACATAACTTGTTGTATTCAAGAGTTTCATACTTCAGCAACATTACTGAAAGCCTTCTGCTCCTCATTCATCGCTCTGGTGCGCAAGATGGGCGAATTCGCTGCCTCTGAGGTTCCGATTTCCTGCTCTTTTTGCTATTTCTGACCTTAAATGTTGTTCTGTTGCTCAATGTGGGGAGTGGATGGATAACAATTGGAAGTAGAGGTTGCGGTTGGACGTTCATACAATGGAGCATCATTTGTTTGCTGACCTGAATGAGTTGTTAGCTGTTCTTGCTGATGTCAGCCAAAGCAGGGGTATACAGATCATTTCGTTTGGCCAAGTGTGCTTCCAAATCAATTATCGGTTAAGTCTTGTTATGACAGTATTATGCGTGGTCATGGTGGTTGTGATCTAGAAGTTATTCTCAAGACCATTCTAGATCTATTGTGGCATTCTAATATTTCAATGAAGGCTCAATTATTTGGGTGGTGTTTATTTTTGAAAAGGTTACCTTTGCGATCAAATCTGATGGCCAAAGGAATAATATCTAATTCACATGATTTGGTATGTGTTTGTTTTTAATGCCGTTGAATCTTGTAATCACTTATTTTTCTATTGTCCTAGTGTTTTGCAGTTTGCGTAGCGGTTTTTGATTGGGTAGGATTAGATTCGATTGATGAAGTCAAAATTTCTTGGCGTGGTTCTTAAAGCTAGAGGGTAAGTGTTTGAAGAATTCGACCACTTTGAATTAATTTGTACTTATTGGAGTATTTGGTGGGCGAAAAATAAAATTTTGTATAATGATGCATTTTGAATTCTGGAAGAGATTTTCCAGAGGATTGTATTTTTTTCATGGTGGCGCTTAGCTTTGTTAACTAAACGTAGGTTTAAGTATAATTATTATAAATGGTGTAAATCTCCACCAATTTTTCGTAGTTAGTTCTGATGGATTTTTTGTGATCATGGGTGAGACTATTACCTCTTGCTTGTATCTTTCTGAATTGGAATACTCCTAGTATTCTCTTTTAATATACTTGTGCTTATAAAAAAAACTTTGTTGTATATTTTCTATATTACTTGATAATTTAAATGGTATAAAAAAATTGAAAATTCATTTAATATTAAATTGGAAACTAAAAGGATCACGGAATATATAATATGGAATATTCAATTTTTATTGAATGTCCATAAATAAAAATTAAATTGTAGTACAATACATTATTTTCTTTCCTAATAAGTTTAGAATACTCTTTATGGATGTCCGGATAATATATACTATTACTTTATTTATTTTTGGTTTGGTATATATCCTCTTAAAAATATTTGTTTTCATTTAGGTAATATTTTTTAGGTTTCCCCGATAAATATTATTTCCAAAAATTATTTATTTTTGTAAATGCAAATATTCATCAACTGTCATGTTAATTATGTAAATATATAATATCATAAAATCATTTTAATAATATAGTCTGTATTTATCTAAGTAAAGATAAACACAATTTTTTTATTCATATTTTTTTAACAGTAAACATAATATATTAAAGAAGCGGAAATAAGGTAAAAGACTAAGTATATTAAAATTCATGGTTGGATCTTCATTCAAGTTAGTTTAAACTCCTAATTTTTGGAGTAGGGATCTGGTTAGATCGATTCAAATATGGATGAATCCTGTAATGATTGGCAACAGGTAAAGAGGAGGCGTTGGAAAGATACAAACTATCATAAACGTAGGCCGGAGGTGAGGTTCAACGGAAAAAGGAATGAGAATATTCATGACACAAAAACAAGTTTCTTTTTTACAATGTTTCCAGATTCACATGTAGCTAAGGAGATGTATAACATATTTAAGGATTTCGGTGACATAGATGAAGTGGTGATTTCATCAAGGAGAGACAAAAATGGCAGGAGGTATGGATTTTTAGGTTCTTCAATGTTACTGATGAGAGATCCTTGGCATTGAAGTTGGACGACATTGTTGTTAGCAACAAGAAACTGTATACCAATGTCCTAAGATTCCAAAGAAACATGCAGGGTGACAAAATGGACATGCAGGGCGACAAAAAGGATGAAAATCTTGAATATGGGGGCATCAACAGAAATGCATCTCATCACAATAATCTTACCAAGAGATTCATGGGGACACACAAATCCTATGCAGATGTTGTGAAAGATAAAAATGTGGACAAGGGTAAGACAATGTAGTGGAAGCAAAATCAACGTAAATTTGAAAAGAAACCAATCTTTACGCATTACAGTTTAAAACTAAGGAGGAGGACAATAGCATATTTCATAAAGCTTATGTTGGGATTATGGCAAACTCGGGTATGAAATACAACATTCAGGAATCGTTTCATCTGAAAGGATATTTCTCGATCAAGATCACTCCCATGAGTGCAAACTTATGTCTTATGGAAGAAATGGAAGAAGGAGAATTAAAGGCTTGGGCTGAAGATGCTAGTGATTAGTTGGCTCAGTGGTTCATTGAAGTGAGGCCATGGTCACCTGGAGACGTTGATAAGGAAAGACTAACATGGATATCATGCTTTGGCATTCCATGTCATGCATGCCCTGACTTCTTTTATTCTTTAACTTGCTCAATAGGGAAATATGTATGCGCAGGCGACGACAATAGGCTTCAAAAGAACTTTGATGTAGATAGAATACTTATTAGAACAAAGTATTCTCTGGTCCCCAATGAGACTATAAAAGTAGTGATAGATGACCATGTTTATCGTGTGAAATTGGTGGAAGGCTTGCATGGTCCCAAGCGTATTGTCATACCCAAAAACCACGAATCTTCATCAAAGGAATTTGAGATTTCTTCCTCAGATGAAGGAAATAGTATTTGGGAGAAGGATGGAGATGGGAGGGAAGACGATGTACTTATCAACATGATCTCTCTTTCCTAGGAAAAGTTAGTGGAAGATTTGATTGATATGGTGGCTATTCAACAAAACAACCATAACACTCAAGAACCTGCCACAAAGAACATCGTTGATGTATAAAAAAGTCCAAATGATGCCACAAAGGACTGCAACACCGTGGAGTAGGTGGAAAAACAGGTCGACAGTGGGTCCCATAAAGATAGAGCTCTAAGCAAAATAAAGGGCATGCAAAAGTCAACTTTGGCCTATGAGAAAAGGGTCGAACAATACCTTTTGGGCAATGGCATATGTTAGATTACCAGAATCCGGGGGAAGAAAAAGAAGGCGTGCAACTCTAAAGATGAGGTACTTGAGGGTGAAGCATCTGATCAAATATCAACTAGTCTGAATGGGCCTTTTAAAACAACTAATGTTAGGCCCAAGAAAGAAAATAAGAGAAAAACAATTGTTGGACGTATTAAGTAAGGTCGGGGGTCCAATAAAAAATAACTTTGAAACATTGAACATATTTATCCCACCAACCAATTTTATTCAATCCTAGCCTGCACAATCTTTGAATGAATCGGAAAAAAATTTGGGTGGTGCAATATTGTGTTTTGATTCCATATTTACTGAGACATCAAGCAAGGAAACAACATAGATCATAATAATTTGGAATTGGATGTAGCATCCAAAGTGTGGAGAACAATCAAGACACTTGGAATAGTTGGAGATGAGTCAGATAAGGTCTTTGAAGATATTATCAGGAATATGGAGGCTAGGGATCTCAAGGGTGCCAATGTGAGGAAGGAGTGTTCAAACAGTCCACCATGAATATTACATATATCAATATTAGAGGGTGTAGCTTGGCCATAAAAAGAAAAAGAATTAGGCACATTGTGAAGAAAGACAATGTGGATTTAATCTTTATTCAGGAGACAAAAAAACCTGGCATAAAGGAATCCATCATAAGAGAGATGTTGGAGGATTAAGGATGTGTCATGGTCAGCTTCAGTTGCAATTGGTCAATTTGGAGGGATATTGACTATATGGAAATGTGGGACTATAAAACCTATTCTGAGCTTTAAGGGCAATGGCTACTTAGGAGTCCAAGTTTTTCACAGAGGTTCCATAATATTTTTCTTGAGTGTATATACTCATCTTGTCATTTGGATGTTAAGAGAAGAACGTGGAGTGAGCTTTTGGAGTGGTAGAACAAATTAGGAGTTGGAGAATGGATAATTGGAGGAGATTTCGATTCAGTCAAACATCAAGATGAGAGGGTGGGAATCAGTAATAGATGTAATAGAATTGAGATGGAAGACTTTGCGTCTTTCATTGATTTATTGGAGGTAGCTGATCTTTCAACCATAGGAAATCAATTCACTTATTTCAGTTCAGATGGGAAAGCAAAAAATAGGCTAGATAGATTTTTTGTGTCTAAAGGCATCATTGATTCTTAGAAACTTGTTGCTCAAGAAATTGGTAGCAGGGATGTCTCTGATCACTGCCCAATATGGATCAACGGAAGTAAACAAAATTGGGACCCATACCTTTTAGATCAAACAATTGTTGGTTTGTGAAATTCTGGTATGCAGATCACATGTGTTCCAAGAACATTGATCTCTGCTCAACAAGGATGAGGGCAAACCATGGCCAATTTAAATTTCTTTAAATTGTCCCAATGTCACGACCTCTGTTGTGACATTTGCAGTCTGTCATACTATTTATCTAACCATTGAAAGTACAGAATTGTAAATGCAGAAAGATAAATAACACAGTAATTGTTCACCCAGTTCGGTATCAACAACACTTACATCTGGGCGCTACCAAGCCAGGGAGGAAATTCACTATTAGTAGAATAAATTCAAAGTAAAACCTCCAGTTTGCACTTCTCACTTAATCTCTACCCAATGACACTTCATACTAGAGACACTCTAGTACCTGAGTATACCCACTCACTCCCCCTCAATCACACAATAGTGATATCAAACAATTACAGAAATCAGTATGAAGAGACACTTCATACACACCTTGATCTTGCTTCACAACTTTGATCAAGGAACTCACACACTCTTGCTTCACAGCTTTGAGTGAGACACAACCTAGAATCTACCTAACCAATGCAATCATCAATCAGACAATTGCTTGGATTACAAGTATTTCTAAAAAGACTTTACACGTGAAGACTAGCCTTCTTCACTTACAAATATGTCTACCTCAATGTATCAAAAGATACAAAGGGTGACTTACACACAAGGGACTCTCAAAACCTAGACCTTTATTTTACACTCTGGTTTTTCTTGATGTGAGTGCTTGCTTTCTTCTGCTTCTGCTCCTCCTTTTATAGTTATGAAGACTAGGCTTGGGCTGCTCCAAAGTAACAAACTAAAACTAATTTCTACAATTCAAGGTGTTGTCAAATTAGGTCATGATACTGCCTAGAATCTCGTCGGAGATAACTCAGGAGTCATAACAGGTTTCCTGATATTTAGCCTGAGATATATCAGGTATCATAACAGAAAAATAAACCCATCCTGTATGATGTCATACGATCAATGTCATGACATTCAGCTTTTACTCACTCTTAGCTGACCAGTTTGCACTGCTGCACACTTCTGCGGAATCTTCTTCATGACAGTAGAAACAAATGCTTTATAGTTCCCTAAAAAGTATCAACGATCCTTTTTGTGAACACCCATAAATCTGCACTTTGTTTCTAAGAAATCTCTCTGGCCTATACATACTGATGTGGAATATCCAACAGGATCAAACCACTTCTGTTAAGAGATATAACATAGCATCCCGTGTTGTACCGGACATGATGTCATACGATCAATGTCATGACATTCAATATGACATTCATGGCAGCAGTTCTATCATCAACTCCTTCTGCATCCATGACAACAGTTCATCCATGACAGCAGTTATGTCATCTGCTCTTGTTAGCTCCTGCTGCACCAGATGTCAACACATGACATCAGTTCTGTTATCAGCTCCTGCTGCACCACTACTCCTGCTGTTTCTCACACATGACAGTATTTCTGTCATGACAGCAGATGGATGTCGTGATGGATGTCACGACATTCAGCATGTCATTCTTATTAAAACACTCCACAATAGTTCTGTCACCACAACAGATGAAGATGTTATCGTATCCTGCTTCACATCAGTGCAGGATCATGTTTTACCAAAATTTAGCCAATCCTAGAACCATAGAACCATGGTACTAACAATCTCCCCCTTTGGCAAATTTTGGCTAAAACATCCAAGCAGACTTGTCAGGGCAGCAACGGCAGCAACAACAGTAGCTTGCTCATATACTCCCCCTTAATAGTTGCAACAGATAACAACACCAGATAGCAGCACTTTTTCTTTTCTCCCCCTTGGTTTAGTAAAAACTTTGACAACAAATGAAGTACTTGTACATACATATGCTCAACACAAACTGTACATACAGTCATCTCACCATCTCCCAAGAAATACACAAGCTGCTTAACCTCTAATAAGGACTGCACCACTTCAGCAGCTACACACCAGACAGGTACACATCTTCCCCTGTCAGCATAAACATTGCTCCCCCTGAAAGAGAGAACCCAAGCACATGAAGAATTACTTCATCATCTTCACACAGGTAGCTTTACACCCCTTGATTCACAACCCATACTGGAGCAAATAGCAGAGGCAGTTGCAGGATTCCTATCTAGAAGATTTCTCAGATTTCAGCTTTGACAAAAAATCTCCAAGATGTCAGAGTGAAAGTCCTTCCTTATGCATAAGATCAAGGCTAATGGTGTCTTGATCTACATCTTCACCAGTCATACACAGTACTTGGATAGAGGCCCAAAACCTGATTTGATCCATTGATACCCAAGGACATCACCAAGAGCAGAACCACTGTTAAGTTCATTCTGAACATTTAACCCAATGTCACAACACCTGGTATGACATTGAACGTATGACTTTTCACTCTCTTAGAGGTATACAGTCACAAACTGCTTGAAGTCACAAGCAATCTTGAAATTGTACTATTGCAGCAACAGATCCTAGATAGAAGTATAACTCCCCATATCAATGGTAACCAGTGCACATGAATGGAAAACATAAGACGCATCTTCATGTCTTCAAGAACTCATTCTCTGTTCAACACACATGTTGAACGCATTCACTTACTGCTTGAACCACAAGCAAGTAGTACACCCATCAAACAGAAGCTCTCCCCCTATCTTTGATGACAGATGCTCCAAGATCACCATATTATCTCTCATGACCAACTCCATGCTCATACAGAGATGAGGCACCAAACTGATCCACCTCTTCCTAGAGTTACTTGTATCAGAAGAGACCATTTCTCCACAAGTATTATGGCCTTATGTTGAGTACAAGATAGACACCGCATAATCCAAGACATTCTTTCCTCATCATTCTCCCATATGATAAGTTAGAACACTCTTGAATCAACTAGGGACTTTATCACATCAGAATGCACTCAATCCATGATCCACTCTAATGCCTTCACATCATACTCCAAGACAGTTCTTTTTACCTCATCATTCTCCCGTATGACAAGATAAAGTACTTCTTAGTCAAGATGTAAATCACTAGTTCTACACCAGATCTTCAGCTCCTTAAACCAGCTGATACATCTCACATCATCCACTGGTCCTTTATATGCCCATAACTGGATTTACTACTGCATAGTAATCCAACTGAAGATCTTCACAGCTCCACCAACTTGGTCAAAACATCTCCAAAAGAAGATAATCTTCCATACACACTTTAGGGATTCTACCACAAGCTCCAATGTATGACTAGAACCTCCTTTGGTCCTCAACCAACTACCCTTCTGCACAAGATTAATTAGTTCCAAGCATGACCAGTTCCAGAACCTTATGTGGTCTTCAAATGACTACCCTTTTGCACAAGAGTAGTTTTCTAAAGGCACACTGCTTAAATAACCAAATGCCACTATTTGGTTATTCAGCATCTTTCAGAGCTCTAGAGAATCTGCCAATCCACCAGGCCAATTTGATCTTCAAGTCTCAATTCTTCTTGCTCCAAAGCAAGGCATCTACTCCTTCACACAGCTCCCGCAAACTGCATGAGATGAAGTATTACTTCCATTCACACCTGAGAAGATCAACTTATCTTCAAATGATGTGCCACAACATCACTTGAGGCCTTTGAAGTTCCTGCTTGATGTCACAACTTTCGTTAAGACATCCAGCGGGAGAGTTCAGGCTTTCATTCTGCCACTTAGACTAACCTCATCACTCAATCAGAAGGAGCTCACAGACTTGAGTTTGAGTAGACAACCTCCATCTTGCTTTATTGGACCACAACACATTGCTTGAAGTGCATTTGCTTTAGGAACTTCCTCTTTAAAGAAAACCAAACATGCCAAAGCTTGATTCTTTAGAGAAGGAAGATCACACAAATCTTTACAAAAGGATTCCCACTTTCCTAAGGTAGAGACTTCTTTAGAAAGTCAAAGATAACTGCCACTTATCCTTGACCTCCAAGCTGAGCAAGATCTCATACTTCCATGCACTTAGATCATAAATAAATTGACCCAAGCAGAGCTACCAACACCATCTTCTAGACCGTTTTCTTGCCAAGAAACTTTCTAGATACAGATCATATGCTGCTGCACTCCAATACACTGACCCAAGAAGAGTGTCTTCATCTGCACTTCCGCCAGCACCACATTCTAGTCTTAGTTTCTTGCCAGGAAACTTACTAGAATAATGGCAGATCCTACCACACAAGTGTATGGTACCAAGATCATCAGTTATATCTCCTTTGATATAGTGATTCACTCCTTGCATCAACAGATTTCTGCACAATCTCTGCTGATGAATTGTCTCAACATTTGGTTGAACACCATATTCTCAGAGCAGATCTGGGGCCTGATGCTTGAGCAACAACTGATGAGACAACTTGATCATCAACTAAGGATAATCCATTAAATATTTGAGAATATCTCAAACAACAATGAATCTTAAATCCTTGTAACAGATCCTTCTCTGAACTTCATGGATAATCAATTAAATACATGTGTAGACCACAAATAGCAATTGATCTTAAATCCACACATTTTCAGGAATTCCAAGGCTTAAACATCAAGGCTGCCACCCTTGACTTAACCTCTCTATGACTTCCTCTGCTGATAGAATCCTTCCACTATCTTCTCTAGCATAACTTCCAGCAATTTGCTACAGCTATACATCAAACTGTATATAGGCCAGTCTTCTCCCAGGGGCATCAGAGTTCTTTTATCAGAGAACAATGCAGCGGAAACACCAAAAGAACATGCCCTAAACATGATGTCAGATCATTCAACAGGTCATAGCAGCTCCTTATATCAGAGGGCACAGCAGCAGATGCATGGACTCCTTTACTCCATAAGTTATAGCTCAGCAAGATCATCAAATCAGCTGCAGCTTTTCCTTGTTTAACCACCAGAAAGTATCTCCCAAGATCTCATCCAGAACAGACAGGATGCCTGCTCTGATACCAATTGAAATTCTGGTATGCAGATCACATGTGTTCCAAGAACATTGATCTCTGCTCAACAAGGATGAGGGCAGATCATGGCCAATTTAAATTTCTTTAAATTGTCCCAATGTCATGACCAATGTCACAACCTCTGTTTTGACATCTGTAGTCTGTCATACTATTTATCTAACAATTGAAAGTACACAGTTGTAAATGCAGAAAGATAAATAACACAGTAATTGTTCACCCAGTTCGGTATCAACAACACCTACATCTGGGGGCTACCAAGCCAGGGAGGAAACTCACTATTAGTAGAATCAATTCAAAGTCAAAGCTCCAGTTTTTATTTCTCACTTAATCTCTACCCAATGACACTTCAGCCTAGAGACACTCTAGTACCTGAGTATACCCACTCACTCCCCCTCAATCACACAATAGTGATATCAAACAATTACAGAAATCAGTATGAAGAGACACTTCATACACACCTTGATCTTGCTTCACAACTTTGATCAAGGAACTCACACACTCTTGCTTCACAGCTTTGAGTGAAACACAACCTAGAATCTACCTAACCAATGCAATCATCAACTAGACAATTGCTTGGATTACAAGTATTTCTAAACAGATTTTACACGTGAAGACTAGCCTTCTTCACTTACAAATATTTCTACCTCAATGTATCAAAAGATACAAAGGGTGACTTACACACAAGGGACTCTCCAACCCTAGACCTTTATTTTACACTCTGGTTTTTCTTGATGTGAATGATTGCTTTCTTCTGCTTCTGTTCCTCCTTTTATAGCTATGCAGACTAGGCTTGGGCTGCTCCAAAGTAACAAACATTAGTTTTAACAAAGTAAAACTAATTTCCACAATTCAAGGTGCTGTCAAATTAGGTCACTGCCTAGAATCGCGTCTGAGATAACTCAGGAGTCATAACAGGTTTCCTGATATTTAGCCTGAGATATATCAGGTATCATAACAGAAAAACAAACCCAACCCGTCTTATGTCATGCGATCAATGTCATGACATTCAGTATGACATTCAACTTTTACTCACTCTTAGCTAACCAGCTTGCACTGCTGCACACTTCTGCAGAATCTTCTTCATGACAGTAGAAACAAATGCTTTATAGTTCCCTAAAAAGTATCAATGATCCTTTTTGTGAACACCCATTAAATCTACACTTTATTTCTAACAAATCTCTCTGGCCTGTACATACTGATGTGGAATATCAAACAGGACCAAACCACTTCTGTCAAGAGATATAACATAGCATCCCCTGCTGTACCAGACATGATGTCATACGATCAATGTCATGACATTCAGTATGACATTCATGGCAACAGTTCTGTCATCAACTCCTTCTGCATCCATGACAGCAGTTCATCCATGACAGCAGTTCTGTCATCTGCTCTTGTTAGCTCCTGCTGCACATAGCTCCTGCTGCACCAGATGTCAACACATGACATCAGTTCTGTTATCAGCTCCTGCTAGCTCCTGTTGCACCACTACTCCTGTTGTTTCTCACACATGACAGTAGTTCTGTCATGACAACAGATGGATGTCGTGATGGATGTCACGACATTCAGCATGACATTCTTATTAAAACACTCCACAACAGTTCTGTCACCACAACAGATGGAGATGTTATAGTATCCTGCTTCACATCAGTGCAAGATCATGTTTTACCAAAATTTAGCCAATCCTAGAACCATAGAACCATGGTACTAACAGTTTGAGAACAAGCAATTCTTGACTTTTGTAGAATATCAATGGAACTTTTTTCATGTACCGGGAAAGAAGGCCTTCATATTGAAAGAAAAATTCAAACTTCTAAGGGCCAGTTTGAAGACATGGAACAAGGAAGTATTTTGACACATTGATCTCAAGATTGATTTGGCAGTGGAAGATATTAATACTCTTGATAGTATCATTGATGTTCACTCTTCTATGAACATTATATAGGATATAAATGAGGCACACGAGAAGATATGGAGTAACTTGCACCTGAAGGAAAGCCTACTAAAACAAAAGTCTAGGCAAAAATGGATCAAAGAAGGTGATTTATACACAAGATACTTTCATAGTATGGTGAATGCAAGAAGAATGAGGAATATCATTATGGCACTGGTTACAAATAGTGGGAGGGTGGAGGATGTCAACTTGGTGAAAGTTGCTGCTAAGGAGCATTTTCAACTTAGATTCACTGAACAAGGTGGTGCTAGACCAACATTGGATGGTATAAACTTTAATACTTTGACTGATGATGACAGATTTAACCTTGAAGAAGAATTCACAATGGATGAAATCAATAGTGTAGTTTGAGAGTGTGGAAGTGATAAAAGCCATAGGCCTAATGGGTTTAACATCACATTCCTGAAAAATTGTTGGGATGTTTTAGGTGAGGATATCATAGAAGCTACTCAAGAATTTCATTCCATTGTTATCCTTCCAAAAGCCATAACTGCTTCTTTCTTGACTCTCATTCCCGAAATCCATAATTGATTCAAGATTTCAGACCAATATGTTTAATTGGTTGCATATACAAAATAGTGGCAAAAATTTTGGCTAACAGAATTAAGAAAATCATTGGAGGATTGGTGTTCAAATCACAAGCTGGCTTCATACCTGAAAGACAAATTCTAGATGAAGTAATGGTCACTAATGAAGTTATAGATTTTTCCAGGATAAGGAAAAAATAATTTTTGTTATTCAAAGTTGGCTTTGCTCATGCCTATGACAATGTGTGTTGGGACTTCTTGAAATATATGCTTGGCAGGATGTGATTTGGAAGCAAATGATTAAGTTAGATGGATGGCGGTGTCTTCAATAGCAATATGTCCATTCTTGTCAATGGAAGCCCAACATCAGATTTTGCAATTTCCAAAGGTTTGAGACAGGGTGACCCCTTATCTCCATTTCTGTTTGCCATTGTTGCTGAAGGACTAGCTGGTCCCATGAAGAGGGCTGTAGATATCAATATGTTTAGGGACTTCAGGATGTATGATGAAAATTGTGGAACTTCCTTTAGTCTGTTACAGTTTGCATATGACACAGTTATCATTGGAGATAGATCTTGGAATAATTTGTGGGTCATAAAATCGATTTTGAGAGGATTTGAGATGGTTTATGGCCTAAGGATCAATATGAACAAAAGCAAACTTTATGGCATTGGTTTATCTCAACATTCCTTGTTAGCTGCCTCTAACTTTCTCTTTTATAGCATTGATAAGACTCCTTTTAAATTCTTGGGCATCAAGGTAGGATCCAATCTTAGAAGAGTTGGGGCATGGAAGTGTTAGAACACAGATTGGTTCTTAGTTATATCTCTATGTTTTGATGATAACACTAATGAAATTTTGTATTAAAAATTATATACTCTAAATTTGTTCAAGTATTTTTGTTACAGATATTAAATTTAATATTCTTCTGAAAGCAAAAATGAATCTAAACATTGAACTACGCAAGGCTGTGAGCGTCAAAAGCATCTCGTTAGAAGACTCTGAGCGCTGCCTATAGAAGAATCTAAAGCAGAAGCTACAGAAGCATCTGAAGCGTAGCTGAAAACTTTGTATGAAGAGTTTCAAGCATTGTTTTTCAGAAGACTCTGATAGTACTGTTCGCTGCAAGTACTGAGGATCTGATCTCCAAACTCTACTCTGATTGTTATTCACGCCGAAGCACACTTGCTGCAACACTCTGATACCACAAACTCTGATAACATCAAGACTTTGATCACTCAAGGCTCTGAAGTTGATTGTTGTGAGATAGAAGCTTATTGAAGAAGATTATTCAAAGATATATTCGTTGGCATATTCTAAAACGACTCTTTCCTCTTTTATGCTAGACACAAGAACTCAGGCAAAAAGGATTTCTCTGAACGTTCTACTTCTATGAAAGGTCAAGTCATGTGAAGACAAAAGGCTACAGCTACTTTGCAGTACACGGTCTTCAAGCTTGCAACGTCTTGAACATCTTTGTCTATAAAAGCAAGCCTTCAACAACTTTCTACAGTTGACGGAAATTGAAGAATATTGACTAATCTATTGAAAACTCTCTCAAAGCTCTCATACAAATTATATTTCTTTGTTGAATAGTTTCATTCGTTCTTAATCTTAAGTGTATAAATCACAGTTGTGATATAGCTTTCTTAGAAGCATTTTAAACACTTGTTTAGATTACATTTGATTGTAAAAGTTCCTTAAGAAGACCAAGTTGTGGTCAGTAGTTCTTGAGAAGACTAAGACAGTTGTTCTTAGTGGTTGACATTGTAGTCTGTTTGATTATAGTGGATTAAGTCCTTGTGGAGAAAGGCAAATCACTCTTGATAGAGTGGACTGGATTAGTTGAGTTCAACGAACCAGGATAAAAATCATTGTGTTTTTATTTCCATAATATTTTCTAAACCCTTATTCAACCCCCCCCCCCCCCCCTTCTAAGTGTTTTTCTCACCTTCAGGAAGCACATAATCACAACCTTGAAGTCCAAGCTTTCAAGATGGAAGGGAAGATTCTTGTCATTAGGTGGCAGAATCACCTTATTGAACTTAGTTCTAAACAACCTTCCAATCCATCACATTTCCTTCTATAAGATTCCAGAAAATGAGAAGAAGGATATCATTAGAATCCAAAAACATTTTATGTGGCAGGTTTTGAAAGTTGGCAAGTGTGTGAACTGGCTCAGTTGGAAAACAATTTTCAAAAGTAAACCTGATGGTGGCTTGGGAGTGAAGGAAATTGGAGCTTTCAATGAAGCTTTGTTATGCAAGTGGATTTGGAGGTTTTATAATGAGAGAGAAGCCATTTAGAGTGGAATAGTTTCACATAAATATGGTGGCATCATAAGGAGCCTTTGGTTAGATGTTGAAAAATGTAACCCCTCTCTTCAATCCTTGAGGTGGA
This sequence comes from Lathyrus sativus, assembly GCA_963859935.3. Classification (NCBI taxonomy): domain Eukaryota; kingdom Viridiplantae; phylum Streptophyta; class Magnoliopsida; order Fabales; family Fabaceae; genus Lathyrus; species Lathyrus sativus. The sequence continues at coordinate 25,263,413 of OZ012736.1, forward strand.
GAGACCTTATGCACATAGGCAAAAAGTTGAAGACAGATGAGACATGGAAAAATTCAAAGTTGGCAATGGTGATTCAACTCCTTTTTGGAAAGGAAGATGGATTGGTGATTCTACTTTGGAAGAGGCCTTCCCCATCATGTACTGCCATGCTAACAATAAGTTGGTCATGGTTAGTGATTGTGGTGTTTGGATTGACGGATAATGGCAGTGGAGGCTTGAAATTCTTTGGAACCAAATCATGTTGCAGAACTTCAACTTATGAAGTTAATCAAGGCTAAAGTAAATCTAAACCTTATGGAATTAGATCAAATGAGATGGCAGTCTGCACCTCATCAAGTCTTTTCTGTCAAACTGTGTTATAACTTTCAAACCATCCAAGATGTGCAGGAGAATAACCAAGATAGCTTGAGATCAACTTGGAGGAAACTATGGAAGATGAACACACCTTTAAAGGTGAAGGCATTTTGTTGGAGATTATTCAATAACAGGCTGCCCACAACAAATTTGCTGCTTAAAAGATCAATTATCCAAGATGCATCTTTGGTCAAATGTTCATTTTGCAATGATGAATTGGAAACTTTAGATCATTTGATGATACTTTGTCCTGTCACAAAACTGGTTTGAAAGCTTTTTTGGGATTGGATAGGTTTGAATAGGCCATTATTAAAAAATTTCATCATGAACTTCAAGCTTGTCATGGAAGCCTTTAAAGGGAAGGTTGGGAAACATTGTGAAGGTGTTTTGTGGGTGATATCATGTTGGTGCAGTTGGAACAAGGGAAATAACATGATTTTCAAAGAAGAGTGTTGTCATCCTAAAGACATTGAGTTTAAAATTAAATTCATCTCTTGATTATGGCTTAGTCTTCTCAAAAAAATCATATTCATGTATATTTTGTTAATGGTGCAATGCACCACTAGACTTTCTCATGTAATTCCTTCGTCATCTTTGCTGTATTGTGACAATATTGTTGTTGGGATATAGTATCTCTAATGCTCTGCATAATGAAATTTTGCTTCTAAAAAAAAAGGTAAAAGAAAAATAAAGAACAACAATGAAACATCAAAATAATCCAAAAAAAAAAAAAAATACACTTATAAATTAGGGTTGAAATAGGTCAGGTCGATTTACATGAATCTATAATCAACCTATTTAAGGTCAGGTCAGACCAGGCCAATTTAATAAAAAGGCTAGACTTAAGCTTTCTTAAAATTGTATTTAACTTACTATAAAAAAATGCATATTTAGCTAAATAGGTGAAACTTGGCCTATTAGAAAAACTCATGTAACCTTATATATATATATATATATATATATATATATATATATATATATATATATATATATATATATATATATATATATATATATATATATATATATATATATAAAAGTGTGTGTGTCTATATATATATATATATATATATATATATATATATATATATATATATATATATATAAAAGTGTGTGTGTGTCTATATATATATATATATATATATATATATATATATATATATATATATATATATATATATATATATATATATATATATATATATATATATATATATATATATATATATATATATATATATATATATATATATATATATATATATATATATATATATATATATATATATGCTAAAGACGTATAAAGAGGATAATAAGCCATGAGAGTTAATGGACAACAAGTTGTATTTAATGTATTAAATACTTTACAATATCCAGAAGAGAAAGTGGCTAACTGATCAATGATATCAAGTTGGGAAAAATTATTCACAAAACATTCTCAAAAGCGACACATCTTAGACAAATAATTGAGCAAGTGAATAAAGAGGATGAGGAGAAGGAAGGAATCATAAGTGTACCACCAATCAGGCTCAGGATACGATGAGAGACCTCAATAGGTCTCTCACGTGAGCGATGCCCCTGTTTTTTTTTTTTTCATTTTCACCAATTAGCGATGGTTTTTAATCGTCACTAAATATTACTTTTTGTTGTGTGACGCTTTTAACGTCGCTAAAAAATTTTTAGCAACGGTTTTAACCGTCACTAAACGTTACTGTTTATTTTTGATGCTTTTTACCGTCGCTAAAAATTTTTAGCGACATTTTTTAACCATCATTAAATCTTAGTGTTCATTTTCTGACGCTTTTAAGCGTCACTAAAAATTTATTGTTCATTAGTGACTATTAAAAACCGTCGCAAATTGTTGAAAAAAAAGGCATTGCTCACGTGAGAGACCTCAATAGGTCTCTCACAGTAGACGGTGCCCACTAATCAAGTCAAATGTGAATTAAGAAAGAGGAACATATGAGAATCTTGGAGCTTACATCTGAATTAAAGAAAAATAACACTACAGTTGTGGAAGTTCCTCTTGAACTGGAACATAAGATATTGTATTCCAATTTGCAGTATGCCTATCTTGAAACTAGATAAAAATTGTCAGTCATCATTACCGCTAATCTATCTGATGAACAGAGGTGTCAATCCTGTCACTTTTGAAAATACATAAGAGGGTTGTTGCTTGGAAAATATTTGGTATCATAGAAATCAACCCCATTGTATGCATGCATATGATATTTTTAGAAGATTACTTCAAGAATAGTATTGGGAGGCAAAGAAGGTTAAATTCCATCATGAAAGAAGTGGTAGAGAAGGAGATTATAAAGTGGCTAGATGTTGGAATTATCTACTCTATATGTGATCGTGTGTGGGTGAGTCTTATCTAATGTGTTCCGAAGAAGGGTGGCATGCAAATCATCACCAATTAGAAAAATGAGTTTATTCCTACACTAACTGTCACTTGGCGGAGGATATGCATGGATTATAGGAAGCTGAATAAGGCCACACGCAAGCACTATTTCCTATTTCCTTTCATTGATGGTTATTCGAGATATAAATAGATTTCCATGGCACTTGAAGATCAAGAGAAGAAAACTTTTACTTGTCTTTATGAAACCTTTGCTTTTAGAAGGATACCATTTGGATTATGCAATGATTCATTTACCTTTAAGTGTGCCTTGATGGAAATATTCCTAGAGTTGATAGAAAGTTTCATGGAGGTTTTCATGGATGATTTTTCTATTTTTGTAGAGTCATTCTAGAAATGCTTGGACAACCTGGATATGGTTCTTACAAGATGTAAAGAAATAAATCTTGTGCTGGATTGGGAGAAATGTCATTTCATGGTAAAAGAAGAATTTTTTTTTTTGGGCATAAAATTTCAAAGAGAGGATTGGAGGTGGACCAAGCTAAAATAGAAGTAATAGAGAAGCTACTCCACCAGTCAAAATTAAAGGAATAAGAATTTTCCTTATTCATGCTAGATTTTGTTAAAGATTAATCAAGGACTTCTCAAAGATAACAAAACCCCTATGTCAACTGCAGAAACATGATGTTCCATATGTCTTCAGTAAGAAGTGTGAGAATTCATTCAAATTGTTAAAGCAAGCTTTAATCTCTGCTCCTATAGTGAAGACCCCTGACTAGATTAAACCTCTTAAGTTGATGTGTGATGCTAGTGACTTTGTTATTGGAGCAGTGTTGGGCCAAAGGCATAACTAGGTGTTCCGCACTATTTACTATACTAGTATAATGTTGATTGAAGCATAAATCAACTATAATACCACTAAAAAGGAATCGATGGTGGTTGTTGTTTGAACAAGATTTGGTTCTGCAAGATATCTCTAAGTTTTAATAATAACAAAGTAGTATTTGTGTGAGAATAGTTTTGGTATTCTAACGTTTGTTTTTATGAAGAATTAACAAACAGGTTCTAACTCTGATAGAGAAAGCTCTGACTCTGATAGAGATCATATTCAATGATTACTCTGATCTGTCCAAAGTCGCTTATGCGCTATAAGAAGAAAGCTTGCTTCTGATCTACTCTCACTTAGAAAGATTATAAGAATACAATATGTTGCTGCTGCAATGCTCTCTTGGTTTCTACTTCTGATCATGACTCTAATACTTTACTTCTGAAGGCTTTCTAGCTTCTGAAGTCATTATCTTCTAAAGAGAAAGTGTTGAAGACTCTAAAGACAAGGTTCTGTTGAATGAAGTTCTAAAGACTCTGAAGACTTGAGTTTCTGAAGAATAAGTGTTGAAGACTTTGAAGACTTAAGTTACTAATGACCAAAGGTTTTGAAGACTGAGTGCTTATAGTTCTGAAGACAATGTTCTGGAGAATAAGTTCTGAAGACTCTGAAGACCTGGTGATCAACTCTTCTACTCATGCTTCAATCATTTCTATTCAGAAGCCTCTGACGTAAAGAAGAGAAGCTCAAACATTTACGAGGGAAAATAGTACATAGCATGTTTCAACGTTTCATCCCACTACTCTGATTTGGTGGTACTTTTATGTACGATTTTGATCCCTGCATAATGACATTATTTCAAGTCACCAGCTACCTAAAGGATATTCTTGATCTGCCCTCCACAGTTCTTGAGAATTCAATGCAATGTATGCTCAGTCAACAGGACAAGACAGGTAGAAAAGAGCACGCCATCTACTACCTGAGTAAGAAGTTCACTAATTGTGAGTTGAGGTAATTGATGATGGAAAAAAACATGTTGTGCACTCGCTTGAGCTGCTAAGAGTTTGAGACAGTACATGTTAAATCATACAACCATGTTGATTTCAAAGATGGATTCAATCAAGTACGTGTTTGAAAAGCAAGCACTCTTCGGAAGGATTGCCCGATGGCAAATGGTTTTAACAGAGTATAATTGTCGCTACCGCGAAAATAAGGTATCGGCAAAACAGAAGAGTCACCACCTTTCGTTATTTATCCCACAGAAAGGGAAAGGAAACAATCGGAAAAACCTGACGAAAAGGTATAAGACAAGGTCATCGCAACCATGTCTGGGTTCGGGAGTCGGTTACGCAAGGGGAAGGTATTAGCACCCCTCATGTCCATCATACTTGATGGGATCCATGCTTGTTGTGTTTAAAATGTTGTTTCCACTCAAAATATGCACTCATTTGTCATTCCTTGACCACTCGTGAATTATTTTGGATTTTTTCTCTTTTAATGCCTTTAAAAATGCCTTTTGTCAAATTCCTTCAAACCAACTCTTGTTCTAAGCCAAATCAATGCCTCATGGATACATGGTTGACCTTAAAGTCCCATTTTTAGCAAGTTTCAAGTTGGACAAAACTTCATTTAGAGTGTGCAAGATAGTGAAAATGACCTATAATGCAAAATGACCTATAATCTCACTTTCCCAAAATACCCCTGCCTTGCAAAGCTTATAACTTGAGCTCCACAAATCCAATCAAGGACTTCTATGACTTTTTGGAAAGCTAAGATCACGAGTAACAACTTTCACGTTTATCCAAAGGTCATGTGAAACTTCCGTCTAGGTCAAAAATGTCTTGGAAGTTGGTTGACTTTCATAGATAAATTTCACATTCATCTGGTGACCTGTAACTTGTCTGGCTCATAACTTGAGTTCTAAAAATCCAATGGAGGACTTCTAGTACTCAAATTAAAGGTATGAACATGCTCTATAAGTCTCATGTTTGGGCCAAAGTCATGTGAGACTTGTATCTTGACTTATATGATCTTGAAGTTAGGCACTAAACAGGGGATTTTACATTGAGAACCCTCTTGATTTTTCTTGATTTGATCTTGGGACAACATCTCAAATGCTTCAACATAACATTCCATAAACACCATGACTTAGAAATAGGCTTTGATCCTCTTCAATTGCACAGTTGCCTTAGGGTTGACCAGACAAAAACCCTAATTACAACACCCTCAACTGTTGCTCTTCACACTTAGCATAATGACTTGACTGAGCTCCACCATGACCCTCAAGGAACTCCGTGAGCTCTATCCACGTACCCTATCCATGATCAAGGCTTCACAACCCACTGATGGTCTTCAATTGGCCCCCAAGTTAGGAGATGAACCACATACCAACATCCAAACTTCTCCAGAACACAACCCACTTTCTGATGACTTTGGTGACCTCTCAAGCTTGAATAAGACCTCTAGATAGGCTCCTCTTGATATAAACCACACTTGATCCCCTGCTAAATGAATAATGCTATGCTACTCAAATGCTAGACCAATGATATGCTAATTCAATGAAACAAAAGCCAAGTAAGAAAAAGGTTAGGCAAATTTTGGGGTGCAACAGCTGCCCCTATTCAAGCGGCTTGAACCTGACTGGATGAAAAGCGAACGACTTTCGAACAATCGAGGTAGAAGACGGTTGAATACCAAAGAACCCGGAAATTTGCCCACCTGCACCATCATCTGAGATATTAATCCCCAATTCCAATCCAAGATCTTCTCTATCTTGTGCCCAAGTATCTTCTCTATTTCATAATCTGTCTTATGGTTTCAAACTGAAAGACTTTTATGACAGAGTTGAACCTTCTGACCCCATCAACCCTCTGAAACCAAAACCCACAATGATCCTTCCATCTGTGATTCTTGATTACATTAAATCTATGTCAGATGTAGGATCTTTAGCAACCATATTTTTTTTCTGAAAAATCTGATAAAGCTGCTGTTTCAGCTCTGCCAATTGCATCTGATAACACTGTTGCATCTGATGCACCACCAAAATCTGCCTTCCATCCCTACTCAAATGAACCTTTTGATGTAGATACCCTTCACATCAGAGCAAAACCTCATTTGCTTAATGCTTTAATCAGATCTAAAGAAAAAGCTCCTGAGATACCTTTCATTCCATACTATCCCCTTCCTCTGATTTCCATCCAAAAATCACTTTTTCCACCAACTCCCCAACCTAAACCTGTAACTCTGGAAACTTTGTTACGTCCAAAGCCCAGACTTAATGTTGATCATTTATTTCAAACATTTTTGCAAGAAATACAGATGTATTTAGGTACTGTTCAGAAGAAATGCTCAGCCACAATGGATGCCAAAGAATCTGACATCATCTGGAATGGATTCATCAACAGATTCAACTCTATAGCTTCAAATCTGAAGAACGTCTGTTCTGATGATGCAAAGCTCAGATTTGCTGAGGCTGCAAGGACTCTATTCTGGACTGTCAACAAATCTGAACCTCTGCTTCTTTTAGATGCTCCTCCACCATCAACAGAATCTACTGATAATGCATCTAAAGAGAATCAATTGGCTATGACTATGGTATACCCTTCTTCTACTTCCAATGCTCCAGACTCTACAGAACCAATGGAAATTGACTCTGTTCAGGCTACAGAACCTCATCATACTTCTTCATCTGAGATAAAGAAAGAACATCCAGATTTTGAAGATAAGATTGCTGCTCTGGAAGCTGGACAGTCAGAGATCAAGTCCTGGATGGCTAAGCAGGATAAGAAGTCTGAGGATATGACAGAATAGATGTCTAAGCAAGATGAAAAGAATGAAACTATGGCTAAGTGGATGTCCAAGCAAGAGCAATCCTCCTCTGAGATTACAGATCTATTGAAGATGCTTTTGTCCAAACACTCTTAGATTTTTTTTCATTCTAATGCTTTTACATCTATTGTTTGCATTTGTACTTTATTTGCTATATCTTCTGATGTTTACCTATGTACTCTTGATCTGATCTTATGAATGAATCAAAATTTTTCTCCATTGAATTATCTTATTTACTGTTTCCTTTTATTTGTTTTTTTTTTAAGTTTTTTACTTTTTGCTTATGACAAAAAAGGGGGAGAAAATATAGATTTGAACTGTTTAATATAACTTCATCAGAATGAAACTTCAGACATATTTATTCTATCTAACATTTAATCTGACTATTTCAGAACATTTGATAAGTACATTCTATAAAAGAAACTCTGAGTCTCTCAGATCATTTGTCTATTATCAAACTCTGAATCTTAAATCTGCAAGACATTCTGACCTTCAAATGTTATAAGTACAAACAAGATCTAACTCTGAAGATTACTCAAGACAAAAGGTAAGTTTCTATTCCTTTTTTGTATTTAACTCAGGGGGAGATTCATCATCTCAGGGGGAGTTATAATTCTAATATGTTCAGTTAAACAAAATTTCTGATACTTTTTGTCATCATCAAAAAGGGGGAGATTGTTAGAACACAGATTGGTTCTTAATAATATCTCTTTGTTTTGATGATAACTGTTAGGAAATTTTATATTTAAGAATTATATACTCTAAAATTTGCTTGAGAGTTTTACTGCAGATTGAAATGAAATTAACACTCTAGAAGCAAATCTGATTGGTATACAAGAAGGTAACTGAGTCTGAAGCGCCAGATGCATTCATTAGAAGATTTTGATTGCTGTTTACAGAAGATCCTGAGCGTAGTCTCCAGAAGGATCTGAAGCAGAAGCTCCAGAAGAATCTGAAGCAAGCAGAAGCATCTGAAGCTAGTCAGAAGCATCTGAAGCTAAGAAGAATATTGTATGAAGAGTTTCTCAAAGCATAGTTTCTACAGAAGTTTCTGAAAGTACTAAAGCTGCCAAGTACTGAAGTTCTGTGTCAAATATGCTCTGATGATCAACACGCTGAAGGCACACATGCTGCAGAAGACTCTGATACAGCAAAGTTCTGAACATCATTAGAAGACTCTGACTCAATCAGATTCAGATGAACTTGCTGAAAACTGAAGAAGAAATATTCAAAGAATATATCCGTTGGAGTAAATCAAACGTCTCTTTCCTCATTTGTGCTAGACACAAGAACACAGACAAAAAGGATTTTTCTGTGCTTTCTACTTCTAGGAAAGGTCACTTGATGTGAAGACAAAAAGGCTCAGACCTTTTTGGGACACTCTTCTCAACGTTCAGCTTCCTTGGATCAGCTGCCTATAAAAGGAAGACTCCACCAAATTCTTCAGTTAGACATTTTGATGAAAAGAAATCATAATATTCAAAGCTCTCATTCTTTCATATTCATTCTTAGAATTATTTGTACTTAAACTTAAGAGAAATATCACTGTTGTGATAAAAGCTTTTTAGAAGCATTCATACTCTTGTATTTGATTTACATTGATTGTAAAGGTTTTCCTCAAGAGGATTCAGTTGGAATCAGTAGCTCTTGAGAAGACTAAGAACAGTTGTTCTTAGGTGTTACTATTGTAATCAGTTTGATTAAATAGTGGATTAAGTCCTTGTTGAGAAAGGCAAATCACTCTAGGAAGGGTGGACTGGAGTAGTTGAGTTCAACGAACCAGGATAAAAATAATTGTGTTTTTATTTCTAAGTTTTAATCTATCATACTTATTCAACCCCCATTCTAAGTATTATCTCACCTTCAACCTGTACTTGTGCTCAACAATGCAGATGTGATATTATGCGCAGTGCTAGAGAATTTCGCCTTGAAGATCAGATTATACAATTCTTAACAGGATTGAATGAAAAAAGTTTTGTTCTCAAAACTCAGGTTTTGTTACTTGATCCTTTACCATCCATCAACAAAATGTACTCTATGGTTGTTCAAGAAGAGAGTAATAATATTTCTTTGTTGAGTCAACCTGATTCTAATTCTACTATTAATGAAGCCAATAGTCTTGTTAATGCATATGATTCAAGGAAGTTTTCTGGTAAACCTTCCTACTCTTATGGTGGAGCATCTAACAATAAGAAAGATGGTAGAGTATGCACTTTTTGTCACCGGACTGGCCATACAATTGATGTCTGTTATCGCAAACATGGATTTCCTCCTAATTTTACCAAAAAGAAAGCACAACAAATGCTTCTAATGATGCTGATACACAAGCTATGATGAACATTGGATCAGAAGGTTCTCTCAATAATTCAAGTGCCAACATCACTCAAGAACAGTATGCTCAATTGATTGGTTTGTTACAACAAACAAATTTGTTGCCTTCTAACCCTACCCCTAATCCAATTGCCAACCATATTTCCACTCATCTTGGTCATACACCAAATGAGAATTCAGGTAAAATTTTTGTTTCTACAAATTCTTGCTCCACTTACATAAAACCTGATTTTTGGATTTTAGATTCTAGTGCCAATGACCATGTTTGCTCATCTCTTAAATTGTTTAGTTATTACCTAATGGATTTGTTGTTCTAGCTAAACATACAGGAACAATTCAGTTTTCTCCTCACTTGCAGCCTAATAATGTGTTATACACACCTGATTTTTCCTTAAACCTTGTGTCTGTTTCTAAACTTTGTCATTCCACTAATTGCAATTTCATTTTTTCTACTAATGATTGCTTTATTCAGGATGTGAAATTCAGGATGTGAAAACGAAGTAGATGATTGGTTTGGCTAATCAAGTGGAAGGGTTCAATGTCTACTTTCCATTAGCAAGTAACCTTTTTTATATTATTAAATTCAATTATATTACGTACAGAGCCATTAGAAATGTAAGTGAATAATGTTTATAATGGTTTGAAGAAACTGTTTGTAGAAACTGATTTTTACTTATAATTCAATTACATTACGTGAATTTTTCTTTTTTTGATTATATAAATATGAAATGAATCATTCTATAACAACTGTAAGTTTCATATTTTAGTATTTAAAATGATTTTGCGACAATGCTGTCTATATATAAAAGATTTGGTGATGACAGGACCTTATTTATTGGACTGTCAACAACTAATATATTTAAGGAGGATTAAACATATTTAAAATTTTCTTTTATATACAACCATATTTTATCAACACCAGTTTAAAGTTTTTCTTTTATAGCGCCATTTTTTGGAATGAATGTCAAGTTATAAATCTAACTAAAATCATGAGATTGCAGAATGGTGCAAATGATATGAATGTGGAAGAAATTGCTAATTTTTTAAATTGGTTTTTGAAAGTTGGTGAAGGGAAATTATCCGAACTAAATGAAGGTTATGCAAAGATCAATATCTCAACGGAAAATTGTTATATAATGGAGGTGAAACTATATAATGGAGGCAATTGTTGAGAGTATTTATCCAAATTTGATGACCAACTATCAATTTTGGCTTCCACCATTGACATATGTGATGAGATTAATGATTACATGTTTAATATGATTCAGAATAATGTACACTACCATTATTTTTACAATAATACATTACCATTCACTTTCTAACATTTATATATGTTTTATTCATTAGTCTTTAGTTTCAGAAAGGAAATATTTATGTGTTGATAGTGTGGACATAACGGAAATTAGTGACATCTAGATTTATGAAGCTACCAACCATAAGTTGAATTAAAGATATGTACAACTATAATGCTTATGAGGAATTTGGGTCATGCTAAAGGCTTATTTAATGGTACAAGACTTATTTTGACAAAGATGACTGTTATACTCTAATTTTTATTCCTAAAATTTCACCTATCATATCATTTGCATCTCATCAAGATCACAAGCATAGCATCCTCTTAATCTTCACCTCTTTTGGGTTTATTTTTGTGGAAGATCACCAAACACCATTTGTGTTTCTTTTTGTCTCTATGCTTACTTGCATTCTAACTTTGCTAACTTTAATTGAAATACAAAATATGATTTGTTTCTTTTTCATATTGTACAAGGTAGGGACATGCAATTCAAGGATCAAACATGGTTTCTAAATTAGAGTTTTGATTCTCAAAGTCAAAGTTTTAGTCAACGAGTGATCCACAAGAGCTTTAACTTCAAGGAATGACTTATAATCTTAGGTCACATTTATGTCATGCTTCATTTAATATCATTTGATCAAGATAATTAAGTTCAAGTTGATGCATGATTTAAAAGTTGATTCAAGTATGATTCATGTGGTTATTTCCATGTCATTTCAATCCAATTCTCAAGCAATTATCAAAATTACTCAAAGGACAATCAAACTTCCTTCATTTGGTGTCCACCTTTTCAGGGTCATAAGTTAGAAGCATCTGAAATTTTACCTAAAAAAGTAAAATTCAGTTTTGAAGTACCTCAATATTAATAAACATTTTCTATTAAATATGAAATAGAATTTCATACTATAATATATACAACTACTGCTATGGCTATGGATTATTTATGTTGATAACCAAATAGATGATTACCTTAGTATGCCACAAATAGAATATTGCAATCCTAATATGCAAATCAAAGAAAATTAATGAATACATAATTGTTTTTTTGATAAATAGTACAAAGGATTTGAAATGATTCCAGTTTTTTTCCAGAAAATATGATAGGTTCACTGTTTCGACCGAATACAAAGGAAACTACTCATAATACATAAGCTGATTTATCATCATATGGCATAAACAGATTGTTGAGACCTGTAAAATTATCAGAGCAAATAATAAATTAATCTAAAATATCGTGAAAGCCAAGCAAATGTTTGAGGAGTACTCTATAATTTCAGAGTTATGACACAAACTTCATGACCAATCTTCTGCAGAAACCATTTGTGTTGCAATCAGAAGAAAACTCGGTTGAAATTAGTTGCTTTTAGACTTAATTTTCCACTAAAAGAGTGATTTGTCATCATTAAGAAGAGGGTTATTATAGTGATTACCAGAACAACTTGAATTCTTATATTATAGATTGTTTTGAAATTGTAAAAGTCACATTGACTCTCAAATTAATTTTTTCTTTCATTAATTTATTCCTCAACCTCCATCTATTTATAATCTCTCACATTCTTTATGATTCTTGATTTTATTTTTTTTATCATCCTAAATTAAGACTAAGCATGTGAATTTTTACCAACAATGAGTAAAGACTAAACGCGTGAGTTTTTACAAACTATTCAAACAAAGTCAAAGTTTGAAACTAGGTCAAATGAACACTTTATGAAAATAAATCTAAATAAAATAATAAAATAAGATAAAAATAAAAATAAAAATATGAAAAAATAAGTCAAGATGTTGAAGGATCAGAAACATAATTTTGTGGATTTTAAAAATGAATTGAAGTATTAAAAATAAAATCAAAATGCAAAGAAAAGAAAATAAAAAGAAATAAAACGAAATATGGAAATGGTGGTGCAATAGAAAAACTCAAATGAACATGAAACATATGAAATGCACGTTGGGCCACTAATTAGTGAGGTGTAGATATAAAAAACTGACTAGGTCCAGTCCAAGTTCAAATAAAACTCAGCAACACAATGAAACACATCGTTTCATTAATGTGTCAGCAACCACATAAGATCCACGCACGCACCACGCTGTCGCTACTGCGAAAAAGGAGGGCCGGCAAAGGCATAAGAGTCACCACCGTTCGTTATTTATCCTAAAGCGAGGGAAAGGAAAAGATCAAAGAAAACCTGACGGAAAGGGAAAAGACAAGGTCATCGCAACCAAATATTGGGTTTGGGAGTCGGTTACGCAAGGGGGAGGTATGAGCACCCCTCACGTCCGTTGTACTCAATGGGATCCACGCTTGTTGTCTATCTAAAAGGGTGTTAATCTATTAAAAGGTTCGCTCATAGGGACAAAAGAAAATAAAAAAGACTCGATAGAGCATCGTCGCTCTATGCCTACGTACTCCCTCGTACAATGGGAAAGTCAATGTCAACGTAGTTCGGAAAACTACGGGTGAAGGGGGGAAAGGTTGCTCTCCAAGACATCGTCGTCTTGTGCCTACGTATTCTCATCTGGTATGAGAAATCAGAGCAAATGTAGTTCGGGCTAACACGACCACAGGTTAGTTCAAGTGTTTTAACTGAGTAGGGTTAAGCCTTCGTTCTAGCAGTTAGGGACAATGCCTGTTTGCGGTAGAACCCAAGCTTAACACACTCTTTATAAAAATGGTTTTCCAAACAATCCCGAAGGATAAAAAGATTTGATGTTTTGTTTTATGTTTTTTAAACAATAAGTGAATTGAGTTAAGTTTGTAACTCATGTTGCATATCGCTCAAAAGGCATACGCTAAACACTTTAGACAGATTGAGAGGAGGCCCCCCAACTATCATTCCTCAAGTACTTAAGGCTCATAGCATACAACACTTATTATCCTTTATTAAGTGTTTTGAGATGTTTAGGAGATGAAAAGAGAAGACACAACTAACAGGAAACTGAACCCTAATGTTATCATGCACAATGCTCTTAAAGATGGGGTTAAGAGGGGAAGAATCTATCCTAATGTTATCATGCAAAGGATTGAACACCTAATGTCTCTCCTACTCCCATCTTAAACAGAGGGACTAGGAATCCTAACGGATCATGGCAAAAACCAAGTAAACACAAGATAATTCAATCACAAATGAAATGCAAGAAAGAGATGAAGTTGACTTAAACAAGTCAAGACAATGCAAACATGATATGTAAGACTCAAAAGATGCAACATAAACAAATGATAAGGAAAAATGACTTGAACAAGTCAAAGAAAAAGTGAGATGAAATGGGAGAAGTTACAACTCCTACAACCATTCATGCATCAATCAAAAATCATAATCAAAGTGTAGATGGGAGAAAGAGGCTTGAGCAGCAAGCATATGGAATAGGTCTCAACCAAACTCATCACATTAATCATGCAAAAGAAAAGAGCAAGCAATTGCTAAAAGTGATCCATCATTCAAGACAAACTCAAAGTAAGAACATGGATACCAAATTGTCTTAAATGATGATCAAACCCCAAGGGACAGAAGTGAAAACACAAGAAGAAAGGTTCAACTCAAAATGGAAAGCAAAGCTCAAGCCAAAAACAAGTCAAGGCAAGAGAAAGAACCAAAGTTCAAACCATGTTCAACACTTAGAATCAAGTGGGATGCCCTAACTTCCAAGTAAATTGTAACACAGGTTACACAAGTGTTGACCTAAAAAATGCAAGACCAGCACCTTAATCATGTCATGAATGAGTATCAAGACTCATAGAGTGCATATGGGATCAATCAAAGTCATTTCCCAAAGGAACTAAGTCAACTAGTTTGTATGAACTTCAACTAAGATGACCTGACTTGCAAGCTTCATCAAAAATAGGAGAAGTGTTTAATAAATTCCAAATAAAATGCACAAATCAACCAATTCCAATGGCAAACATAAGCCAAAGTTTCAAATCCAAACTCAATCTTAGGCGTCACCAAATGATTTGATCAACTAGGGTGCTCGACCTTATTGAGTTATTATCGAGGGTCAAGAAAAGTCAAACCATAGTCAAACAAAAAATGATCAAACATTGACCAAAATCAGCCTCAAAGGTACCTTAATCCATCCTTTAAATGGAGAGAAAACCTCATTCATGGGTGATATGAATTGGTAGTTCAAATGATAATGATCAAACAAAGACAAGATTAAAAACATATCCAATTGCAAAATTAAAATAAAATTGAAAAATAAAATAAAACCAGAAATAAAAAATATGAAAAATTAATTAAGGTTTTGAAATATTTGAAAAAAAATTTTATTTAATTTTTGGACAATTAGAGATATTTTTAATAATTGAAAACCAAAACAGAAAATAAAAAGAAATAAAATAAGTGAAATAAAATGGGAGGTGTAAAAACAAAATCCAAAATGAACTGGAAATGATTAAAGCACGCATTGGGCTGCAAACAGAGGGGGTGGGGATAGCATTTCTGGCCTATTAGACCCAAGGACTCAGGATTAATGAAACGATGTGTTTCATTAATCCCAGGTGGAGTCAACACGCCACGCCATCAGAGTCACTCCAATAACACACACACACACACACACACACACACACACACGCAAGCAGGTCAGCAAGTCAACACAAGGACACATCACCTTGGCCTGAGATTGAACCATACGCCGGAGCTAGGGCTCTGTTCGTCTTCTCCGGCCACATCGCCGGAGCTCAGTCCATGATTCTCAACAGAAATGGCCAAAAATGGTACCAATCGAAAGGTCTTGCTGCAAGGATTCCAAATCCATGATCTAAACATCCAAACAGTTCCAAATCAAAGAGAATCGAAGGATTGAAAATCAAGCATGTCAACTGAAAACATGATCAAACAAGAACAACAATGATGCAAACATTGCCTACTCAACGTAGGGCTTCAGATGCAACCAACATGGACTTAAATAGGTGCCTAGAATGAGATAAATAAGGAGGAGAAGCTTACTGAACGAAGCAACTTCGCTGGTTCTTCAGATGCGTGTAAGCTTTGCTTTCTTGCTTCAGTTTCACTCCAATTGCTTCCAAGAAGAGAATGCTAGCTTCAATTTCAGTTGATTTTGAGAGAAAACTCAGATTCGAAGTTGAGGAATGCTTGGGAAATTTGAATTTCACTCTACTCTCTCCAGCTCCAATTCTCACTTCTGAGCATTAGGGCAACCCTAAATGCTTATATATGATGGATTTATGATCACCATGCAGGCCCATGTTGGCTGTTTGGTGAGATTTAAAAAAATGCCCAAAAAAGAATCCTTCACTCATGCACACGCGTTTTGGCTTGAACACACCTCATGAGCTCATCAATCTGAAGTGTGAAGTGTATTTTTGATTTAATTGCATTGGGCCTTGTATTTGATATTTCAAATTTGAAGTGGAAACTTTTTAATAAACAAACTTTGAAAATGATACATGTCATGGCATTTGGTGCTAGTTCAATTTGTGGTAAACTCTTCATGATCATATTTTGGTGTAGAATGCTTCAAAAATGAGACAAAATGAGACCTATAATGTACCAAATTCATCTCATGACCAAAAGTCCAAATTTCACTTAAAAATCCTCCCACATGGCGATATAATTCCATAATTCAAATGAATCTTGAGTGAAATGATGTAAATAAGGCCTTTAGGGACAATTTTCATGTTGGTTGGAAGTGCATTTGAGGTACACAAGTTCATGAAAATGACCTATAATGAAACTTTCCCAAAATACCCTTGCACTTATCCAGAAGGCATAGCATATCCATGTCGTATGGGGCATCGCATTTTCATACAAACACATAGCATTTACATGCCATATGGGCATTGCATCATTTTCAAACATACGCATGTCGAAACATAGACCAGGTTGGTTACCTCTCGGCTTTCGAGTATGTTCCCCTGCAGAGTTGTTTGGTTAAGCTTCTCTTCTCCCACAGCGGAGTGGTTTCTTCATATTTGGTTGTTACGTCGGCACTGAAAAAAGAGAGATTGGCATATATCAAACTTCTGAAGCTGCCGCCTGTGTCGAAATAGGTGCCTGGCAGTCGATTCAGAATTTCCCCCCAGGAGAGTTTTCCTCAGGTTCGCTGTGAACTGTGAGATGACCAGATTTGATCCCATAATAGATGGGAGTAAAAGTTTGCTTTCTGAAACATTATCCCGAAGATTCAGTACATGTGGCGTCACACGGGTGATTGACGTTGGAAAAAAAAGAATTTTATCAGATAATGGACCAAATGTTGCCGTAACAACCAGACTTCAGTTCATTGGAAGCTATTCCTCGGGCAGTTTTGCAGTTTATTTCTGCGGTTGGCAAATTTCAGGGTTCTTTTGTATTCAACCGTATTCTACATTTGAATGTTTGAAAGTTTTTCGCTCTTCAACCATTCAGGTCCAAACCGCTTGAATAGGAGCAGCTGTTCCACCCCAAAATTCGACCAACCGGTTCCCATATTTGGTTTATGTTTCGACGCATTCTCGCATTCGCATTCGTATACCGCATACAGTGCATTTGTCCAGTCATGTTGATTTTATTGGGATTACAACCTTGTTTTCACATTTCGGGCATTTCAGACCGGTTCGGATAATCGGAGGTTATTTTTGAGAAGTCACACGCTTCCCGGGTGTTTTCAGCTTACGCAGTTGTTTTTGAGGATTTTGGTGTCTGGGTTTACTGCTTGTTTCGATCTGGTCCCGCGCTCTCTTTTATTTTGGGTTGATTGCCTTTGTTTGCATTTTTAGGATTTAATAGCCTTTTTATAGATTTTAAATAGAGTTCTATAATGGAGTCCCTTTTTAATAAATAGAATTAATGGAGTAATAGATTTTTTAATAGAGTTTTATTAGAATATTAGGTTTTTATTTTTTAAATAGATATTATAGAATTTAATAGATTTTTAGATCTATTAGTTTTAATAGAGATAATAGAAAATAGTTTTCCATAGAATGTAAATAGCATTTAAATAGGTTTTTAGGTTAATTGAATAGTTGTTTTAATAATAGATTCTGATTTTTTTGAATAAATATTTGGTTTAGCTTAATTGAATTGTTTAGTTAGTTAATATAGTTTTCAGCTAATTAGCACTTAATCCTTAGATAGGTATTAATTGAATTCTTTAAATCATTCAGTCATCATTAGAGTCATTTTCGTTTTAATTAGTCAGAGTTTATTAAGACTTAATTGAGTCTTTCAATTTTAATTGCAGTTGTTAAGCTTTAATCATGCATTAGTCTTTTATTAAATCCATTTTCAGTACCATTTATTAAGTCCATTCAGTCTCATTTAGTTGGGCCAGTTATCCATGTTCAGAAAGCCCAGTTCCAGGTCCAATTCGCTGCCACTTGGCAGCATATAAATGATGCCACGCGTGTGTTTCTTCTCCAGCCACCTCATTCTCCACCTCACAGAATTCTGACAGCTCACCTTTCCACTCACCCCTTCCCTCCACACGCGTCCTCACTGCATGCCCTCTCTCTCGCCACGCGTTTCCTCCTCCCTCTCCCTCTGCATGCGTGGTGCCAAGTGGCCCTCGCCGGAACTCCTCACCGGCCGGCATGCAATTGCCGGCGACCACCCTAACAGTCACCGGCGATCACCCTAACCATCTCCGACCGCCGCAACCACCACCGGAAAACCAAAATTCTCAGAAAACTCATCATGCTCTTCATCTTTCTCCATCCAGATCCGTCCAGAAATCGTTGATGTTCATCAATCTTCATCGTCTTTCATCAACAATCATCATCAACAGCATCCAATCTTCAAGCTATTTCCAGAAACCGATAAAGAAGGTCATGGTGTTCGTCATCTTCATGTTCTTCACAAGAACATTTAAGAACTCTTAACATCATCTAGAATCACGAAGAACGTTCATCAACATAATCGTTTTCCAGATTGCCTCCTCGTTCTTCAATGTCAAGGAATCATCAAGAACCTCCAACAATCGATCGTCAAGTATTTCCCTCAGCTTCATGTTCTTCGTAAGAATGTTCCAGATCGCCAATAATCTCCAGGATTCGTAGAGAGTTCATCGTTCTTCAATGATCTCCGATCAAGAATCTCATCAACACATCAGGCTTGTTTGTTTCTTCATCTTCAGGAAGGAACTCCAGCAATTATCTCCGATCTGCTCCAAATCTTCAAAGAGCCTCAAGATCTTCAATGGACTTAACATTCTTCATGCGAGATCCATGGATTTTGACACCACAAGATCCCGGTAATAGCTTCAATCGCCTCCAGATCTAAACGTTTTTCTTCAATGTCTTCACAGATTTTTCCAGTAACATCATCCATCAACTTCATCGTTCGTCCATATCTTCCGCGAACAACATCAAGGCCACGAATGGAAACATCTCCAGATTTGTATTTTGTTTCGTCGTTCATGTATTTTGTAGGTGGTTAAACGGATTTGAGTTGAAATTTGGTGAGAGGGATAGAGGTTGTGAGGGAGACAGAGTGTTTGGACGAGAGAAAGGTTGGAGATGAGAGCGGCGCTAGGGTTTTGGTGTGAACAGTGAAGGGGAAGTTTGAGGGATCTAGGGTTTTGTCTGCTGGAAATATGGATAGTGGACCGTGGCTTTGGACTGGGCATCAAGCCCAATGTTTTTTGGCAGCATCCCCTCCGTTTTTTCTTTCTTTTTTTTTCCCCCTCTCCCTTTTTGATGTGTGGGCCTCTAGCCCAGCTTCCTTGTTTTTTCTAGTACACACCTCCATTTTTTGTTACACGCCCCCCTCCCCGTTTTTGGTTATTAGTTGTTGGGCTGGGCCCAATATCTTTGTGCTGCATATCCCCCCTGTATCCTTTACCCCCCTGCATGATTTTGTTAATTTTTTTTATTATTACAATTTAATGGTGATTTCTTTAGCTTAACAATTCTTAGAATATATTAGAGAATAAGTTTAGTTAGAATATTTTAGCATATTATAGTTTTAGGATATATTTTTCTTGTAGAGATTAATTAGAATATATTAGTTAGAATATTTTTAATATCCTAGAATATTTTAGTTAGAATATAGTTTAGGAATTAATTCCTGGTTAAGAAGATTTATAGATGTAATTCTTTTTAGGATATAGTTCCCTTAGGACTTTAATTGCCATATTTTAGGAGTAGCATATTATTTTCCATTTGGTAGTGGATTTCTCTCCTATTTTCTCTCCTGTCATTCGATTTTATTCTCGATTTTATTTTTGGCTGGCCGTGTGACACGATTCAATTGGAGAATGATTTTCGATATTATTTCTCCATTTTGTCTTTGACACGGATATCAATATACTACCTCTTAGAGTTCGATTTCTCGTATAAATCGAACCATGACGGTTTAAGCATTACATTAACTTCGATTCGAGCGTCATCATCAAGGACCCAGAGAGGAGAAGATTGGAATGGAGCTTGCGCGCACGTCAGGAGCCCAGGAGCTGCTTCGTCCAACATCATCATCGTCGCATTCAAGTCTTCAGGCAACCATCGAGTGTTGTAAGTCGCATCGTTAGATACGAAGGAAATGACAGTTGAGGAGTTACTTCTCAATCGTCTAGGATGTCTAGTATGGTACCCTTAGGATGCCATGCAACGCATTCGCTCCTACGTCTTAGGTTCTTGCGTGTGTGTCCCGAGTTCCTTCCCGTTTAGGCGTAGGCCTGCTTCCTCTTTGTTCTCGCCCCGTGCGAGCGAACCCCTTTTCTCTCGCGTTCAGGCGATCGAGACCCCTTCTCTTGCCCCCGTGCAATCGAGACTCGTTTTCCCGTCGAACTACGTTAGCTCTGATCTCTCGTGCCAGATGAGAGTGCGTAGGCATAGGATGCCGTATCCTAGCGAGCTCCTGTTTCCCTTTTTCTCCGTTTTAGCTGTAGTAGGCTAAACTACAGCTGCTCTGATTTCTCGTATCAGACGAGAATATGTAGGCATAGGATGCGATATCCTAGCGAGCACACTAACAACTAACCTCTTTGTTCTCTCGCTGCCGTGCGATCGAGACTTTCCCGCTGACGACTGATGTTTCCTTTTCTCTTTCCCTTGCGCATTTGAGACCAGACCGTAGTTTTAGTTCCCGTAGGTTCCCGTACCTTTCAAACCGACTTCATCTCTCACTCCTGTGTGATCGAGAACACCCTGTCTAGCCGTAGTTAGCCTAAACTACGTAAGCTCTGATCTTTCACGCTTGTGTGGAAGTACGTAGGCACAAGACGCGAAGTCTTGGCGAGCCAATTCCCTGTAGTTTCCCGAACTACGATGACTCTGACTTTCTCTCTTGAGAATATGTAGGCATAGAGTGCGATGCTCTATCGAGTCAGTTTCTTTCCGTTTAGATTTAGCAGCCGTAGATAAGATTGTTTTGCATCCTTTAGAAAAACCAGCAAGCGTGGATCTCGTCGAGTACGACGGACGTGAGGGGTGCTAATACCTTCCCCTTGCGTAACCGAATCCCGAATCCAGGATTTGGTTGCGATGACCATTCCTTTCCCGTCTTTGCGTGAGGTTTACTTCGAGCGTTTCCTTTCCCTCCTTTGAGATAAATAACGCACGGTGGCGACTCTTCTGTTCAGCCGGCGCCGATTTTCGCAGTAGCGACAAATATCATGATAAAAAGCTCCGAAAAAAAGAATTTGTGCCCGGGCAGTTGGTGTTATTGTTTAATTCCAGGTTGAGGCTTTTTCCCGGAAAATTGAAGTCAAAATGGTCCGGGCCATTTTGTGTGAAAGAGGTGAAAACTTTTGGGGCTGTTGTGATTGAAGACATTGAAAAGAAGGACAGTTGGACGATAAATGGCCAACGTTTAAAGGTATATCTTGGCAACCTAGTTGATCGAGAAAGTTGTGCCTTTCTTCTGGATGTTCCGGTGTGAGCATCTTGGACCGTCGAGCTTATCCGACGTTAAACAAGCGCTTGTTGAGAGGCACCTCAACGTTGTAAGTATTTGTTGTTTATTAGTTGTGTTTTGTGGGAGTCTACATGAGGAAGCATGCTAAAACTGACCTTTGGCTGCAGTCTTGATTTTTTTGAAAATTCTGTCATGCTCGCTAGCACTTTCGCTAGGCGAGCATGCAGCGAGCCTTCGCTATCTGTTCGCTAGGCGAACGTACGCGTATCTGGCATTTTAAGTTG
The DNA here is from genome assembly GCA_963859935.3 of Lathyrus sativus. Classification (NCBI taxonomy): domain Eukaryota; kingdom Viridiplantae; phylum Streptophyta; class Magnoliopsida; order Fabales; family Fabaceae; genus Lathyrus; species Lathyrus sativus. The sequence goes on from OZ012736.1 coordinate 25,285,479, forward strand.
TTTAGTGGGCCACTCTTGTAGGCCCAAAATCAGTTTTTCTTTTGTAACCAAGTCTTTCTCACTCACTCTCACTCTCACACTTCCACTGCAAAACACAAGCACCAGAGCTCTCCTCTCTATTCTCTTGCAAGCCCTAATTTGCGTATATCATTCTCTCTGTTGCAGTAAGGTTTGATCTTTCTCCTCTCTTTTTGTTCTTCATTGTTGTAATTGTAGGAACATTAGGGTTTAGGTTAGACTTTGCAAGTTAGGAAATTGAGAAACTTTAGGTTTGCATGTGTACCAAGAACAATGCCTTTCATGTTTGATCAAGTAGTTCTGAACTCGTATTCAACAAATTTGGGATTTTGGATGTTTGAGGTCCAACACAGTGGCTGTTTTTAAAACTTTCGCAGCGCTTGCTAGCTCGTTCGCTAGGCGAGTCAGTCGCGAGCATTCACTATGGACTCGCTAAGCGAGCAAGCCAGCGAGCATGATAGAACTTGGTTTTTTATTTTTGATTACTGATAATCTTGTGCTGCTGTTTGTTGGTGTCTTCTGTGTTTGTTTTGCAGATGGCCTTAGGTAGTCATAGTAAGAAGAGAAAGGTTGCCAGCACCTCCCGTATGGTCCCGATTCAATTTGATACAGAAAAGTTCATAGGGGTAAAGCAAGCTGTCCGCTTTGAGGCGTTGCAAAAAAGGAAGATCCTCCCTGAAAAGAGGTTCGTCATAGACCCACAAGGCGAGTACCACACTTTTCCTGGGCTGGTCAACAGCAAAAGGTGGGTCAGGCTGGTTTCTCCTCTCGAAAACTATAACATTGATATTGTGCACGAGTTCTATGTGAACGCGCTGCCCAATGACGACGAACCCTTCACATGGTCTACAAGAGTGATGGGTCGTCAGGTCACTTTCGACAAGGATTCCATTAACAGAGTGCTAGGCGAACCGATCCATTTGGGAGCAAATGAATTGGACAGATACACCAGAGACCTGAGGTTGCATAGAGATACAGATACCATTTCCGCTGCCCTGTTGCTAGAGGGTAAATCGGTTGAGCTAAACCAATCTGGACACCCTATGAGATATCATAGGGAGGACATGATTCCTATAGCTCAGTTGATTTTACTTCTGGTCCTGACAAACATTATGCCGAAATCCCACACATCTACCGTGCCGATCCCAGTGGCACACCTTGTCCATATCATTCTCACTAACGTCCAGATTTATGTGGCTAGGATTATTGCCAATGAGATGAAGTCCATTGTTGAGAGTGGTCTTAAGTCGGGTTCGTGAGTTAAATGCCCCCTTGCTTTTCCCTGCCTCATTATGGCCTTATGCTCCTAGTCGCGGATGAAGCTTCCTTCCCGCAGTTTGGTGAAGATCTCGGGGCCCATTGATGACAAATATATGGATCAGTACTGTAGGCCTAAGAACTACAGGGGTGGTGCAGCTGCTAGTACCAGGACTACTAATGGTTCCAGCGCTTCTGTTCAAGGGGTCGACCCTTTTCAGCAGGCAGTGTGCAACTATAATTGGGATTGGATGGCGGCATCGCAGTGAGCTATGATGGATATTCATGATTCTATGCAGGTATCCCTCTGTTGAGCGTCCTATGATGACGCGTGAGCAGTTTTTGCAGCACGCGAACTGGCCTGCGGACATGCCTGTTTTTTGAGAGGGGGCGGATGCTAGTGGTCCTGCTGATGATGATGTTGATGACGATGATGATGGTTCTGATGATGTTGAGGGAGAGGAGGATTTTGATGATGATGGTTCTGAGGAGGAGGAGTCTGAGTCCGAAGAAGACTAAGTTGTTATCTTTTCAGTTTTAGTATTTTGTTTTATTTTCGGATATTCTGTTTTGATTTCAGTATTTTGGGTTGTACTTTTTGGGGTGTTTAGTCCCCCACGCACACTATTTTTATTCTTTATGGTTAATGTTTTGTTTTAAATTATTGTGTTTATTTTAAATTATTCTGTTTAATAAATTTTGGGGTTGTTGGGTGTCAAAACCTTCTAGATTAGTTGCTCTCTGAAAGAAGTATCCAATGAAGGTGCATCCGAGCTTGGATGGCAATGATAAAAACAAACAAGCGAATACGACTAAGGTACATGGTTACCTTCGGTTAGAACTTTAGAATGCATGAAGAACATTATTCTTGTTGTAATTGAATATTGTTCTTTTTGAAACATGATTGAATGAATGATTCACTTAGGACTTAAGACCACAAATTGCGAGGAAACCTCCATTTGTGCAAATAAATGTTGGATTCTAATGAACTGTGTTGATTCTTTTAATTCATGCTTTCTCTTTTATTATTGTGAACTTGTGGAAGCAATTAGAAATGATCAAGGCACTTGTTTCTTTCGAGCACAACCAATTCCAAATACAAACTACCCGTGAGCAGAGAGTATTTGTTAACCCCCTTGAGCTTAAACTGTTGAATCTCAGCTTGAAACAAAGCGAGATTTCAAAAATCTTTTTCTTGAAAATCTGAAAAAAAAATTATTATTGTTCTTTTGCCGTCAAAAGTAAAGAGCATTCACTTAAGAAGGAAGTAGAAGATAAGTTGGGGAGAAAGAAATTGTAAGTTGGTAGTTTGCCACAACTCTTGAAAAACCAAGCAAGCATTAAAAAGAAATTAGAAAAAAAAAGAGAAACACTTGTTTTGTAAATACGGTGTGAAAAAAATGATCAAAAGAAAAGAATGAAAATGAATGCTTGCTTGGAAGAAAAATATTGAAAAAAAAATTGAGTTGTGAAATAAGAGTTGTGAAGGTTTCAAATGAGAAATAAGTTAAATGAAGTTGAGATGTGTGAATAATTGTACAGTTAATGTCTCTTTTGCGTCGGCAACTTCGTTTTCAATGGCTTTAGATATGTCCCTTGTTTGTTAACCTGACCAAGCTACAACCGGAAAAGACCTCAGTGATCTTTGTGCTTCCGCATTATCATTTATAATTGTTAGACATTGTATGAATTAAATTGAGTTTGACATTGTTTGTTGGAGAGTGAGATTGCACCCACGGTTGTAAACGCGTGATCTCTTCAATCTTTATTTGAAGAGGAGTGATAGGGTGATTCATTCAGGATATCATTGTTGTTGATTGATACATGTTTTGCATTGCTTTAAGATTTTAGTTTTTGTATATTGTGTTGTTCTAACCATTGGAGACTTGTATCTAGTTAAGTTGCTTATGTTTGAGCCATTTGATCCAATTTTGGAAAAACCTTTTTCTGTGAGCAAATCCTCTTGTTCTCCGAGAGGCATACTTTGCTTGAGGGCAAGCAAGATTCTAGTTGGGGAGAGCTATCAATTGTGTTTATTTGAGCTATCAAATGTGGGCATCTTTCGCTCATTTTTGGTCTAATTTCGGTTCAAAACCGCCTTGCTTTTGGTGATATGCGATATGATGTGAAATGCTTTTGGTCCTTTTAATTTGTGTGTTATTGTGCAGTATTTGAGCATGAAAGAGCAAAATTTGAAGACACAAGAAAGTTGAATAAGGAATCAAGAAAGAACAAGAGCAAAAGCATGTTCGCTAGGCGAACATCTGGCGAGTGTTACAGCGAGTTGTTCGCTAGGCGAGCCCATAGCGAGCTGCTAGCGAACACTCCCAGACTTGGGCAGAATCAAAATGGCATTACTCGCTGGCAGCGAGGCAGGTGGCGAAGAAATCGCTAGGCGAGCACCTAACGAGCAAGTAGCGAAGCATTCCAGAATCTTTTCCTCAGCCCTCGCTAGCATGTTCGCTAGGCGAGGCTGTAGTGAACATTCGCTGTTAGCTCGCTAGGCGAATGAGGACGCGAGCGTGACTGGACAGAAACTTTTTCTATATATAGCCCTTTATACTTTTTGAAAAAATACCATATTTTCACTAGTTTTGCTGCATAAGATTTTTTTTGACCTAGAAACCCTTTATCTCTTATTTTCTTCATTGCTAAACATTATTCTACAAAAAGAAGGTGGATTCTCATCCAAGTTGGATTCTTCGACTCAGATGTTCATCAACCTTCTTCCAAAACTTCTTTTGCAAGCTACCATGAAGATGAGTAGCTAAGTTCTTCATTTTGTCAAGGTTAGATGTAGGTGATCATTAAGCTTTGTAAGTATATGGATGATCTTCATTTGTAAACTCTTGGATGATGAATATATGGTGAAAACCTTGCTTTATCTATAACTCTTTGTTTTGGTTTATGATTGAAAGATATTTTCCAACCCTTGACCTAGGTTTTCAGCCTTGTATTTTCATAAGCTAGAAATAATTTTGAATGTGGTTGTTCATGAAAAATGTTAAACCTAAATGTTGTCATTTTGATAGATTGTGTGAGAAATCAATAATGGATCAAAATGGAAAAAATCACAATGTGAGTTAGAAATAATCACATTGGGAGGATGTTGTGAATGTGTTTATCATCTAAAGGTGTTTATGCGTATTGTTGATCGGACATATACAAGCAAAGTGATTACCGAACCCTAACTTTGACAATCTTCATTAAATCGTAAAATCAATCTTTTACCGCAATTCATTACGTTTTATGCAAGATACCGTTACTAAAAACCAAACCCCTTTTGTTACTAAAAAGTTAAGAACTCGATAACTGTCGAACGGCGGCAATATCTCAAATTCCCTGTGGAGACGATAACAAAAATCCGACACTTTACCACTGACCTAACACCACACAATTGGATTTTTCCCATAACACCCTTACTAACTCTTCATAATGCCCAATTTACCCTTATTTCAGTTATATTCATTTTAATCAATAATAATACTAATATTCTCATATAATATACTATTGATTCAATAAATAGTCCAAAAATGCACATTTTCTCAATAATCCACAAAACCATCGAAAACCACCCAAAATACGAATATTCTCAATTAAATAACTAATTAAAATATTCTGCTTAAATTTGGGGTGTTACAACTCTCCCCCACTTAAAAGAATTTTCGCCCTCGAAAATTACCTCATTGAACAGAGTCGGGTACGACTCTCTCAACTGATCTCCCACTCCCAAATCCAACTTCCTCCAGCTGGTCCTCCCAAACTACCTTCACCAAAGGAATCTCTTTACCTCGAAGTTGCTTCTCGTTCATCAACCTGAACTAGCAATGCCTCAACAGTCAAAATATCTCTCACTTGTACACCATCCATCTGAATAAATGCACTCCCTCAATTTAGGCACATGCCACATCATGTAAATTCACAAGCGACAGCGGTAAAACAGTCTAACATGCTACTTCTCCCATGCTTCCGCTGCGCCACTCTGATATAAATCAACAAAACACGATGTGTGCTTCCGAGACTTCAAAGCTCGACCAACACCAGTCACCATCGTAACTCTCAAAACACGTCTTTTCTTGGATCTTCTTGATCTTTTCAATCATCTCTTACACAATTCTCAGGTCCGAGCACAACACTCTCTCCTGAATCATATCAACACAAAGGAGTCCTACACCTCCTACCATACAAAGCCTCCTACGGTGCCATTCTGATACCAGAATGATAACTGTTATTGTAGGTAACTCAATCAACGATAATTAACTATCCCACGATCCACCTTGATCCAACACACAAGCTCTCCACAAATCCTATAAAGACTGGATAGTTCTCTCTGTCCATCCTTCTGTCCACGGATGATAGGCAGAGTTCAACTTCAACATGATACTCAAAGCGTCTGCAAACTCTCCCAAAATCTTGATGAAAACTCAGATTCCCATCTGACACAATATTCGATGACATCTCATACAACTTCACAACTTCATCGATATACATCTCAGCTAGCTTCAACATAGAATGATTAATCCTCATTGGTAAGAAAAGATCTAATCTAGTGAATCTATCCAAAATCACCCAATTAAAATCATATCCCTCCAATTCTTCGGAAAATCCGACACAAAATCCATGGAAATACTACCCGATTTCCACCCTAGAATACTCAACGATTGCATTAGACCCAACAGTCTCTGACGTTTATTCTTCGACTGTCGACAAGTCTAACCAACATATACAAACTCAACCACTTCTCTCTTCATCTATGGCCATCAAAATAATTTCCTCAAATCCGGTTACATCTTCATAGCACCGGGATGGATACTCCATCTACCTCAATACTCTTATTCCACTCAATAATATCTAGAACACAAACTCTATCACGACGCTTCATGATACCATTTCCATTAATCCGAAAATCAGCCTTTCGACTTTAATTCATCAAATTCAACCAACCTACCAACTCAAACCAGAGTTCTGACCTTATCGAATCTCATCAAGAATACCACTAGTAAGGTCCAACATACTAAGATTAACTCCATAAGAAGTCTCTTCACACACCAAACTCATATCATAAAATTGCTCAATCAGTTCTAACTCTTTTCACCATCATCATCGGTATACGCAAAGATTTCCAAATCAATGCATAAGCTACCACGTTTGCTTCACCCAAATGGTAATTCACTCCAAAACCATAATCCTTCAGGAGTCCCAATTATTTTCTCTGCCTCATATTCAACTCTTCCAACTCAAGCAAATACCTTAAGATCTTGAGATCACCAAACATTTCAAATCTCAAACTAACCAATTGAAGCCTCCAACTCCGACACAAACACAACAACAACCAACTCTAAATCACTCGTCAGATAATCCCTCTTATGTACTTTAAATTGCCTTAAAGCATAATTAAAACTCGCTGATGTTGCACTTAACATATCTCCCAATCACATTAACAAAGTATCACAAAACACAACGAATAATTCTATCGGATTCGGCAAAAATTAACACACGAGTTGTTGACAGCTCTCCCAAAAACTCTTTGAACTTTCTTCACATTGGCATATCCCTGCTTCTTCTCCAAAACTGATAACTCAAGTTCCCGATGCTCAACATGATCCTCTATACTCTTCAAATATATCAAAATATCATCGGTTAACACAACCACTGACTCGCTCAAATAAGTACAGAAAATCCCATTCCAAACGGACACTCAATTTGCGAGTTATGGCGGAAACACGAACCGCACCTTCCACACTTACCACAACATCCAAACATATTCCATCAATAAATAAATTAATTCCATGCCACTACTTCACCATCACATAGAGCATTGGACTAGCTTTCCAACTCTTTGAACCGTGCGTCATTCCGAGTTACGGTTCTCCCGTTATGATAAAAATACCAAAACAACATTCTTCTACCCAAGACATCTTCGCTAGGCGAACACAGAAGCGAGTGGCCTCCTGGAGTTGTTCGCTAGGCGAAGGATATGGCGAACCTGACAGTCCGAAATTCTATTTTCGACCGTTACATGACTTCCGGGTGTCCGATTTCGATTTCGTAAAAAGCTGCGATCTCGGAATTCGACGTACAACAACAATTTCACACTTAGAAGGCCATTAAACACATCTTCAACTCTTGAAATATTTAAAGGCCTAATTATACCAATATTGCATTCCACATCTTACTTTCTTTAATAATCATCAGAAGTCATGTCCATCTTTAATATACTCGACCTCACACTCTATTGCCTTAGCACACACACCAGACAAAAGTCTCAACACTACTCAATTAGTTTAATTCCTTGACCATTCAAACAGACATATAATATGGAGCTCTCAATCTCGGACTAGTTTCCGTAACTAAGTCAATCACAACTCCACTTCACGTTCTGACTGTATATCACTATCTTATCAGGATAACTTCCAGACAACCATAATTAATCGACAAACCTCCAACTTCCCCACTTTCATTAACACTCAAAATTCCCATCAAAATTTAACATCTCAAGATTGTCCTGCACCGACTCATCAAAACAATTCTTAAGCACTTAGCTTAACTCAAAACAATTCATTGTTCACGCCATCTAAGCTTGCAAGACACGTCTATCCCATCCAACATGACCCCGTCTACTATCAACAACAGATTAAGGCTGATCAATTCCTCAATTTGTCAATAGACAACCGAAAATCATGATGGGGTATAAACCATCTTTACCAAACTATAAGAGCGTTCAACCACACATTGAGCCGCCACTTCACTCTCACAACGTCCTGGAGAAGCACAACTTCTCCCCCACTCGTTTCATTCCCACTTCTGCAGACAAGGTTAGGTAACAAACATGTACCGACAGTGTTTTCAGACACATGTCGCATACCAGGGAACAAACAACATTAGACAACTTGGCCGGACGGACCGACCTGCTCTGATACCACTAATGTAACACCCTTTTTCTACCCCAAAATTATCAAGGCAAAATAAGACATAAATCAGAGTGAATAAATAAATCTCATTAAAAAGCCACAAAAGGGCGTACATTTCTCAAAGTCAACAAAATTGGTCAATACTCTGTAACGAAGGGTTTTCCTCAAAGTACATCAAACAACATAAAACAGCGGAACTCAAAGCATAAATCAAGGTTTCTCCTCAAAAGGGAACATCAGTAAAATAACCCAATGATATAAAATCAACTTAAAGAACCCAACCCGATGTTACATATCAGAGAAAGACCCTCTAAATTAACCATAAAGGCTAACGACTATAAAACTTCAAAATACTCCTCGACGGCGTCCACGGCTAAACTTGCTCATCTGCACGTTACCCACGTGGAGGTAACATTCAAACAAGCAGGGTGAGTAAAACAATTCATAATAATAAATGTATAACAATTAATGCATAAATGACATATTACTCATAGTTATATTCAACACATTGATATCCTTCAAATATGCCTCAAAGGCCATAACGTCATAATTCATACAAAAAGACTCATAGATACAATGCGACAGAACTCAATGCATGTGGTACCAATCATCACAGCTCGATGGACACTGGGCCATCAACCCTCCATAGATCCCCATCAATAGGATCGATTCTACTATAGAACCGGAGCACATCAAAATACTTCACATCCGCACAGTGGGATTGAAGCCAAAGTAATCGAGGTCCTGAACCGAAGTCCGGATGCACATGAATGCATGACACACACTTCACAAATCATCCTCATAATAACATCGTAGGTGCATCATCACTCATCATATTCATCACCATCAAACGTCATAATTCATCATATTATTCATCATACATCATATCATCATAATTCATCATATTAATCATCATACAACATATCATCATAACTCATCATATTAATTATCATACAACATATCATCATAATTCATCATATTAATTAATCTCACACATCATGTCATCATATAATCACGTATAAATCACATATTAGCTCATAGTTATATTATCCCATATTATCCCATATTAATTCATAATACTACCCCCATATCATCTCATATTAATTTATCAAGTTATACTCACGGTAATCCTCACACTATCGCCTATCAATCACATAAACTTCACAGTTCTACTCATGTTAATTTGTCATATCATCACATAGTATTCACATATTAATCCCTAATATCATCTCACATTGCCTCATATTAATTCATCATAATTACACTCGCGGTAATTCTCATACTATCACTTATTACTCACGCAACCTCACTGTCATACTCATAGTAACTCATCACAGGAATCCCAGAATCAAACATCACGGCATCGCTGCACATGATCATTATTCGTAAACTCTGTTGTATTCGCTGGCTTGCTCGCTAGGAGAGTCGGTAGCGAGTCTTCGCTGGCTTGCTCGCTAGGCGAGCCTGTAGCGAACCTTCGTTGGCTTGCTCGCTAGGTGAACAGAGCGATGACAGCAAAACCTGTTACGACCAGAACTGATTCCTGTCCAAATTCTCATACGATTTACTCACCCAATGCCCCCAAAACATCATTAAAACATGCCCAATGTCATATGGCGATAACGGCACTAAATATATGGTTTATTAGGCCAATCTAGCAACATTTGCACTGCCTAAAACATTATTTTCCTGCAATTGCTCTGAGTGCATCAGAGTTACTCACATTTGAATATTCCTATTCCTACAGGGTCAAACATATCACAATCCAAGGTTTTTGCCACAAAGGCCTAAGGTTTCCAAATTCATGTTACATATCAAACAGTCCGATAAGGTTTCCTAAATTCATGTCAATATTCAGGGATACATGCCATCAATCATAACCTCAAAGTCTATTCATCAATTTCCCTAATTCTCCCAAATCAACCCAACATACCCTAAATCATAAACCCCACCATAAACACACCAAAAGGCATACATAGAAAATCATGAAATGTGATATCCCCATACCTTAGCCGATTCAAAGCTTTCACGATTAACTCCGGCAATCTTCTGAAGCTTTTACCTCCACTGACCCCTCCTTAGGGCTCTGGCCTCCATTCTTTTCACGATTAACAAAATGAATCCTCAACCTTCATAATTCTATTTTGTCAAACTTAGACTTGGGCCACACAATTGGGTTTTTCCCGTAACACCCTTACTAACTCTTCATAATGCCCAATTTACCCTTATTTCACTTATATTCATTTTAATCAATAATAATACTAATATTCTCATATAGTATACTATTAATTAAATAAATAGTCCAAAAACGCACATTTTCTCAATAATCCACAAAACCACCGAAAACCACCCAAAATATGAATATTCTCAATTAAATAATTAATTAAAATATTCCGCTTAAATTTGGGGTGTTACATTTGGCAGTTTCTTTCTTTTGGAAAAACAAGAGTATGAATGGTGCATGGGATAGGTGTGTGTTTGGCTATTTAAGGCAATACAAAACGGTGTAATACGTGTGATCTTGGCAGAAGGATGGAAACATGCTGCAACGAATCAAGACATGACAAGAAATAACAATATGTTATACCAAAAAAATACATTCATATGGCCAACTTTGAGCAATTATATCTTGATGAACTTTGGCTCAATTGATGAGTTTTTGGTACCAAATGAAAGTAGGAAGGATGATGAACAAGTTCTATGTTCAAAATGAATTGAGACAAGGTTTGGATTAATAAGAAAAATAGAGTTGAACATGTGTTCACAATTATGTCACAAATAACTTAGAAATTTTTTCCAAGTTATTGAATTTTGACATCTTTGAAACCCTAACTTAGAGACATTATAGCTTGAGCTCTGCACATCCAATAGAGAAGTTTTGGTACTAAAAATAAATCTTGGAGGATGCTCTACAACTTTCATGTTGGAGGACAAGTCATTTGAAGATTGCATCACCATGTAATATGGGCTTGAAAACATGTACTTCAAGCTGAATTTCCATACTTACAAAAATTTTTAAGTGTTGGAATGAAAAAACCTCCATTTTCTCAACTTTAGCTCTTCATATCTCTCAAATTATGGATCTTTTGGACTTGCTTTCTTCTACAAACTTGTAGTTCATGATGTCCTCTTTAATTTGATAATAAGTTTTCCCTATTCGATGAAAGATGATGAAGTTATGGATGCTTCAAAATTGCTAGAATTAGGGTTTTCTACACTTAAAAAATATTTTATCAAAACCCTAATCCAACCAAAGTCCTGATTTTATATTTCTCTGTGACTTTGCTTGTTCCAAACACATGAAAACAATTGAGAACACATAGCATACCCTTGGATGACATTGAAATCCAAGACTTTGACCCCAATGAGATACAATTGACTTTTGTTGACCAGATGAAACCCTAACACCTTTTCCATTGATTGAAGCTCTTGTTATGCCTTGTAATAATACATAATTCATGTAGAGAACCCTCAAGATGTGTGTTGAGCCATAGAACCATATTTTGCCTAAAGAACTAGTCACAGGTGTCTTTTGATCAAAAACCCTAATCCAATTGTTCACAAGATATGAGGAGGTGATCAATGCTCATAACTTTGCCTCTAATGGTTTGCTAGACAAGTCTTGATGATAAGAGGACCTTGTGACTTGAAAATACCACAAGGTTGAGAATGAAACCTTGCTTTAGTTTAGGGGATGAGGCTCTCCTTCTTGAGAAATGAACAAGATACCTTGATCCCCCACCTAGAACCAATGTTATGCATAAATGTTGATGCAAAATGATATGAAACATAAGCCAAGATAATAAGAAAAAGAGTGGGAAAAATTTAGGGTGCTACAACTGTCCCTATTCAAACAACTTGGACCCTAAGGAATGATAGCAAAGGCTTTCAGACCTTGAAGGTACAGGGAGGTTGAATACCAAAAGAACCCAGAAATTTGCAACCTGCAGGGATGTACAGAGCAAGGAGATTGCCAGCTAAAGTTAGACTTAAAGGTTGCGGGTACCAACAAAAAGTTGGGATAATCAAAGATAACAACCAAAAAGATATTAATCGAAAGTTAGAATGAAGACTACTAACCTAAAGTTAGGATCACCAGAGAGAGTGCCAACCAAAAGTTGGGATAAAAAGCTACTAACCAAAAGTTAAGATCGCCAGAATGTCGTTCGAAGGCGAACACAAAAAATGAAGACTACCAACCAAAATTTGGATCATCAACAAGGAATAACAACCAAAAGTTGGAATAAAAGGCTACTAACCAAAAGTTAGGATCACCAGAATTCCGAACGAATGCGAACTCATAAAAAATAAAGACTACCAACCAAAAGTTGGGATCATCGACAAAGATTACCAATCAAAAGTTGGGATGAAAGGCTACTAACCAAAAGTTAGAATCGTCGGAACACCGACCAAAGGCAAACACAAAAAAAACGAAGACTACCAACCAAAAGTTGGGATGATCAACAAAAGGGATATTAACCAAAAGTTAGAATAACCACAAGGGATACCAACCAAAAGTTGGGACACGACCGACAAAAGATACCAACCAAAAGTTGGGATAACGAGAGATACAAAAAGTATAATCAACTGACTTACGACCTGAAAAGAAGACTCCGCTGGATGGAAAGAGAAGTTTAAACAAACAAATTCTGTCGGGGAGTAAAAGTAAGATGAATATATCTATCAATGACTTTTCTGCTGGGGATAAAGATGACAAAATTTCATGAATTATGCCATTATCTTCTGGAGAGACGAATGGCAATAAAGATATCAAACCTGACTTATGCTTCAGATGCATATGTTTGAATATGGCGTAATACTCCATACGAAATAGAAATGCCACACATTTGGGAGGATGAGATGCTTAAAATGTAAAATTAAAGATGGGATAAAAAGATCCACAAGTACTTGTAAAAAAGAAACACAACATATGAGACAAGATGTTAATGACTTAAGACAATTGAAAAATATTGATAAAATATTTAAAGATATAAAAGATAAAAAACATGTCCGATAATTTAATAAATGTTAGTTTCTTCATAGGTTCCATATTTCAATTCTTGGTAACGAATTTTTTTTAAACAAGCCATGTATTATAAAAAAATTACCATATAAAAGCCATTTTCAAAAAATTTACGAATCCAACTAGGTTTCAGTAGGCTGTCGCCGTTTCAATTGGAGAAATAGGCAAAAAAAAAAAAATTTGGGCTGAAACAAATTCGCCAATTCATTTGGCGAATGAGGCAAAAGTGAAAGAAATTGCCATACTACGTGGCGACGTAGGCTTGGGTTGACCGTTTCCAATTTCAATTAATTTTTTACTCAATTTAATGTTTTTAATTGAATTTCCCTCATTCGCCATATGATGTGGCGAATTCCACTTTTCAATATTTTTGTTACACACATTTGCCATCTCAATTGGCGAACGAATGTTAGTTTGTTAGCCATTTTGGAATTGTTTTTGAAATATGCAATATATTGGTAATTAATAATTAATACATAGTTATTATAAAAAAAAAAAAAATCCTTGGTAACAGTGTATAAGATTCAAATGAAAATTTTAGCATATTTCTTTACTTTTAAAAAAAATATATTTAGAAGTCACTCTTTAATTTTCGAAATTTTTTATTTTATTTTTCAAAATTAAGTTTCTTTTATGTTATTTGGGATCTTATGACCCCTTTAAATTTTGGGTCCTTTTAACTTTTGGTCCTATATATTTGAGGGCTTGCTATTCTAAAAAATTTTATGGGGGTCCCTAAGCTCTAATTATTATGTTCATAAAATGAAAAATCTTATTTTTACTAAGTGACACTTAAGCGGAACGAAATGATGTTCTTGTTTTGCTTTCAATTCCTACGCTCTATCTAAGACATAAAAATTATTTTATAGGGTCCCCATATTTTCAATTAATATTTATCATTAATGAATTGAACCTTTTGCATTCAATTGTGCTCCATGTTTTTCTTTTTTACTTTTGCATAAATAAAATGACAATGTTTTCTTGCATTTCCTTTTTTCCATTTTCCAAAAATAAAGCATAAAATCACTAATCATGCAGATCCACTTAAGATTCCATTGATAACGATACTGCTACTGTCCAATATGACTTTGACAACCCAATCTACCACGCCGATGAGGACTGTGACAAAAATTGTGAGCTTTCCAAGGAGTTAGCCAGATTGTTAAAGCAAGAATCAAAGATCATTCAACCACATCAGGAATCAGTGGAAGTTGTCAATATCGAAACAAAGGATGACAAGAAAGGGGTCAAGATAGGCGCTACCCTAGAGGATGATGTGAGAGAAGACAGATCAAGCTCTTGCAAGAGTATAGAGACGTGTTTGCTTGGTCATACCAAGACATCCTTGGATTGGAATCTGACATCATGGTACATAGACTGCCTCTTAAGGAAGATTATCCGCCTGTAAAGCAAAATATGAGACGAACTCGACCTGATATGGCCATAAAGATCGAGGAAGTTTAAAAGCAACTGGATGTAGGTTTCTTGCCTGTAGTAAATTACCCTCTATGGGTCGCCAACACTGTGCCCGTGCCTAAAAAAGATGCTAATATGTGAATGTGCGTCGACTATAGAGACTTGAATAGAGCTAGACGAAACGATGATTTCCCGTTACCTCTTATTGACGTGTTGGTAGACAATATGATTCAATTATCTGTTTTCTCCTTCATGGGTGGTTTCGCCGGATACAACCAGATTAAAATGGCCCCAGAGAACATGGAAAAGACTACCTTCATTACCCCTTGGGAAACCTTCTGCTATAAAGTTATGACATTTGTTTGAAAATATGAATGGTAATAATATTTTGTATTTTATTTATTTTTATTTGTTCATGTTTATAATATACTCATATAATTGTTTTGTTGCATTTGCACCTAAGTATGATTTATTGTGTTTTTAAGATGAGGAAAATACCAACACTAATGATGAAGGAAATATTGAGGTGGCAATGACTCAACATACATTTGGATTGCAAGATTGATTGAATATATTGTGTTTGTTGAATTTATCTTTTCATGATTTTTTGGTTGGATTAGTGTCATTGTATCTGATTTTTTAGTTCATGTTTGTAATAATTTTCTTCAATTTTTAATGTCTTATGTCAAGAGTATTGACATATATGTTTATGAACTGTAATGGTCTAGTTGTAAGCTAGAAGATGATATTTTTTCTTTTTAGAAACATATGCTTACAAGGTATTTTTTCTTAATAGATATGTATAACACTGTTGCTTGTGTATGAAGAAAAAATATAAAGTCCTACTTAAGCGTGTATATATACTAGCAAGTCACATGATATGTTTTGTTTTCTTTATTGTTTTATAATGTTTAGAATATGATTTTAAGAGAAAACAATTTATTTTTTATTTTTGGAATTATATGTTGGAAAAACATTTTTTAAATTTTTTTTAAAGTTGTTTTTTATTTTTGGATTTTTAATTTTTTTTAAGTTGTTTTTTATTTTTAGAATATTTTTAATAGAATTTTTTAATTTTTTTGTTGAAAAAACTTTTTTCATTTAATATTTCTTAAAAAGTTGTTTTTTGAAAATTTTAGCAAATTTTTTTTTACTTTTTTTAAAAAAAAATTTAGAAATTTGCAATAATATAAATAAAAAATACAAAAATTAATGTCCTAGCCCTCCAGCTCCGTGTATGTTGAACACTTTTTGAACAAAGCCATCGAAGCCAAATATTACATAGACAAAGATGTTAGTCTAAAATAGATATTGTTTCGTGGAAAACTCATTTAAGTGTCATTATGAAGATTTTATTAATCATTTTGGATTATAGAATAAAACAATTGAAATGTGTCTATCTAAAGCTCTTAGTTTCAACCATACTGAGTTTGTAAGATATTTTCTAAACCATTGTACATGGGAAGCAAACGTCAAACACAAATATATATATTTACTTAATGTAATTGTAAAAGTTTGGAGGAGACAAAAAAGTAAATTTATCTATAGGATGATTTTATAAAATTAAAAGACTATTGAGATCAATTGTTTTGAAATTAAATGACTTTGAATTCTACAAGACACACTGATTCCAATGTAAAATGACAAATAATATTTAAATACTAATGGGTGTGGTGAGCACGTGAGATTAAACTCATCGATTTTAATGTAAAATTTTTAAGACCAACTCCGATGGGAGTTTTTAGAGTGGGTTTGTCAACATGACATTCATATTTGTTGTTTCCAAGATTGATATGTTGTTGAACGGTGCTTAATTAAGCAACTCTTATATTAAAATATTAATTTTATAATATAAAAACTATAATTTAATATAAACTTTTATTTATCATTTTAATTATCATATGAAAATTATAATTACAATATTAAAATATTGATTTTATAATATGAAAACTATATTTTAATTATAAGTTTAAATTATAAGTTTAATTTGAATTTTATTTATTTTATTTTTATTTATTTTAAATTATAATTATAATTATAATTTTTTTTATTTTATATCAAATTTAATTTAAAACACTAAAATTAACTAAGGAGAGATTGAAATATTTTTTTAAGTTTAATCTAATTTTTTTAGAGTTTATATAGTAGAATGAAATATTTTTCCTTAAAACAATACTATATAGTAGATTGGAATAATTTTCTGTAAAAAAATTAAAATTATTATTTTAAGTGATATAAATTTTAATATGAATAAAATATTAACATATAAAGTAAACTTGTGGGACCCAATATGAGTTCTTCAAAATTTCACCATTGGAGTGAAAAATTAGTTGAGTTGCTTCAAGCTGACGTGGCTTAATAGGTTCCACAAAGAATCCAAAAATGAGTTTACGATTGAAGATGCTATGCAACTAAGTTCACCAGGACCATGTGGCATTTGCTTTGCTATTTATTTTTAGTTATTTCTTTAAACTAACATGATTAAGGGTCTTAATACAGAATCATTTTGGACCAAATTTCGAAAAATTGAAAATTTTGTAATTTTGATTAAATTGTCTGTCTATTACATTTTAACTTCAGATGGTTCAATGGATTAGACAACTAGAGGCATATGAATCCATAAGTCTAAGTATATAAAATAATCAGAACAAAATGCTTGATTAAAATGTTATTTTCTTTAAGTGCTTCATACATTGTTAATTTTTATGATTATCTGCAAGTGATAACGTGAACATGAGTTTGTTTGCTTGATTAAAGTTAGGTTTCACTTGATTTTTGAAAGCATGTTGATGATTAAAATCAGAATCATACAAACCTTAACATGTGAATCGTGTGCAATCTTATATTTTACCAAACCAAGTAGTTTTTATTAGATGACAAAAAAAAAATTATGTACTTTGAAAAAAAAGCAATGAAAAGAAAAATCAAAAGGAAAAGAAAAGAAATGAAAGAATAAAAATGTCAAAGGTAACAAGGAAGTTGTTAGTGGAAATTAAAGAGATTTTGAAGCAAATGATGTACGATTGAACCATATCTACTAGGCACATTTGAATCTAAAAAAAACCAATACTTTTGTAGCCTAGCCACGTTACAAACTAAATAAAGACATTAGGGATTCATGAATGATTGTATACTTTGTGATATTACTTGGATGAAATGCAAAATTCATTTGTAATTTATGCAATGTCTAAAAATTGAGGGAAACACTAACCAATTGAGTGATACCAAGTGAGATCATGATTCTAATGATAATTGATTGTTGATCCAAACTTGTTTGAAATCATGCTTTGGTGAAACAATAATTTCATCTTCATGCTATGATTTGTGGATGATTGTGATATCGATTTTGAATAATTTTGAGTAAACATGACGAACTGGAGAAAATCATGAGTAAATGTCTCGTTAAGAACTTTTAAAAGATTTTCAAGCGATGTTAAAAAGTCTAATTTCAAAATCTTTCTCTCAAGCAATGTATAAAGCTCATCGAGCGAGGTTAAAGCTCAATACGTGCAAAAAAAGGCTCACTTAGCAACAAACAAAAGAAAATCTATATTACCTATGAACTAATTAACTTCATGGGGAAGGTAGCGCTTACTCGCTAAGTGAAAATAGGGCTTCGCTAAGCAAAATTAAAGTGGCAAACAAACTAGGAAGAATTGGCATAACTCACTAGTGAAGAAAAGACAACTCGCTAAGTAATCTAAAGGCCTCGATAAGCGATAATTCCTGCACATACCAATATAAATAGAGGTAACATCCACTCTATTTGGGATATAATGTACATTAGTAGGTAAATCCGTGCCTACGCAAGGCGAGTGATATTAACGAATTTTTTTAGTAACATATGTATATTAGCTTAGTATAGATATATCCAAATATGCCGCTCTATTATTTCAATTTTTTTTTACATTAGTTAGTTGTTGAAACTAATCATTTTTATGTAATTGATAAGTTAAAATTTAAATTGATTTCTATTGTTTTATAAATTAATATTAAAGAGTTAAAATAATTTTTATTTTAAAATTCTTTTAAAAGAATCATTTAAAAATAAAATATAAATATGTTTCGAAATTAACCATGTTAAGTTTTTATTAACGATAATAATATTTGTCAGTGAAACTATTTAAATAATGGTTAGTCAAACTACCAAAATATTGGTTATTGAAAGATGAAATAATTTATTAATTATGGATCTACCTATACAAAGAAGTGACAATTAACATGGTAACATGAATTCTATATACATAACACTTGTTGTTTGTTGAATAACCATCAACTTTGATTGGATTTTGTTTCCTGCTTCGAATAGATTGATTCGCAAAATCGGCTCACAGAAGAAGATAGTCAAAGTCATAGTCTTTTAATATTGTTGATAAATCTACCTGCAACTTTTAAAAAATTAATAAAACAAGGAAAAAAGTTAAAATATAATTTATGAAAGTAATATTTATAGGAAAAAAATTATAAGAACTCAACTAATTTCTCAAAGAAATATTAATAAGGGTTAGTGTAACATCAAATGAAAAAATTGTTTTGATGGAAGAAGCGTTGATTGATAAGGTCGTAAATCTTGTTTGAGATGATATTATTTTGTAGTCTTCGATTCTGAAAATATTATCACAATGATATCTCACTCCAACAACAACCTTATCAGGATAATTATAGTATTCAACAATAGAACACCAATCACTGATTATAAGGAGATTATCATTGTCTTTGTTATATATAGTAAAATGATGAATCCATTTGTTGTTTTAGAAGCCCATGTTTTATTCATTTTATTTTGATACATATTAACAAAATCTGAAACAATGTCAGGATATGACTTAAGTAAATATATTACAATATCTTGATGCAACTTTGTGTTTAAATGAACTTCTTATAATTCTGTTATTACCAGGTTCAAACTCGATGTACATGTCTTCATGGGTGGTGAAGAAATGACCTTTGTTTTTTTTGGGATAGGGATCGTATTGATTTGTTGGGAACAACTGCAAATCAACTTAGTGAATGAATGATTGAGTGAGGATGACCCTTTGAAATATCCTGAGTTACTTGAATCATTCATGAGCAAAACATTTTCCTTTAGATTCAAAGTACAACCACAATTCAAGCAGGGATCTATTGTGGGGTATAGATCTGATGAAGGGACCATGTCCAAAATCCTAGATCAATTTCCACGATATATATATATATATATATATATATATATATATATATATATATATATATATATATATATATATATATATATATATATATATATATATATATATATATATATATATATATATATATATATATATATATATATATATATATATATATATATATTAATTATCTTTTGGAGTTTTTTTTTCAAAATACATCCAAGTTCATTGAGTTGGTACCAGAAAAGATAGAGGTTGACTATTTTCCGCATTTCTAATGTGTTTTAATCTTTCAAACATTTTTCCGGTAATATTTTTCTAGAAATTTTATTTAGATGTTTACAAACAATCCACTTGAATCATCTCAAAATAATTTAGTATTTTTTTTAATAACAGTAAGTTTTTTTTATATATTTACTATGTCAAAAAAGACCTTTAACAATGTTTTTTTGACTTTTAGCAGCGTTAAAAGCGCTGTTTAAAGTGTCGCTGTTGTAGGTAAAGGCAGAGCTTTTTTTAAAGGCAAAAGCGCTGCTAAAGGTCACCTTAAGCAGCACTTTTTAATAAAGCGCTCTCTAATGTCACCTTTAAGCAACACTTTTAAATGAAAAGTGATCTCTTTCCACCACCCCCCCCCACCCCATTTTAGCAGCGCTTTTTAAAAGCGTTGTCTAATATATTGTTTCTGTAGACTTTTAGCAGCACTTTTTAATGAAAAGCGCTTTCTTTTCCCCTCCCCTTTTAGCAGCGCTTTTTAAAAGTGTTGTCTAATGTATTGTTTCTGCAGACTTTTAGCAGCGTTTTTTAATGAAAAGCGCTCTCTTTTCCCTCCTATAGCAGCGCTTTCTAATCTATTGGTTTTAGTAGCCCTTTTAAATAAAAAGCGCACTCTCTCCCCCCCCCCCCCCTCTTTAGCAGCGCTTTTCAAAAGCGCTTTCTAATGTATATTTTGTTGAGGTTTTAGCAGCGCTTTTATGTAAAAGTGCTGCCTTAGGTCCACTTTTGGCAGAGCTTTTCTTAGAAAGCGCTTTCTTTTAATCTTGTTAATGGATGTTTTCAAAAACACGTTTTTAAAAAACACTTTTATGGAAGCGTTTTTCGTTAGAAGTGTTGTTTATTGTGCATTTTTTAAGAAGCGTTTTTTGTAACACCCCACTTCCCAAAATCAATTAAATTAATAAACATTATAAATAAACAAAATCAGAGTTCCAATTCTCCCAAGTGGGATATCACATAAAAACAACGTTTCCTTATAAAAAGGTTTATCTCCAACTTCAGCGGAATATTAAATAATAAAATTCAATAAAAGTTTGATACGTTCACAGGGAAATAAAATATCAGTTCAACATAAAACAAATAAAAACGCCCAAGTCCCGTGCTACGTATCAGAGCATCCTAGACTCGACAATCACACCAATATCCAAGCTAGCTAAGCACCTGGATTATCTGTACTTCCGAAGAAGCACAGACCACAACAACAACAAAGGGGTGAGAAATCATGATCAAAAATATAATGGTAATGTAATACATGTAATAAGGCAGTAAAACACACCAACACATCAATTATTCACCCCAACAACACCATATAACGAACCTACTGTTCAAATTACAATATAACATATTATAATGCAAAATGCAACTCAACACCATGCATGCGGTACCGACTCGTTGGTTCATTCAATCGAACCTGGATAGATCACTTACGCTCCTCCTGAGACATGATCTATCCCCCACCATTCTCCACAAAGGAGTATGGATGAATCACTTACGCTCCTCCTGAGACATGATTCATCCCACCAAAACACCATGATATGCACACACCAATGCATAACTAATATATTTAGTCACTCAACGTGCACACGATCCTCCTGATCATATCATCATACATCAATGCATATATGTACAGATATAACATACACCAACACCATATAAATCAATTCACACAGTGAGCAATCTCACATTCTAACACCAAGTATGAACACATCCCAACACTCGGGGAATACACGATCCTACTGATCACTGCACCATAATCATATACATGAAACACCCATCATTCATTTTAATTAAATTAGATATTAAACGAGTTCACACTCTAACACCATATATAAACACATCTCAACACTCGGGGAATACACGATCCCACTGATCACTACCCACATATATATCAACTAATTGTCCACCAGTCATTATTACGGGAAACATACACTATCACCAAGTACACAAGTTAGTTCCCACACTCATCATTCTTACAGTGCATCAAGGCCAAACTGTACCTATCATCTCAACTCAGATCCTCAGTCTATTCTAGTACCAATCTTGCACATTACCGTAACCAATAGGCTTCTAATTCCTATTCCCAAAATCATCACCTACACACTTTATCGATACCTCAAAACCCATACAGAATTTTCCCTAAAAACTGTAAAACACCCTATATGCCCTATATGCCAAATCATCCCAAAACACCAATTCATTAACGATTACTACCATACAGAATTTTCCCTAAAAACTGTAAAACACCCTATATGCCCTATATGCCAAATCATCCCAAAACACCCATTCATTAACGATTACTGCCATACAGAATTTTCCCTAAAAACTGTAAAACACCCTATATGCCCTATATGCCAAATCATCCCAAAACAACACCAATTCATTAACGATTACTGCCATACAGAATTTTCCCCAAAAACTGTAAAACACCCTATATGCCCTATATGCCAAATCATCCCAAAACACCAATTCATTAACGATTACTATATAATTAACAACAATCATCATCAATCATAACATAACAATATATATTATCATATATCGATCAATTTCCTACGGGTTAAGGAATCCCCAACTATCCTATACATGTATAAACCATTCCCAATCAAGTTTCTCCCCCCTTACCTTGTTAATCGGTTGATCGATGAAAGAATCCTCCAAGGTTTGGCCAATTCTGATTTTTCCCCTGTTCCTTCGTTCTTCGCTCCCTTTTCCGTTCCCTTTTCCGTTCTCTCCTTTCTATCGTTCTTTTTCCACTTTCTCTCACTTCTCACAATGTATCGTAAAACTTTTCACGTTTCTATTTTCATTCTCTAATCCCAATAATAATAATAACTTAATAATAATAATAATAATAATAATAATAATAATAATAATAATAATAATAATAATAATAATAGTAATAATAATCCTATTATTATCTCACCAAAATAATAATAATGTTAATAACTTAATAAAATAATAATAATAATAATAATAGTAATAATAATCCTATTATTATCTCACCAAAACAATAATAATGGTAATAACTTAATAAAATAATAATAATAATAATAATAATAGTAATATTAATCCTATTATTATCTCACCAAAATAATAATAATGTTAATAACTTAATAAAATAATAATAATAATAATAATAATAATAATAATAATAATCCTATTATTATCTCACCAAAATAATAATAATGTTAATAACTTAATAAAATAATAATAATAATAATAATAGTAATAATAATCCTATTATTATCTCACCAAAATAATAATAATGTTAATAACTTAATAAAATAATAATAATAATAATAATAGTAATAATAATCCTATTATTATCTCACCAAAATAATAATAATGTTAATAACTTAATAAAATAATAATAATAATAATAATAGTAATAATAATCCTATTATTATCTCACCAAAAAAATAATAATGTTAATAACAATAGTAACTATAATAAATATAATAATAATAATAATATTCCCACCAATATCAATATTATACACTATATTATTATATTCACCAAAACACCACCAATAATCCTCCCATATCAGGGACACCCACCAATAATAATATTCATACCGATGATAATAATAATAATAATAATAATAATAATAATAATAATAATAATAATAATAATAATAATAATAATAATAATAATAATAATAATAATAATAATAATAATAATAATAATAATAATACCACCAATATTACTATTAACTATTATATTATTATCTCCACACCACCAATGATCCTTATATATCAAGGATACTCACCAATCACATACCAACACACCCCACCTAAGGGCACACCAACATATAATAATTAAAATAGTAATAAAATAACTAAATAATTAAAATGGGTGTTACAACTCTCCCTCACTTTAATTATTTTCGTCCTCGAAAATTACCTGATGGAAATAGTTTCGGATACGCTTCCCGCATCCTTCATTCCAATTCTCAGGTCACACTGCCTTCTGCAGCACCCCCCTCAAGCCACTTTCACCAAAGCTATCTCCTCCCCTCGAAGTTGTTTCTCGTTCGTCAAACGAACTAGCAATGCCTCCACAATAAAATTATTTTTCATTGGTACATCATCCACCTGATTCAATGTAATTCCTCAACGAAGACGCATGAAACACGCCATGCCAATTCACAGCGACAACGACAAAACGATCTAACATGTTACTCCTCCCATGCCTCCGCTGTGCTACTCTGATACAACCACAGAACCCGGTGCGAACTTCCGAGATTTCGAAGCCCGACCAGCACCAGTCACCGACGTGACTCTCAAAACACATATTTCCTTATATCCTCTTGATCTTCTCAGCCATCTCAAGCATAATTCTCGGTCTGAGCACAACACTCCCACTCGACTTATTCCAACACAGAAGAGTTCTACACTCCCTATCTCACCAAGCCATATATAGTGCCATTCTGACACTAGGATGGTAATCGTTATTATAGGTAACTCAATCAACGGTAATTACTCATCCCACGATCCACCTTGATCCAACACCCAAGCTCTCACCAATTCTCCACAGACTCAATAGTCCTCTCTGACTGACCATCAGTTTGCGAATGGTAAGCCGAACTCAACCTCAACTTAGTACCTGAAGCTTCCTGTAAGCCCCTCCAACATCTCAATATAAACCTCAAATTTCAATCTAACACAACATTCGACAGTATCTCATCCAACTTCACTACTTCCTCAATATGTATCTCATATATCCTTAACATGGAATAGTTCATCCACTCACAACAACCCAAATTAAAATTATGTCTTTCCAATTCTTTGGAAATCTCAACACCAAATCCGTGAAAATACTACCTGATTTCCACTTTGGAATATTCAACGGCTGCATCAGACTCAACAGTCTCTGATGTTCACTCTTCGAATTCCAACAATTCTAACCAGTATATTCAACCTCAACCACTCCTCTCCTCATCTATGGTCACCAAAACAATCTACTCAAATTCGGTTACTTCTTCATAGCACCGGGATGGACACTCCATCTACCTCAATGTATTTCTTCACGAGTACTCCTACTCCCCTCAACAACATCCGGTCCACATACCCCATCACAACATATCATGGTACTATTTCCACAAACCCGACAATCCACTCTTCGACTCTGATTTATCAATTTCAACTAATTCACCAACTCAATCCAGATTTCTGACCTCCTCGAATCTCCTCAAGAATACTACTAGTACGGTCTAACATACAAGGCTTAACTCCATAAGAAGTCTCTTCACAGACCAGACTCGCATCACAAAATTTCCCAACCGGTTCCAACTCTTTTCGCCATTTTCCTCGGTACAAGCAAGGTTTCCAAATCGAAGCATCAGCTACCACGGTATATACCGAAAACATACAGTAAGATAACACATCAAACGCACCCGATCACGACGGTAAAAGTTGACCAAATTACATGTTTCGAATATTCTGCTATAATTGGATCATCCAATGACATAAAAACCATTTTTCCCGGAAAGAGCATCTCGTTAGCTCTCCAACGCTTCAAACGGGGGTCAAAACGGACATACGGTTCAAGAGTTATGAATTTTCGAAGTTTTCCGAAAAACCAGAATTTTGCCGAAAAACTGCTACGAGATTTTGCATTCTTGTCCGAAAATTCGACCGATTCAATTCCTTTCTTCGAAACAAACACATACTCATACTCACCTAACATATAGCCTCGAATTAGAACCATTAAACATGATTTCTACGACGTCCAATTTCAATCCGATTTTTAAACCTTCAAATCTCCAAAAATACAAAAACTTACAAAACCAACCAAATTTGATAAAACAAGCATACTCAATCACGGCTTAACATCACCTGACGCCACTACGCAATCTAATCCGACTTTCTTCCGTAAAACATCGATTTCTCACAAAATCTCAGATTAAACGATTTCAGCCTCCAACTCCGGCACAACTACAACAACAACCAACTCTAGAACACTGGTCAGATAATTCTTCTTACGTAATTCAAGTTTCCTTAAAGCATAATTAAAACTTGCTGAAGTTGCCTTTAGCAAATCCTCAATTATATCAACAAGCATCACAAACGCAACAAATAGTTATGTCAAATTCGACCAAACTTTCCTCCCAGAAGTATATCGCTACTCTTTTTCCAACACTGATAACTCAAGTTCCTTATGCTCAACATAATCCTCTATACTCTTCAAATGTCTTAAAATATCACTGATTAACATAACCATTGCCTTGCTCAAATAATTAAAGAAGATCCCATGCCAAACGGACAAACAAGTTGTGAGTTCTGGCAGAAACACGGACCGTACCGCCCGTCCTTACCACAACATTCAAACACACTTCATCAATAAATAGCTTAATTCCATGTCCATACTTCACCATCTCATAGAGAATTTCAATAGATCTACCCGAGCTCACACGACCAAGGAAAACTCACATCCTTCAACCCATTGATCCATCAACTCATCAACTCTTGGAAGCGAACGCTTATCCTTGATAGTCACCTTGTTCACTTATCCATAGTTCACCCAAAGCTTCACAAAACCTTCCGTCTGTCTAACCAACAAAATTGGTGCACCTTATGGTAACACACTCAAACAAAAGAACCTCTCTTCCAGCAGGTCTTCAAGTTGACTCTTTAACTTTCTCAATCCCAATGCAAACACACAATATGGAGTCACCCATATCGGACTAGTTCCAAGAACGAAGTCAATGTGTAAGCTTTACTTCACATTCCGATAGTAAACCATTTACCTCCTCAGGAAAACTTCCGGACAATCACAATTAAGTGATAAACCCCAATTTCTCACTTTCCTTAACATTCAAAATTTCCGTCAAAATACACACCTCAACACCGTCTTACGCCAACTCCTCAAAATAATCCCTTAAGCACTTAGCTTAACTCAAGACAATTCATTGCTCACACCACCTAAGCTTGCAAGACACGTCTATCCCATCCAACACAATCTCGTCTACTATTAACAAGAGATTGAGGGTGATCAGTTCCTCAATTTGTCAATAGACAGCCGAAAATCATGATGGGGTATAAACCATCTTTACCAAACTATAAGAGCGTAACACATTAAGCCACAACACTGCAGTATTCCGGAGAAATACCAACTTCTCCCCCACTGAAATCATTTCACTTCTACCGACAAAGTTTAAACAACAACATGTACCGACAGTGTTTTTACACACATGTCGCATACCAGGGAACAACAACACTAGACAACATTGTCCGGACGGACCGACCTGCTCTGATACCAATTGTAACACCCCACTTCCCAAAATCAATTAAATTAATAAACATTATAAATAAACAAAATCAGAGTTCCAATTCTCCCAAGTGGGATATCACATAAAAACAACGTTTCCTTATAAAAAGGTTTATCTCCAACTTCAGCGGAATATTAAATAATAAAATTCAATAAAAGTTTGATACGTTCACAGGGAAATAAAATATCAGTTCAACATAAAACAAATAAAAACTCCCAAGTCCCGTGCTACGTATCAGAGCATCCTAGACTCGACAATCACACCAATATCCAAGCTAGCTAAGCACCTGGATTATCTGTACTTCCGAAGAAGCACAGACCACAACAACAACAAAGGGGTGAGAAATCATGATCAAAAATATAATGGTAATGTAATACATGTAATAAGGCAGTAAAACACACCAACACATCAATTAGTCACCCCAACAACACCATATAACGAACCTACTGTTCAAATTACAATATAACATATTATAATGCAAAATGAAACTCAACACCATGCATGTGGTACCGACTCGTTGGTTCATTCAATCGAACCTGGATAGATCACTTACGCTCCTCCTGAGACATGATCTATCCCCCACCATTCTCCACAAAGGAGTATGGATGAATCACTTACGCTCCTCCTGAGACATGATTCATCCCACCAAAACACCATGATATGCACACACCAATGCATAACTAATATATTTAGGCACTCAACGTGCACACGATCCTCCTGATCATATCATCATACATCAATGCATATATGTACAGATATAACATACACCAACACCATATAAATCAATTCACACAGTGAGCAATCTCACATTCTAACACCAAGTATGAACACATCCCAACACTCGGGGAATACACGATCCTACTGATCACTGCACCATAATCATATACATGAAACACCCATCATTCATTTTAATTAAATTAGATATTAAACGAGTTCACACTCTAACACCATATATAAACACATCTCAACACTCGGGGAATACACGATCCCACTGATCACTACCCACATATATATCAACTAATTGTCCACCAGTCATTATTACGGGAAACATACACTATCACCAAGTACACAAGTTAGTTCCCACACTCATCATTCTTACAGTGCATCAAGGCCAAACTGTACCTATCATCTCAACTCAGATCCTCAGTCTATTCTAGTACCAATCTTGCACATTACCGTAACCAATAGGCTTCTAATTCCTATTCCCAAAATCATCACCTACACACTTTATCGATACCTCAAAACCCATACAGAATTTTCCCTAAAAACTGTAAAACACCCTATATGCCAAATCATCCCAAAACACCAATTCATTAACGATTACTACCATACAGAATTTTCCCTAAAAACTGTAAAACACCCTATATGCCCTATATGCCAAATCATCCCAAAACACCAATTCATTAACGATTACTGCCATATCGAATTTTCCCTAAAAACTGTAAAACACCCTATATGCCCTATATGCCAAATCATCCCAAAACACCAATTCATTAACGATTACTAACATACAGAATTTTCCCCAAAAACTGTATAACACCCTATATGCCCTATATGCCAAATCATCCCAAAACACCAATTCATTAACGATTACTATATAATTAACAACAATCATCATCAATCATAACATAACAATATATATTATCATATATCGATCAATTTCCTACGGGGTTAAGGAATCCCCAACTATCCTATACATGTATAAACCATTCCCAATCAAGTTTCTCCCCCCTTACCTTGTTAATCGGTTGATCGATGAAAGAATCCTCCAAAGTTTGGCCAATTCTGATTTTTCCCCTGTTCCTTCCTTTTCCGTTCCCTTTTCCGTTCCCTCCTTTCTATCGTTCTTTTTCCACTTTCTCTCACTTCTCACAATGTATCGTAAAACTTTAATCCCTCACGTTTCTATTTTCATTCTCTAATCCCAATAATAATAATAACTTAATAATAATAATAAAAATAATAATAATAATAATAATAATAATAATAATAGTAATAATAATCCTATTATTATCTCACCAAAATAATAATAATGTTAATAACTTAATAAAATAATAATAATAATAATAATAATAATAATAATAGTAATAATAATCCTATTATTATCTCACCAAAACAATAATAATGTTAATAACTTAATAAAATAATAATAATAATAACAGTAATAATAATCCTATTATTATCTCACCAAAATAATAATAATGTTAATAACTTAATAAAATAATAATAATAATAATAGTAATAATAATCCTATTATTATCTCACCAAAATAATAATAATATTAATAACTTAATAAAATAATAATAATAATAATAGTAATAATAATCCTATTATTATCTCACCAAAATAATAATAATGTTAATAACTTAATAAAATAATAATAATAATAATAATAGTAATAATAATCCTATTATTATCTCACCAAAATAATAATAATGTTAATAACTTAATAAAATAATAATAATAATAATAATAGTAATAATAATCCTATTATTATCTCACCAAAATAATAATAATGTTAATAACTTAATAAAATAATAATAATAATAATAGTAATAATAATCCTATTATTATCTCACCAAAAAAATAATAATGTTAATAACAATAGTAACTGATCTGACCTGATCAGGAGGGGATCACGGGATGGCCACGCTCCGTTAGGCTGCTTCCTGTTCACCGGTGTTGAGGATGAGGAGGGGGTGTACCTGCAAGGCACTCCGACGCCAAAGTCAGAATTTGGGCAGAGTGAGAGCAAGAACAGAAAGTTAGAAGAGGTGAATTACCTGGCCCTCTTGGGGAAGAGGGTATTTATAGAGAGACCCCAGCGCTGGGCCAACGGTCATTCGAGGTGGGCTGGATGACCAGGCCCAACCCTAATGACTGCTAGGGCTTACGTGGCGTAGTGAAGACCAGGACGTGGTCTTCGCCCTAGTTCAACCGCTCCTAGATCTCCGGAGAGTGGGTTTGACCTGCTCTTTCGGAGGTGGGCAGTTGGCCGGTGACGTGTCCCCGCGGAGGGGAGCACGTGGAGAACGTGCGCCGAGCACGTTATTCTCCCCGCGGAGGGGAGGTTCTGCCCTGACGGGATGGGCACAGGCTCTGCCCGACAGGATGGGCACAGGTTCTGCCCGTCAGGATGGGCACCTGCCTGACGGGAGGAGGTTCTGCCCTGACGGGATGGGCACAGGTTCTGCTCGTCAGGATGGGCACCTGCCTGACGGGAGGAGGTTCTGCTCGTCAGGATGGGCACCTGCCTGACGGGAGGAGGTTCTGCTCGTCAGGATGGGCACCTGCCTGACGGGAGGAGGTTCTGCCCTGACGGGATGGGCACAGGTTCTGCCCACGGGATGGGCACCTGCCTGACGGGAGGAGGTTCTGCCCATGGGTCCCTGCTCATCAGTGTGGTCCAATTGGGCCCAACCTCAGTGGGATTTTGGGCCTTCTCGATTGTGGGCTAAGCCTCGGCCCAGTCCAGAACAGGAGCCCCCCAAGTCGTAGTTCGCTGTCAGGAGAGCTATGACTTAAGTAGAGAATAGCGTTGCGCGCGCTGATATGTCAGGCAGGATGCAAGAATGTCGTCGATCGTATCGATCATCTGGGAAGGGCGAAATTGCAGTCGCTCGACATCCAAAAAATTATGCTCGACACCTTCGATCGTTTCTGCTCGACACCCGGGGTCGTGCTCGTTTATTATAACGTTTTGACTTCTGGGCTTGTGCCCCTTTTATGGAATTCTTGTTTTCCTTTCTAAGTTTTGTGTGCGTGCATGATCGTTATGCTTTTTCGCTAAATGTTGGCTCGTTTTGCCGAGCTCCATTATGACGTGAATGTTTATTGTTTTGTGGGGGACCTTTGCTCGGTGCGTGTTACCCGGTAGTGTGGGGAACTATCCGGATGCCCGGGGTAGCTTCCTGGGCGGACAAGAGTTAGGTCACGGTTGTGATCTATCCTGTAGGCTTGAACATCCCATCGCGAGCTGGGCGTTCGGCCGATTATGATACTGCGGCGGCGACTCTCGATCGAGGGGGTGCCGTCGAGCGGGCTATTCTCTTTTTGTTCGGGGAGGTATAGTGCCCGCTAAGGTAAGGTCGGTGAGGTGTGGTCGTATCAGTCCACCCTATTGTTCGCGCGGGTTGTCCCACGCGGGCAGTGTTGTTTAACTGTAGTATTTTTTAGCTTTTCAGCGTTCCATGGTCGAGCTATATGGTCCCGTGTAAGTTTTCGAGGTAGTAGGTTTTCGAAGGGAGGACAAGGAAGGATGGAAGCTAGGGTCCTGCCCGACAGAGTCTTCTGCCCGACGAAAGAGAGGACAAAGACTGGCTGGTGGGCAGCCAGGGTCCTGCCCATTGGAGTCTTCTGCTCGGCGAAAGGAGGACAAAGACTGGCTGGTGGGCAGCCAGGGTCCTGCCCATCGGAGTCTTCTGCTCGGCGAAAGGAGGGGACAAAGACTGGCTGGTGGGCAGCCAGGTCCTGCCCATTGGAGTCTTCTGCTCGACGAAAGGAGGACAAAGATTGGCTGGTGGGCAGCCAGGGTCCTGCCCATCGGAGTCTTCTACTCGGCGAAAGGAGGACAAAGACTGGCTGGTAGGCAGCCAGGTCCTGCCCATCGGAGTCTTCTGCTCGACGAAAGGAGGACAAAGATCGGCTGGTGGGCAGCCAGGGTCCTGCCCATCGGACTCTTCTGCTCGACGAAAGGAGGACAAAGACTGGCTGGTGAGCAGCCAGGGTCCTGCCCATCGGAGTCTTCTGCTCGGCGAAAGGAGGACAAAGACTGGCTGGTGGGCAGCCAGGGTCCTGCCCATCGGAGTCTTCTGCTCGGCGAAAGGAGGACAAAGACTGGCTGGTGGGCAGCTAGGTCCTGCCCATCGGAGTCTTCTGCTCGGCGAAAGGAGGACAAAGACTGGCTGGTGGGCAGCCAGGTCCTGCCCATCGGAGTCTTCTGCTCGACGAAGGGAGGACAATTGTGAACAGCGTCGCCATGGCGGAGGGCACTCGTGATCTTGAAGTTTTGAGAGATGAAGCTTTGGTTCTCTGCTCGGAGGAACGGGGGAGCTTAGTTTCCCACAGACGGCGCCACTGATCTGACCTGATCAGGAGGGGATCACGGGATGGCCACGCTCCGTTAGGCTGCTTCCTGTTCACCGGTGTTGAGGATGAGGAGGGGGTGTACCTGCAAGGCACTCCGACGCCAAAGTCAGAATTTGGGCAGAGTGAGAGCAAGAACAGAAAGTTAGAAGAGGTGAATTACCTGGCCCTCTTGGGGAAGAGGGTATTTATAGAGAGACCCCAGCGCTGGGCCAACGGTCATTCGAGGTGGGCTGGATGACCAGGCCCAACCCTAATGACTGCTAGGGCTTACGTGGCGTAGTGAAGACCAGGACGTGGTCTTCGCCCTAGTTCAACCGCTCCTAGATCTCCGGAGAGTGGGTTTGACCTGCTCTTTCGGAGGTGGGCAGTTGGCCGGTGACGTGTCCCCGCGGAGGGGAGCACGTGGAGAACGTGCGCCGAGCACGTTATTCTCCCCGCGGAGGGGAGGTTCTGCCCTGACGGGATGGGCACAGGCTCTGCCCGACAGGATGGGCACAGGTTCTGCCCGTCAGGATGGGCACCTGCCTGACGGGAGGAGGTTCTGCCCTGACGGGATGGGCACAGGTTCTGCTCGTCAGGATGGGCACCTGCCTGACGGGAGGAGGTTCTGCTCGTCAGGATGGGCACCTGCCTGACGGGAGGAGGTTCTGCTCGTCAGGATGGGCACCTGCCTGACGGGAGGAGGTTCTGCCCTGACGGGATGGGCACAGGTTCTGCCCACGGGATGGGCACCTGCCTGACGGGAGGAGGTTCTGCCCATGGGTCCCTGCTCATCAGTGTGGTCCAATTGGGCCCAACCTCAGTGGGATTTTGGGCCTTCTCGATTGTGGGCTAAGCCTCGGCCCAGTCCAGAACAGTAACTATAATAAATATAATAATAATAATAATAATATTCCCACCAATATCAATATTATACACTATATTATTATATTCACCAAAACACCACCAATAATCCTCCCATATCAGGGACACCCACCAATAATAATATTCATACCGATGATAATAATAATAATAATAATAATGATGATAATAATAATAATAATAATAATAATAATAATAATAATAATAATAATAATAATAATAATAATAATAATAATAATAATAATAATACCACCAATATTACTATTAACTATTATATTATTATCTCCACACCACCAATGATCCTTATATATCAAGGATACTCACCAATCACATACCAACACACCCCACCTAAGGGCACACCAACATATAATAATTAAAATAGTAATAAAATAACTAAATAATTAAAATGGGTGTTACATTTTTTGTTAAAACCGTTGGCATAAGTCTTTTTTTTACTTATAAAATGGAACCACATACCATATAGGTCTTACATATCTTTATAATTCAACACATAAACCTGCTTATAACCATTATAATTCAACACAAGCCTTTATTTCAACACATAGGCTATATACCATTAAAATTTAACACATAAACCTGCTCATAACCAATAATTCAACACAACTCTATTTTAACACATAATCCTTTTTTATATACCATTATAATTTACATCATAAACCTGCTTAATAGATGAAAATAGAATGAATGCTAACCCATGGTCAGTATTATATGGAAAAAAATACAACTTTTATGTATCTTTGTTGGCCATAAATGCATCGACTAAGTAATTTTGGACTGCATATGGACTTTGTTCGATTAACCGTGCATTGATACAGCTGGCAGATAAGAATGAGAAATTGTCTGCCAATTGGCGCGGGAACATCAATTTGACATATAGGAACCTTAAATAAAAATATAATCAACATTAGAATATTCATTAAAATGATTAAATAAATTGTTCAATTATTTAAACAAAACTGATCAGAGTACCTGATGTATGAATGCATAAAACCGATGCCTAATTCAGAATGCTGAAAAATCTGATCCAAGTTCCGGTATAAGCAAACCCAAAAATACCTTCCTCCATAGGTATTTCATGAATATCACCTTCCATCACATTTGTTTTTCCTACGTATGTTTCAAGGCACAACCTAAATCGAGGAACAAATGCTTTTTTAGGCTCGGTCATCCCAAGTTCCCTTTTTTTGGACACATTGCTAAATTCAAGCTTGATATTCTTGCTGACTTGTTGCAACTCCTGAGCACGAATCTAAAAATCATATAAGTTAAGTAATTAATGTATAAGATTATGAAGCTTTAGAATTCAGATGATATAATATAATTGACACTTTATATGCATATATATATATATATATATATATATATATATATATATATATATATATATATATATATATATATATATATATATATATATATATATATATAGATATATATATATATATATATATATATATATATATATATATATATATATATATATATATATATATATATATATATATATATATATATACACACACACACCTGTTTTTTTGATGCAGCTAATCCGATTTGCACACAGTCTCCTTATCTTTTGATTTGGATTTTGTAGGAGTCTAAGATTACCATGTAAATAAAAGGTATGTCAATGTAAGAATAACTTACATGCATGACTCGTAAAACATTTGAATATTAAAAGGTTCATAATGGTGATCAATATACATCATCATCTTTGAAAATGAGGTTTGACGGTCATGCAACATATGATCCTATTGCGTCTCCCACCAGTGTTGCATCTGAAACATCGTAGGGTATAGGTAATAACGCATTCCCCTCTAAAGTAATATCAATCAAGACTTTCAAAAGTCAAGCAGGGAGCAGTTTATGGTGAAGTAAGTCTCCTAAAGTGTTATGCATTTTTCCCTTGTCAACCATGCGATAAGTCGGTGATGATAAATATAGTTGACAAGGTGAAATGCCCTAAACCAATAATAAATATGATCAAGTACATAAATATGGAAATTAAAAAAATTGTGATAAATTAAATTCAAGGTAATATATATAATTACCTCGGGAAGTTTCTGTTGAAAATTACAATTGATACTATCTTTGTCATTAGTATCTTTAAATTCTGAACTACGCCTTTCTGACATATATCTTTCTTTATCCTTTTTCAATTCATGAATTTGAGCTTTTAATTCTTCCAACGATTGCATCACTTGTATATTACTAAGACTTTTATTATTTGGATGCTTATATAATACTGTTGGAGTGACCCCGGATCCCTTACCCCTCACAAGACCAGAATACTTAGGAACATTTAATACGCGACTTAGTACGCTCCTGCAATCAAGGTCTTCATCTGGAGTTAAGGACTAAGATAGATTCTCCTGAAATTCATATGCATATAGAAAAATATTATTGTGGATTAAACAACATAAATATTATATGTTAATGAACTTTTAATTTTATTAATGTTATACTTACACATTGCTCAAAAACTTGTTGAACTTCTTCTTGAACAACTCCATCCTTATCCAAACGAGCAGCCTTCCACAAAACATGTCCAAGAAGAGATTTTTCTTCACTTTTCTCCTCTTCTAACTACACATTAAGACAAATATTAAGATAAGTGCATTTTTCTTCTCTTCTAAATATATCATTGTAAAACATTTATATATATACTTATTATTCTTTGTTGTAAGCGTGCATATCCCAAATGCCATTTTCTGTATGGATACGCGAGTTTTGATGTTTGTTGGTGATTTATGTCACTCACAGCCTAGATAAACAAGTTTAAGTCATATCAGAACACATGGGTAATAAGAATACATATTATACGATGTTCATGATAAGTAAAAATTACATGGAATTCTTGTGTTCTTTGTTTGGCAAGAAAAGTTTTCCATTCTTCAGGTGAAATCAAATATGTATACTTCTTTGGACGTTCTGATTCAACAAAATTTTCATCAAAATCCTTAAGAAATTTGTTCGTTAAAAATGCTCGAAACCCTCTGAGTCTTTTTCCGGCCAATTGAAGACAATATTTTTTCCACTCGTCACCAATGTTAAAAGACATCTGCGAACAAATTAACATACATAGATCGAGTGTGTTAGTATAAGTAATTTAAAGGCATAACCGTCGACAAAAACAAATAACTTCGCATATGATACATGTATCTCACTCCATATCTTTTCTTTAGCGGGTTTCAACGATGGAGTTCTCCAATTATCACAAGTGATTGAAATTTGCGAATGAACAAGTGCCCAAATATAACTTGTCATCATTGCATCAGCTCAACTAGTTGGTCTATTTCATTCCAATGTACACCATAATTTATACCTTTGTCTTTAGCACGAATTATTCTCTTCATAATCATTATTCCTCGTTTAATATCTCCTTCCACATGATGTACTGATTTGTTTCCATCATTTTTAGAAGTATCATGTGCATTTTCCTCGTTGCTCGCCATTTAACCTGTAATAAAGAAAAACATAAATATAAAATGACAAATATCAACATCCATAATCCATAATCAATTGAATACATAAACTAACAAATATATAATTTTATTGAATGACAAATATATAAAAATTAATTGAATGACATAATATATTTATTTTTACTAGTACCTTTTTCATTAACATCTCTTTCTTTTCTTGGTTGAAACATGGTCTATTTGTCTCTTAACAACACTGACGGATTGATTGATCTAAATTCCCTCGTTATGATCATTTCTAATATATGATTCATTAGCTCTAGTATTATCATCTTGATCATTTATAATATACGATTCATTCTCAACATCAATATCACCTTGATCTCCAATATTATCATCAATTACTTTTTATTATTTCTCAATATCCCCTTTTTATACCTTAGATATAGCAATAGTGCAGGTACAATTTACATACCTTTCGTACATTGGGAACCAAAACACGTCAAACACAAATTAATATTTACTTAATCTATTTCTTAAAATTCCAACAATGCAATAAGTCAATTTATGTGTAAGATGGTTCTGAAATTAATTTTAATATTTGAATTGGCTTAAAAGAGTTTTAACATCAATTGTTTTAAAATTGTGCAAGTCACATTGACTCTCATATTAATTTTTTCTTTCATTCACTCCTTCCTCAACCTCCATCTATTTATAATCTGTCACATTCTTCATTATTCTTGATTTTATTTTTGTTACCATCCTAAATTAAGACAAAGCATGTTAACTTTTACCAACAATAAATAAAGATTAAATGCGTGAGTTTGTACAATTATGATCTACAGTCATTTATATTGCCAATTATCAATAGCAAACAAAATTATGATCTACATTCTTTTTTCATAAATTTTTCAATATCTCCCTTTTTATACCTTAGATATACCAATAATGTGGGTTAAATTCACATACCTTTTATACATTAGGAAGCAAACCACATGAAACAAAACTTAATATTTACTTAATCTATTTTTTAAAATTCCAACAATTCAATAAATCAATTTATGTGTAAGATGGTTTTGAAATTAATTTTAATATTAGAACTGGCTTTAAAAAGTTTTAACATCAATTGTTTTAAAATTGTACAAGTCACATTGACTCTCAAATTAATTTTTTCTTTCATTCAATCCTTCCTCAACCTTCATCTATTTATTATCTCTCACATTCTTTATGAATCTTGATTTCATTTTATTTATCATCCTAAATTAAGACTAAGTGTCACAGCTGCGAGAAAGACCGGTAGAAACAAACAGAAGAGTCGTCACTGAACGTTATTCATCCCAAAAAGAGAGAAAGGAAACGATAGAAGAAAACCTTAAAGAAAGGAGAAGACAAGGTCATCACAACCAAATCTTAGGTTCGGGAGTCAGTTACGCAAGGGGAAGATATGAGCACCCCTCACGTCCGTTGTACTCAACATAATCCATACTTGTTGTTTAATCAAAGGGTGAGTTATCTAAAATTTATTGCTAAAAGAGTGAGGGAAAAGAAAAAGGGGACTCGATAGGACATCATCATCCTATGTCTATGTTTTCCCTCGCGCAATGGAAAGGTCAGAGTCAACGTAGTTCGAGAAACTACGAGTGATAGGGGGAAGGTTGCTTGCCAAGACATCGTCGTCTTGTGCCTACGTATCCTCATCTGGTATGAGAAATTAGAGCAAATTTAGTTCGGGTAACTAAATCACATGTTGGTTAAGTGGTTTTTATGAGCGACGTTAAGTTCCCATTCCAGCAGTTAGGGTCGATGTTTGTTCGCGGTAGAACGAAAAAATAGCATACTCTTATCTGAAAGTGATTTTGAAACAAATTCCAAAGGATAAAAAGGTTTGAATTTGATTTAAGAGTTTTAGAGAAGTGAATTGAATTTGTTTGAGATTCACGTTGCACTAAAGACTATGACATAGAAGCGAATGCGTCGCATATCACCCAAAGGGTATACACTAAGCACTTTAGACAAATGAGGAGAAACCCCTCACTCATCATTTCTCACATACTTAAGGCTCGTGGCGCATAACGTTCACCATTCTTTATTAAGTGTCTTAGAGTTGTTTGAGATGAGAAGAGAAGACACAAAAGAAAACACCAAAGGGAAACTGAAAACCCTAATGTTATCATACAAGATGGTCCTAAGGTTAGGATAAAAGGGAAGTCTACCTAATGTTATCATATAAATGATGGACCTAAAGTTGAGGTCAAGAATGGACTATCCTAATTGTTATCATGCAAAGGATTGAAAGCCTAATGTCTCTCATACTCCCACCTTAATAAAAATTTAAATGGGAATAGGAATCCTAAGGGATCATGTGAACAAGCACAAGTAAACACCATAATAATCAACCATAAATGAAAACAAAAACAAGACTTAACCAAGTCTCAAGAAAAGAAAGAGAAGAAAGAAGAATGAGATGAAGGAGAAGAAGCAACACCAAGAAAACACTCATGGAAGTTCAACTCAAAAGGAAAAGCAAGCATACATCAACATCAAGAAAATGCATACATTCCAAACCATACTCAAAGATTGGAAGTAAAAATAAATTGGCAAGACAAAGCACCCAAACACACACAAATGACTTAAAGTCCAACAAGAAGTATTATCAATCATCAAGCAAAGGGAAATGAAGTCAAATGAGATGAGAAAGAAGGTAGAGCAGTAGCAACATCAACTCAATTCAAAGATTATAAAATGTGCACAAGAGTTTCAAACATACATCTTATCAATATCCAAACAAATAGCCACAACTAGCTCATGCAAAACACACTTCAAATGATCAAACATGTGAGATTAAAGTATGAAACCAAGTGAGGGCAGAAACATAATCATGTACATCAATCCATTATCAACACATGAATCACAAGAAGAAATTACAAAGATCAAGCTTAAAGTATGCATCAAGACTAATCAAGCATATGCCACAATCGCCCTTAAAGAAAAGGAAATATTCAAGCAAGACACAAGGCACAAATGATCAAGCAAGGCACACCATATCATCAAGATCATAAATAAACACAAATTATACACATCATATTCATTTCCAAGACATCATTCAAGTTCAACAAGTGTCATACTCAAAAAGTTAGACAAACACCATTCAAATCATTCATAACAAGAACCAAGTGATCATGTGAAGAGAAAGATGAGAAATGATCACACAATACACATAAAATCATGCAAATCAAAACCTCAAACATGTCATGTAAAGCATACAAGTGTTCACAAACATCCATTAGGTCACACAAGAAATCACCTCAAGGAATTAGTTCAAGAACAACCAAGGAGCAAGCTCAAAACACCATCAACTTAAGAACTCAACCATAAATTAAAAGGTAATAAAATGAAAGTGAAACCAAAGATTAAACCAAGTTAAGACAACATGATATCACATCAACAAATCATGTTAAGCTCCACTCAAGCACAAGTAGGCAAAATGGATTCAAACTAGGTCAAACCTCATGCATATACAATTTAAAACCAAATCACAACTAGGCATCAATCAAAAATAGGAAAATGACCTAATAAAATTAAAAAAGGGTTATAACTCATGTTATATCCATCAAGACAAATTATGCAAAATATCTCAACAAGATTTGTTCAAATGCATCATTAAACCGTGTCAAAAAGGCAAAGGTATCACAATAATCGAGCATGCATAGAAGGGAAAACAAAACCAATAAATAAACATCCAAGAATTGATCATCCAAACACCAAACCAGCACTCAAATAATCATCAATGAAGTGTCAAAACATGGTAAAAGTATTGAATCAAGGAGACAAATCAAAAGCATCAAGAACACAAACCCTAGCCAAGGACAAAATTGTAAAAGCACTCCATAAAGAAAAATATAAATAAAATAGGAAAATTAATTTTAAAATAAAATAAAAAATATGAAAAAATAACTTAAGAGGTCAAAGGACCATAAACATACTTTTGTGGAAATTTATCATGGTTAGAAGTAATTAAAATAAAATGACACAAAAATGATAAGAAAATAAAAATAAAATATGAAGAAATAAGGAAAGGGGGTGTTATAGCAATTATGAAAACAACATGATTTAGTTAACACACGCTATGGGCCACTAATAAGGGTGGTGTGAATAACAAAACAAAGCAATGATCCCATTCCAAATGAATTAGAAACAAACAAAAGAAAACTAAATGATGAAACACATCGTTTCAATAAAATCGTGGGCACACATCAGCGCCCAGTCACCAAACATGTATGCAAGTCAAATGGTCCACCATGCCAAATAACCAAAGCCATGCAGATGTTGAAGCCCTAGCTCCGGTCATCTTCTCAAGCGAGCCTCACCGGAGCAGATTTAAAAATGCATCAAATCTCAAAAACCTGAACACTATCTTGAAGCCTTTTTCACGCACAATCCAAATATTTCCTTAGTGTTCACTTTAAACACCTCTAAAGCAACAAAATCAAAGCAAGACTTTCACATAAAATGTTGAAACAAGCTCAAATAATCACAACAAAGATCGAAACATGGCCTACACATGGTAGGCCTTCAAATGCAACCAACATGTGTCCTAATATGCATCTAAAATGTGAGGAAAAAATTGATTAAGGTTACCTAATGAGGGAGCTCTGTTGTCCTTTTAAACACGTGCTAAGCTTCAATAAAACTTCATAGGATGATCCCTTATACTTTAAAGGTGATGAATCAGGCAATAGATCAAAGAGAACTTGAAGGAAATAATGGATTCAAAGAGAGAGAAATTTTGAAAGAAAAATGGAATTTTTGATCTTCAATCCTTGCAGCCACCAAGTCTGAGCTTCTAGGGTTTGGTATGGCTTATTGTTGCACCCTAATTTTTGACCTTAAGATCCCACCTCCTTGCTATTGAAACCACTATTGTTCAAGTAATACCCCAAATTTGTCCTACCTTTACATGATTTCTAGTGCCACTTTATTTCAAATGAATAAAATAGCACAATTGGCAAGAGGGCATGTGTAAGGAGTTGTGAGTGTGAGAGGTTGAGAGTTCGAATTTCACCTTTGTCACTTTTTGTTTTTTTATTATTTTTACTCTAATTTTTTTCTATTTTTCATTAAAAAATAACAAAAATAGTTTTTTTTTTATTATTTAACTATTATTTTCATATTTTAATTAAATTATTTTTTAAAAAATATTATTTTTTTTCCACTTTTTTCTGAATTATTCATAAAAATATCTAAAAAGTCATAAAAATAAAATATTAGAAAATAGGTTGTTCTTTTTAAATGTTTAGTATAAATAAATAGAACTTTAAGTTTATTTTAATTACTTTAAATTATGTAAGTTTTATTTAGTTTTAACTAATTATTTAATTTGGACTTTAAAATGGGCTTTAGGGATATTATTGACAATTGATAGTTAACCCTAATTTGACCCCTATATATATATTATGTTGCATTGTTGAAAAGGAGGCTGAAAAAACCTAAGAGGAGTGTCATTTACAGTTATTTCTCCTTCTTCATCTATTATTGATATAGTTTGATTTCTTCTTCCTCATCTATTACCGAAATATATATATATATATATATATATATATATATATATATATATATATATATATATATATATATATATATATATATATATATATATATATATATATATATATATATATATAAGATTACTTTTTGATCGAATTATGTCGATACGATGTTTGCACATTTGTGTGCATGACGCGTGACATTTATGTTAGTTCGATCTGGTTGCGATGGTCGCATTTTTGCGTGAGCAATACTGCATTTTGCTTAAAATTTCTTTTTCTTTGCGATAAATTTTGTTTCGTCCGATTTAGATCTGGTTGCGATGAGCGCGTTTCTGCGTTAGCAACATTGTTGGGTTATTTGGCACATTTAAAATTCCTTTTGCTTTATTATTATTATTATTATTATTATTATTATTATTATTATTATTATTATTAGTATTATCATTATTATTTATTATTATTATTATCATTATTATTATTATTATTATTATTATTTCGATAAATTTAGATCCGTACGACTTGGATCCGGTTGCGATGATCGCATTTTTTGCGTTAGCAACATTATTGTTTTAAAACATTTTAAAATTTTTTTTACTTTACGTTTTTTTATAAATTTGGATCTAGCACAATTTTTGGTCCCTTTTGCGATGATCACGTTAAGTGCAGCAAGATAGTGATGTTTTTTTATTGGTTTATGTGCGGATCTATTGTTGTGTTTCAATCTTATACGCGTCTGATGGTTTAGCAAAGCAATAATCCATTTTTTTTGCGCTTACCTATTCACGTTTTGATTCACAAATTATGATTTTATCTAATTTTATTATCTCGGTTTCTTGATCTGACTTGCGATGACCGCTAACGCGGTAGCAATTTGCTATTTTAATTTGTATTATTTTTTAATAATTCAACATCACTATCTGTCGCTACTGCGAAAATTGGCGCCGGCTGAACAGAAGAGTCGCCACCGTGCGTTATTTATCCCAAAGAGGGGAAAGGAA
Source organism: Lathyrus sativus (assembly GCA_963859935.3). Classification (NCBI taxonomy): domain Eukaryota; kingdom Viridiplantae; phylum Streptophyta; class Magnoliopsida; order Fabales; family Fabaceae; genus Lathyrus; species Lathyrus sativus. The sequence continues at coordinate 25,328,736 of OZ012736.1, forward strand.
ACGCTCGAGGTAAACCTACCGCAAAACGGGGAAAGGAATGGTCATCGCAACGAAATCCTGGATTCGGGAGTCGGTTACGCAAGGGGAAGGTATTAGCACCCCTCACGTCCGTCGTACTCGACGGGATCCACGCTTGTTTTCTGGTCGAAAAGATTGTTATTCTATCTACTCTACAGGTCTGGGGTTAAAAGAAAAGAAAATGACTCGGCAAAGTATCGCACTTTATGCCTACGTATTCTCGTCTGGAACGAGAAATCAGAGTCAACGTAGTTCGCCTACCTACGAGAAAGGAGGGGAAGGTTGCTCGCTAGGATATCGCATCTTATGCCTACGTACTTTCATACAGCATGAAAGATCAGAGCAAACGTAGTTCGGGCCACGTACGCCACAAGTCTGTCTTGATTGCTTTTATCTCCTTCTAAAAAGGGTTTTTCTGATTACTGGTCCAAGCGGACAAAAATGACGTTTTGATGAGTTCACATTCTTTTACGGAAGAAGTGTCTTTTATTATGTTTGGAACATTTATTGTGTTTTTCTGTTTGTTTTGAGAAGGAAGAGACAACACTCTAACCTATGGTTGCAAAGGGAATCAAACTAACCTAATGTTATCATGCATGGGTTAAGACCTAATGTCTATCATGCTCCTCTCTTGCACAGAGAGAAACAGAGATCCTAAGGGATAAACGGAAACAAAAACAATAGCATGTATACAATGAAGCAGTAAAATGCATGGATGCAGCAATACAAGCGAGGCAAGGGAGTCCCACTCAACCTCGAACCTAGAAAACAACAGGCAAAAGCGAACAAAATTCGCTTTCAACCTAACAGGTTAAATGGCAAACAATACAGTCCGGGAAATTCAAACAATACATCAAAAATTATAAACAGCAAAAATAAACAGCAAGCAGCAGGCTTCATCAACATCTGTCTTCAAGTCATCTTCAAACATCTACAAGCTCCAAGCAAGCATCAGTCTTCATCTTCACAGCCTTCAAGCAAGGTCTCTATCTTCAATCTCTCAGGGCTTTTCTTCAAGTCTCAATCTCCAAGATGAGAAACAGTTAAGAGGATGAACTGAAATGTTAAACAGTTAGTTGACCACCAAAGGTGGCAAACAGACTGTTAACAATATGTAGAAAGTTTCTCTTAAGAGTTCTATCTCTTAGACACTGTCACCAAGCCTTCCAAAGGAAGGGGGTGAGTGTCCTAGAGAGACTCTGTATCATAGAGAGGGATGGAGGCAAACAAGACCTTCCATGTTTGTGAATCAAGTTGCTATTCTAGAGCTCTACCTAACTCCTAGAACCTATGACCTTCAACAGCTGCCAGCAAGAGATACATCTTCATCTACTCCTGAACTGAGTCTTCATTCCTTTTGTCCTCAATGGGCTTCATCAACAAAGTCTTCAACTCAAACCCAAACCCCAAGCAGGCCCAATACCCCACACAGTCAAATAATAACCCTAGAGAGGGCACACCACACAATCAAGCAAATACAGGAAGTATACTGGTAGTAATAGTAGAATAGGGGAAGCCTAATATTTTCTAAGGGATCTATTATTTACCCATAATACCCCTATAGCCCCATACCCCAAAATTCAAACTACAACTCCTAAAAGACATGATTCATTACACCTATGTTATATCTAAACCCTAATTTTGATTCCCCTAATCACACCTAAACAAACCATCTAAAATTTAATCCTAAAATCATGAATTAAATCTGATATGAAAATTAAAGTCCTAAGTGAAGTACTCTAAAAAGAATGGGTCCAAAATATAAAAGGATCTAGCTAAACTAAAATCAACAAGATCAAGTATTAAACTAAACATCATTTAAAACCTATTTAAAAGAAAAATATACTAAAAATGCAAAAATAAAATAAAATGCTAATTTTATTATATGACAATTTTCTTAACAGAAATAAGAAAAAGATGCAAAAACAAACACTCAAAAATATGGAATTTTCAATTTGTTAGGAATTTTCAAAGTTTTTTTTAAAAAAATTGGAGGAAAATTAATAAAAGAAATGATGCATGGGGTGCAGTTAGTAACGCGCTCAGGGTATTATCCAGATGGGCCATGTATCCAGGGGTGCGCATAGCAAATGATTAGGCCCAGTTCTAAGCAAAAAATCAAGTCAGAAAATCAAAAGAAAAAAATAAACGCATGCGGTGCCAATAGCAGGAGAAATCAGTTTAATTTGAGGTTGGGCCTTGTGTGAGGGTGTGGAAAGCACTTCTGATCCATTAAGCCCACGAAGGGCACTTAAGTGAAACGGTGCGCTTAAGGAATCCAGCTTCCCTCCAAACTCAGCTTTGAATCGTGGCCGATGGATCATCATTTCAGTCAACATAGTCTTCTCAATCCAACGATCTCAGGCTTGTCTTCTTCATTAGCCTAGGGTTTCTGCAAATACCTCCATGAACACAGCTTCATGCACACTATCTTCTATCAACTCGTGCGTGCTCAATTCTTCATCAAATTCAAACATGTAAAAAGCAAAATCACTCTAATTTTCTCCCTGAATTCGCTCATATCATCAGCATCAATTCATATCACATAAATCATGAAACACGATCTCCAACTCAGAACTACTCAGAAATTTCATCACCACCAATCCACAATCTAAGTGTACTAATCTCTTCCTGACCTTTCACTGATCAATAATCACTAACAAATCAAGATTCTAACAACCTAATCATCAAGTTCTAAGTCTCAACAGAATTCGTGCTCCAATGGTAAACTCCATGAAATGCTCTCAAACTCACTGAAATTAATCATCTACCTATTCCTAACAGCTCTAACCTAATGATTCTCTATCATGCTATCTATTTTAAGCTAATTCGAAGGAAATACCAACCTGGTAAAAATCTGAAAACAGATGGAGAAATCCTTGGATTCACAGCTAGCAATGCTTAGGACTTGATCAATGGCTATGGATCTTGGTTCTATATGCAGCAACACCTGCTCAAATGCTCTTGATCTTGCAATTAAATTCTTCTTGCACTTTGGATGATGAAGTTGGTAGCACATGAATTCTTCTTCAATTCAACCAGATCTTGATGGAAACTTGCTCTATGATGAATGTAGATGATGATAGGATCAAGAACTTTGAAGAATGATGAAGATTTGATAGAGTTTTTGTGTAATTTGCAAAATTGAGGAATGAGATGTAACTATGAGTTTTCAACCAAATGAATCACCAACCAATGATTGGATCCACTCTACTCAATATATAGATGCTCATGGAACCATCTAGAACTTGTTAGAAACTTCTTGTGCACAAATCCCTTGTGTTTTGGCAAGTGTAACTTCATACATAAGCAACCAATGATATCTCTCAAACTTTGAACTAAACTCAAAAATCCACTATTGCCAATGGTCTCAAAACATTCTTTCCAATCAAAATGACCTATAATTTCATCCCATTTGGACATATTATGAAAAATCTCATTTTTAGGTCACTTTTATTCATGAAATTCACCTTTTAATTGACAAAATTTGCAACCTTGAGCTATGGACATTTGCCAACTTCCATGACCACTTTTCTAGACTCCAAATGTCATTTGGAACAACTTTTATGTTGTGAAGTTTTTCATTTGAAGCTTCCTTGTATGAGTTTTGGGCATATGCTTGAAATGACCTGTAATTCTCTAATGACCAAAATACCCTTTGCTTGCCAAGGTCATAAGTAGAGTTCCACAAATCAGATGAAGGCATACTATACCTTTCTAGAAATATAAGATCATGAGGAACAACTTTCATGTTGACCAGAAATCCATTTGAAATCTCCTTGAGGGGTAAAGGTTGCTTGGAAGACAAGTAACTTTCACAGACAGAATTTCAGATACCTCAGATGACCTGTAACTTGCAAGAACCATAACTTTAGTTATATAAATCTCCTTGATGTCTTCCACAACTCAAATTAAAGGTATTGAGATCCTCTAAAAGTTTCATGTTGTCCAAGGATCCATTTGAAGCTTGTATTTTGAATTAACTTGCTTGGAAGTTTACCCTAAACTAGGGGATTTTACACAGAAACCCTAATTTAGAAACTCCTCTTCTTCTTGATTTCTCTTGATTTCTCCTTGGCACAACACCATATCCTTATCTAAATGTCAAATGATGAACCCCACATCTCTCAAATAGACCTTGATGCCTTTCAATCAATCATTTGACCTAGGGTTGACCCAGGGTTGACCCAGATGAAACCCTAGTTGACTGTCTTCAACTGCAACTCTTGTGATCACATCAATGACTTGCCTCACTTTCAAAATGACCCTCTAGGTCCTCCATGATATCTATATACCCTCCACGGCCTCAATTCACAGCTCACAACTTCTCTGATGATCTTCAAATACCCTCAAGATAGGAGATAGATCCACTGCTTGATCCACTGACTTCTCAGATGATGACTTGGCTAAGATTGAATTTGAATAAGAATCACTTGATATGCTCATAGAGATAAGAATTGCATTTGGTCCCTTGTTGGATGACTTGCTATGCTATGCTATGCAAATGATTAGACTATGTACATGACTCCTTATGCAAATGCTAATGCAATTGAAACATAGACCAAGTGAAGTAGGTTGAGCAAATTTTAGGGTGCAACACTATCGTTATTATTGGATCTAATTTCTTGTGATAGTCTTTGCACGTTTTCGCATACGCGACTTGGAATCGCGTATTTGCCTCTTGATTTTAATCCGTGCACTTTTCGTTTCAACTTATTTTGAGTTATTTGATGTATGATGTTAATATTGTGTATATATTTTATTCTCGTTCATACTTAAATTAATTTAAAACTAGTTCTTGATTTAATCAAGCCATTTTCATACCTTGTAAGTTGATCATTCATGATCGCCATCGACCATAATCGTTAAGGTATTTCATTGCACGATAATATTAGCATAATCTCCCCCTTGATCTTAATCTTTAGGATCATAGAATTAGGTTAGTCTTTCTCTTAAAACTAGAATTTCTTTTCTTAAAAAAATCCATAAAAAATATACTTAGTTTAATTTAATTTATTTTAGTTTTAGAACTTAAGTTATTGGTTTTTTTTAACTAATTACTTGCCTTAATAAATAAATAAACTCTTTTTAAATTTTGATTAATTTAATTCATCTTTGCAATTTAATTTAATCTCTAAACGTATTTTAAACTTAGTTATGAAATACTCTAAAAAATCACAAAAATAATTAAACTCCTAATTTTCAAATCAATAATTTCACGATTGCTAATCTCTAAATCCACTTAACCATAATTCACTATCTAACTTCATTTCTCAGTTGTATCCCTTTACGTTTAATCTCTAATCACTTTTCATCGTACACATTACCTACATTTCATTACCTCGTGCTTATCAATCACATCATCGCTTTTATCCATTCGCTATTCTCCATTACCGATATTCCCCTCCAAAGGAAAGGTTCACATGCTTGACCCCCGTGTCAATGCCTTTACCCTCACCCTAGCCTTAGGATTTGAGTCCCCGTACTCACCTTTTTAGGCGTCCCGTCATGGATATACCTTCATCCTTTTCAATTTAACTTTTAACGTAGATAGGAGTCTTCACACTCCAAGTAAGCGTTTCCATATGAACACTTATTTCCCTTTGGAACTTTGACTCACAGTCAATAATTCCTTAAACCCTTTAGGGGAACTACAGATACTCTGATTCCATTCCCGTCAGGATATGTAGGCACAGGATGCGACGTCTTGGCGAGTATACTTAGGACTAACCCCTTTAGGTTCTTCTCTTTACCTTTAACCCTTAGCATTACCCTTAAGCAGATAAACCATAGCAATAAACAAACATAAAACCAAAGGTTCCTGTAGAGTACTACAGAAACTTAGGATGCTAGCACCTTCCCTAAGTTTAACCAACCCCCAAACCTTAGATCTCTCCATGCGTTGTGTTTACAATGCAAAATAGGTTTTCCTTCCTTTAACCTTTCCCTCGGATAAATCAAAGACCGGTTGCAAATGAATTAAAGATTCAAGTTAATCAATAGCTTGGTATCCAAATTTCACCGCGACAGAAATGGCGACTTCACTGGGGATAGCCTCAGTGGGTTTCCCTATCTTGTTTTATTTTGTTTGCTTATTGCTTTATATTTGCTTACTTGCTTATTTGTTCATTTGTATATTTGCTTATTTATTCTTTTGGGTTGTTATCCTTGAGTGGTGAGACAAAGTCCTACACCCGGACTTGAGAGAAATTAAGATAGGATGGTGATATATTCGACGAGGCTTATAGGGAGTTGAATCCCGACCAAGTTGACTCGACAATCCCGCTCAGTTGAGACCCTTTCGAAAATGGTTCGGTTGAACGAGTAATCGTGAAAACTTTTACTATTGTCGATTGGAGTCTATGATGCTGAGGACCGTAGTTACCTTTAACCCCACTTTGGCCTTTATTAGAACGTAGTGCAGGACTATGAGGGAGTACTCCCAAAATAGTGCTACGCGATGCTACACTCAAAAGAAGTTCTTTTGAGAATATTATTAATCACCGAGTAATTGGGAAGTTGATAATATCCGAAAGATGGGCTGATGACTTTGGGAACTGTCATACCCCAAATTTTACCCTTAGATTCCTTGATCTTTTGCATATCATATTAAGTCGGTCATCCATGCATGAGCTAACTGTTTTAACTAGTTTCTATTTGTTTGGTGAAAATAGGTTTGTTGAAGAAAGTCACAAAAGCTTTATGTGTGCCTCCAGGCCCCGCAAGTGGTGTTAAATTCCTGCTGCGTTTATTTTGTGAAGTGGATCATTATTGGTCAAGTGGAAGAGTTTGGATTTTCAGTAATTTGTTATCAATATGTTGTAACAAGGGTTAGTTTGGATAAATTACGAATCAAGTTTATACTAGAAATTATCACAGTAGAGTTCAAGGCTTACGTTCTCTTTAATTCGAATTTGATTTTATTATTTGAAGGTCCAAGTTGATGACATAAGGCATTGTGAAAATTCGAATTCGAAGATTTTTTTTATTTCCTCGGAATCCTCATTATCCAAGATAAAGGTGTTATGCCTTTAAAAGTGTTTGCACCTCTTCACAATAATTAGTCGGTGGTGACAATGTTTAATCCGGTTCTCATCTTTAAGAAAGGCGAGTCATGGCTACCGTCGGCAGCATACATCTTTTAGGAAGGATTATTGAATAAATTTGTGTTTCACCAAAAGTTCCTTTTATAAGATAACAACCTGGCAAAAGAAAGAGAGAATTCCAAGATATATTTTGACCACAAGAAGTAAATCGAATATGCAAGAAACAAAACTCAAATTCATGATGTTTTGGAATCCAAGTTTAGTAAATACAAACACTAAATTCAAGCCAAATGACTCTTACACCAGTATTTACAGTCAATAACTATCACTCTCCTAGTACAAGATTTACTATGGTGTCACAACTACAATCGCCGACGGAAACAACACGTGATGGCCGAAGCCGCAAATTGCCGAATCTTGGAAACCAAGTGGCCTATTGACCAACCATTCACATGGAACTAGTTCTTATTATTCATTCATAACCAGCTTCTAATTTGGTCCCATTGTATCGTGTAGTAACACAAATTATGCAGAGCCATATAAAAATAGTACAGCAGGTCAGTTTCCAGCTGTTGCGTTCAAAACCTATAGGAGATGACAAATACCACTTACGCCTCACGCAGTATGAGTATGCCCCACAAATGCCAACCGCGTAAACCGTAACGGCCAAAATCCGGGCTAAAAGGGCTGCAAAAGAGAACACAATCAAGTTCTGCATAAATAATGAGCGATGGCCATGATTTATTATAATATGCACCCAACACCATTTTACCTGCAAAAGAGACGGACGTCCGTAAAACTAAGGAACCTGCTGTGGTGTTTGCATTAAAAAATAGAATACGCGTTGGCTTCTCAGCATACATGATACAGCAGCAGCACATTTAAACTTGTACGAAATACGTCCACATCGTATAACAGCAACAGCCTTCAAAGTAGGATTTTCCGCAAGCCAACCTCATTCAACTAAAACATCAACAAACAATTCTTCAACCAAACCCTCCAACTCGCTCAATAGCTACCAAGAACAGACCACAAGACATCTGTTAAGGACACAAGAATCCATACTATCATTTCTCCTAAGCATAGTTAAACATAATAAATGAAGATGTTTTGAACGTATCTATACGAAATGGAAACCAAACCTCACAACAGTAAATTTTGAAGAGGGTGCGTAGTGAAATCTATCCAAAACACCAACAAATGAGTTGAAGCATCACCAATATAACGAGGTTTTATTAAAAGTACAAAAGAGCTTACTTAGGTGCGCGTCCGGTTCGTTGATGCAACCCAGAAGATGAGTAGCTACCGGTTCAAATGATGTCAAATGTTTTAGTGGCCCAACGGTCTCTGCTACGCGAGATACGTATTGCCATACCAGTTAGTGCATCCTGCGACCGTTACCAGCATCTGAACAAATAGGAGAAAGAAGTTTCAAAAGCGTGTCACGATTAATGGTAAAGACCAAGGAATGTATAAACCTTAGTTGTGAGAGTTTGAAGATTCACAGTTACCCCTTTGTCACCCAAGCCAAAGCAACGATAAGCTGAAGTAAAGGCACGCATACGGCAGACCTGCAAAACCATTAGAGAATTCGAACCAAATATTCAATTTAGTTCTGAAAGAAGGATCATATAGTATAAGACAAAGTTAGAATTCCTTACAACATGTTTACATGTTTGAGATACAAAGAGTTCAAGTACACAGAGAACTTTGATAATCTTTCTATGCTCAAAGAACACGTGTGTTGACATGAAGAACAATTGAGCTACAAATGTTGAAACCTTTCTAAAACCAGAGCATCATGTCTAAAACAATTTTGCAACAACATGAATAGGGTTTTATGATGATTATATTTTCTTTCCAAAACAAACCAAGCATGCTCCAAACAAAATCAAGCCAAAACGGAAATATGATTAATCTTAACAGCAAACACAATTGATTATATTCCCAAAAGATGGTAAACATGTTATGGCAGAAATGGAAATAATATCAAAAAATGTTAATGTACATGTTCTCCCTTTAATTCAAATAGCAATATAAAAGAAGAGAAGACTCAACAAGAAAAATAGAGGTTCACCGACTCACAATGCACTTTATAAACACAACGAAACCACAGAAAAAATTGACTCTTTGGATTGAACCATCTGGATTATGTTTCAACTTGTACACCCACTTTATTCCAATAGCTTCTTTATCATTTGGCTTTTCAACTAGCTGCCATGTGTTGTTCTTCTCAATTGCATTTATTTCTTCTTGCATCGCATTCCTCCAAACATCTTCTTTGATTGCCTCATTAAAATTTTCTGGTTCCACAACACAATAGTTTCACCTTGCATAAATATCACTCAAATCCTTCAATTTTATTAGAGTTGAGCTGGAAGATGATGAACTTGAAATTGGTGGACTTGGAGAGGATGAAGAACTTGGTGTACATGGGGTTGGTTGCTCATTTTCAATTGCTGAATTTTGTTGTAATAAAATTGTAGGGACTATTTTCTCATTCGTTTTGTCTTCTTCCTAATTCCAAGAAGCCTTCTCATCAAATACAACATCCCAACTAATTACACTTTTTTGTCTTTAAGTTGTAAAGTCTACAGCCCTTTGACATTGAACTATAGCCAATAAAGATACATCTTTCACTTGTTTCTTCTAGCTTTGTCCTCTTTTGTTTAGGAATTTGAGCATAGCAAACACACCCAATAACTTTAAGGTGGTTAACTGAAGGTGTTCTTCCATTCCAAGCTTCAAATGGAGTTTTTTTCCATACAACCTTTGTTGGCAATCTATTCAGCAAATAGACAACAATATTAACAGCCTCGGGCTAAAAGGTTTTAGGCAAACCTTTCTCAAGTAGCATAGACTTCTCCATCTCAATCACGGTTTTCTTCTTTCTTTCAGATACACCATTTTGCTGAGGTGTATAGCCAACAATGAGCTGCCTTTCAACACCTTCATTTTCACAAATTTTGTGAAATTCATTTGAGGTGTACTCCTTCCCTCTGTCACATCTCGGCATTTTTATAAACCTACAACTTTGTTTCTCAATAAAAGTTTTAAGCTACTTAAAAATTACAAAAACTTCATATTTTTGTCTCATAAAATATACTTATGTCATGCAGGTAAAATCATCGATATACAAGATAAAGTACCTATTTTTGCCATGATACAAAGTATTCATAGGGCCACACGCATCTGTGTGTACAAGTTATAACACTTTTTGGCTCTTCATGCTCCTTTCTTTGGAAATGGTTGGCGGTGGTATTTGCCAAGCATACATCTTTCACACACACACACACACACACACACACACACACACACACACACACACACACACACACACACACACACACACACCAGATTTTGCTTCAATTATTGGCAGCCCATGCACCATCTTCTTTTGATAAAGCAACTTGAGACTATTGTAGTTCAAGTGCCCAAGTCTCTTGTGCCACAAACAAGAGTCATTATCTTCTCTAGCCATCATGCTAAAAATTTTCTCATAATTAAGAGAAAGTGGAAAGCTTCTATTGCTAGTCATTTTTACAACAACAAAACTTCTTCTTTTTGAATCAAAAACTCTGCACTCTCGATTTTCAAAATTTAGAGAATAGCCATGCTCCAAAATCTGTCAAATGCTTAGCAAGTTCTCATCTAACTCTAGCACGTAAATAGTGTCATAAATGACTTTGATTCCTTGTTTTATTGTAACTCCAATGTTGCCTTTTCGTTTTACTTCAACATGTTCTCCATCGTTAGAATCAATGTTGATAAAAGCTTCTTTCTTTCCGGTCGGTCATATGATTGCTACAACCGCTATCCAAATACCATACATTTTTATCTTCTTGGAATGCTTTTTGACAAGAAAAAAAAATTACCTACATCATTTTCTCCTCCTGCAAATGAAGCATGTTATTGATTGGCAAAACGATAATTCTTTTGAATGTGCCAGAATCTCTTGCAATTGTGATATTGTGGTTTGCCCTTGTTCCAACAATCCTTCTCGTCATGGGTGCTACTCTTACAAATTTTGAACCATTTATTTGATGCTCCTTCATGCCATCTTTCTCCATTCGTGCCTCTTCCTCTTCCTCGTGAGTTTCTTCTCGTGCCTCTGCCTCTTCCAAATTTTCCACCTCTAGAAGACTCGCCTCTATTTTGTATTGGGGGTTTATTTTCACCATTGTTGGGCTGAATGTTGGGTTTAGATTTAAAGGCACTCTCAACTGATTTTTCAGAGTGCCTTAATAATCTTTGCTCATAGGACCACAAAGACCCCATCAACTCTTGAACCGACATAGTTGAAAGGTCCTTAGTCTCTTCCAAGATCTCATCCAGAACAGACAGGATGCCTGCTCTGATACCAATTGAAATTCTGGTATGCAGATCACATGTGTTCCAAGAACATTGATCTCTGCTCAACAAGGATGAGGGTAGATCATGGCCAATTTAAATTTCTTTAAATTGTCCCAATGTCATGACCAATGTCACAACCTCTGTTTTGACATCTGTAGTCTGTCATACTATTTATCTAACAATTGAAAGTACAGAGTTGTAAATGCAGAAAGATAAATAACACAGTAATTGTTCACCCAGTTCGGTATCAACAACACCTACATCTGGAGGCTACCAAGCCAGGGAGGAAACTCACTATTAGTAGAATCAATTCAAAGTCAAAGCTCCAGTTTGCATTTCTCACTTAATCTCTACCCAATGACACTTCAGACTAGAGACACTCTAGTACCTGAGTATACCCACTCACTCCCCCTCAATCACACAACAGTGATATCAAACAATTACAGAAATCAGTATGAAGAGACACTTCATACACACCTTGATCTTGCTTCACAACTTTGATCAAGGAACTCACACACTCTTGCTTCACAGCTTTGAGTGAAACACAACCTAGAATCTACCTAACCAATGCAATCATCAACTAGACAATTGCTTGGATTACAAGTATTTCTAAACAGATTTTACACGTGAAGACTAGCCTTCTTCACTTACAAATATTTCTACCTCAATGTATCAAAAGATACAAAGGGTGACTTACACACAAGGGACTCTCCAACCCTAGACCTTTATTTTACACTCTGGTTTTTCTTGATGTGAATGATTGCTTTCTTCTGCTTCTGCTCCTCCTTTTATAGCTATGCAGACTAGGCTTGGGCTGCTCCAAAGTAACAAACATTAGTTTTAACAAAGTAAAACTAATTTCCACAATTCAAGGTGCTGTCAAATTAGGTCACTGCCTAGAATCGCGTTTGAGATAACTCAGGAGTCATAACAGGTTTCCTGATATTTAGCCTGAGATATATCAGGTATCATAACAGAAAAACAAACCCAACCCGTCTGATGTCATGCGATCAATGTCATGACATTCAGTATGACATTCAACTTTTACTCACTCTTAGCTAACCAGCTTGCACTGCTGCACACTTCTGCAGAATCTTCTTCATGACAGTAGAAACAAATGCTTTATAGTTCCCTAAAAAGTATCAATGATCCTTTTTGTGAACACCCATTAAATCTGCACTTTATTTCTAACAAATCTCTCTGGCCTGTACATACTGATGTGGAATATCAAACAGGACCAAACCACTTCTGTCAAGAGATATAACATAGCATCCCCTGCTGTACCAGACATGATGTCATACGATCAATGTCATGACATTCAGTATGACATTCATGGCAACAGTTCTGTCATCAACTCCTTCTGCATCCATGACAGCAGTTCATCCATGACAGCAGTTCTGTCATCTGCTCTTGTTAGCTCCTGCTGCACATAGCTCCTGCTGCACCAGATGTCAACACATGACATCAGTTCTGTTATCAGCTCCTGCTAGCTCCTGCTGCACCACTACTCCTGTTGTTTCTCACACATGACAGTAGTTCTGTCATGACAACAGATGGATGTCGTGATGGATGTCACGACATTCAGCATGACATTCTTATTAAAACACTCCACAACAGTTCTGTCACCACAACAGATGGAGATGTTATAGTATCCTGCTTCACATCAGTGCAAGATCATGTTTTACCAAAATTTAGCCAATCCTAGAACCATAGAACCATGGTACTAACAGTTTGAGAACAAGTAATTCTTGACTTTTGTAGAAGATCAATGGAACTTTTTTCATGTACCGGGAAAGAAGGCCTTCATATTGAAAGAAAAATTCAAACTTCTAAGGGCCAGTTTGAAGACATGGAACAAGGAAGTATTTTGACACATTGATCTCAAGATTGATTTGGCAGTGGAAGATATTAATACTCTTGATAGTATCATTGATGTTCACTCTTCTATGAACATTATATAGGATATAAATGAGGCACACGAGAAGATATGGAGTAACTTGCACCTGAAGGAAAGCCTACTAAAACAAAAGTCTAGGCAAAAATGGATCAAAGAAGGTGATTTATACACAAGATACTTTCATAGTATGGTGAATGCAAGAAGAATGAGGAATATCATTATGGCACTGGTTACAAATAGTGGGAGGGTGGAGGATGTCAACTTGGTGAAAGCTGCTGCTAAGGAGCATTTTCAACTTAGATTCACTGAACAAGGTGGTGCTAGACCAACATTGGATGGTATAAACTTTAATACTTTGACTGATGATGACAGATTTTACCTTGAAGAAGAATTCACAATGGATGAAATCAATAGTGTAGTTTGAGAGTGTGGAAGTGATAAAAGCCATAGGCCTAATGGGTTTAACATCACATTCCTGAAAAATTGTTGGGATGTTTTAGGTGAGGATATCATAGAAGCTACTCAAGAATTTCATTCCATTGTTATCCTTCCAAAAGCCATAACTGCTTCTTTCTTGACTCTCATTCCCGAAATCCATAATTGATTCAAGATTTCAGACCAATATGTTTAATTGGTTGCATATACAAAATAGTGGCAAAAATTTTGGCTAACAGAATTAAGAAAATCATTGGAGGATTGGTGTTCAAATCACAAACTGGCTTCATACCTGGAAGACAAATTCTAGATGAAGTAATGGTCACTAATGAAGTTATAGATTTTTCCAGGATAAGGAAAAAATAATTTTTGTTATTCAAAGTTGGCTTTGCTCATGCCTATGACAATGTGTGTTGGGACTTCTTGAAATATATGCTTGGCAGGATGTGATTTGGAAGCAAATGATTAAGTTAGATGGATGGTGGTGTCTTCAATAGCAATATGTCCATTCTTGTCAATGGAAGCCCAACATCAGATTTTGCAATTTCCAAAGGTTTGAGACAGGGTGACCCCTTATCTCCATTTTTGTTTGCCATTGTTGCTGAAGGACTAGCTGGTCCCATGAAGAGGGCTGTAGATATCAATATGTTTAGGGACTTCAGGATGTATGATGAAAATTGTGGAACTTCCTTTAGTCTGTTACAGTTTGCATATGACACAGTTATCATTGGAGATAGATCTTGGAATAATTTGTGGGTCATAAAATCAATTTTGAGAGGATTTGAGATGGTTTATGGCCTAAGGATCAATATGAACAAAAGCAAACTTTATGGCATTGGTTTATCTCAACATTCCTTGTTAGCTGCCTCTAACTTTCTCTTTTATAGCATTGATAAGACTCCTTTTAAATTCTTGGGCTAAAAGGTTTTAGGCAAACCTTTCTCAAGTAGCATAGACTTCTCCATCTCAATCACGGTTTGCTTCTTTCTTTCAGATACACCATTTTGCTGAGGTGTATAGCCAACAATGAGCTGCCTTTCAACACCTTCATTTTCACAAATTTTGTGAAATTCATTTGAGGTGTACTCCTTCCCTCTGTCACTTCTCAGCATTTTTATAAACCTACAACTTTGTTTCTCAATAAAAGTTTTAAACTACTTAAAAATTACAAAAACTTCATATTTTTGTCTCATAAAATATACTTATGTCATGCAGGTAAAATCATCGATATACAAGATAAAGTACCTATTTTTGCCATGATACAAAGTATTCATAGGGCCACACGCATCTGTGTGTACAAGTTATAACACTTTTTTGGCTCTTCATGCTCCTTTCTTTGGAAATGGTTGGCGGTGGTGTTTGCCAAGCATACATCTTTCACACACACACACACACACACACGCACACACACACACACACACACACACACACACACGCGCACGCGCGCGTACACACACACACACACACACACACACACACACACACACACACACACACACACACACACACACACCAGATTTTGCTTCAATTATTGGCAGCCCATGCACCATCTTCTTTTGATAAAGCAACTTGAGACTATTGTAGTTCAAGTGCCCAAGTCTCTTGTGCCACAAATAAGAGTCATTATCTTCTCTAGCCATCATGCTAAAAATTTTCTCATAATTAAGAGAAAGTGGAAAGCTTCTATTGCTAGTCATTTTTACAACAACAAAACTTCTTCTTTTTGAATCAAAAACTCTGCACTCTCGATTTTCAAAATTTAGAGAATAGCCATGCTCCAAAATCTGTCAAATGCTTAGCAAGTTCTCATCTAACTCTAGCACGTAAATAGTGTCATAAATGACTTTGATTCCTTGTTTTATTGTAACTCCAATGTTGCCTTTTCGTTTTACTTCAACATGTTCTCCATCGTTAGAATCAATGTTGATAAAAGCTTCTTTCTTTCCGGTCGGTCATATGATTGCTACAACCGCTATCCAAATACCATACATTTTTATCTTCTTGGAATGCTTTTTGACAAGAAAAAAATAATTACCTACATCATTTTCTCCTCCTGCAAATGAAGCATGTTATTGATTGGCAAAACGATAATTCTTTTGAATGTGCCAGAATCTCTTGCAATTGTGATATTGTGGTTTGCCCTTGTTCCAACAATCCTTCTCGTCATGGGTGCTACTCTTACAAATTTTGAACCATTTATTTGATGCTCCTTCATGCCATCTTCCTCCATTCGTGCCTCTTCCTCTTCCTCGTGAGTTTCTTCTCGTGCCTCTGCCTCTTCCAAATTTTCCACCTCTAGAAGACTCGCCTCTATTTTGTATTGGGGGTTTATTTTCACCATTGTTGGGTTGAATGTTGGGTTTAGATTTAAAGGCACTCTCAACTGATTTTTCAGAGTGCCTTAATAATCTTTGCTCATAGGACCACAAAGACCCCATCAACTCTTGAACCGACATAGTTGAAAGGTCCTTAGTCTCTTCTATAACAGCCACTATGGGGTCAAATTTTTCTGGCAAACTAATCAAAATTTTATCAACAATTTTGCGATCATCTATTGTATCTCCATGTGACTTCATTTGATTCACCAATTCAGAGAGTTTACTAAAGTATTCATTCAAACTCTCATTCTCTTTCATTCTTTCATTTTCATAGTCTTTCTTAAGAGATTGAAGTTTCATAGTTCTCACCTTCGAGTCTCCTTCAAACCCTTGTTGTAGAATATTCCATGCTTCCTTTGATGTTTTTGCTCTTATAACCCTTGGGAAAATGGATATAGAGACTTCTCTTTGAATCATTCTGAAAACTCTAGCATCTGTGATCTTCTTCTTCTTCTTCTTCAACTCTTCAAGTCGTTGGCTTAATTCTTCAGCCTTTTCTTTTGATTCTCCAGCCTCTGTTGGTGTTGGTTCTTCATACCCGTTTTGGACGAACTCAAAGACATCCAAAGAGGTGAATAGAGTCTCCATTTTAACAACCCAAAAATCATAATTCTCTCCTTCAAACAAATGAACTTTAACATTGTTATATGTTGTGGAAGAGTTGCTTGTGGAAGCCATTTTTTTGTTGCTTTTGCTGCAGCTGCAAGGATCTGCAGCTCTGATACCACATTGTTGATGATATTCTAGAGGTGGTATGTGATAAAATATAATGTTGCAGAATTTAGAGTAAGAAAATATTTTTGGTGACTTTTTATACTAAACTTCCACGGGTGGAAGTTATACTTTAAAATACTTTGATTTTATTGAATTCACTGTACACTCTTTTTTTTTTCTTTTTCTTCCTTGCTTACAACTTAGCATTACAAAGCCTTTATATAAACTTGAAAGAAACTGATAGAGAATACAATAAGTTGGTAATCAAGATAAAGATTCTTTGGTTTTCTCAATCTTAATAATACAACTCTACCATAAATCTAAATAAAGACAATAATTATAATGTGGTGATTACAATTCTCTCATAATGCTCACTAAAGATAGTGGTGGTTATAACACATTAATTTTAACAAATTCAAATCAAAGATCAAAAATCAAATAAGATTTGACATTATAAATTCGGATACATTTAATTATTTATTATAGATGTCAAAATAATGTGAAAAATATAATATCAAGATTCAAATATAAAATTTTACAAACATTATCTATAAAAATTAATTTAAGAAATAAACTCTAACTTCCGTGATATACTTAGTTACTAATTATCAAAGAAAAAATGATTAAGTACTTAATTTTAAAAGTTAACTCCAAACTAAAAGCAAACTGAAACCTTTCAAAATATTAAATATATTATTCAATGTCTTTAAATTATTTTTCATTTTTTTATAATTAATTTTAAAATAATTAATTTTGCTACCAACTTTGGACAACATGGAAATTTTAAACTCTGCTCTATCAGGATCTATGGAGAAAATTTTTCGGTGTAGAATTTGGTTTGCGGTTCTTTGGTCTATTTGGAGGATTCGAAACAACATTATTTTTAGAGGTGATTTGTTAAATTTTAAATCTTTATTGTATCATATTCAATCTCTCCTTCAGGATTGGAGAGAACTTGGATAGTTTTCTGTCTTCTGTTTGAGATTCTGTTTTTTTTTCCTCTTTGTTCTCCTTTGTATTGGGTTGGACACCCCTAGTGTCCTCTTCAGTATAATTTTTGTTTATAAAAATAAAAAAACATTTTTCAACGTATTTTAAAATTTACTTTTCAACTCATTTTCTATTCTTAATTTACTTAAAAGTTATTTACGTTTCTATGTTTTAAAATGGACGTCATTTGACTTTCAAGTCGATTTAATTCAATCATGTTTTACATTTAAGTACTTAACTTTAAAAATTGACCTTAATATCTTTTGAACCAATTTCAACTTTAAGATTTAAATTTAATTTGTACAAAATTTCAAAATTATTCTACATATGTGAGTATCTTTTAACTTGTTCGGACTTCCATAATTACACAAGTTAAACTTTTATTTGCATTTTAAACTTTATTTACTTTCTTTAAAATATAATACATGTAAAATGAAAGGTTTTTTTACAAAATTTGATGTGTGGTGTGTCGTTAAATAAAAGTTGCTCATATCTTTTTACTTTAATTATATTATCTAGAAGAAAAATATATAGACATTATTCATTTCACATCACGTTTTATTCCTTCATTCTGACGAAATTTCAAAAATATCTTTAAAATTTGGATTTCAATCTCCATACGCATTAAATATATAACAAACTTTCTTTGAAGCATGTCAAATCTAAATTAAAAATAGATATGAATATTGAAATCTGAATTAAAAACTTACAAATTTTGAAACTCTTATGCGTCTCAACATACCACAACAAAACTCAAACTCAAAACTATGAAAAATGTTAAAGGGTTAGCCCATATTTTAATCTTCAGATTAACCTTTTAGAGGTTGAAATTATCATGCGTTCATTTAAGTATTCATGCTTATTACTTTCCCTCTTCCTTCTCTTTCATTTCATGAAATTTGAACTCAAGTGAAAATAAAGTTCACCATTGTCTACTCATGCATCAACATTTTTCAATCTTTCTCACAACATTTACTCCAATACATCCAGGCTTAACACATTTGTCATGTTCTAATCCACTACATTCAAGCTTAGCACATTTGTCAAGTTCTAAGATGTTACATTCAAGCAAAGATCTTCCATCTCTCGCAATTGGTAAGTTTCTCAATTCCTTACTTTTTTTTATTTGTGATGCAGGCATTTCCTACATTATGTAATTCAAGCCAAGATCATTCAACTCTCGAGATTTTGAAATTTTAAGCTTAGGGTTTGTAATGCAGACTATGTTTCTGATTATGTGCAGTCCGAATTTTGAAATTTGGACCCTTAGTCCAAATAACAAAATTTAGATTTCTTTGTTTTACGTTTTGTTTTTAAAATGCGTTTGCTAATTAATTTTTTTCTGCTTGTTTAATTATGAAATGAATTTTCTTGTTTGAGTATAGGAAAAATGGTTGACAACTAACAATTGTTGAGACATGATAGAGTAACCCAACATTCTTCAGTCTGCATGGAGAAAACTAGACACTCGCAAGCTATGGTTGGAGAATCATCGTTTGCTGCTAAGGGATCTTCTTTCCGAGGTCATGCATCTCTGTCTCATTAAGAAACCCATGTTTCTCTAGTAAATGCTTCTATACTTGATGTTTAACCTAATGTTGGTGTACATTCTTCTAAAAGGCCCCTCATACCTTTCACTACTTCCTTTATATGCACACTATGCTGCTAGGAATGTGCAGGAGTGAGAGGTAACAAAAATAAGTAGGAAGATTATTAGATCACTCTAGAATAAGTAGACATAAGGCATTAGACCTGATGATGACATATTTAGGAGCTGGTCCAAGTGATTCCCAACAACAAATAAATAACACTAGAAGATGTCATACTATATTATCTTTCCTTATGAAATGTGGTTATGGATGTTGCGAGTGATGATGCATGAGTTGCATATAATGGAGTATGTGCATTGAGGTCATACTTCATGGTTTTGGTTGACACAATTATTTTTGTGAACAAAAGTGTGACCTATGATAAGATTGTCTATATTATATACTTCACTGACTTGGACAAGATTCATGAGTACAACTAGAGGGCATCTTGTTTGGTGTACCTGTACTCCAAATTAATTGAAGGTAGCCAATGGAAGACAAGCCAATTGACAGGAAACAACTCTATATTTACGCTAATGTTTTCACCCTTATTGATATTAATTTCATAATATATGTGCTAGATTGTTACTGATATTTCATCTAAATCATTTTAAGGCATGGATCCACCATCATTTTCTATGTCTCTTAGGCTAGGAATATGTTGAATACTACTATGAGAAATTTTCACGTGCTTTCTCCATTTTCTCATTCACAGGGAATTAGGCTGACCACATTGTGTCGGATAACATCTGTTTCACACCATAGAACGAGTAATGTCATACACATCCCTTTGAGGTTATATCCTGGTACTCTGGATGGTTGTCTTGTGGGTCTCGACTTATGTATCTACATCTATCTAAGCGAGTATTGCGATAGTTCGGGTATCTATAGGGTATACCTAGGGATCCCATAGGTGTTGTTTCTTCCTCTATTCTTCACATATATATTGATGGGATATTTTCAGATATGGATGAGCATCAAGAGACACTAGAAACAAGCGAGGATGTACCATGTCATGAATGTATTGTCGATATGTTACTGTTTTATTGTTATTTGAAGAGAGAGACCATATCTAGAGGCGAGTTTTAGGGGAGCACTTCTCAAATGGTCACACATTGCAATATAAGAGGTAGAGGAGGAACATTGGCATTAGATATACCCAATAGTGATATTTAAATTTGTATTTTGATATTAGCATTTTAAAAACTTATATGTTTCATTGTATTTTTCGAACGACTGATGTAAGGTTTATCAACTTTTTATTTGACAATTTGATCTTATTAATAATTATTAATGTGTATGATTTATTGTGAGTATGATTTACAAATGAATTATAATGTATGGTTTATTAATAATGAAAAATTCCTTTAAATTTACTGTCAAAAGGTATAAATATTATCTTAGAATTTGTCCGAATTTTGAAATCCAAACATTCTTTTAGAAAAATGAATTGTCTATTTAATAAAATAATTTTATTGTAAAACAGATATGTCAGAATTTTAAATTCCAAACGATGCGACTGACATTTTCAAATTTGTGTCAGTACTATAATATATAGTATAGTGAACACCGCCCAATCTATATTCAGGGCAAGCCCAGGTTTGGCCCAAAGTATACAGTTGCATCCCTCAAATATTACCTTTGTTTTCCAGTCTTTTATGCTCTTTGTTTCCCTCAATATTTTGATTTGCACCCTCTCTTCTTCCTTTTACAACACAAGAAATATTTTGATTTGTAGCATATTGTTTCTTTTTAATTATATTTTTATTTTTAATGAATTGTATCATAAACTCAAACGCAAAAACTGAGATGAGTAGGACTAAAACCCATGACCCTTTTCTTTAAAATGGATAATAAGCTGCTAAATGAGCACGGTCAAATGTCAATTTAGTATATAAATTATTATTTAATTTATAATTTTGTTATAATTAATGTTGATAATATAAAGATATGTATATGACTTATACAATGTAGAATGTTTGTGAGATCTATTATTTAGTATGGATAAATTAAAATTTTATAATTATAAATATGTTAAATACCATTGAAATATTAATTATTAACCGAAAAATATTGCAAGAGATCTAGCTAAAAACCAACCCTTCGTGTGGCAGGCAAGCCAGAAAGGCATGTCTGGAATCAATTACAAAAAGGTTCAACATAGGCCATGTTTGGTGTTTGCATGCCTATTAAAATTTGTGATGCTCGTGATATGATATTGTTTTTTTTAAGTGTTATCTTTTGAATAATTTTTTTTAAAATAATATTAAATATATTTTTGTTAAAATTATTCTTAAATGATTATTATGGAAAAAAAATTAATAAATAATTAAAGATATTATAGAGAAAAAAAAATTATTATGTAAAAAGTAACAATATTAATTTGGAATATTAGTTTTACGGCTAAAAAGTTAAAAGATGGTATTTAAAAATAAATTGAGGAAATAAATGTGCTTATTATTTTGGAAATATATATATATATATATATATATATATATATATATATATATATATATATATATATATATATATATATATATATATATATATATATATATATATATATATATATATATATATATATATATATATATATATATATATATATATATATATATATATATATATATATATATATATATATATATATATTATAATATTTCACTGTTTACTGTATTGGTGAACACTAAAACATGGTGTAGGTGTAAGAATTGGGTGGAAGAATATATATATATATATATATATATATATATATATATATATATATATATATATATATATATATATATATATATATATATATATATATATATATATATATATATATATATATATATATATATAAAATATATCCCACATAATCACGTGAACACAATAAAGAAATTATGAAATTTTGTATTTTGTCTTGGCATTTTCTTCAAAAATGACAACTCCATGCTTGTGTGTCTTTTATTTTCACCATGTTGGGTATTTTGATACATGCATTGATTACCCTAAATGTAACAAAGCACGTGAAAAAAAAATCATGTTTGGGTAGTTGACTATAAACACATTTATGACTTTTACAACATGTTTGATGTTTCTATTTATACACTATGAAACTGTGTTTAGTCTAAAAAGATTGTAGATATTCATTGCTAAATGTTTACTTTGAGTGCTAATATGATAAATCAAATTCTTACTATACGATGATGTAACTGTTTCATTGTTTCCAATTTCGCATGTAAATAGGATGCACATGCAAGGTTAATTTTTATAATCAATCCATAATCATAAATAATCTATATATTATATTTCATTGTTTCCAATTTCGCATGTAAATAGGATGTTCATGCAAGGTTAATTTTTATAATCAATCTATAATCATAAATAATCTATATATTATAAGCGGTTTTTAAAATTAATTATCATAACCAATTTTTATTTTTGTAAAATGGTTATAAACTAGTTATTAATGAGTTATATCCATAACCAATTTTATAATTAGTTTTGATTTAATTTTATTTTAAAATAATTTTTTTAGAAAAACTTTTATTAATTTTTTTTTTTGAAAAAAATATATTTTTTTATTTTCAAAAAAATCATTTTTTTAGTTTTTGAAAATTTAAAAAATGTATATATTTTTTTTCAAAAAAATATAATTTAAAAAATGTATATTTTTTTTCAAAAAAATGTATATTTTTTTTCAAAAAAATATAATTTAAAAAAAAATATTTTTATAAAAAAGTTGACTAATTTGATTTTTATTTTAGATATGGATGTTCAAATTATGGATTTGGTTAAAACCATATTAACAATATATCCAAAATATGAATTTGGTTAAAATCATACTAATAATTAACTGTTTTTTAATAACTGGATTTAGATATGGATAATTTAAATAACCGGTTTATTTGATCACTCTTATATGTAAGTTAAAACCATATTAACAATATATCCAAACTATGGATTTGGTTAAAACCATACTAATAATTAACTGGTTTTTAATAACTGGATTTAGATATGGATATGAATAATTTAAATAACTGATTTATTTGCGTACCCTATATGCAAGTCAAGATGCTAGAATTTGAGTGAACCTTATAGGAATAAAAACCAATGGTTTTCTTCATAATTAAATGAAACATCATATACCATTTTTAATTACTAACACAACTCTACACTCTCTTAGCCAACAAATAAATGATAGTAATTATAAAATGATGAACATAATAGACCACCAGATAATCAATGATTATCGTGTTTAATCCCATTCATTGAAAATTCTACCACAACATATAAAACACTAGCCATGCAAATGGGTTAGAATTGTTGACGATTTAGATGTGTCGAATAATGGTGTTAATTTTAAGGAATCAATCAAAAATGATATTCCACATATAATTTCAAACCCACAACCTATTTGAGAACCATATAACAATCCTTAAATATGGTTATGGCGAATGGAAACCAAAATGCAAAGAATCTATTTCTCCAAATAAGACATAATGTTAGGGGAACCAATGAATGAGAAACCTAGATTAATATCATAGGTTTAATTCAAAGAAAAGAAAAGGTAATGACTCGATTAATGTTACATCAGTAGAGTTGGAAAAATGAAAGTTAGGTGAATGAGTATGAATCCATAACGTTATTACTGCAAATGGTTTCTAAATTATGATATTTGAAAGAAAATGGTTAGGAAACAATTTAGAGGCATTTCACAATTGGGGGTCTACCCAGGAAAATTGAAAAACTAAAACTTAAAAGGGACTAACCGAAGAAAAAGTAATGTTTTTTTCTAAAGGTTAAAGGTACCTATGTATATCGTTAGAGGTATTGAGATATTAGATATAATCTAACTTGTATTATGTGGTTCAAGTTCAAAGCTAATTAGAATTTAGAGTTTGTTATTTAGTTTGTTATTTTAGTGTATATAAATAGATATTTTGTAATTCAGTTTTATTAATTCAATAATATCAATTCTTATTTATCTATGTTCTCTCTTTCTCTCCTCACTAAAAGTGTCTCACGTACTAAGAAATTGGTATCTAGAGCTCCGGTTAGATTCTTGATGGTGTTTTCAAGAATCAAACGTCAGAGATCGTGTTTCAAGGATCGTGGGTTATTGTTGATCAATCGCTGTAAAGATGAATGGTAACGGAAATTTACTAAACTCTCTTCAAACTCTTGACGGAAAAAAATAACTCCGATGGAGAAAACAGATGCAATCTCTATTTGACTTTCATGAAACCTTAGAAGTGGTTACGAATGACATTCCGCTCACAAGGAGGCCAAGAAGAAGGATTGCAAGGCATCATTCTACATCCAATTGGCGGTTGATGCGGCTAATTTCGACAAAATCGCTTATGTTGAATCGGCGAATGAGGCCTAAGACATTCTAGTCAAGTACTATGAAGGAGGCGAGAAAGTTAAGGCTGTCAAGACGCAAACTTTGTGACGCCAATATGAATTGTTGTCAATGAGAGAAGATGAAAAGATTGCAGGTTATGTGTCGAAGGTGCAGAAACTCGTCCATCTCATGAAAGGTTATGGTGAAATCCTAACTATAAGATGATAGTTGAGAAGGTAATGTGTATGTTGACCTCTCACTTTGATCACGTTATCGTAGCTATTCAAGAGTCTAAAAATCTTGAAACCCTAAAACTGGAAGATTTGGTTGGTTCGTTGGAAGCGCATGAGATTAGGATTGTCAAAAGGAAAGGAGTTCAAGACTCAATACAAGCACTACAAGCTCAATCGTGGAAGAAGAATGGTGGTTCCAACAATTTCAAAGACAAAATCGACAAGACTCAAGGCAAGAAGTATTGGTCGAATCCTCACAAGAATAAGATCGATGATAGAACTTCTGAATCCTCGAAGAGAGAAGAAGGAAATCCTTATTAGAAAGACAAAGTAGAGAAAAAAATGTGTGTAGTGTTATAACTGTGAAACTGGGGTCACTTGGCCAAATATTGTTGGTACAGAAAAAACAATGGTCCGACAAAAGACAAGGACAAAAGAGAAAACATTGCACGTCAAGATTCAGATGATTATGATGATATGGTGGTTATGGTTGCAGTTCCTCGACTCAGGCTGCTCGAATCACATGACTGGTCAAAAAGTATGGTTAGTAGGTTTTGACAAGTCGAAGACGAGCAAGGTAAAACTTGCTAATAATAGCTTATTGCAAGCAGAAGGTACTGGAAACATAGTTATTCAAGAGAGTAATGAAGCAAAAGCCTTGATCAAAGATGTACTCTATGTCATTGGAATGAAGTGCAATCTACTAAGTGTTGGACAACTGGTCGAAAATGGGTTCTTAGTGGTTATGAAAGATGGAGCCTCATAACTTTTCGACATCCAGAATAACCTGGTCTTGAAATCTCCTCTGTCGAAGAATAGAATATTTAAGACCATGATCAGTTCGACTGAGGTACAATGTCTAAAAACAGTTGTCGACCATAAGAATAGTTGGTTGTGGCATCTAAGGTTTGGCCATCTGAACTTTAGATCGCTAAATCAACTCATAGCTCAAGATATGATAACTAGTATACCAAGCCTTGAGATGCCCGACAAACTCTGTGAAGGTTATCTAGTTAGAAAGCAGTCCAGGAAGTCTTTCGTTTCGACTATGCCAATGAGATCATCTTGCATACTCGAAGTTGTACATTCAGATGCATGTGGTCCTTTTGAAGAGCATACCATTGGTGGAAACATGTATTTTGCCTAATTTGTCTATGAGTACAGTCGAAAGATTTGAATCTATATGATCAAATGAAAGGACGAAGTATTTGAAATCTTTAAGAGATTTAAGATACTTGTCAAAAACCAGGGTGAAAAGAAAATTAAAGTTCTGCAAACAGAAGGAAGTGACGAATACACATCCAAGATATTTTAAGTATTCTATGCAAAACATGGTATTGATCATGAGATAACTGCTCCTTATACTCCTCAACATAATGGAATAGCAGAAAGAAGAAACATGACCATATTGGACATGGCGAGATGCATGCTGAAGCATAAGAATTTTCCAAAATCTTTATGGGGTGAAGTTGTTTCGACTACTATTTATATTCTGAATAGATGCCCTACCACGAAGCTAAAGAACAAGGTTCCTGAAGAAGTTTGGAGTGACAAACGACCATCAGTGAGTCATCTAAAGGTGTTATGCTCTATTTTCTACAAGCATATTCCTGATGCTAGGAGAAGGAAGCTTGATAATAAGAGTGAACCTATGATTCTGGTAGGATATCATAAGACTGGAGCATACAGGTTGTTCAATCCAATTAATCAGAAGATTGTAATGATTGGAGACATTGTGATTGATGAAAATTCTTACTGGGATTGGAATTCTAGTAATGCAATTGACAAGCCACTGATGAGCTATGATTTTGATGAAACAAGTAATGATGTCGAAGTCAAAGACATTGTTGATACTCCATTCGAAGAAGAAGTCAAACCAGTTACTGACACGCTTGACACAATCGAATTCGAAGTGGATATGGCTGGCATAAGTCAGAGACCTTAACGAACTAGAGCTCGTCCAACAAGACCTCAAGGCTATGAAGTGGTTGGTGATGATAAAGTCACAATAGATGTGGAACTAGTTCATTTTGCTTTACTTGTAGGTATTGAACCAATCAACTATATTGAAACCTTCAAATATAAACAAAGGAAGTCTACTATGGACGAAGAGTTACAAGCAATTGAAAGAAACAACAGACGGGAGTTGGTGAAATTTCCAGCTCATACAAAAACTATCAAAGTAAAGTGGGTGTTCAAGCTGAAGCACAATGCTTATGGGTTGATAGCAAGGCATAAGGAGAGATTGGTAGCTCGAGGATTTCTCTAGAGAGCCGGACTTGACTACTCTTAAGTATTTGCACCTGTTGCAAGATTGAAAACTATTCGACTAGTGGTGGCCTTGCATGAAAGCAAGACTGGTCAATATTTCACTTAGATGTGAAATCGGCATTTTTGAATGGACTTTTAGATAAAGAGGTGTATGTCACACAATCTCCTGGGTTTGTGATTTAGGAGGAAGTAAGTAAAGTATACAAGTTGCGCAAAGCGCTCTATGGTCTCAAGCATGCACCTAGGGCATGGAAGAAGAAGATCGAATCATACTTGGTTGAATTGGAATTCATAAAATGAAAATCTAATTATGGTGTCTATGTTCAGGTTATGGCACAAGATATAACAATAATCTGCTTATATGTCGATGACTTTCTAGTAACTAGAAATAGCTTGAAGAACTTGTCGAAGTTCATAGAGCTGGTGATGAAGAAATTGAAATGTCGAATCTGGGAAAGTTGTCATACTTCCTAGGCATGGAATTTCAAATGTCGAAGTAAGGCATGGTGCTACATTAAAGAAAGTATGTCAAAAAGATAATCAAGAGATTCAAAATGGATGATTTGACTCATGCATCTTCGCCTATCAAACCAAACTTAAAGTTGGAGAAGCATGGAGAGGAAGACAAAGTCGATGCAAATTTGTTCAAATAGATTGTCGGATCTCTGAGACATGTGTACAACATTCAATCTGATATATGTTTCTCAGTGGGATAGTGAGGAGATACATGAGTCAATTGAGGGTGTCACATAGGAAGGCTGCAAGAAGAATCCTGAGATAGTTAAAAGGATCGACAAACTATAAAATTTTATTTTGATGAGACTCTGAAAGTAAAGAAGCTATGGTTACTTGTTATTTAGATAATGAGGGTTGCGGAGATAAAAAATATCGAAGAAGCACTACTGGATATTTTTTTCAAGTATTTTGTATCCTAATTTCATGGTGCTAGAGAAAGCAACCCGCGGGGGAATTGTCATCGTGTGAGGCTGAATATATAGTAGGATCTTATGTTGTATGTCAAGCAATTTTGACTCAGATTTATGCTTGAAGAAATAGAGGTCCAAGTGAAGAAACCTCTGGAACTGTAGATCGACAACAAGTCAACCATAAATCTGGGGAAGAATCCAGTTTTGCATGGAAGAAGTAAGCACATTGAAGCTATATTTCACTTTTTAAGGGAGAAGATAAATAAAAGTGAACTTGAAGTAAGACATTGCTCAAGTGAAACACAATTGGCCAAAAATTTCACCAAAGGATTAATGATCGACAAATTTCTAACGTTGAGAAAGAAATTAGGAATAATTCAGATCAATGATGATTAGTGTGTAACATGGATTATAGGAAGGTATGTTGAGATATTAGATATAATCCAAGTTGTATTAAGTGGCCCAAGCCTAAAGTTAATCAGGGTTTAGAGTTTACTATTTAGTTTATTATTTTATTGTATATAAATAGACACTTTATAATTCAGTTTTATTAATTTAATAATATCAATCCTTGTTTTTTTTTTTCTCTTTTTCTCTCTTCACTGAAAGTGTCTCACGCACTAACAAGTGAAATGTGAAAGACACGTCTGATGAATTAAGTTTAAAGAATTATTATTCTAACACCAAAATCCTTACACTGTATCCTTACATTGTGTAAAATACATTAAGGCAAGTGCTCCTTTGTATTAGAAAAAGTGAATAATAATTATTAAATATAATAACAAAAATCAAACCGTATGAAATACAGAGTAGGTGTCACATTTGGATGTAGGATTGCCATTGCTCTTAATTTTATCAAAGCATTAACTTTGTTTAGTTAAAACGATCATATCTCTTTATAAGTGTCTCATATTTAAATATGAATTCAAATTTTAATAAAAAAAATAAGTATGCTTTTGATATTAGTAAAGTTTATGAATTATATTTTTTTTTTTACAATTTGTTGTAAGATCAAGAAATCTTATTAAGTGAAGGTTATAAAAACTTCCCTTCTGGAAAAATAAGAGACATAAATTACAATTAAATACATATTACTTTTGGTCATCATAGTAATTGATGAGGTCCCATGTAGTTACAACTTAATTTTGAATTTGAATTTAAAAGAAAATTATTTGGATAAAATATATCCTAAGAATGATTAAACTAAGTTGGATTTTCTATAGAAAAATATTTGACACAAATAAGGAAGTCTTGATGCTAAGAGGAAAGGATGTAGGATGTCCAGACCCCATTAATATAACACTCAGGGCGAGGTTACTAAATGCAAACCCTTAGTTGTGGCGTGATGTAGGTTTAAGTGTTGTTGGCATGTGTTATATTTGTTAAGATGAACAACGACATCCTTCATCTTGCTTAGACAACAATAATCCGCCCTTAGAAATTTGTGTGCAAAATCCTTAGGAGAGTTAGTATCAGAGGCGTTTCTAAGAAGGTTTTTAGTTTTAGTAAGGCTTCATCACATTCCTCAAGCCATTAGAATTTTTCCTTCTTCTTTAGAGTAGCGAAAAATGAAAAGCTTTATCTCTAGTGCATGATAGAAAACAAAAAAGAGCAGTCAGCCACCATGTTAGTTGTCGGACCTCTTTGATTGAGGTCAGACTCCTAATGTTAATTATGGTTTGGCATTTATATAGGTTGAATTTTATTTCCCTTCTCATTATCATGAACCCTGGAGATTTCCCGACTTGAACTCCAAATGAAAATTTGTAAATGTTTAGGAGCATGTTGTACTTCCATACATAGCTCAGAATGCCTTACAAATCCTCGCATTAGTTTTTATTATTACGAGTTTTCACGACCATGTCATCTATATATAATTTAAGGTTTTTTTCTATTTGACTCGAAAGTAACACGTCCAACAACCTCTAGTAGGTGGCGCTGACATTCTTTGGGAAAAAAGGCATCACTTAGTAGTAGTAATTGCAGTTATTTTCAGAAAGAGGATTTAAGACATGTCAGGTTAGGGTTGGTAAAATCTATCTACATTTTGAACTTCCATGATGACTTCTTAACCATCACTGTGTTAGCCAACCAGGTAGGATACTTAATTTCATTGATAAATTATGCTTTCTCACCTTTTTCACTTCTTTGTTAGCGACTATCCTTCTTTCTTCGTCCATTATTCGCTTCTTTTGTATAATTGGTTTTAAGGATACTCTAAGCGCAAAGAAATATTACATGATACTAACGCTTATCCTCGACATATGTGAGGGGCTCTAGAAGAATAGATATACTTTTATTTATTTGGTGTTTTAGAATATACAGAAATAGTTTTGATGGAAATGTAACATTTGACCTAAACTTTCTCGCCCAAGAAATCCACCAAGTAGCCTTTGAATGGTTTTAGGTGCTCTGGTTTTAGGATAATATGGTTCATTCATTACTTCAGACTGCTTTCTTTTAATATTTTCATTAACCTCGCGAGTCTTTTCACTATTAATAAACACTAGTATCAATTGTAGTTCAGGAGGTATAAATGTGAAAAAGTATCAAGAAATTAAAATCAAATTTTAATAAAGTATACTTTCGGATTAGTCCAGAAGTATATTTTCAATTTTTTTTTAACAAAATGAATATGTGGTTCACTTACGCATGAATTTGGTATATTTGTGGTGCATCCAAAAATGCATTTCTAAATTTTAAAGGCATTTATAATTTATCACGAGGATGAAAGAGCATCCCTTAGGGGTGGGAGAAACAATCCTCTTAGATAAAACCAACAAATCTCAAAATGGAATTTACAGGCATAAGGTCATTCATGGTTCATAGAGGAAGAATTCACCTCATACCTCCCAAAATGATTCTCACACAGTGTTTTTGAATTCAAAAGCTCAGATGGACCAGTCCATGTACTTATCCCACAATGCGCAGGGTTAACACAATTTGTGATGACTTGCTTCATAAAGCTCAAATTCTAATTTTTTTTTTTAATTTTATATTTGTCCATACTTCATAAAGGAGGGTTCAAGAGAAGTATGTCCAGGGTTAATGGTGGGGATTCTTGTTTCTGAATTAATTTATGTTTCAAAGGGGGAGGAGGAAAGTTCAACAACAGACAAATCCTTTTTAGAAAAAATTTCTTTTTCAATAGAGGAAACCTATGATAGGGATAAACTCTGAAGAATAAAATCATGAATAGGTTTATCAATTTTATTTGATAGAGGAAGTGAGACGTTCATAGGTGTGGCTTCAGATATGGTGTGTTCAGATGAAAGTGGTGATTGAGGTTGATGTTAGATTGATTCAACTTGTGTTGTTATTTCAGGTTGGATGGTTGAGATTGTTATTTGTTGAACGGGTGGTGTTTTTGAAGATGAAGGTTGTGATAAAAGTGGAGATGCAACTTGATATGGTATATTGTTTTGTTGAGTTTGTTTAGTTGTGGTTGTACTTTCTTGTTAGATTGTTTCAAGTGGAAATATGGTTTCTAGATCGATTGTAATTGAATATAAATTTGATGGGATGGTAGTGGTTATGATTATAATAGGAACATGCGAAGTATCAACATTTATAGATTTAGAAATATTGAGGATCTCATCATTAGAAAACTTAAAGATATTCTGATGATCAGAGACTTCAGAAGATTCTTGTTCAGTGTCCTTAGTCAAATGACTTGATTTCTTAGCAATCATGTCAGTTTCAGCAGAAACAAGAGCTTCATAAACTTTAGAAGATTCGACAGAATTAACTACTTTTGCAATTTTAGCAGCCCTTGCAGCTTCAATAGCTTTGACAACCTCAACAGCTCTAACGACTTCAATAGCTACCCTTTTTTGGACTTCAGCAGCTTCAGTATATGTAGACCTCATAATCCTTCTTAAGGTCTCAATCTTCTTTGCTTTCTTATCAAGAGAAGGAGGATATTTGAAGTTCCTTCAACATCCCTTTTATACTTTCTTTTCCTCTTGAGAGTAGCATCAGGAGGAGCGTATGGTAAGTTGTGAACGTCAACATCTGGATAAGTTCCATCTTATAAATAACTTATCATGTAATCCCATAGAACCTTTAAAGGACCTTGCTTAGTGAATAGAGGAAAGTCATTAATCTCAACTCTTCTAGAGGAGAGAGATTCCATGTACATCTCCTTAGGTTCCACAACATCTTTAATCATAAGCATGTTTTTAAGATTTCTCCCATTAAAGAATTTTTCCATATATGTGTAGAGGTCATCTTGAATTTCCATTTCTTCTAGCTTGTCTACTAGCTTCCTTTCAACTAGGATATCAGAGACTAGCTTGCCTAAAGGAATCCACTTCCTCTGTTTGTTATCGTCGTTCCTCATTTCTTTGACCATCTCTCTCAAGTATTTAAACAAGATGGAAGGGAGATTCATCTTGAAACCTTTTGCCATATAATACAACATGTATTTCTGGTTAGTATTAAAGTAGTCCACAAAGTTGTTTGCTAGACGATAACAAATGCACCCCAAGATATATTTGGTCCAAATCCTAGATCGGGATTTAAGATTCTTGACACCTAAATCTAATAATTTCTGAAAGATGGTAGCCACAAATTCCTTCATTTCCCCCCTTTTTGAACATCTGATAACATTTTTTTCTAGACACATCATGATTCAGTAGCTTGGCTATGGATTTCTAAAAGATTTGAATCTTCTTACCGAGAACACTTGAGAAGACCTAAACTTCTGTAGCTTTTACATGTATCCAAAAATATTTTACCAAAGACGGATAGAGTGGTCCCTTCAACCTCCTGAAGTATACTTCCCATCCTTGGGTTGCAACATCTCTAGAGTGATCAAACCGATTTTTCTTTAGGTTATCAAAATCTACAATAGTTTCACAAAGAACTTCCAACTCATCCACTGGGGTGGATAAAGAAGTCTCAGGGATTCCTTTCATCATGGTAATTTTCTTTTGAGAAGGATAATATTGTTGATTTTTTTATTGTAGTAGTAGCTCATTGATGAGGTTGTTGGTCAGATATAGTTAGTGTTTTGAGAAAGGAGAGAGAGTTTGGAGGATGGAAAAATTTTCAAGTGTGGGTTGTGAGGAGAATTTGCGTAGTGTGCGAGAAGTGAGTACGTCATGGGTTTAAGTAGAGAATTTAATAATTAAAATTAGGGTTAAATATGTCTATGATCCTCCTAAATATCTCAAATTTTGTTTTTAGTCCCTCCAAATTTTTCTTTCAAAGAATGGTCCTCCTAAAATTTTTTATCCACAATTTTGGCCCCTAATACTAAAATTATCGCTAATTCAGTCGCTAAGTACTAAACTGTCACTAACTTGGTCGCTAAGTTGTGAAATTCGTCTCTAAGTTGCACGAGGGACCAAGAGTATGGATGAAAAAATTTAGGAGGACCATTCTTTGAAGGAAATATTTTGAGGGACTAAAAAAAATTTTTGAGATATTTAGGAGGACCACAAACATATTTAACCTTTAAATTTATTTAAACATATTTAATTTAGATAAGGTAGGTGTAAATAAATGATATTTTCTAAAAGCAAGAAACAATATCCCTAAAGGGTTACCTAAATTGTCCAGCTGGATAAAAGTGATAAGTCCAGGCTTTTGAGATTGACATTAATTTTGGTAAAACTAACTTGACAACAAGATATTAGACAAGATGTCATATCATGATGATTCAACATCTTTGTCTGTTACTTTGCAGTTTTGATACTGCTAATTTATTTCCAAATTGACAGAATATTATGAGAATATTTGTTTATCCTAGGTGGCTTTCAAGATTGAGGAATCATAGATTCTATTTGAATTTGAAGATTTTGTTTTCTAAGTGTGGAGACAGTTTAGGAAATTTTGGATTGAAGAAACTATTCTTGAGGAGAATAAGTTGCAGATTCTGTGTAACAGAATTGCTGCGTTTTTTAAGCCCAAATCCAGTCTAGTTTATGGTTATACACAAGATAGATTTAACGTAATCAAAGTGTGGAAAATAAGTTGTTTCTTAGTGATTTTTAGGGCTTGTTCATTTGTGAGCCTCTCTTGTATCGTGTTGATACTAGAGCTGGACTATTTGCATTGAGTGTTAATTTCTGTCACTGTTGTGATTGAAAGGGAATTGAGAAGGGTCTCATACCTACGAGAGTCTTAGGTAGAAATAAAGAAAGGGTAATGATTAAGTGATAAGTTATAAATCAAAGGTTTTTTAGCTTAGAATAAATATTATCTAGTGGATTTCATTCCTGGCTTAGTAGCCCCCAGACGTAGGTGTTGTTGTACACCGAACTGGGTTAACAATTACTGTGTGTTCGTTTACTTTCTGCATTTTTCATTGTGCTCCTTCTTGTCATTATGTTTAAAGCAGAGATCAAGTGTCTCAATATCTCTTAGGACATCTGAGATCTGTGTACTAGAATTTCAATTGGTATCAGAGAAGAAATCATGCTTTGTATCTGGGTGAGATTTAGGAAAGTTACTTTCTGGTGCAATGGACAAGGAAGGAGGAATAATAAACAGACCACCCATCCTTGATGGATCTAATTATGAATATTGGAAAGTGTGCATGGTGGCCTTTATTAAGTCCATGGATGGTAAAACTTGGAAATCTGTGGTCAAAGGATGGGATCCACCAAAGGCTAAAGATCAGGAAGGCAAGATTACTGATATGATAAAGCCTGAGGAAGACTGGGATGATGAAGATGACAATCTAGCTCAGGGTAATTCCAAAGCATTGAATGACTTATTCAATGGAGTGGATAATTACATCTTCATATTGATAAAGAATTGTATTGTTGCCAAAGATGCTTGAGAGACTTTGAAGACTGCTCATGAAGGAACCTCTAGGGTGAAATCATCAAGACTTAAACTTCTTATAACCAAGTTTGATAACTTGAAGATGAATGAGGATGAAAGTATTCAAGACTTTCACATGAACATTGTTAATATAGCCAATACTTCAAGTGATATAGGAGAAAATATTCCAGAAGCTAAGTTGGTCCAAAAAAATCCTAAGATCTCTTCCAAATAAATTTGATATAAAGGTGACTGCCATTGAAGAAGTCCAAGACATAAACACCATGAAGGTGGATGAACTCTTAGGATATCTTCAGACTTTTGAATTGGAAATCAGTGATAAATATGAAAAGAAGAAAAGCACAACCTTGGTGTCTAATCAAGATGAGTTGATCCAAATTCCAATGAAGAATTGTCTAAGGCTGTTGTGCTTCTTGAAAAACAGTATAACCAACTGTTGAGAAAGATAGACGAGAAGTGAAGATCAAATGTTAAGACTCAGTCATCAGACATCAACAAAAGGAAGTATTTTGGAAGAAGAACCAACAATGATAAGAAATCTAACAAAGGCAAGGGAGTCCAATGCTATGAATATGAATGGTTTGGATACAGAAAAGCTTAGTGTCCTACCTTTCTCAAGAAGGAAAAGAAAGGCTTGTCTGCATCTTGGTCAGAAGATGATTATTCAAGTGAAGAAGAATCTACTAAACAGGTTTCTGCTCTTACTGAAGTATATGATTCTGATAAAGAATCAGATGGTGAATAACTCACTTTTGATGAACTAGTTGCCTCGTACAAGGAGTTGTGCATCAGAAGTGCAGAAGTGTGTCAACTAGGAAAGGATCAAGAGAATCTTATTTTTCAACTTCATGATGAAATATTGAAGCACTTAGCTATCATCTCTAACCAAGAATATGAAGTTTTATTGCTCAACTCTAAACTTGAAAATATGACTAAATCTGTAAGAATGCTCAATAACAGTTCTGATGTGCTGGATGAAATTCTTCAAACAGGATGAAATGCTGGAAATGTTAAATGGCTTGGTTATAATGATAAAGTTGAGAATAAAGGAAAAGGGCATGCCATGAATTCTGCTCAATCCAAAAGAAAGCAGAATCGAAAGATGTCAAGTAAGATCTCTCAACATCAATAAAGACATCAGAAGAATTCCTCAGGAAGAAAGAACCAAGACTGGAAATGTCATCATTGTGGTAAGTTTGGCCACACAAAACCTTACTAATATAAGATACATGGTTATCTCAAATTTGCGACTCAAACCATAAGGAAAAATGCTTCTGTTAAAGCAAAGAAGAAGTGGATTCCCAAGAATGGCACTTCTGGTCTCATAGCACACACCTCTTTAAGGACTCCTGCTAGAGAAGACTGGTATTTTGATAGTGGTTGTTCTAGACACATGACTGGTGTCAAGAAATTTTTGGGGTGGATATTAAACCACATTCCACTTGCTATATCACCTTTAGAGATGGATCAAAAGGTAAAATTAAGGGTGTTATGAAGTTGGACTATACTAGGAAGCCTAGTCTTGATAAGGTGTTGTTTGTCAAAGGGCTGGTTGTTAATCTGATAAGTATTAGTCAACTATGTGACCAAGGTCTCAAGGTTAAATTTACTAAATTTGAGTGTCTAGTAACAAATGATAAAGATGAAGTTATCATGAAGGGATCCAGATCTAAGGATAATTTTTACTTGTGGACTCCTCTAGAAACAAAGTGTTCCTCCATGTGCTTGATGTCAAAAGAAGATGAGGTGAAGATGTGGCATCAGAAACTTGGCCACTTACACTTGAAGGGAATGAAGGAAGTCTTGTCAAAGGAAGCTGGTATTCCTAATCTGAAAATTGATGAAGGAAGAGTCTGTGGTGAATGTCAAATTGGAAAGCAGACAAGGATGTGACATAAGAAGCTTCAACATCTAACCACTTCAAAAAGTTTGGAGCTACTTCATATGGACTTGATGAGACCTATGTAGGTTGAAAGTCTTGGAGGAAAGAGGTATGCTTATGTTGTGGTTGATGACTTCTCAAGATTCACCTGGGTGAATTTCATCAAAGAGAAGTTTGAGGTGTTTGAAGTCTTTAAATAACTTTGTGAAAAACATCAAAGAGATAAGGATTGTGACATAGTTAGAATTAGAAGTGACCATGAGAAGGATTTGAAAATATCAAGTTTGATGATTTATGTTCCTCTGAAGGAATTAGTCATAAATTCTCTTCACCCATCACTCCTCAACAGAATGGTGTGGTTGAGAGAAAGAATATGACAATTCAAGAATGTGAAAGGGTCATGCTTCATGCTAAGAAACTTCCATATCATTCTTGGGCTGATGCCATGAATACTGCTTGTTATATCCTGAATAGAGTAACCATCAGATCTGGCACATCTGCTACTTTATATGAGCTATGGAAATGAATAAAGCCAACTGTGAAGTACTTCCATGTCTTTGGAAGAAAATGTTACATTTTGGCTGACCGTGAGCAAAGGAAAAAGATGGATCCTAAAAGTAATAAAGGAATCTTTCTGGGATACTCTACAGATAGCAGAGCCTATAGAGTATTCAACTCCGTAACAAATGTTGTGCTGAAATCTATAAATATTATGGTTGATGAATTAATTACAAAAGTTGTTGTTGCAGATGATATTGGAATATTCTTTCCTAAGAGTGATGTTCCTGAAGATGTCACAGAAGATGTTGGAACATTGCATGATGTTCCTGAAGATGCTGCAGACTCTAGTGTTAATCTTGAACATGCAGAGACTAAGACAGTAGACAAGGGACCTTCCATCAGAATTCTGAAAGATCATCCTAAGGAGCTTACAATGGGAGATCCTAATGCTGGAAGAATGACCAGATCAAGAGAAGTTGTTGTTGGTGCTTGCTTTGTCTCAAAATTGGAACCCAAGAATGTCAAGGAGGCCTTGACTGATGAATTCTAGATCAATGTTATGGAAGATGAAATGGAGCAGTTCAAAAGGCATGCGGTCTGGGATCTTGTGCCAAGACCTGAAGGGTCAAATGTTATTGGTACAAGATGGGTGTTTAAAAATAAGTCTGATGAGCAAGGTGTGATCACTAGAAACAAGGCTAGACTTGTTTCTCAAGGGTACACTCAAATTTAAGGGTGGACTTTGATGAAACTTTTGCTCCTGTTGTTAGGTTGAAGTCTGATAGATTGTTACTCGGAGTGGCTTGTTTGCTGAAATTCAAGATGTTTCAAATGAATGTTAAGAGTGCCTTTTTAAATGAATACTTGAATGAAGAAGTATATGTGGAACAACCAAAAGGATTTGTTGATCCTACATTTCCAGATCATGTGTTCAAATTGAAGAAGGCCTTGTATGGGTTGAAACAAGCTCCAAGAGCTTAGTATGAGTGGCTAACTGAGTTCCTCATCAACCATGGATACAGAAAAGATGGAATTGATAAAACTATCTTTGTTAAAGAGAAGGATGGAAAACTCATGATAGCTCAAATCTATGTAGATGATATTGTGTTTAGAAGGATGTAAGATGAGATGGTTCAACATTTTATCAAGCAAATGAAATCTGAGTTTGAGATGAGTTTGGTGGGTGAATTGACCTACTTTCTTGGTTTCCAAGTCAAAAAAAAATGGAAGACTCCATATTTATTTGTCAAGGGAAATATGCAAAGAGTATTATGAAGAAGTTTGGTTTGGAGAATGCAAGCCACAAAAGGACTCTTGCTCCTACACACTTGAAGTTGTCTAAAGATGAAAAGGGTGTTGGTGTTGATTAGAGTTTGTATAGAAGCATGATTGGCAGTTTTCTATACCTTACTGTAAGTAGACCTGACATAACTTTTGTTGTTGGAGTTTGTGCTATATATCAAGTTAAACCTAAAGTCAATCGTATCAATCAAGTCAAAAGGATTCTGAAGTATGTGAATGGTACATGTGACTATGGTCTGTTGTATTCTCATAATTCTAATTGCATCTTGACGGGATATTGTGATGTTGATTGGGATGTTAGTGCGGATGATAGGAAGAGTACCTCTGTAGGATGTTTCTTTTTGGGAAACAACTTGATTTCATGGTTCAGTAGGAAGCAAAATTGTGTTTCTCTATCTACTATTGAGGTTGAGTACATAACAGCAGGTAGCAGTTGTTCTTAAATGATATGGATGAAGCAAATGATGACTGATTATAATATCACACAAGATGTCATGACATTATTTTGTGACAAATTGAGTGCCATAAATATTTCAAAGAATCCTATTCAACACAGTAGAACCAAACATATTGACATCAGGCATCATTTCATTAGAAATCTTATGGAAGACAAAGTTATAATATTTGAGCATATTTCCACAGAGAATCAGCTACCTGACATATTTACTAAAGCTCTGGATTCTAATCAATTTGAGGTGTTGAGGAGAAAACTTGGGATTTGCCTGTCTGAAGATTTATAGCTGTTACTTTGGTGTGGGGATACTATTTGAGTGAGTGTATGTATGTTCCTACCAAATAAAGAGAGGTTTTCAAAGTCAACTCTCATTTGTAGCATAATTCTTTAACAATATCCTGGTATTTTGCTGAATGATGATAAAATTATGAAAAAGGAGTCTCCTTTGACTTTGCATCACAAATTCTTTGTTGGTGATCATATCCAAGGTATTGTCACATCAAATGTTGTTGCTGATGATGTTGCTAATGAAGATGTTGAGTCAAATGGTGAGGACCTTGCAGAGGAAGAGGAAGAGGATGATGAGGCTACTGAAGACGATGTCTATTAGTAGTATTCATTTTTTTTTGTTATGTTTTGTAAGGGATAAATTCCCAGGATATTTTTGGCACTTCATGTGTTTGTCATATTATGGCTAAAAATGGGGAGAATACTAACTTAACAAACCACTTGTTGCAAAAGAAGGAACTAATTAAGGGGGAGGTTATATTATTTACGTTGCTATTCTAATTTTTTCCTCTGACTTTTTGTTTATTTGTAGTATGCAAGAGTTATTTAGTTAGTTTTAGCCAAAATCTTCCAAAAGCGGAGATTTATAAGTCCAAAGTTTTGAGATTGACATTAATTTTGGTAAAACTAACTTGACAGTAAGAGGTTCGACAAGATGTCCTAACATGAAGAACAAAATGAAGAACAAGATGTTAGACAAGATGTCCTACCATGATGATTTGACATTTTTGTCTGTTACTTTGAGTTTTGATACTGCTAATTTATTTCCAGATTAGCAGAATATAATGGGAATATTTGTTTATCCTAGGTGGCGTTCAAGATTGAGGAATCAGAGATTCTGTTTGAATTTGAAGATGTCGTTTTCTAAGGGTGGATACATTTTAGGAAACTTTGGATTGAAGAAACTATTCTTGAGGAGAATAAGTTGCAGATCCTGTGTAACAAAATTGCTGCATATTTGAAGCCCAAATCCAGTCTAGTTTATGGTTATAAATAAGATAGATTTAACCTAATAAAAGCTTGAAAAATACATTGTTGCTTAGTGAGTTTTATGGCTTGCTTATTTGTGAGCCTCTCTTGTATCGTGTTGATACTAGAGTTGGACTGTTTATATTGAGTTGTAATTTCTACCACTGTTGTGATTGAAAGGGAATTGAGAAGGGTATCATACCTAGGAGAGTCTTAGGTAGAAATTAAGCACGAGTAGTGATTAAGTGATAAGTTCTAAACCGGAGGTTGTTTAGCCTAGAATTAATATTATCTAGTGGATTTCATTCTTGGCTTGATAGCCCCCAGACGAAGGTGTTGTTGTACACTGAACTAGGTTAACAATTACTGTGTGTTCGTTTACATTTTGTATTTTTTATTCTGCTCCTTCTTGTCATTGTGTTTAAAGTAGAGATCAAGTGTCTCGACATCTCTTAGGACATCTGAGATTTGCATACCAGAATTTCAAAAAGTATGAACTTGTCTTAGATTAGAGCCACGCATGCAACAATTGATTTTCATAACACAACAAGAGGGATTCTGAGAAAGATAAATAGACTCACCTTTTCTTACCTTCTCTTATTTCAGAGAACACTGAAGAAGTATCTAGGATGAGTGTCATAGGTTCTCATGATTAACTTGCTTAAGTTCATTAGAGGTTATGCCTTCAGAGTTTGATTCGCTTTTTCTTCAGACTCTTTTGTATTTTCTTAGAGTTTCATTATAGTATGAATTTGATTCAAAACCTTATTCTGATCAATTAAAGGTTCTGACTCTACGAGTCAAGAATGCATGTTCCTCTTTGAAGACACCTTTATCTTCAGGATCTTTCTTTTTGTATTGAATAGTTTTTTTTATCATTGAATCTATAAATAAGACATTATTTGGAGTTGCATCCTCTTTTATTTTTACATCTTCATCTTACTAAGTTGAATCCAAAACAAGATATCTCTATTTGCTTGTTCGTCTGACTTATTTAAAGTCTAATATCATAATCATCTGAAGGATGTATGTAGCCCTTTTAAAAACAAATGCCATAGATTTGCATCTTGACCAAGAAGGAAGCTTTCTATCCTATCTTGTTGGAAATTTTTTTTATCTCCATTAACCCTTGGATAAATGGAATCAGAGAGTCAATATTGTTGTAGGTATGAGCCTTTTACGTTTTAAGATTATGGATTTTTTCTGACACGGTTAAGTTTTTAACAATGAGTCAATAACAAAATCGGAGCTCTGATACCAATTAAACGTACAAGAAACACAAGAAATAAGGGGGGGGGGGGTTGAATTGGGTTTCAAGTTTAAAACACAATGATAGAGATATAGAGCACAAGTATTTTTAATCCTAGCTCACTGTTAACAAAGTTATATCCAGTCCACCCATCTGAATGATTTTCCTTAAACAATGACTTAATCTAATAATTAATCTGATTACAAAGCAGTGACAACCTGTCACTGATTCCTTAAGATCATAACCAACCCGATTGCTTAAGAAACCCCAACGGGCATTAACTCCTTAAGACCTGACCTATCTGGTCACTTAAGAAGATTTATCCTTCAATGATAATCCTTCACTGACTTCTCAAGAACCTGACGAACCGGGTCGCTTGAGGAATATAACCAAATGGGTTATGATAGTTTGTGTTTATATGTGTGCCTCTTAGTTAAGAAGATTAAACAAATTTACAGTCATAATATTCACTTAAGCAAGATATGAAACATTGAGCTCTAAGTGCTTGCGTCTCTTCTTTCTTTCCTTTGCACATATGTTCTTATTTGTTGTGCTTTTATAGTTCATCCTTTGATGTTTGTAAACACTCCTAGTGTATCTTCTTAGTACATATCCAAATATTTGAAGTGTGTTTCTCATTGTGTTTATGAGTTAAGAACACATCTTGTGTCTACCCATTTATAATCTGAGACCACTCTAAGTGTTTGTATATTGTTTTAGAACACTTTCTTCTTTTCTCTCTTATGTATGATGTTTTCCAGCATTCTAGCATTATGCCTTTTCTACATCACACACATTTCACTAATATTCTAAGGCCTCCTTAAATAGATGAACAAAGTAGTTGTTTGAGGATGAAGAATATATTTGTTGATAGTGAAAAGTCGAAACTTTCTTTGAGGAACACTTTTTCTATAGAGTAGGTAGGTACAACAGAAAATCTTTGGTAGGTAGAAAATCTCTTTCTAGCTGTTTGAAGTAGTACTTTTTTGATTTGACATTTTGATTAGCCCAATGCACAATAGCTCTTATCCCATTAAAATATTCTAGATTAATGTTTTGGAATACGTGATACAACTTTCACAGTTCAAAACCTATCAGAGTCTAAAAACTTGGTAAGGTTAAATTGATACAGAATGTCTCAGAGGTGCCATCTTCAGAAGTGTTTATTGGTGACAACCAAAGTATATAATATCTTTAGAGCTTCTACAAGAGTACCAATGATTCAGATTCTGATGACATCCAGACTTTATAGTCTCTTTTGGATAAACATATTTCAACAACTATTTATTCAGAGATTTCTTGATTCTTCTTTTTTTCAGGATCAGATTTAACTTTTCTTTGGTTTGATAAGCTTTGAATTTGTCCTTAGTTTATAATTTATTTAGTAGTTTTCTTCTAACTTTGTCTGCATTCAGATTTGACTTCTTCAGAGTCAGAGTCTGTTTCCTTTTATCTGCACACTAAATAGACATAGTCGGAGTACAAAATTATTCTTTACACTTTGATATCATTAAAACATAAACGTATGTAGATATAGAACCAAACTTGTTCTTACAAATAATCCAACTAACCGGTTAATTTGAGCACCCGTATGTGTGAGGATCATTTTAGATAATCCAAGTGGATATGGGTAGAAGTAATTCAAGTGGTAGGTAATACAATCAAAATATTTTTATTGTGTGATTTTTATTATTTACAAAAAATACGTTATCTACCATTTTTTCAATGGATTTCGAAATAAATGTAACTTATGTATTTTTTTATCGATTTTTAAAAGATTGGTACTGAATTGTAAGCATTTCTATTGCAATTTAAAAAAAACCGTTAATATATGTAGAGGTGTCACCATATTTAAAAAAATTGGTATCAAATATTTTGTAATTTTTTAATTGTCAGTTTTTTACCCGTGAAATTTATTGCATATTGTAGAAATATTTCTGCAGGAAATATGTTACTTGCAAATTTTGAAATCTATACATTTTTATCAAATTTTTAAAAAATTGATATTTGATTTTATACATTTTTACTACACTTTTTTAAAAATTCCATAAAAACACATATCTGACTTTAAACAAAGACCAATATTAAGCTTTTTTTTAATGATTTTATTATTATTTGATTTTTATCTTAGGAATTTGCCGGGAATTTAGGAAAAAAACTATATATATATATATATATATATATATATATATATATATATATATATATATATATATATATATATATATATATATATATATATATATATATATATATATAGAGAGAGAGAGAGAGAGAGAGAGAGAGAGAGAGAGAGAGAGAGAGAGAGAGAGAGAGAGAGAGAGAGAGAGAGAGAGAGAGAGAGAGAGAGAGAGAGAGAGAGAGAGAGAGAGAGAGAGAGAGAGAGAGAGAGAGAGAGAGTGAGTGTTTTTTTAGTTTACTCCAACTCATAGTAATGGTCAAATTAGTCTTTTACTTAATTGACTATTAGATTAAATTTAATTCAAAGACTATGATTTGGACTAAGTTAAGAAAAACTTATTCTTGGAGTAAGTTGATCTCATATATATATATATATATATATATATATATATATATATATATATATATATATATATATATATATATATATATATATATATATATATATATATATATATATATATATATATATATATATATATATATATATATATATATAATGGGGATCAATTTACTTCAATATTAAGTTTTTTTAACTTACTCCGCATCATAACCTTTAAATTGAATCTAATCTAATGGTTATATTAAATTATATATATATATATATATATATATATATATATATATATATATATATATATATATATATATATATATATATATATATATATATATATATATAATTTAACCATTAGATTAAATTCAATTTAAAGGTTATGATGCGGAGTAAGTTAAAAAAACTTAATATTGAAGTAAATTGATCCCCATTATATATATATATATATATATATATATATATAATATATATATATATATATATATATATATATATATATATATATATATATATATATATATATATATATATATATATATATATATATATATATATATTAATATATATATATATATATATATATATATATATATATATATATATATATATATATATATATAATGGGGATCAATTTACTTCAATATTAAGTTTTTTTTTAACTTACTCAGCATCATAACCTTTAAATTGAATCTAATCTAATGGTTAAATTATTTATATATATATATATATATATATATATATATATATATATATATATATATATATATATATATATATATATATATATA
This sequence comes from Lathyrus sativus, assembly GCA_963859935.3. Lineage (NCBI taxonomy): Eukaryota > Viridiplantae > Streptophyta > Magnoliopsida > Fabales > Fabaceae > Lathyrus > Lathyrus sativus. Next base: position 25,373,664 of record OZ012736.1, read on the forward strand.
TATATATATATATATATATATATATATATATAATGCATTTTATCAGAACTTTTAAAAGATGGATACTTATTTATGTATGTATATTTTTCTCGCATTTCTTATTAATCCGACAAATGTACATACCGAGTACTTGATAGCACTGTGAGGTTTTTCTCATTTAAAAATATATTTTTTTAGCAAGAATTAAAAAAAAAGTAAATAATATGAGGAGTATTTTTGCTTTTATTAAAATCCTAGTGTTCAGACGGGCACTCACATATTTGCTTGTTCGCTTTTTTAATGCATACATGTAAAAAATATAAATGATACTTTTTATTTAATTTTAATTTAAATGAAAGTTATATAGGAAGTTATTAGTAAGAAATTATTTAAAAGATAATAGTAATTGTTCAATAGAAGTTGATCTGACCGGATCAGAAAGGGATCGTTGGCTGCCACGCGTCTTCGACTTGTTACCTGCTCACCGGTATTGAAGAAGTGGATAGGGTGTACCAAAAAGACACTCTGATGCTAAAGTAAGCGTATGAGCAGAGTGATCACAAACACATAAAATGGTAAGAAGTGAATTACCCGACCCTCTTGTGAAAGAGGGTATTTATAGAGAGACCTCAGCGTTGGGCCAACGGTCACTTGTGTTGGGCTGGATTGCCAGGCTCAACCCAGGTGACTGCTAGGGCTTACGTGGCGTAGTGAAGACCAGGACGTGGTCTTCTCCCTAGTCCAACTGTCCCGTGATCTCCGGAAAGTAGGTTTGACCTGCTCTTTCGGAGGTGGGCAGTTGGTCGGTGACGTGTCCCCACGGAGGGGAGCACGTGGAGAACGTGTGGAGGACACGTTGTCCTGCCTGACAGGGGAACGGGTTCTGCCCGCGAAGGGGGCAGTGTCTGGTCGACGGGAGAGTCTTGTGCTCGACACAGAAGGGGTAGGTTCTCCCCGCGGTATGAGCATTACCTGTCCGCCGGGAGACCTTGTGCTCGTGGACTGCGGCCCAAGCTGGACTGGATTTGGCAGGATATTACTGGGCTGGGCCTGCCTGGCCACGCCGGGGCCCAGGCCAAAAACATAAGTTATTGTGTAATTAATGGTATAAAAAATTAATAAACCGTCACATAACCATCTTTTGTTAAAAAGAAATTAAATTTAAAATAAAAACTAAAAATCATATATTTAAAAGAAAAAGACTACATCAATATATATATATATATATATATATATATATATATATATATATATATATATATATATATATATATATATATATATATATATATATATATATATATATATATAATATATATATATATATATATATATATATATATATATATATATATATATATATATATATATATATATAATATATATATATATATATATATATATATATATATATATATATATATATATATATATATATATATATATATATATATATATATATATATATATATATATATATAGAGAGAGAGAGAGAGAGAGAGAGAGAGAGAGAGAGAGAGAGAGAGAGAGAGAGAGAGAGAGAGATGTGTGGTGTCACTTATGACATTGGAAGTGCCATGTATTATAATTGATCTAGAGACAGCTGTACTGATTCTCGTGCTGTTTTTGGGCTGGGCCAAAATTATGTATCCGGACTCTAGAAAAAGACTAATGTAATTTTATTCTCAAATTAAACACATCTTCACCATTTATACACATATCATAGAATCAGTCTCTTCCATTCTGCTGGTTGTTGGGTTAAAATTATGATAATCAATTTACAATTACTATTCTTATAATTGGTGATTAAAATAAGGGAGCCATAAAATGCATTTAAACCTAAAAACTATATATGCATTTCAAAATTTTAGTTAAACGTAAACAATTAAAAAGTTATATATAATTTATTAATATAAATATTTAAGACGGTTAGAATTAGTGTATATTTAGTTATATATGATTATTAACTAGTTAATTTTGTTATAAATTAGTTGAGATTTGTTTGTGAGGTTAAAATCATTAAATAAAAGTTATCATATATTTATTGTAATTAATATTAAACAATTAAATCATTTCTTACTTTATTTTTTTAGTCTCGACTATGCTTTTCAACAAAGATACATGTTAAAATTTTTTATAAAATAATAATATTTTCAATAATTCATTATGATGTAGGAGAACAATACATACATATTGAGTTTTCAAAGTACATTGTCAATTGCTATTAATGACTTTGTCCCCTTCAATATATTGAAACATGTATATGGTCGCAATTGAAGTAGTTAATACCACGATGAATTGTATTCATCCTTCGTATCAATTTCGATTGGATATAGTTGTTCAATATCAATTATCTCTATATACATTGATGATGTATGTATCAAGTGACTGCTGGTCTGTCAATTTTAACATTTATTGATATATCTCAAACAAAACAAAATGGAATAGAACGAAGAAAGAGTGGAATGAAGTCTTTATTAATATATCTCAAAATAAAATAAAATGGAATAGACTGAAGAAGAGTGGAATGGAGCAGACGAATCAAAGTATAGTAGAATAGAGATGTTATTTAAACATTTTATGATAGAATTGTTCAATTTAGAACTAAGGAAACGATGACGTAATGTTTGATTGCAGTGGACTTGTGCTTTAAGTATGATAAAGAGAGAATTGACTTGTAAGGTTAGCACTCTAACATCCAATCCAATAAGAAATTAATGAATAATGTGTGAGTCACAGTGGATTTGAATCATATATTTTCTTTTAAGATTTTTTATATATGACGATTGATTGAGATGTTTTAGATCTAAATCAGATGAAGGCTTTCTCTTATTGGACTTTTGGCCGACGCATAATAGTTGCACTCAAGGCTTCTTGTGGCATTGTAGTGAGAAGTCTTTTAGAGAACTGGGTTAGATTCCCTATACTAGGGTCGTTACATAGAGAAGTGGAAGAGGTTTGTCAGACGACATTGATAACCTAGTGAACAGATGCATTAAATGTGAGTCTCATCATTGAGATGTTTCGCATGATCCCTTTGATGCATGATCCTAGGTTTCTAGACTAGGGAGCGATGTCTCTCCCTAGGATGCTCAAGTGTACTTAAACATTGTTGTATTTATGTGGAGAAGTACAACCGATATTTTTTTGCCTCTCCATTTTCTTTTATTCTGACACATTGATTAGTCTACCTTGCTTCTCTATATAAGGGTCACTTGGCGTTTCAAAAACTCTTTTTGCCCTTTTACGCAAACTACAAGTTTGTTTTTTTCTAAACACTTTGATATTCTTCTCTAAACTTTGGAAAAATCCATTTTATCAATCTTTTTCCTTCTTTGGGTCATACATTTCCTAATCCAATACATCTTATGAGTCACCTTCTTTAACTATTATCACCATTTCAACTCTATCAGGTACCACCTATCTCTTTCTTGTTTATAGTTCATTGTTTTCCTTTCAATGTTCAAGTTATAGCCAACATAGTAAATGTACCTGCAAATGTAATAAATATACCATGTAGAAATGATTCCTCTTGTGCTGGGATAGTGAATCCAAGAATGCCAAATATTGACCCTTTAGAGGTTAACCAACCTATTACGAACCTTATCGTGCTTAGTAAAAGCTCTGGGTCAGACTGGGGTTCCATTGAAAATGGTTGTGAACCCTCTAGTTTTTGTTCTATTGAAGGTACAAACGATTCTTTTTCAGGAGATGAATGGATGAACCATGACAGTCACATTGCTAAGGGTGTGGATGATAGTCTTATTCCTCTTCCATGATCTCTTGTAGATCTTAAACCTGGTTAAGTTTGCCAAAACAAATGGATGACTTGTTGCTTCATTAGATCCTTTAGGATAGTAAATGGTCAGGATCATAGTAGTAGGAGGGTCAGAGATCATATTAACTTTCAAAATCATTCCCAGACTCATGATCAACATTATATTTTATATGAAAGTTGGGAAGATATGCTCCAGAAGAAGTGCTAGGGTCAGATACTGACTAAAAATGCTACTCAATACCATTGGGTGAATGCAAAATTTGTATCTCCTTTGGTGAATGTTCCGTTCCATTCTATGAATGCTTGTTCTCCAAACTAAAGTTCAAGCTTCCTTTAAGTGACTTTGAGACAGAGAGTTATAAAACATATCTTGATAGCCCCGTCTTAGCTATACCCAGTAGCTTGAGCATTTGTCAAAATATTTCAATACTGGTGCAAGTATTAGAGAAAAGAGTTTTCTCTGAATTTATTTTTCAACATCTTTAATCTGACGAGGACCTCTTCCGACGGGAACTGGGGAAAATATCTGCTCTCACTTCGCCATCCAGTCAAAATGTTTGACGTTTACCTTGAAAGTTGGAAGAATTTCAACGATTGTTATTTTTTGGTGAACCTCGTGACCTTAAAGGCTCGCCTGTCTCTTGCAAGGTCCCAAAAGGAGAGGCTTCCTTGCCAGGAACCTCGGGCTCAGAGCCGATGAAGTGTAAAGAAAGAATCTTTAAATACTAAGTTTAGGACCACTTTGACCAGAGATCATGGACTTACCCTTACTCATCTAATTCATTGACCCTTGAGGAAGAAATGTTAAATGTAGATTTCGTAGCCTTCGGGATAATTTGGGCTATGAATAGGGGATGGCCCTTAAAATGTGCTTTATTAATACACAGGGGCTTGTGGACGTCGTCTCCGCTCTAGAGAGAAAATTTTGTTTGGTGAGGAAAGGAATTATCTTTATGTTTTCCTTTGTCACTCCCATAACATTATAATGATTATCCTTTGTTCTTTTTTGCTCATAAAAAAGTGTCCTTAAAAATATTTTCAAGAGGATGAAGACCTTAGTAGCGGATGAGGTGTTCGTCTCCCTTTCTCCAACTTCTACTCTAGTTCAAATATATGCGGCCATTGAAAAAACTCTGGTAGGAAACAAGGCTTTGTCCGAGGAGTAGGTGAATGATATTGAACATGGTTCCTCTTCCTCTGAGAGACAAAACATGAATTTGAATTATTGGCCTCACCTTGATGACCGAGAGAATGCAAAAAGGGGTCTAACTAAGGGAAAATCTCACAGATAACCTCTTACCAAAACGTCTGAGTCACCGGGACGACCTTTAGGGGGATTATTCTAGGAAGTAGTGAAGTGGGTCCTTCTCCTTTCAAGTATCTCAAAGTTTTTTTGTCTCATGGGCTTCACAACTCCCATGAGGTATGGACTTCCATATTCTAATGAGACTATACTTATGTTCGAAACCTTACTGGCACAACTAAATAAAAGTTGATAATGGAGATGACATATCACATACAACAAGGTGTTGTTTTGACTTCTCTGGCAATGGCTGGTTATGGTGACGTAATCCATTCTAGAAACCCTTCTAAGGATAAGGAGCATTGAAAAGGTCAACATGACCTTGTTCCCTACAAGTGGGGTGATCATTGCATTTTAATACACCCACTTTTACTTTGTATTACGATAAGTCTAGAACTATTTAAGTTAATTTTTATCATTTTTAATGCGTGTTTAAAGTTAAGTCTTAAATTTGTTTTATTTTATTTTCTTTACATATTCTAGGAATAAGCTATATTTTGACGCATTCTCATTGTGCAACTCATAACTTGAGCTACGAGCATCAGATTGAGACATGAGAATATATGTTGAAAATCTAAGAGAAAAAACTACAACTTTCATGTTAAACTCAAAGATCAGTTCGGAAGTATTCATGGTCAAAAATATGAATATCTAGAGCCCTAAAGCTAACTACAGGTTTTTAGACAACTTAATATTTTGTAATGGACCAAATTGCTAATTTTAAAACCAACTATTGTTTAGGGCTGGTTTTCTTAACTAGGTTAATATTTATAGCTATAAATAATGCTATAAACAGTTAGAAGATAGGACTTACCTTTTCATTCCGCCATTGTCTACATATTTTGAATTGTACAAACCTATTCCATGGAAGCTTAAAGCTCGAAGTTGATTTACTGATTTTGGATTGTTCATTAAGAATATTGAGGTTTGATTTATAATTTTAATTATATTTTCGTGACTCTATCTTTTTTCTTTCATACCATAATCTTGCAATTTCAATTTTTGATTTTTGGTTCACGCATAAATTATTATTGCACTAATTTATTTTGATAAATTTGGTTGATGCTTTCAAACTAGGATCATGATTATTCGAATTAATCCAACTGTTTGTTTGTGTTATGAAAAATATGTTTTGTTAGAATCTATCTCAGTAGTTATAGAGTTTGATTGAATTCGATTTCTAAATTAATAATAATTTTGTAACGGTTGTGCAAGAATTTAAATTAATCATAATCTGTGACGGGTTAACGGTTGTAATCTGTTTCAGTAGGAATTCTTATAAGATTCATCGTCGATTGATTGGTTAGTCTATGATCAAACATGATTAGAATCATAAAAGATAATAATTCTTTCAACCAATGATATTTCCTATGAACATCTTCGTTAAATTGCTCACAATTTTCTCCAAACAAAACCCTCAAATTTACACTTTTGTTATTTTTCTTATTTTGGTTATTATTAATTTAAAGGTTCTTGAGACGATCTTGTACTGTATTTTCTAAATTATTTTGATTGTGCACGACAATGACAAATTGGCGTCGTTGCTAGGGGAATCTCTGTTGAATTTAGCCAATTTTAGAATCGTAGTATATAGTTTTGTTAGCAAGTTTTTGTTTTTGTTTGTTAATTTTTCAGGGTTGTAGTATAGTGGCAAGTTATTATTTCAAATTACTCGAAATTTTTTATAAAATTAAAAAAAATCAATAAACAGTACTACCTTAGAAGTCTCGACCCTAAAAATCGCAAATTCCTCTTTTTTCTATTTATTTGAATTATTTTTTTATTTCCATTTTTATTTGAATTAAAATGCATATTTGTTTCATTGGTTTTTGAGTTGAAAGTGTTGTGTAAGTAATTTCTTTGTTCTCTTGACAAAAGATTTGTGGTATATTGTCTTTCTTTTCATTATTAGTGTTATAAAGTGGACTAAATTATAAATTATGCATAATTTGTGATAGATCATTATCCTTTGTGAGAATTTAAGCCTTATAATAGATAAAATATAAATTTTTATTTCTTTTTTCTTTTTTGTTTGATTTCACTAATGTTTGTTAGTTGCTCTAGAACTTGATTTGACTCTTAATGAAACTTTTTGTTTATATGTATACACTGATATGAAAAAAGACATTTTGTTTTTGTTTTATTTTTAGTCACTTAGCCAAAAAAAGTAACCTTGAATTTATCATTCATTGTTTGCAATGTCTTTATTTATCATATTTTTTGTTTATAACTCATTACAAGCCTAAAGTGAAAAGCAATATTATAAGCCTATTTAAGAGGACGAATGAGTCTTGTTTGAAGTTGTGGAAGGTTGAATTAGTATATGTGCGATATTTCAAAAAAGCTGGGCGAAAAAGTAAATAGAAAAAGAAATAAGGAAAGGAAGAAAATTCAAATTACTATCTTATTCCTTCTGGAAAAAAAAGAAAAAAAAAGAAGAAGAAAGAAAAGAGAAAAAATGGGTTCCAAGAAGTTGTTGAAAGGCGAATAAAGTGATTATTAGTTCAACTCCCACATTTTCTTTCAATTCTCTTTTGTCCTTTTTAATTCTATCCTTGTACCCTTTAAGATTCATCTCACCCTTACTTTGACAACGTTACAACCTAAATAGAACTCTTTTGATCTTTGTGTGCATGTATTTCAAGTGTAGATGTTAGAGTTTTTTCAAGCATATGGTAGGATCTTGCTGCTTATGATGTATTTTTTGATAAATTGTCCTCTTATTTATTTTGATTGTCACAAAAAGTTACTAACTGATGACATATCCCTTGAAGCTTAGAATGAGAACTTTTCTTACCCCGTTGTTGATCCTGAAAGTCTTTGAAATTTCATATTTTATTTTTGTTCTTGTTTTTTATTCTTTTTTCAATTTTGAAGTTGGAGTTTTGTTTGGATTGCAAAAGTTCAAGTGTGAGAAAATCTAATTAGTGCATTTTAATACACCCTATTTTATTCTATATTACACCATTTCTAAAACTTTTTTGCATTAGTTTTATCGTTTTTAATATGTTTTAAAAGTTATGTCTTAATTTTTATTTTATTTTATTTTTTATACTTATTTTTGGAATAAGTTATATTTTGACACATGCTCACTATGCAGATCATAACATGAGCTACGAGCATCCGACTGAGATGTGCCAATATATGTTAGAAATTTAAGAGTAAAAGCTACAAGTTTAATGTTGAATTTAAAGCTCAGTTAGGAAGTATTCATGATAAAAAAAAATAAGAATATATGAAGCCCTGTAGCTGACTACGGGTTTTTAGACCATTTAAACTTTTGTAATGGACCAAATTGCTAATTTTAAATACAACTCTTGCTCAGGCTTGATTTTTTTAACTAGGTTAATATTTGTAGCTATAAATAAGGCTATAAACAACCAAAAGAGAGGACTTACCTTTTCATTTTGCTGTCATTTACATATTTTGAATTGTACAAATCTATTCCATGGAAGCTTAAAACTCTAAGTTCATTATTTTCATATTGTTTGTTAATGATATTGAGGTTTGATTTATAACATTAATTATATTTTCATGATTATATCTCTTTTCTTTCAAATCTTAGAGTTGCAATTTCAATTTTAATTGTCGGTTAACGCATAAATTGTTATTGCTCTACTCTATTTTGATAAATTCGATTGATGCTTTCAACGTGGAATCAAGATTTTTCAAATTAATCTAAACAGTTCTTTGTATTAGTACGAATAAGGTTTTTTAGAATCTATCACAGTAGTTGTAGATTTTGATTGTATTCGGTTTCAAAATTAATTATATTTTTGTAATGGATGTGCAAGAATTTTGATTAATCATAATATGTGACGGGTTAACGGTTGTAATTTATCTCAATAGAAATTCTTATAATATTTATATTTGGTTGACTGGTTAGTCTTATGATCAAACATGATTAGAATGATAAAAGAGAATAGTTCTTTTAACCAATGATATGTTCCATGAACATTGTCAAAATCCGAGAATCAATATTTTAATTTGATTATTAAATTTGTTAAATTGCTCACAATTTTCTCCAAACAAAAACCTCAAGTTTACATTATTTCTATTGTTATATTTTGGTTATTATTAATTCAGAGATTCTTCAGACGATCAAGGTTAATTACCTTGTATTATATTTTCTAAATTATTTTGATCGCGCATAACAACAAGCACGGGGCCAACTGCTGAAAAAGTTTAACAACTTCTATAAGAATGTGGATACATGTGATTTTCTTTCTGACGTGGCTTTATAAATTATTGTTTTAAAAGAATCCTTGGTTGAGAAGGATACAACTCTCGAGGAGCTGAGGAATTTATTGACTAGCTCTGAAGTGGCCAAGGAAACACTAACCTCTCAAGTAGTTGAAGTTGAGGTTGCCTTAAAATATATGTATAATTTTGATACGATTTATCCTTTCCTTCAATTAAGGGTTTTTAATTAATTTTATTTTATCTTGTGTGATTTTGTTTCATCATTTAACCATACACGACCTATTTTGTCGTTTTCGTCTTCCATGATTTTATATCATCACTTATTCGCATACAATTTTTTTCCAGCATTTTTCACCTATGATTTTGTTTCATCATTTAACCGTCCACGGTCTATTTTATCATTTGTCATTTTTTATTTTCATGATTTTATTTCTTCATTTATTCACTTATAACTTTGTATCATCGTTTTCCTTTCCATGGTTTTATTTCATAACTTAGTTTCATCTATTTTGACTTGTGACACCTTGAGCTGGAAATCCATATGTAGTATGATGTTCTCTACTCCTATTTTGGTGACCAATGTGAGGAAAGCGATGATAGGTTCATATCCAACTTGATTATTAGTGGTTTGGAATTTAATGCATAAGGTTACTTGAATCACTAGTCCATATTTGTCCTCTAAAATGAGTCTGACTCAGTTTCCTTGACTATTAAAATTATGTTCCTCAGGGGAAAATTTTGAATACGATGTGCTAGGCAAATGGTTCGACAATTTAAACCAAAAGTACCACAATTAACTCATATTCAATCCTATTGATTGGTGATGAACCCAATTATCAATATTGAATATTAAAACTCAACTAGACAAACCTTTTAGGCCAAGTTACTGAAACATAGAGGTGTACATAAAGCAATAACAAATACTCTTAACCCTAGAACTCTAAATGTTCACCGAATATTGATTACTATCCATATAGAAAAAGTATTCTTGGCTTTTCTCCTAGGATCTTAGCTTTAATTTCATCCAGAATCTTTGCAAAATCAGTTGGATATAATTTGTTCCATAAATATCTCAACAGAAAGATATGATTTGGTTTAATTAAAATTCAAATTTGAATCACATTTGTACAAAAAAATCATATAATCATATTGCTAAATAAAAGCAATAATATCTAATTGAATCTTCAACCAAAAATTGGCTAAAAAACGCAACAATTTGGTCTGTTGAGCAAGACATAAATGTTGACCTACATCTTATGACATCGCGTCCAACATGTGTCCCGTCTACACTAGAGAATCATCTTGAAGAGGGTTGGCGATCTTGAACACCTATGCATGATGTTGTTTTGAAAAATGCAGGAGGTAGTGTGACCTGGGAATTGGAAAGCAGGATGCAGGAAACGTATCCGGAATTGTTTCCATCAGGTAATTTTCGAGGACAAAAATAATTAAAGTGGGGGAGAGTTGTAACACCCATTTTAATTATTTAGTCTTTTGGTGTTATTTTATTTCGGTGTGTCTTCATGTGGGGGTGTGCCTGAATGCGTTGATGAGTACCTTTAATTATAGAGATCATTTAATAAACTATAGAGTTTAATATTAATATAATATAACTAATAATGATAATAAGTTAATAATAATAGTAATATTGTTATTCTATTATTATTATTAAATTAAGAAAAGAAAATATAATGGAAGGAGAATAATAGAAAAGGAGATAAGAGAAAGTGGAAAGAAAGGGGGGGGGGGGGAGGAAGAGAAAGAAGGAGGAAGAAGAGAAAAGAGAAGGAAAATAGAGGAAAGCTTGGATTCTTCAAGATCAGCCCTTAGGAATCGATTTGATTGAGATAAGGGTGTGAAACATTGTGATTCTATCCATGCATGTGATTATGTAGGGATTGTTTGGATTGTTTGGGTGTTTTTGCGTAGTTTGCCATTTTAGGTCGAAAATGATTTAATCGGTAGAATTGATGTTTTAATGGTTAGAATCTGGAATAAGTCGTGTAGTTTAGTCAGGAAATGTTAGGCTAAGACTACAGGAACTGGTTTGGTGAAAATCGGGTGATTTGTGAGCTTTTGATGATTTTTGGACAGATGGGGTTTTGGTGTATCGCAGAACTCGCTAGGCGAGCAGCTAGCGAGTGAGGTGGCGAGGGTTCGCTAAGTCTTCACTAAGTGAGCTAGATAGAAAACGATTCCAGTAGCAAAAAGGCAGGCTTCGCTAGCACGTTCACTAGGCGAGCCAGTAGCGAATGATCGCTATGCCTTCACTAGTCGAGTGCGCCAGCGAGCATGACAACAACTTGTTTTATTTTTTTTGTTGTTTCCATCCAATGTTGATGTTTTCGATATATAACGCATAGCTCGTGTGCTGTATTATGATATGCTGTGGGTAGCCGTATGGCGTGGATCCTAGATTTGTGAATTGTGAAGTGTGAAATGTAGCCTTTTGGCAAATTGATCCCTTTGGTCATGATGGGCATAGAGACGGTGTTTAATGGTGAAGGGTGTATACTTGGTGTTAAAATGTGAATTTCCTTAATATTTAATTTAATTAACATACTTAATTGGTGTGTAATATATACAATGCATGGTGATGTGATCAGGAGGATCGTGTGCACTCAGTATGCTTGAGTTTATTTGTTGTGCATTTGGTGTCGTGCATATCATGGTGTTTTGGTGGGATGAATCATTTCTCAGGAGAAGTGTATATGATTCATCCGTACTCCCTTGTGGAGAATGGTGGGATGAATCGTTGCTCAGGAGGAGTGTATGCGATTCATCCGTACTCCCTCGTGAAGAATGGTGGGGATAAATCATTGCCAAGGAGGGGTATATGTGATCTATCTGGGGTTTGATTTAATGAACCAATGAGTCGGTACCGTATGCATGGTGTTGACTCGCATATTTGCATTATTGCATGTTGTGTTTGATGTTTGGACAGTAGGTCGTGGTTGATGCATGTTGGGTGATATTTTATGTAATTACTACTTTTAATCATGTATCTTATTACCGATAATTTTTATCATGCTTCTCACCCCTTTGTTGTTGTGGTGGTCTGTGCTTCTTCGGAAGTGCAGATAATCCAGGTACATAGCTAGCTTGGATAGTGGTGTGCAGGTCGAGTATTAGGATGCTCTGATATGTAGCACGAGATTTGGGTGTTTACTTTTATTATGCTGAATTTGTTTTATTCCTGTGACGTATCATACTTTGGTGAACCTTGTTAATGAATGATTTTATGTAATTTGGCTGATGGCCGAGAATGTTGAATTAATGATTACTTCCGCTGTTTTATTTTGAAAACCATCTAATGACGGGTTATTTTGATTTATTTGATGTGATATCCCGCTTTTGAGGAGAAACTCTGATGTTTACTTGAAATAATCATATTTTATTTTAATTCTGGGAAGTGGGGTGTTACACTATATATTGAAGATCTTAATGCTTGAAGAAGTGTGTAGAAATGTTGTGAGCGAAATGTTGTGCCGAAGTGCCGAAAATCCAAAAAAGCTAAAGAGATGATAAAGAGAGAATAACAATAAGAAGATAAAGAGCTAAAGAAAACAAGAGTATGTGTGCAAAGAGGAATCAAAACACCAAGTTGTAAGCTCAAAAGAAGATGCTTGAAGCTCAACCCAAATAGAGCCTTGCTCTACCTGAAAAAGAGAGAAGCATTAAAAGAAGCTTTTAAGCTCAATAAAACTCATGCTAATACGATGCAAATCTCTAGAAGATTATTCTTAAGATAGTTTTATAAATTAGCAAGGAAATGTTGTTCATATCTTGCTAGAAAACACTTTTGTGTTATTGTACTTCAACTTGTGTCATCTGCTTGTTTAGAAGTATTTCTTGTACACACTTGTAACACTTTTCAAAGTGGAGATTCCTCAAGTGACTAAGTTATTAGTCTGGATACTTGAGAGGGGTACGTTATTTTCTAACACTTAGAGGTTATAATCTTTCTAGATTTATTGGATTAAGTCCTTGTCTAAGGTGAAATCACCTTGGTGGATGGGCTGGAGTAACTTTGTTAACAGTGAACCAGGATAAAAATAATCCTGTCTATTTATTTTTATTCTCTTGTTAGCATTGAAGTTTGAATTTCCGCAAAAGGTCATATTTGGTGAAACCCAATTCAAACCCCCTTTCTTGTGTTTCTCACCCCTTCACAAAATAAAATATCAATTACTGTGTATGGAAAACTAGAGCTCTTCGGCCTCCTCTACCCTTTATCCTCCGACATTGTCTTTGGTACATCAGCGCTTCTCATGCCTATATCATAATGGCATCAAGGTCCTTCCTCCCCTTAGACCCATCACGAAAGATACCTCTGTCAATGCTTGCCTACATAATCTCCAAAATGCAACAACATATAGGAAAGACATCATGAGCATGATCTAACTGTCTGTGCTCTTCCTCTAGTATCTCCTGATGAACTGGCCTCAGTAAATCTCTTGGAACATCCTGCACCATATATAGATGTGACACCCTGAATAACCATCTAATGTACTCGTCGACATAGCTCCATTCACTCTCAGACATGGTACTTAAAGCCTCCTCCGATACCAGATGACTACGATAATCATTAAACATGGCATTGATATCTCTTTGTGTTATAGCAGGAGGAGCAGAGACAACAAAGTGTCCGAGAATAGTTTAAGTGTAGCTGAACCATCGAATGATACACTCAGGAAGATGAGGAAATGTGAGACATGAATCACAAGCTAACCATCCCGAGCATAACATTATGTTGTCAATTGTTCGCGTCTCACAGTAATTAACATAGCTGTTAAAGATCATATTCTCGGAAACCAAGCGGTCAAGATACACTCGAAAAGGCTCTATCCTCTGGTTCCCTCTGAGTAGGAAAAATGTGTAAGAACGCGACATATCCTCAGTATAAGTTGGTACGCACGACCAACCAGAGATGCACGGGAAGTGCTGGAGGATTCAAGCGTGTAAAGTGTTGGAACACACAAATCATCAGTAAGGGTGTTGCAAAAATGTAATGAAAATGAAACACAAACATTAACAAACTAATAAATATTACCGTCAATAGTGTGATCCTTTCTGTCACCTACTTCGTCTTCCATCTACAGCCCTCTGATAACTTAGACTACAAGTAGACTAAACAAGCTGCCTTCCAGTTTTACTCATGGATCCACTCGAAGTGCTTAAAGTATCATAGATAGACGACATCCATATATGTGGCACTCTTGTCCATAAAAATGGTAGTTCCGTCCAAATATAACAGGTAGGCTCGCATAACATATGCTTTATGTAGCCCCACCCGCTCGTTATCACCTCTTGCCTGCTTCATTCTAAGGAGCTCATATGTATATACCTTTTCTAAGAATTCAAACATAGTATGAGCCCCTCTGTTTTTTCTATCTCCCTCATGGTAGCGTCTAGGTTAACTCCTAGATAGTCTACCATCAACTTGAGTGCCCCATATTTGCTAATCCTCTTATGATCTAGAAGTTTTCCCCTAATCAGAAGATGCAACAAACACGATGTATCATCGAGTGTGATAGACATCTCCTCAAGTGGCAGATGAAATGATGACATCTTAGTGCGTCATCTCTCCAGGAATGCATTAAGCATCCTGTAGGTGATTGTAACATAACCGGTCTTACACAAGTCTTTCATCCCAAATAGGGATAAAGAAGTCTGAAACTACTCGTCAGTAGGCCGAGGCAACCTAGTAATATTTCGCACATGGTTAATGATTTTTAACGGATCACAGTCACGCAGATAAATATATTTATGTTAGTAACTTGTAATATAATAATAAACGTAATTTAAAAAGAATGAACCCAATTAATTTTACCTTTCTGATAGTATGGTCTAGGTAAGGAGGCATTATTGACAACTCTATAGGGCCTCCTCCAAATACATGAGGTGACATTCGCTCATCAACCTCAACAACTTGCGATGGCTCTGGCTCATCAGCCAGAGGTAACACTGACTCATCAGCCTGAGGTGGCATTGGATCATCAGCATGAGGTCCTTTTGATGCCTGAGGTGACACTGGTGCCTCAGATGCCTTTGGTGACTCGGGTACCTCTGGCGTCTGAATAGG
The DNA here is from genome assembly GCA_963859935.3 of Lathyrus sativus. Lineage (NCBI taxonomy): Eukaryota > Viridiplantae > Streptophyta > Magnoliopsida > Fabales > Fabaceae > Lathyrus > Lathyrus sativus. The sequence goes on from OZ012736.1 coordinate 25,389,012, forward strand.
TGAAACTTGTAGCCTACGGGAAGATGGAGGCAGTGATACGTAAGTAGGTGACACATTTTTCCTATGGAAAGAAGAAGGCGGAGATATATGAGCCTCAGAAGTTGATGCATTTGCATGAACCATGTTAGAGGGAACAAGAGTCTTTGAAACCTGACTCTTTTCCCTCTGAACAGATACATGTTATACAATCATTATGTGGTATGATCAATACATTTTGATACACATTCTTCTACTATTGTACTTAAGCAACTCTATAGTTTATTATATATATATTTTTTATTTTAGTGTGTTTTTATATTCAAGTTTATTTCTGGAGAAATATTTTATTTTCGTACTTTATTTTTAGCTTGAACAATTATTTGATACCTTGTCACTGTGCAGACCATAACTTAAGTTTCGAGAATTGGATTGGTGCATTCTGATATGTGTTGGAAAACTAAGAGAAAGAGCTACAAATTTTGTTTTGAAGTCAAAAGTTGTTTCGGAGGGAAGAATGATCAAATAATTCGTTGAAGTTTCAGACTAGTTAAAATAATTAGAATTGATCCGTTTTCTTTATGTTTTCAGGTCAGATTACATTATAGCTCAATTTGCTTTTTTAATAGTTAAAACTATTTTGTTGCTACAATAACAGTCAGTCATTATTCACAAAAATTAGAGCTTGTACAATTTTCACACGGAGAGCTAAACCTTAGACGAATTCTGCTATATTCAGGTTCAATTACTGTTGAGATTAATATAACTTTACAATTCAATTTCTATTCATATCAATTTTGTTATATGCTTATCGTATGTTTAATCCGACTTGTCATAGAATAGTTTTGTTGATTCGATTGATTTATGTTCCCTACATTTGATTGCGTTTTACCGTATGCTTAATCTGTTAATTTGCTTTACTCTTACCGAATTGCTTTATTCGGCGAACAGGAAACATAATTCTTGTAATACCGTTTGCGCTTGTTGATTGATATTGTGATCAAATGTGAATAGGATTAACTTAGGACAGTGAAGTTATAATAATCGATAATAGGTAGGAACCAAATTAGTATATTAGCTTTTTACTCGTAATTGTAATCACATTATGTTTATCGTTTATTTTAATCTTAATCGAAAACTAAACCCTCAATTATTTCAATCAGTTGATTATTTCATATAAGAATCCTTGTGATAGGACTCGAGCCAGTGTCGCTAAACTACAATTTTTAAAATTACTTGTTTTAATTTGTACGCGATAGAATATCATAGTACCCTAGTAATACATAAGGGATATTAAAAAATCTCCTATTTTATTTACTCCATATCAATTACTCTAACTACACATATAACGAAGTAGTATGATTTAGAATCCTTTAAATATAATATATAACATAAAATATGGTACCCTATATTTCACCTCCTCCTAAAGTTAAATAATACGCCAAAAATCTTAATAAATTACAGTCTATTCTATGGATCTGATTTTTCAACAAGGACTATCAATACTACAATATAAAAAATAGAATATAAAAAAGAAGAAAAAATGACGTGAAAAGTACAGATGAAAGGAAATTTAAATGGTGTGGGACTGTGGGTGGGGGCATATTGAGTGACTCATGATCCTTCCCTAAATTCCGAGCGCAACTTTGATAAGGACTCATCAAACAGGTTGCTCTTGTCTCTTTCCAAACACTCTTCATCATCTATGCCTATCTCCTTATTTTATGCTCTACCATATCTATCCCTTTCTTTCTTTCTTTTTTATCAACATATTTAATGATTCAAATTACTTACTTATCTGTAAGAGATTTTGTATTTTTTAAGTTGTCTAATAGTTAGAGTTCGTATTTTTTTAAGTTGTCTAATAGTTGGAGTTCGCTTTTTAAAGATGAATATTGCTGATTCGAACTCACAATTTTATATCTAATATTTTTACACAACTATCAATTTAAATGACTTAACAGGACAAGAGATTTTGTAATGACTTGACATGCAGTAATTCAGACTATTTGATTTGTGTATAATGATAAATTGTTTTCTACTTCGGTAACAAAAGTGAAAGAGGTGGTGGTAAGAGTATTTTTTTGACTTGTCATTGTTTTTTCAGCAAATCAACCTTGAACTCATTCTTCTTCTCTATCTAGCTTTAGAACTCTATCATATTTCTAAACCTTTAGCGAATCAAGTGTTCTGATTGATTTAGAGTTGTTCAGTGGTTTATGTGTTGCTACAACTCTCTTTGCCTGGTGTTAATTATGAATTTGGCGTTTGGAGGAACCTCATACAGTCATATTTCTTATATAATGCTTGTATTAGAAAGAAAAAATGGGAAATACGAGATGAAGGGAGTTAAAGCATCTTCAATGGATACTCTATAAACACCTTCAATGTTACATTTAATTCAATTTTGAGAGGATTAATCTAGTTAGCTCGAGTGATTTTAGGAGAAGTTAAAGCATGAGAAGTAGCTCAAAAATATTTATAATTTTTAAATTCCTAAATACAATTGGCCATATGTCATTTAGAAGAGTTTGTGGATAGTAATACATGTTGCTGGAATTTGTTCAACACAATAATGAGTTAAGTTTGAGCATTGTCAAACTGAAGCTTATTCCTCCAAATCTAAATATACCAAATAATGTTTGCAATTTGCTAGAAGTATCAAATCTTTAAGTTGTGAGCTCTAACTTCCTTCCATAGTGAAAAGAAGATTAGGCATAAAAGTGAGGTCCAAAACCACTTAAAAATATGCAAAGAAAAAGAAGAACAACAACTATGTTTTTTCTATTAAGTGGTGGCGACTACATGTATCAAACTTTGTCATAATGTTTTATAAAAAAACTATGTTTTTATCCAACTCATTTATTTCAAAATATTTTATAATAATTTCTCTAAATCATCATCTACTTGTAATTATTTAACTAATCTTTATCTCATCTCATCTCCTTACTATCGAATCCACACACCTTCTTTAATTATACATACCTAAACAACAAAAGTCTAGTTTCCATAATCTTTTTACATAGGTTTGACTCAAACACTTTCAATAATCTTTCAATTAACTAACAAATTCAAAATATAGAATGTAATAGTCTTCTTAGTATATTTTTATATTTACTAATATTCATTATTAATATATTAATAAGAATAAATATATATAATATTCAATATCTTCGTACTAAAGTAAAAAAAGTTAAGTTTTTGGGGTTGAATCTTGGTAAAATCTTATTCTTATGAAAAATCGTCTTTCTCTCTACCATGTGTCCTCATACTTTTTCAAACTCCTCATGGATATTATGACTTTCATAAATGTAGGAAATCTTATCATTTTCTTCTTCTTCTTCTTCAAGTCTTTCTAAAATATCTCTCTAGCAACTCTATTATATGCCTTCTCCAAGTCAATAAAAACAAAGTTAAAGTCTTGGTTTTTCATATGATATTGCTCCATCACATGTAGTAAATTGATAGGTTCCAATATTGACCTCTTAGACATATAACTAAATTGATTATCACTAACTTGGTTTTTTTTTTCCTTTGTATCCATTCAATCACTTTTTCTCATAACTTTATGATATGACACATAAATTTAACCCCCTATGATTTTCACACTTTGTATGTCCTCTTTATTCTTATAGTTTGCAATTAAAGTGTTTTTTTGTTGTTGCCATTAATCTAACATTAGCATTCAACTAATAGTTTCATTAAAACATTTATTGAGGCACCCAATTCCTCTATATCCAACACTTAAACATGTGTGGTGTATGGTCCCACCTCCTTGTTATTATTCATTATTTTCAATACTTATTTTATCTTGTATTTTTGAATCGGACAATAGTAGTTATAGTTTAGATCTATTTCTCATGTCTATCCTTTTAGAGTCGGATAATATCTCTTGTTCTTAATTAAATAAAATATAGAAATACTTTTTTTAACTATCTTTTGTATCATTTTATTGAATAAAAAATTTATTTCTTTCTATTTAACAAATTTCACTTGATACAAGTTTTTTGTCTTTTTTATTTTTTATTTTCCTTAACAAGTCTATATATTGCGTATTCACTCACCATCTTTTTATTCCTCTTTTTTAATGTGCCTGTATAACCCATAAAGAGCTTAAATTCTTGTTTCACTCACATCTTTTTTGTCTCTTTCTTGACTCTTTTTTTATACTTTTCCCATGTTTAAACATTTTTAAGAGTGGATCAACTTTTAAAACATTTGTTCTGCCTCTAACTTTTCTCTAAACACTTCTGTTTATTCAACATGAGTTTAAACCTCTTGATTCTCACAACTCTTTTTTTGAAGTTTCTAACCCATGTGCCATATTTTCCAACATATGGTTTGCATTTCCTTGTGGCTGTCTGAAACTTAACCCCAAGATATTGTGTTGAAAAGTTCTTTATTTTCCACGCTTCAAATTCTACCATTGATATGGATTCTATTTTTGGCTTTTTCTCTTCTGCCTTTACTTGAATTTTTCATTCATAATTAATACTTTTTTTTAAAATAGTCAATCTCTATTTATACACTCCCTTAAAACCTCATGATATTCTTTCTACATGCCCATTTATATTCTCTCATAGAAATTTTTTTCTCCATTTGATATATCATGAAATCATCATTATATTTTCACCAAATAATTTACTTTAAGATGTTCTCCTAACCCATCTTGAGGTTCATAAACACTAATAGAATTTAAGGTATCTTGTTCCACTAGAAGGGTTATGATTTGATCTCCTACCTTTACATCTTTAATATCCTTCTTTACTCATTGTCAACATCAATTCTCATCCTATTTGTCAATCTAGGTTTGTTTGTGTACTAAAACATAAATTCTGAGATGTATAATTCATTTGTCTTTTCATTTATCCACTTAGTTTATCATTTGAACATAAAATTGATCTTCCCGGATAACCATATTGTCCACTATTTTAGAATATGTTCCTATAAGAATGCATATATTTCATGTTCTAAAATGATTCTTTCTTTCATGAATTAATTTCTATATCCACACTCATTCAATAAAATATGAGAAACTTTTCATAGTTTTCACTACATACTCGAACTATTAAAAATGTTGCTTATGAGATATTTTCACTACATATTCGAGATATTAAAAATATTTCTTATGGGAGAATACCTATAATTTACATAGATAATTTACAAAGTTATATGTTGGATATTCAATTACTAGCACAAATCTTTCCTTTTAATCGAACTTGAAACCAACAATGCATAACAGAGTTAACATAGGCATGAGTATGAAAAATGTAACATTCTAAATAAATCCCGCGTAATTTAAATAAATATCAGAGTAAATTTGCATCAACAATATTTAGGATGTCATAAAACCATGCACACCTGCTCATACAACATGATATGTAACATATGCAACTTTTTAAAAATTATTTATAACTATAACAACCAAACATGTCTGAAACATCAAATTTTATTGAAACAACGGAAGCATCAAAATTAATAATTATTCAGAACATACTATGTTTTCAAAATAACATAAGCAACTACAACTCTAGAGATATCCAAAAATCTCCATCCAAGCATAACAAACATAACGTTCCACAACCTCGGTGTTACACATCAGAGCAGACGTCGATACTAAAAATAAAATGGAAGACTTCATCTTCCACTCGCATCAACTCCTCTACTGTGAATTATCTGCATGATACCCATGTAAAAGCAACATTCAAACAGAAGTAGTGAGATATCATAATTATATAAAGGAAAACATGATAATAAGCAAGGATCAGATTATCATATGCATATCGCTCATTCCATAACATACATCCTGACAACCAACACAACCAAAATCTAAGGACAACAACAAATATAATCAGATGCAATGCATTAAGACTCACGACTTGACTCAATGCATGTGGTACCATTCGATTCCTATTTTGAAATCTGATTCCTTTTTCAAAATCACAATTCCTGTCAAAAGTTCTATTACATCGCTCACACCTCACAAGGGCACGCGACCTCCATGATCGCTCACACTCCACACGGGCACACGATCACCTCAACAACAACAACACAATTCTACAACTAGAATCTGGATAAGACGCTCACACCCCACATGGGCACACAACTTATCTAACAACTCATGCAATCATGAAATGCATGACAACAACAACATACAATGACCTTTATTTAATCAATGTATCATGCCACTACAGGCCACAACAAAACATGTTATACTGTCCAACAATATTGACATACAACTGTTTACTGTGAATTTTGGTAAACAACCATTGGCCTATCAATTTAGGATAAAATTGACTAACTTGCAGGATCGACCATACTAAATCCTATAACATGTGCTAAGTATGAAAAAGACCCTAAGTTGAACTCCACGTTCGACTGTGAAACCTTTTGGAAAGTAAGATGAATTGAAGATTAAAAGAAAGCAAGTAATGCGTCGAAGATTAAAAGCAAGAATGTAAAAGTGCAGTAATGTAAAAGCTTTTAAAAGTAAATGCTATAAAGTAAAGGATGAGAGATTACAATCAAACTCCGCGTTCGACATAACGTCTTTGTAAAGTAAATGGCGTTAAAGATAAAGGTGCAAAAAAAGTAAAGTGCTTTGAAAGTAAATGTGCAAAAGATTCTACTCTGAACTCCATGTTCGACCAGAGATCTTTGGAAGTTAAATTGCAGGAAGATAAATAGCTTTGAAAATAAATGAGCGAAATTACTAGGGTTGTTAACATGTTGAATTGGGCCTTGCTTGTAAGCCCAATTGTTTAAGTTAGCTTGTACCCTAAGTTAGCTTGTAATGAGTAATTGTTAAAAAGCCTATTAGGTTAGTGTACTATTTTATTATAAATAGGATGCTAGTTTCTCAATCTTGGCATAAGGAAAAATAGGAAGATAAAATCATAATTTCAAGAGAGAGAGGTTATTTTGTTATTCTTGTATACTTGTAATCTTGTTCTAAGAGAAAGGAAAGAATAGCAGTTTAATAACCAATCCTTGTTGTTTTCTTCTTTATTCACCCTAACCCTTGTGTGTTTCTGGCTAAGAAATCGTTTATACTTTGTTCAAAGGTATCCGATTCACAATAAATTGGTGCGGTGAGCGTGGAGAAGATGCCTTCAACAAAGTATGAGATTGAAAAGTTCACCAGAGTGAACGACTTCGGTCTATGGCGCTTGAAGATGAAAGCCCTGTTGGTTCAGCATGGTTGTTTGGAAGCGTTGAAGGGTGGGGCAGCCATAGACGCTGCGTTAACGGCAAAAGAAAATACGGGCATGATCGAGAAAGCCCACAACGTAATATTGTTGAGCCTTGGTGATAAGTTTCTTCGACAGGTATCAAAGGAGACTACAGCATCAGGATTATGGGTGAAACTTGAAAGTTTGTACATAACCAACTCTTTGGTGAATCGACTTTACCTGAAGCAAGCTTTATATTCATTCAAGATGAGTGAAGACAAAGTGTTGGCTGAGCAGTTGGATATGTTCAACAAGCTGATTCTTGATCTTGAAAATATTGATGTGAAGATTGACGATGAAGATCAAGCACTGTTGCTGCTGTGTGCTTTGCCCAAATCACATGCTCACTTCAAAGAAACTCTCTTGTATGGAAGGGAGTCCCTGACCTTTGAAGAAGTTCAATCAACCTTGTATTCTAAGGACTTGAACGAGCGAAAGGAGCATAAACCTTCAACGGTGGGCGAAGGTTTGGCTATTAAGGGAAAATTCTTGCGAAAGGATGGTAAGTTCGACAAGAAGAAAGGTAAAAGTCAACAGAAGTCTTATAGTGGCGAAACATCTAGTATTCGATGTTATCATTGTAAGAAGGAGGGTCACATAAGAAAGGTGCGCCCTGAACGCCTGAAAGATCATGGAGGTAATGACAATGCAGCCATTGTTCAAGATGACTTCGACTCATCTGATGTTCTTGTGGTTTCAAGTGGCGACTCGAGGAAAGAGTGGATTATGGATTTAGGTTGCACTTGGCACATGACTCAAAACGGAGAATTGTTCGAGGAGCTATGTGATCAAGATGATGGATCTGTGCTACTGGGAAACAACAAATCTTGCAAAGTTGCAGGCATTGGATCTGTGAGATTCAAGCTCCATGATGAGTCAATAAAGGATACGTTTTTCAAGAAGAGAAAAGTATCCTAAGAGTCATGAAGGGGTCAAAGGAAGTCTTGAGAGGTGTGAAGAAACAAGGCTTGTATACCCTTGAAGTTGAGGTTGTAAGTGGTTCGACAAATCTTGCATCCACGAAACCTATGTCGAAGACATAATTATGGCACATGAGATTGGGCCATGTCAGCGAAAGAGGCCTGGTCGAATTGGGGAAGCAGAACCTGCTAGGAGGTGACAAAGTCGAAAAGTTGGAATTCTGTGAATCTTGTGTATTTGGTAAATCCTGTAGGGCGAAGTTTAATAAAGGCAAGCAAGGAACACATGGATCCTTGGATTACATTCATGCTGATCTTTGGAGGCCTGCAAGGAATCCTTCACACTCAGGTGCAAGGTATTTTCTATCCATCGTTGATGAATATTCCAAAAAGATATGGGTATTCATTCAGAAGATGAAGGATGAAACTTTTTAGAATTTCAAAAGTTGAAAGATTCTGGTCGAAACTCAGACTAGCTGAAAGGTTAAGAGGTTGAGAACCGACAATGGCCTTGAATTCTGAAATGAAGCGTTCAACAGTTACTGTGTTGAGTCTGGGATTACAAGGCATAAGACTGTAGTAGGTACTCCTTAACAAAATGGCTTAGCTGAGAGATTCAATCGAACAATCCTTGAAAGGGTTAGATGCATGTTGGTTAGTGCTGGATTGAAGAAGGTGTTTTGGGTAGAAGCTGTTTCGACAGCAGCTTACCTGATAAATAGATGTCCCCCGATTGCCTTGAGAATGAAGACACCTGAAGAAGTTTAGTTGGGACATCCACCTAGTCTCGACTGACTGAGAGTATTTGGCTGTATGGCCTATGCTCAGATTAGGCAAGACAAGGTCGAACCTAGAGCTCTGAAATGCATGTTCATGGGATACCTTGAAGGAGTCAAAGCTTATAGGCTATGGTTCCTAGAGCCAGGTCACAGGAGGTGTATCACCAGTCGAGATGTAGTTTTCAATGAAGCAGAGATAGCTTTCAAGAAAACTGATGATGCTGATGAAGAGCTGGAACAGGGAGAAATTCCTGTTGAGGTGGAGCATATTGATGCTGAATTGCTTACCCCAGATGAAGCCGAAGAAGACGTAGAAGATGTTGTCGAAGATAAGGAGACTGATAATGACTACCTGCTAGCAAGAGACAGGTTGAGGAGAGCCATCAAGCCACCTCAGAGACTTGGGTATGTAGATCTTATAACTTATGCCTTAATCTCTGCAAGTGAGGTTCTAGACGAAGAACCTAGAGACTATAAAGAAGTTATGAGGAGTCGAAAGAAGACTAAATGGATGAAGGCCATGGATGATAAGATGAAATCTCTTCATGATAACAACACCTGGGAACTGATCAAGAAACCTGCTGGAGCCAGGTTAGTCAACTGTAAATGGATTTTCAAAGTTAAGGAAGGAATCGAAGGAGTGGCGTCGAAGAGATACAAAGAAATATTGGTTGCTAGGGGATTCACTCAAAAAGAAGGTATCGACTTTAATGATGTGTTCTCTTCTGTTGTGAAGCACAGATCCATTCGAATGTTGCTTGCCATGGTGGCCCAGTTCGACCTTGAACTAGAGCAGATGGATGTGAAGACTGCATTCTTGTATGGTGATCTAGATGAAACAATCCTAATGAGGCAACCTGAAGGGTATGTCGAAAGGGGGAAGGAAGATTGTGTGTGCAAACTAAATAGATCTTTATATGGGCTGAAACAATCTCCTCGACAGTGGAATAGGAGATTCGACAAGTTCATGGCACACATAAGTTTCATCAAAAGTAAGTTTGACCACTGTGTTTACTTCAGATTTCGACCGGATAATTCATTTGTTATTTTGTTGCTCTATGTGGATGATATTCTAATAGCAAGCAACAACGTCGAAGAGGTAATGAGGGTGAAGACTGAACTCAATAAAGAGTTTGACATGAAGGATCTAGGAGCTGCGTCCAGGATTCTTGGGATTGACATCCGGAGAGATAGAAAGCAGTCGAAATTATGCTTATCTCAAGAGGCATACCTACAGAAGATTCTCGAAAAGTTTGGTATGTCGAATTCAAAGCCTGTTGTGACTCTGACAAACCCTCAATTCAAGCTGAGTATAGATCAGTGTCCCAACACTGATGTTGAAAGAACTTATATGAATAACATTCCATATGCTAACATAGTAGGTTCTTTGATGTATGCTATGATAAGTACTAGACTCGACATAGCATATGCAATAAGTCTTGTAAGTAGGTACATGGCGAATCCTGGAAAGGCTCACTAGCAAGCATTAAAGTGGCCTTTAAGGTACATAAATGAGTCTCTGAATAGAGTCCTAATTTATGGTGGAGCCTTGGGTGTAGATAGTAAAGCAGCAATCGAAGGATATGTCGACTTTGATTATGCAGGTTGTATGGATTCTAGAAAATCTATCTCTGGATATGTGTTCACTATGTTTGGGACAACAATCAGTTGGAAAGCAACACTTCAAAAGGTCGTTGCCTTATCAGCCACTGAAGCGGAGTATATTGCCCTAACTGAAGCTGTGAAGGAAACATTGTGGCTTGAAGGTTTTGAAAATGAGATAAAACTTCAAGGCCGAGTTATCACTGTTAAATGTGATAGTCAAAATGCAATACACCTGTCGAAGAATTCAGCCTATCATGAGCGAACCAAGCACATTGATGTGAGGCTGCATTTCATCAGAGGGGTACTCGAGCACGGAGAAGTCCAAGTGCTAAAGGTTTCGACATATCATAATGCTGCTGATATGATCACCAAGACGTTGTCCAGTTGCAAGTTTTTCCATTATATGCAGTTAATAAAGTTGCATGAAGAAAGCTAGTTTCTTGATGTTATAGAGTTAGATCCAAGGTGGAGATTTGTGAGATGTTGGATCGAACTCTAGTATGGTCGAAGTCTGTTCGCGAGTAATGCATGTTGTAGTCAAAGTCTGTTTTAACATGCATTAGTAAATATTGCTAGGGTTGTTAGCATGTTGAATTGGTCCTTGCTTGTAAGCCCAATTGTTTAAGTTAGCTTGTACCCTAAGTTAGCTTGTAATGGGTAATTGTTAAAAAGTCCATTAGGTTAGTGTGCTATTTTATTATAAATAGGATGCTAGTTTCTCAATCTTGGCATAAGGAAAAATAGGAAGATAAAATACTAATTTGAAGAGAGAGAGAGAGAGAGAGGTTATTTTGTTATTCTTGTATACTTGTAATCTTGTTCTAAGAGAAAGGAAAGAATAGCAGTTTAATAACCAAACCTTGTTGTTTTCTTCTTTATTAACCCTAACCCTTGTGTGTTTCTTTCTAAGAAACCATTTATACTTTGTTTAAAGGTACCCGATTCACAACAAAATGAATGAACACCTTTGTTACATAAAAATGACAAGTACTTATAGTACTAGAAATTAACTACTAAATGACGGTTGAGGCTTCTCAACGTGTCTCTTTTGGCGCTTTTCCAACTATCTCAACCGTTCCCACGTTCGTCCACTCTTGGTTTGAATTTTGAACACTTAATTTTTCCCTTCAATTTTGGTTGTAACTTCTGCGCGTTCTCTTTAGCGTGACCCTTGTCGAGCACTTTCAAACACTTAGCATTTTTTAGTAGCTTTGTCCATCTCTCTTCGACTTGGATTCCTCCCTAATCGTGTCGAAAAGTTCACATGTTTCAAATTGACATTTAGACTTGAGATGATTCTAAAATCAACTAGCGTCGAAAATTGAGAGCTAACAAATTGCCCCCAAATAATGTCCTTTCGCCAATTTTGGTAGGAAGGTCATTTTTTCCTTCACCGTTTCAACGCGTGTTAATCTTGCATGGCTTTGACTGAACCACCCACTACTTGTTTTAATGGTTAACTGTTTATTTCTTTTCCTTCCATGCTTATGACATCATGCCATTATGATAAATTCTTAAACAGCTTTTCAGCCGTTTCTATCATTACTTTATATTGAAAACGTACATTTACAGTCTGACCATAACTGCCGATACGCATCTTCTCTTCAAAAGCAGACACACGTCCCACTATCAGATTGTCTTCAACGGTGGATTTAGTCCTTTGGGATTTCTAAATGCTTATAAATATCTTCATCAGCCTCCTTCATCCAACTTAGAGAAAAAACCTTTTCACTTCTTTCAACAATAATGGCATATTCCCAATCTACTGTTCAGGAGAAGAAAACCCAGAAGGGACTCATTACTCAATCCAAGCAAGCCATTCCTCCTTTCACGAAAATAGCTGGCCCTCAACTGGTGGAGAATCGTCAATGTGTGACAGAACCCACTGTCACATCACTGCGAAGAGGGGCCGACAAGGACAGAAGAGTCACCACCGTTCGTTATTTATCCCAAAAGAGGGAAAGGAAACGATCAGAGAAAACCTAACGAAAACGGGAAAAGACAGGTCATCACAACCATATCTCGGGTTCGGGAGTCAGTTACGCAAGGGGAAGGTGTTAACACCCCTCACGTCCGTCGTACTCGACGGGATCCACGCTTTGTTGTCTATCTAAAAGGGTGTTTACTATCTAAGCTACGACTCAGGGACAAAAGAAAAGTAAAGAGACTCGATAGAGCATCGGCACTCTATGCATACGTATTCCCTCGTGCAATGGGAAAGTCAGAGTCAACGTAGTTCGGCTAACTACGGGTGAAAATGGGGGAAGGTTGCTCGCCAAGACATCGTTGTCTTGTGCCTACGTATTCTCATCTGGTATGAGAAATCAGAGCAAATGTAGTTCGGGCTAACGAAGGCCACAAATGATTAAGTGTTTTAGTCGAGTAGGGTTAAACCTCTGTTCTAGCAGTTAAGGACGATGTCTGTTTGCGGTAGAACCAAGACTTAACAACACTCTTTTCTGAAAATGGTTTCCGATTAATCCCAAAGGAAAAAGGTTTGAGTTTTGTTTGTGTTTTTTAGAGAAGAAGTGCATTGATTATTGTTTGTAATTCATGTTGCACTAAAGACTATGACCTAGGAGCGAATGCGTCATATATCGTCTAAAGGACATACACTAAACACTCTAGACAATTGAGAGGAGGCCCCCCAATCATCATTCCCCAAGTACTTAAAGCTCGTAGCGTACAACACAAATTATCCCTTATTAGATGACTTGAGAAAGTTTGAAGATGAGAAGAGAGAGACAGACTCTAAAGGGAGACTAAGACTCAACCTAATGTTCTCATACAAAGTGCACCTATGATTGGGATGAAAAGGGAAAGCTACCCTAATGTTATCATGCATGGTTTCAAACCTAAGGTCTATCATAATCAATCTTGAACAAGAGAGATTAGAGGTCCTAAGAGAACATGGCAAAGAAGAAAGAAGAAGGAAGCAAAAGATAAAGAAAAAGATGCAAACATGCAATGCAACACGAAGATGAAGAGGGAGGAAAAAGGTGTGGGGTAACAACCACCACAAGCACATCTCAACCTCTTCAAGAAAATAAGAATATGCAAAAAAAATATGAGAAAGAGAGGGAGGAACAAAGTGTAGGGCAGTAGCCACCACAAGCACATCTCAACCTCAAGCATGCAAACAAAAGCAACAATGCAAATGATCATCACTTTGAACCACATCCATAAGCATGCATTCAAGTGGAAATCGAAACGCGTGTCGAAGAAATCATGATTAAACAATCAAGAACAGCGACATATATACAAAACATCTCACTCCTAATGCATCATACTGATCCATGAAGATTCGAAGTGAAACGATACCAAACAAGCATGAAAAACAGCAAAACAGTCATGCTGGCACAATGTTAATCGATTAACACCTGGGGTTAATCGATTAACCACTTAAAAAAGTTGGAAATTTTTAATATTTGCATTGGTTAATCGATTAACCAATTAACACTGTGTCAACAGCAGAAAACAGCAGTTCAGAAGCACTTTTCAGCAACTTATCCAATGTGCAATCATTCCAATGATCATACAATCAATTAAGCACAAAATTAAACCAGAAATCAGTGATCTAATCAATATGTAAACACATTTAAACAACAAGATCACAAATCACATGGATCAAATCAACCGAAAGTCAATCAAAAATGAAGATCCACATCAAATATGCAAAATAAGCTCGAAATAGCAAAGGATCTAGAATTCCAACCTACGAAGCGGAGAATTGCTTCGGTAATTGTTGATTCAACTTCAATTAATTAGATCCAAGCAAGAAATCCGGAAATCCCTCAAGATCCAATTGAGTTCTTGTAGTAGAAGTGAGGATCCACCAAAATTAAGCAAGAATTATCCAAATAAGCTCCTCTAGATCAACTTTAAAATTCAGATCCAAACATGCACGAAAATTGAATGGAGAATTGGATTCAATGAGGATGATGGATGAAGGTTTGAGCTCAAGAATTCATTGATTCCAATGGAGAATCAATGAATTCAAGCAAAGAGAGCTTTGGTGAAGTTTTGGGAATGGAGAAGTTGAGAGAAAATTGAGAGAGTGACTATGAATTCTGAAATGAAATGGAACTTATGAGAGTTTTTCTTGTGAGGTTTGGAGCAAATCATTTAAATACCCCTTAGGTTTGGATCCAAATGAGGTTTGGAGTGTGGTTTGTGAAAGTTGGTTTGAAATTAGGAGTGGAAATTTGCAGGGAAAATGAAATTAATCAAAATTTGAAGTGGTTCTAGATCCTTCCTAAGTGTAAAATCAGTTCACAAGTGATCAAAATTGGACCCCCTGACTTCACTTGAAAATTCATGTGCAGAGCTGAAATTTGCACTAGTTAATCGGTTAACCACGTGGTTAATCGATTAACACCTGCAAAAATTCAAATTTGGCCTGATTTTGCTTTGGTTAATCGGTTAACCAATTGGTTAATCGATTAACACCTTCAAAAATTTGAATTTGGCACCTTTTGGAGGGAAACCTGCACAATGGTCTCTTTTCAATCGTTTTGAGCTCTGTTAAGCTTCTGAAACTTGTTCTTGAATATTCCAAATGTGAGAATGCTTGATATAGCCTGCATGCTGTCTCCTGCACTGAAAATAACATGCAAAAAAAATAAAATCGACCGCTTAACTGTTGGGAAAAATAAATGCTGGAGCCCCTGATGCTTGTTGTTCAGTCTTTTGCGCTAAAAAGAGCCCTGAGCCACATGAAAGCCTTGATCCCCTGCCTTAAGAACAAATGCTATGATATGCAAAAATGAAATGAAACACAAGCCAAGTACGAGAACCGGTTGGTCAAATTTTGGGGTGCAACAGCTGCCCCTATTCAAACGACTTGGACCTGAAGGGATGAAAAGCTAACGACTTTCAAACAATCACGGTAAAAGACGGTTGAATACCAAAGAACCCGGAAATTTTCCAACCATAGAAATAAACTACGAACTCTGATTGGGTATAAAAATCTCCAGAAATAACTGAGCTGATAGTTGCAACGGTAACAAGTGAACTAATTACCAATTTCAAATCGTCGACACTAAGTCGAAAATATCATCTGATAACATGTAGCGGATACTGAACCTCTGACTTCGCCTTCAGGCCTCTGCACCAATTTAGAAAAACATCTGACCTCGCCGTCAAGTAATAATATCCATTTTGAAAGAAGATATCTCTGACTTTGCCGTCAGGCCTCTGACCTTCCCGCCAGGCATTGACATTAACTCGGTACAACCCACCTGACCTCGCCGTCAGGCCTCGACATCAAGTCGATAAAGCATCTGACATCACCGTCAGATCTCGACATCAAGTCGATAAGAACATCTGACATCGCGGTCAGGCCTCGACATCAAGTCGGTAAAAGCATCTGACATCGTCGTCAGGCCTCCACATCAAGTCGGTAAAAGCATCTAACATCACCGTCAGGCCTCGACATCAAGTCGGTACAACATCTCACATCACCGTCAGGCATCTAACCTCGTCGTCAGGCATATCATCTGACAATGCCGTCATAACCATTGAACCCAATAAGCAATAAACCGATTGGCTCAACACACAGCGGAGAAGAAACATCTGTCATTGCCACCTGACATCTGTTAAATAAAAACAGGTATCGAATCCGGAAACAGGGACTTCTGACATCGCCGCCAGGCGTTCGTTAAATAAAAGTGAGTAACAAAATTGAAAATCGGGTTAACACATAGCATCTGACATCGTCGTCAGGCCTCTATTGAGTTGATAAAAACATCTGACATCGCTGTCAGGAATCTACGAATGACATCATCGCCAGACATCTGCAGGGGATAAAATATCTGACATCGCTGTCAAGTATCCATGCAGTTGGTACACATCTGACATCGCCGTCAGGCATCTATTGCAACTAATAGGCAAACCCAAAGGTAAGGACATCTGACATCGCCACCAGGAATTCACTAAATAAAAGCGAGCATCGATCCCAAAGGCAAGGACATCTGACATCGCCGCCAAGAATTCTCTAAATAAAAGCGAGCATCGAACCCAAAGGTAAGGACATCTGACATCACCGTCAGGCATTCGCTAAATAAAAGCGAGTATCGAACCTAAAGGTAAGGACATCTGACATCGCCGCCAGGCATTCGCTAAATAAAAGCGAGCAACAAACCCAAAGGTAAGGACATCTGACATCGCCGTCATGCATTCGCTAAATAAAAGCGAGCAACAAACCCAAAGGTAAGGACATCTGGCATTGCCGTCAGGCATTCGCTAAATAAAAGTGAGCATCGAACCCAAAGGTAAGTACATTTGACATCGCCGCCAGGCATTCGCTAAACAAAAGCGAGCATCAAACCCAAAGGTCGGATCAACCGAAACTGATAAACACATCTTGAGAATACTCCACCGGGGAAGAGAGAAACTTAACCAAATAACTCTGGCAGGGAGGAAAAGAGAAATTTAACCAAATAACTCTGCTTTGGGAGCGCGAAGAAACTTAACCAAGTAACTCTGCTGAGGAACAACGAGAAACTTAACCAAGTAACTCTGTTGGGTAACACATAATAAGATGAACGCGTCCATAAAAGATAACAGTATGGTCTGGATATCATTCGGGCAAAGATATCAGTCATTTGTCGGAGATATACCTGCAAACAAAGAGGTAACCACCTGGCTTATGTTTCACATGTGTATGTTTGAAAATAGCGTAATGCTCTATACAAAATGGAAATGCTACACGTTTGGGAGGATGCTATGCACAATGCACATGCAAAAGAACCACTTCAGCAAAATGAATACTGAAGAGACAAAACCAACTCCGCTGGGGATGACTGGGATATGCCAATTACGATTGGACTTTTGTTGGGGAAAACAAACCCTGGATCTGAATTAGATAGGTCAGGTGAGAACTGACAACCAGGCGAGAACTAGGTTCTTCAAAACAAGTCAGGCGAGAACTGACTATTAGATGAGAGCTGGGTTCTTCAAACAAGTCAGGCGAAAACTGACTACCAGACGAGATCTGGGTTCTTCAAAACAGGTCAGGCAAAAACTGACTACCAGACGAGATCTGGGTTCTTCAAAATAGGTCAGGCGAAAACTGACTACCAGACGAGAACTGGGTTCTTCAAAACAAGTCAGGCGAGAACTGACTACCAGACGAGAACTGGGTTCTTCAAAACAAGTCAGGCGAGAACTGACTACCAGACAAGAATTGGGTTCTTCAAAATAGGTCATGCGAGAACTGACTACCAGACGAGAACTGGGTTCTTCAAAACAGGTCAGGCAAGAACTGACTACCAGACGAGAACTGAAGTTCTACAAAACAGGTCAGGCGAGAATTGACTACCAGACGAGAACTGGGTTCTTCAAAACAGGTCAGGCGAGAAATGACTACCAGAAGAGAATTGGGTTCTACAAAACAGGTCAGGCGAGAACTGACTACCAGACGAGAACTGGAGTTCTACAAAACAGGTCAGACGAGAACTGACTACCAGACGAGAACTAGGTTCTGCTTTTGCGTTAAACAGGAGCTAATTTTTTGGTTTTCCAGACGATAACTGGACTTCGAAACGCTTTTCACCAGACATGAACTGGTGTTAAAGACAACCGACCACTAGACGAGAACTGGAGTCAAAACCATAGGCTAAAGAAAAGGTGACCTGACGAGTACTGGTTTGAAAGCTGACAAGTACCAGGCGAGAACTGGTGTTTACTGAAGGGTTGACCAGACAAGGACTGGCTTGAAGGTTTTCCAGACGAGCACTAGACTTTGCAAAGATGAACCCGACGAGGCATGTGTTCAAATTAGACCGATCAGACAAGAACTGACTACCAGGCGAGAACTGGGTCTTACCAAAACAGGTCAGACGAGAACTGACTACCAGGCGAGAACTGGGTCTTACCAAAACAGGTCAGACGAGAACTGACTACCAAGCGAGAATTGGGTCTTACCAAAATGGGTCAGACGAGAGCTGACTACCAGGCGAGAACTGGTGGCAAAAGGTTAAGTTGTCAGACGAGAACTGACTCTTGGTTTCGGGCATCAGACGAGAACTAATTTTGTGATTTCTGGTTTGCCAGATAAGAACTGGGCTTTGGAAATGATTTTGGTTACACAGTTTTGACAGATAATGGGTTCAGGTTATTGGATGAGGTGATGGCCCGATTCCCCTACACTCAACTCTGGCTGAGGAGAATAAACTCACTTGAGTAACTACCCCAGTGTACTACTTGCCCCAGCCTAATCTCTGGGAAAGAAAGTAGCTTGCCATAAGATGATCTCGAGATGGCTTGCCCCAACATCTGTACCACGAAAGGATTCATCCTTGATTGACCAACTCTAATAAACTCTGAAGGTATGGAGAGGAACAAATCTTTTGTTTCCAATCTTGTCCTAGCCTGTGGGATCTCTGTAAAAACTTCCTCGAAAGGAGATCTGAAATTTCTGTACCCTGTTGGTTTGACGTGAACTACTTCAGCATTCTGAACTTTGAAGATTCTCTTCAAGTGAATTGTCTTCTAGATAGGAATAGCTCTCATGCTCTTGGGGTGGCTTTCCCCAGCCTTTCAATGACTTTTGCTCCTGATTGACTGACAAGGGAAGGTGTGCCCCTGACTTCGAGAGATTTGTCGAATCTCGACCTGATTGCCCTCAGATTAACTGACTTTTGGATGGATGACTCCCATTATATGATCTTTTGATGTGACTTGCCCCTGCTCCAT
The DNA here is from genome assembly GCA_963859935.3 of Lathyrus sativus. Taxonomy (NCBI): domain Eukaryota; kingdom Viridiplantae; phylum Streptophyta; class Magnoliopsida; order Fabales; family Fabaceae; genus Lathyrus; species Lathyrus sativus. The sequence goes on from OZ012736.1 coordinate 25,408,221, forward strand.
GGAGTACTCGGACGCTCTAGATTTTATCCTGATCACACTTTCCACTGTGGAAACTTTCCTGATGTCAAGTGGTTACTCGCAAGTAAAATAAATTATTTTGCACAAAAGATATATTAACGCAATGCATATGACAGTTTTGAAATCCAAGCCTTTTCACTGGAAAAAAAATTATGACATAAAGTGAACGAATCACTTATCAGAATGTCATTATTAAAACCAACATGGGTAGAGGAATCCTTTTAGGAGTCAGTTTCGACGAGATCTTTATCGAAGTATGCTTTCGGAACAAATCTGCTTCAATTATGACTTTTGAAGGTTGTAACGTGGTCGGATTCACGGTTTGAAAAAAAGGATATTAGGCTCAAAGTTTATTTTAACCCAACCATTCTCCTTGATGTTCTCCAATCCTACATTCATCTAATTCGGCACAAGCGCTCACCTCTCAAAGGTTGAATGACAGGAGTGATGGTTCGGGAAACCACAAATTTTTGGAGTGACAGTCACTCGCTTTTCGTCTTTGGTGCCTGGAGTCACACAACTTGTTTTTTTGAGGATTTTTCTTTTGTAATCCTTTTCGCTTTTCTGCTTTTCGTTCTTTCCCTATATTTTGCATGGACTGACTCTTTTGAGTTTCTTTTGATTTCGAAGTCCAGCGGGATGCCCTAATTTTTTCCTTAGTCGCTTGTTTTCAAGATTCAACTTAGCGGGCTTCTTCTTTTGATTTTTTCTTTCTCCCTCTTTTTTGAAAAAATCGCGTGACACCGGCTCGTCTAACTTGTTGAAGGGATTGCGACTGTTTCACTCCTTGGCAATGGATAACCACTGTGGTTTTTTAGGCACGACCTCTAGAGGTGTGATTGGTCCTCGAACAGGAACACTCCTTTTGCAATTTGGACGTTCGGTCAAGTTAACTGACACCTACCCTGCCTCAGGTTAAGATTGAGGGTTTTTTCGTTTTCTGAAAGAAACTCCTACTACTAGGCTCAAATGGGTTGACAAAGGATTATCATCCTTATATCTCCGGTGTTTAGGAATTTGAAACAATGCCTGTACATCATCAGCAGGTTTTATTCAAAAGCATACAATCGGAAGCTTGCGCGTCTTTCAAATTTGTCATCCTCCCCGGATTCCGCTTAAACAAGCATTAGACATCAATAAAACATAGAGTGAACACAAATGGATTTAATAAAAAACATGCATATTCATTTCATTATCATTATTAATCAAAAATAACAAGTTTTACAAATGAAATTTGCACTTAAACAGAAAAGAAACTACAAATGGAAAGAAATGACATGGTAAAACACAGATTGCCAGCTTCGGGGATGTTGCACCCCAAAATTTGACCAACCAATTATTGTATTTAACTTATGTTTCGACTCATTTTGCATTTCGCATCCGCATGTTGCATACATTGCATTTTTCAGTCAGATTGATTTTTACCGGGATTACAACCCTCTCCTGGCGTTGCAGGCATTTCAGGCCAGTTCGAATACGAGGATTTGTTTTGGGAATTGGTGCTCGTCCCGGTGTTTTCAGCTCTTGCTGTTGTTTTTGAGGACATTTCCGTGCCCGTTTTTTACCGTTTATTTCGCTGTATTTGCGCATCTGTTTTCTAATCGATTTAATTGACTTTATTGCATTTTTAGATTTTTTTCCCTTATTTTTTAGAATTTTTAAATAGATTTTAATAGATTTAATTGTTTTTTCTAGATTTTAAATAGATATTAAATAGATTTTTTAAATAGTTTTAATAGGATAATTCATTTTCTAGAATTTTTTAAATAGATTTTAAATAGTTTTCTATTTTTTATAGGTATTTTTCTAGATATTGAGTTGTTTAGGAATTAATAGAATTTTATGGATTTATTTCTTATAGATATTAATTGGTTGGTTTAGAAAATTAATAGAGTTAATTCTTTTTCTAGATTTTATTTGAATTGTTGGAATATAATAGATTTTAGATTTAATAGATTTTAAATTCTTTTTCTAGAATCAATTAGATGGTCATTAGGTTGTTAATCAATTTTAATTAGGTTAACTAGCTTTAATTAGGTTCAGATTTTAATCCATTTTCGTTTTGCATTAATTAGTCTTAACCATCCCTTAATTGATTGCATTAACTGAGTTTATTAAGTCTTAATTGAGTCTTTTTTTTAATCAGGTCATTAATTCATCATTAGCCATTAATTAGCAGATTTATTTGAGTCAGATTTTGATTAAGTCTTTAATTTGAGTCAGGTTTATTCATTTTCGTGGGCCAAGTGCACTTTGGGGGCCCATTTAGTCTGCCACTTGTCACAGTATAAAAGAAGCCACGCGTTTTCCTTCTCACGAGGCCACCTCACACTTCGCTAACACCTCACACGCACACGTGTCTCCCACTCCCTCTCTCTCCCATGCATGGCCTCCACCTGTCCTCCACCTGTCCTCCACCTTCACCCCTCACCGGTCGGCATGCAAGCGCCGAAGGTCTTCGCCAGAGGCTCGCCGGTAACTCGATAACTGTCACCGATAACTGTCACCGGACCTCCATAACTGTCGCCGGAAACCCAATGTTCGTTGGAAACTTCATCTTCCTCATTTTTTCATAGAGCTTCAGCAACGGATCTTCAACCATCACCGTGTTCTGCAACCTTCATCACCAGATCCTCCAGATCCTTCATAGATCTTCAAAGTTTTTTCCAGTTTTTCATCAGATCCAAGAACCTGTAACAATTATTCATCAGACTTTCTTCAAGGATCTTCAAACGAAACTTCACAAGATTCATCAATCTTCCACCTTCATCATCATGTTCTTCACACTCTTTTCCAGATCGAGCTTCACATCTTCATCCATGCATGAACAAAACTTCACTAGATCTTCACTCAATCTCCAACAATGTTCATTAGATTTTTCGCAAACTCCAAGATCTGTTGATCTTCGTCAAGGCTCGCATGAGAGCTTCATCCACCTTCAAGATCTCATCTTCTCCGTTCATCACTGTTTTCACAAAGAACATTCACCATCTTCAAATTCGCCAGATTCGAGAACATCATCCACCTGCATCAGCTTCCACCAGAAGCTTCTTCGCATTTTCTTAACCGGTTTGGTGTTGTTTAGTTGGAAGGAGGAGACGAGCGAGGGGGAGGTAGCTAAGAGGGAATTATTTGGTTGGTGGAGGTTTGTTTTGACATGCAAGAGTGGACAGATTGAGATTGTGAGAGGTTTTGGCATGAGGGATGTTAAGACGGAGGGGTTGAGGACGTCAGCAGCGGCAGAGGCTGAAAGGAAGAAGAAGCTTAGGGTTTCTGTGAAGCTGGTGAGAAGGAAGGAGAGGAAAGGGACCGGTTTGGGCTTCGCGAGCCCTAAGCCCAATGGCTTTCCTGCTTGCACCCCCGTGTTGCCATACGTCCTACTGGTTTTTTTTCTTTTTTTTTTTGTGACTGGTAGCTTCCTCTTAGTGGGCTGAACCCTTGGGTCCAACTTCATTTTTTCCAGTCCATACCCCCGTTTCCTTCGCACCCCCCCCTGTTTTTTGTTCATTTTTCTGGTTGTATTGTGGGCTCAAGCCCAATTTTGTTTTTTACTGCTTCCACCCCCTGTTTAGTGGCTGTCCCCCTTTCCTTTACATTTTTTTAATTTCTTTTGTATTGGATGTGTGCTTGTAATAGAGTGTAGATTTATTTTTCTATTTTTTTTTCTTTTAGGATTATAGTTTTATTTTCCTAGAATATTATGCACTATTTTTAATATAGATTTTATATGGTAGAATTTATATTCCCTTTTTCTTTTAGGATATTATAGAACTTTATATAGAATTTTCAGGTTATATTCTATTAGCATTTCCTTTTATAGAGCTTTACATAGGATTTTTACGCTATTTTCTATATACATTTCCTCTTAGTATTTCTTTAGAGTATTTTCTATTAGAAATTAATTGCTAATTTTAGGAGTAGAATTTTATTTTTATTTGTCATTGGATTTCTCTCCTCATTTCTCATTTCTTATCTGATTTTATCTTTGATTTTATCCCGGGCTGGTCGTGTGACATGATTCAATTGGAGAATGATTTTCGATATCATATCTCTATCTTGTCTTTGACACGGATATCAATACGCTACCTCTTAGAGTTTGATTTCTCGTATAAGTCGAACCATGACGGTCTAAGCGTTACATTGGTTCTGATTCGAGCGTCCTCATCAAGGATCCAGAGAGGAGAAGATTGGAATGGAGCTTGCGCACATGTCGAGAGCCAATGGAGCTGCTTCGTTCGATAACATCTTTCTCATTCAAGTCTTCATGCAACCGTCGAGTGTTGTGAGTTGTAGCGTTAGATACGTAGGAAATGACAGTTGAGGGGTTTCCTCTCAATCATCTAGAGTGATTAGTATGGTACCCTTTGGGTGACATACGACGCATTCGCTCCTACGCCTTAGGTTCTTGCGTGTGTGTCCCGAGTTCCTTCCCATTTAGGCGTATTAGGCCTGCTTCCTCTTTGTTCTCGCCCCCGCGCAATCGAAACCCCTTTTCTCTCGCGTTCAGGCGATTGAGACCCCTTCTCTTGCCCCTGTGCAATCGAGACTTGTTTTCCCGTAGTGCGTTGAACTACGTTTGCTCTGATCTCTCGTACCAGACGAGAGTACGTAGGCATAGGATTGCGATGATCCTAGCAAGATCCCTTCTCCCTTTTTCCCTTTTCCCCTTTTGCTGTAGTTAGCTGAACTATAGCTGCTCTGATTTCTCGTACCAGACGAGAATATGTAGGCATAGGATGCGATATCCTAGCGAGCACACTAACATCTAATTTCTCTATTCTCTCGCTTCCGTGCGATCGAGAATTTCCCGCTGACGACTGATGTTCCCTTTCTCTTGCCCTCGTGCAATTGAGACCAGACCGTAGTTCTAGAACCCGTAGGTTCCCATACCTTTAAACCCGACATACTACGTCCGTTCTACTGCAAACAGGTAACGCCTAAGTCTCCGTCAAGCGAGCAGCATACACCTAACTGCTAGAATGCATACGCTAGTATCGTCAATCATTTCTCTCACCCCCGTGTGATCGAGAACACCCTTGTTTACCCGTAGTTAGCCTGAACTACGTGTGCTCTGATATTTCACACCGTGTGAAAGTACGTAGGCACGAGATGTGATATCTCAGCGAGCAACCTTCCCCCCGTAGTTTCCCGAACTACGTTGACTCTGACTTTCCCATTGCACGAGGGAATACGTAGGCATAGAGCGTGATGCTCTATCGAGTCAGTTCTTTCCGTTTAGCCTTAGAAGCCGTAGATAGATTGTTTTTTCACCCGTAGACAAACCAACAAGCATGGATCCCATCGAGTACGATGGACGTGAGGGGTGCTAATACCTTCCCCTTGTGTAACCGACTCCCGAACCCAGACATTGGTTGCGATGACCTTGTCTTATACCTTTTCATCAGGTTTTTTCTGATCGTTTCCTTTCCCGTTTTGAGGGATAAATAACCAAAGGTGGCGACTCTTCTGTTTTGCCGGCACCTTATTTTCGCGGTAGCGACAGTTGACGACTCTGCTGGGGACCTGTGATGGTTTCCTGGGGATCCAACGTCCATGTGCGAGAGTCAATCCTAGCGCTTGTTTGCTTGTCTGTGGGTGTTTATTTTTGTGTTGTATTTTGTATACTGATGTTTTTACATTTCCCGCAATGTATTTTTATCTGTTGCTATTGTGCTGTTGTGGGAGGGGAGCTCTGATGAGTGATAAGCCAAACCCATGCTTGAGTGTACCTAGCATTATTTGTGGAAAGTAGTGGGTGCGTGCTTGCTTTGCAGGTACTAGTGTCTCACAAAATCCGCGCTCAGACGAGGTTCTCCCGATTGACTTCTTTTCCAACCCTTTGGGCTTGAGGGGTTGTTGGTTTGGAGGATTGTCGACTCTGGGGACCGGTCATTTGTGATTCAGCCGAGTGAGGCCGCTTCAAGAGATGATGATGCCACACCTTCTGGGTATCGTATCATCATTCTTGAAAGTCTGTGACGCTGATGACTGCATAGGATGCCGAACCTGGGTCAGTTTAGGTCCATACCCGTGAGTGGGAGGGTTTTTGCAGGAAATTGGACTTCCAGCCTACCCGGTATTTTGGTTTTCTCTCGTCAGAGCGAACTTATCTCGTCAGCAGCGCAACAGGATTCAAAGCTTTGTGGGGGCTGTGATCCCGTGTTTGTTGCATTTTGCATTGCATTTCATGTGCATCTCATGCTTACATGTCCATCCTCGGCCGGATCAGAAAGCTTACCCGTCTTTTGTCCAAATCTGCAGTTGATTTCCCGGCATTCGCCTCGGACTTGAGTTAGTTTCTGGAAGGATCATGAACTCAGAAGAGCAGAATCAGTTTGTTACCAGGGCCGAGTTTAAGTTGTTGAAGAACCAGTTGAGTCAGTTCATGGAAGCCATAACAGCTATGACTAGAGGGGAGGACAATGTTCAGAGGACTCCGGTAAACAATGTTGCTCAAGCCTAGCCCGTGCAAATTCCTGTCAGAGATGAAGATGCATCTTCTCTTCATGACACCGACTATCAGCGTTTCACTTTCCCTGTGCCAGATCGTCAGAGGGCTGCTCCGAAGGTTAATGCTGAGAACCCGAAGGCTGTTGAGGATATGAGAAGATTTCAGCTGTTGGAAGATCAGATTGCTACCATGATGAGTAATAATACTCTTGATTTGAATGCTGCGAGCATGTGTCTGGTGCCAGGTCTTGTGTTGCCTCCAAAGTTCAAGACACCCAATTTTCAGAAATACAAAAGGGATAGCTGTCCGAAGCTACATTTGGTTATGTTCTGCAGAAGAATGACTTCACATGTCACCAATGACAAGCTTATGATTCACTGTTTCCAAGATAGTTTGATCGGAGCATCTTCGGATTGGTACATGCAGTTGGGGAGTGATAACATCAAATCATGGTCGGATTTAGCCAATGCCTTCGTGAAGCAGTACGACTACAACCTGGATATGGCTCCCAGTCGCATGCATTTGCAAGAATTATCTCTTGCGGAGAATGAATCCTTTAGGGGGTATGTGCAGCGATGGAGAGAATTGGCTGCTCGTGTTCAACCACTGCTTATGGAGAGAGAAATGGTTAACCTCTTCTTGGGTACTTTGAAGGGTCGTTATTACGACATAAGGTTTAGTTGTGAAACAACAAGCTTTGCGGACTTGATAAGAGTAGGAGAACGTGTTGAGAGCAGAATCAAGAGCGGAAATATTCAAGACATTCCTTATACTTCAGTTTATGAAGATGAATCAATTGCCAGTTCTCAAGAAGAATGGGAGAAAGAAAGTGATGTCATCCCGGAATCTCCCGTACCTCAGATTCAGTGTTCAAACACTTCGAGTGCTCAGAGCCAGCAACCTGTTGGGTCTGTATGTCAGATATCTGTTACCCGCCAGAGTCAATAGTCGTATCGTCGTCAGCAGCATTAGCGCGCCCAGCGAAGACCAAGGAAACCTGAAAGGCAGTTTACTCAGCTACCGGTGTCATACAGTCAGTTGTTGCCGGATTTGGTCAAAGGTGGGCTGATAGTGCCGAAAGAGACTAATCCAATGATCCCGCCTTACCCTCCAGGTTTTGATGCCAACGCTCGCTGTGAGTACCATGTTGGGGTACAGGAGCATTCAACAGATGACTGTAAGGTGCTTCGAAGCCAAATTCAAACTTTGTTAAACTCTAACAGGATATCTATCACGCCTCAGGGTTTTGTTCAGATTAACGACCTTCCTTCATCCAGTCAAGTGGGTGTATCAGTTCAGGTTATGGGAGAGTTCAATGAGAGCAGATGTTCAGAAGAGTATCAGGATGACTTCGACGAGCAATTCTGAAGATGGTTGGTTCAGCAGGAAATCAAGTTCGAAAAGCCTGGTTCCCAGAAACTGGCAATCCATGTTTTATCATGTCATTTCTTTGCATTTGTAGTTTCTTTTCTGTTAAAGCGCAAATTGCATTCGTAAAACTTGTATTGTTTTCAATTGATATCGATAATGAAATGAATATGCATGTTTTAATTTAATCCATTCGTGTTCACTCAATGTTTTTACAGACACCCAACGCTTGGTTAAGCGGAATCTAGGGAGGATAACGAAGTTTAAAAGACGCGCAAGCTTCTGATGGTATGCTGTTGAAAATAAAACCTGCTGATGATGTACAGGCATTGTTTCAAATCCCTAAACACTGGAGTTATAAGGAAGATAATCCCTTGTCAACCCCTTTGAGCCTAGTAGTAGGAGTTTCTTTCTGAAAACGAAAAAACCCTCAATTGTAACCCGGGGCAGGGTAGGTGTTAGCTAATTTGACCGAGCGTCCAAATTGTAGAAAGGAGTGTCCGTTCAAGGATCAATCACACCACTAGAGGTCGTGCCTAAAAAACCACAGTGGTTAAGCGTCAGGAGTGAAATAGTCACGTTATTCCCCAAAGAGTCAGACAACCAGTGTCGCACGACTTGTTCAAACAAAAAAAAGAGCAAAAAGAATCAAAAGCCCGCTAAGTCAAAACTTGAAAACAAATGACTTAGGCAAAAATGAGGGCATCCCGCTGGACTTAATAATCAAAAGAAGCTCAAAAGAGCCAGTCCAGGCAAAAATTAGGGACAACGGAAAACTGAAAAAAAATGAAAAGGATTACAAAAGAAAAATCCTCAAACGAAATACAAGTCGTGTGACCCCAAGTGGCAAAGACGAAAAGTGAGTGGCTGTCACTCCAAAAAACTCATGGTTTCTAGAACTATCACTCCTATCTTTCAACCTCTGAGAAGTGAGCGCTAAGGTCGAATTAGCTAAACGTAGGATTGGAGAACATCGAGGTGAACAGGTGGGTTAAAATAAATTTTGAGCCTTTATCCTTTCCTTCAAAACCGTGAACCTGACCACGTTACAACCGGAAAAATTCCTAATTGAAGCAGGTTTGTTTTGAAGGCATACTTCGGTAAGGCTCTCGTCGAAACTGACTCCTAAAAGGGTTCTTCTTACCATGTTGGTGCTGATGTTGATATTCTGATAAATGATTTGCTCATTATATGCCATAAACTGTTTTTCCTTTTCCAGTGAACAGATTGGATGTCAAAACTGTCATATGGATTGCATTAATATATCTTTTGTGCAGAACAACTTTTTTTACTTGCAAGTAAGCGCTTGACAGCAGGAAGGTTTCCTACAGTTGAAAGTCTGATCAAGATAGAATGCGGAACACCCGGATAATCCGTGAACCGGGGCAAGCTATACCAAGTAATCCCTAGTGATGTTAGCCATCCAAAGTCAGTTATTTTGGGGCAGTCAGGTCAAGATTTGATGAATCTCTCGAGGACAACCAGCGTATTTCCCCGCATACTAGCCAATTAGGGGCAAAGTCGTTGCAAGCAGGGGCAGGCCACCCTAAGAGCGCAGAAGTAGTTCTTGCCCGAGGGGTATTTGATCCGAAGCATCTCTCCGAGGTTCAGAGTGCTGGGGCAGTTCATGTCAGACCATCAGGGTACAGATTTTCAAATTTCCATTCGAGGAATATCCCCACAGAGATCCTACAGACTGGGGCATATCGGAAGCGAAGGAATTGTTCCTCTCCGTGTCATCAGAGCTACTCAGAGCTACTCAGGTTCAGCCAATCTTCGAGTGTGAGACGAATGTGTCGCTTGCGCGAAAATAAGGTGCCGGCATGACAGAAGAGTCGCCACCTTTCGTTATTTATCCCTCAGATCGGGAAAGGAAACGATCGGAAAAACCTGACGAATAAGGGTAAGACAAGGTCATCGCAACCATTGTCTGGGTTCGGGAGTCGGTTACGCAAGGGGAAGGTATTAGCACCCCTCACGTCCGTCGTACTCGACGGGATCCTCGCTTGTTTGTTTACTTGGACGGGTTGGTTATAATCTATCTACCTATCAAGGCTGGCTGAAAAAGGAAAGAAAAATGACTCAGCAAAGCGTCGCGCTTTATGCCTACGTATTCCCGTCTGGAACGAGAAATCAGAGTCAACATAGTTCGCCCTATTACGGGTTATGGGGGAAAGGTTGCTCGCTAGAACATCGCATCCTATGCCTACGTACTTTCATCCGGTATGAAAGATCAGAGCAAACGTAGTTCGGGAAACTACGAGATATCTCCTGAAAGAAGTGTTTTTTATTGTATTTGCGATCTCAACCGCACTAGAGACTATGACCTGAGAGTGGATGCGTCGCATGTCACCCAAAGGGCCCCATACTAAGCATCCATCCTCAGATAGCTTAAGGCTCGTAACGTACGAAAGGAATCATTCATGATTACTGTATTTTAAACTGCTTCGAGATGAGAAGAGAACAGGCCCAACTAGGAGGGAGACTATCAAGTCCTACTGTTATCATGCCATGGATTCATCCTATGGTTGAGGTTTGAACAGGGAACTCCTAGATGTTGTCATGCATAGGTTTCAACCTAAAAGTCTATCATCAAGTCCTCATCAGAGGAAATGAGAGTCCTAAGGGATCATGTCAATGATACACCAAAACAGACAAAAGCATCAGCTTTAACAGTAAAATGCATGCAATGCAAGTGAGGGAGGAAATGTGTGTGGGGCTTCAGCCTCCACAAGCTCGTCTCGACCTCAAGCCAGTCATGAAATAACAGTAATCATACTGAAAATAAACAACATGCTATCAAGCAATAACAGATAAAAGAAGGGAAGTGCCATCAGGCAAACAAACACACTTGAGAAAGAATCATCTACTCTCTAATCCTAACCTTAACACAGAATCTGAATTAAATCTAAGCAAAGCCCTAAAGCAAAACCTAACCAAAAGAAATCAATCCCAGTCTTCAAGCTTCAGAACAAGCTTACCAAAGAAAGGGAGCTAAGTAAGCAGACTCATAGTGTCTTCCTCAGGAAAGCACTAGGAGGTGTATACTCAGGAGTCATATCCTACGTGGCTCAACCACTGTGATCAGTTTACATTCCTCCTCAGGAGAAACTAAACTCACAAGCAGGCTCCAACATCACTGGATATTTAGGAAATCCTATCTGAACTAGTGGAACTAAGTGAATAGACCCATAGGACCTTCCTCAGGAAGGTACTAGGAGGCTTCCACTTAGGAGTTGTATCCTATGTGGGTCAACAACCGTGATCAGTTTACATTCCTCCTCAGGAGAAATTAAACTCACAAGTTGGCTCCAACATCATTGGATACTTGAGAAATCCTAGACAAACTAATGGAACTAAGTAAATAGACCCATAGGACCTTCCTCAGGAAAGTACTAGGAGGCTTCCACTTAGGAGTTGTATCCCATGTGGCTCAACAACAAGTGATCAGTTTACATTCCTCCTCAGGAGAAATTAAACTCACAAGTTGGCTCCAACATCATTGGATACTTAAGAAAGAGGTGAGAAGAAAGAATGAAAGTCATTCATAGTGCCTTCCTCAGGAAAGTACCATGAACTTCCTTCAAACTTCAGGATCTCAAACCTCACAGACAGGGGACAAGCTAAGCTCTGGGCCTCTGAGCCTTGATCTACAATCTTCACTTCATCCTACTCTCCAACAAGGTCTTCAAAACAACACAAGCCCCACAACCAATTCCCCACAATGAACCCCAAAGATGAACAGATAACCACAGAACAGACAAAATCAATAGGCAACTTCAGAAAATACCTAAAAATACTAAACCAATGGGGGAAAATCTATCAATTATTCACAAGGGTCCTCAACATCTACCCATAACATCCACATATGCCCCTACCCAAAAATCAAGACAAAACTACTTAAAGAAAATGAATTTCCTTACCTATGCACAACATAAACCCTAATTAGACTATCCTAAGTTCAATTCAACTAAACAAATCAAATCTTAATCTAAAAATCTAGTAATAAATCCAGGGAATACTATGATTCATCATCTAACTATGCCAAAAAGAATGGCTCAAAAAGCCTAAGGGGACTATCCTAATTAAATTCTACAAGTTAAGGTACTAACTAAAAAGAATTAAATGCACTATTTAAAAGAATATTATACAAAAAATTCTAAACTAAAAATAAAATCACATTTTTATTTTTATTAAATGCTACACATTAATATCTAACACCACAAAAAAGAATGGACAAAAAATCAATTTCTAAATGCATGAACAAAAATTTGCAAAATCATGTATGAAATGAATGATTAAAAATGTGCATTTATTTGTAAAATATGAGAAAAATACCAATTAAAATATAAAATGCAATTTTTATATTTTATAAAATTCTGGACATTTTAATGAAAATGTTAAAAAAAGAATGAGTTAAAAATATGCATTTTTCATTTAGTTATGAATTTTTGAAGTTTAATAAAATCTAGGCCGCAAGATCAAAGTCAAGTCAACAATTGAGATGCAATCCAAAGGTTGTGGTTCATCTTCTTCAAAGAAACCCTAACCTTCATGAAAACTCCATTTCATGCATGAAACTTCCAACGATCCGTTCTCCCTCCTCAAGCCATGAAACAACACGAAATTAAAACCAAAAATGATCCTCTTCTCGCCCTCTACACAGCCATGGCTTTATCTCATCTTGAAACTCTCTCTAACATTCAAACCGACAACAACAAGGCACGGGTACCACCATGAATGCTCACTTTTCAACTCTAACAAACCTTGAAAATAATGATGCCAATGTGTTCCTCTTGCTTCCATGAGTATACTAAACTATGATACATGCATTAAAACCTCATATCTCAAGCTTTCTTGATCAACCAAGAATTGATGTCATATTTTGAAACTCCATGGATGGACCTTAAACTCACCATAAAGCATCCCTAGATTGTCTCTATCATGAATATCACAATAACTAGCCCTAACCATGCATAATTATGGTGATTCGAATCAAAACGTATTCTTACCAATTGGATATGGTGATGGTTGCTATGCCTTGTTTCAGCCCTTGCCAATGGTGCCAAATGATCTTTATATGATGGTGATGATGCTGGTGAAGAGAACTCGTGTTTACACCTCTTGAAAATGCCAATTTGAAGCTTCACGCCTCTTGGAGTGATGGAGAAGAACTCACAATCCAGCCACGATTTGATGTGCCTTTTTCTTGCTTTTCAATCCACAACAATGGAGAATGATGATGATGATGATAGCTAGCACAAACAATGGAGTTTGGGAGAGATGGGAATCAAAATGCAATTTTGGAGTTATGAGATGAAAGTATGGTTTGCAAGCAACTAGAATCACCAACCATGGCACGATCTCACCCTTGGGTATTTATGGAAGTGAAAGGAAAGATCTAGAACATATGAGAAGCTTCCAAGGAAGTTCTAGAACTTCTCACGTAATGAGAAATTCAAAAATACTATTTTTAGTAAATCTCATAAAACTCATGATAAGTCTTCAAAATACCCTTATATGAGATATACATGTGAGAACAAGGCATTTTATGCAAAATTAAGGCTTTGGCAAACAATTTCTCATGGTACCTTAAAGTGCAAGAAACAAATTTACAAAGGAAGTCCAATTTTTAAGCCTAAACTCAAAAATGTGGATAAACCATTGTTTCCAAAATGTTGTTTCCAATCAAAATCGTCTATCATATGCCCCATTTTGGATTTGTAGATCTCTCAAACCAAAATCCAATTTCAACTTTTTTAACTTATAAGCCTTTTTTAGTTCATTTTGACCATTTTAAAATATCCATGCTCCATGCATTTTCAACAATTCATGACCTTCTTTCTAGACTTAAAATCAAATTTTGAACAACTTTCATGTTTTGAGTTTTTCCATTTGAGGCATGGAAATAGGAGCTATGGCATTTGCTTAAAAATGACCTATAACTGACAAATGACCAAAATACCCCTGTCTTGTTCAAACCACAAGTTGAGTTCTACAAATCCTATAAAGGACTTCTACCACTCAAATTAAAGCTAAGAAGATGCCCTCCAACATTCATGTTGACCAAGAGATCATAGGAATCATCCTACTAGGGAAAAAGTTGTCTGCAAGTTGGGTGACTTTCAAGGACCCAGATTCACATACCTCTGTTGACCTGTAATTTGTCAAAACCATAAATTGAGCTCTGTAACTACTATCAAGGACTTACACCACTCAAATTAAAGCTAAGAACAAGCTCTACAACATTCATGTTGTGGGGAAGATGAGATATCAATCACATCTAGAGCTAAAACTGCCTGGAAGATAGGGATCAGATTAGGGTTTTTTCACTGACAATCCTTGGAAACCCTGACTTGAAACTTCTCAAACTCCTCAATCATGATGAGTTGGTCTAGGAATCATATTCATAACACCTCTATGCATCATTCCATGATCTCATGGCCTTTGGATTAGGTCTCAACCTTCTCCAAATCTTCAGCTGATCTAGGGTTGACCCAGTCAAAACCCTAATTCTATCATTCATGGTTGAATCTCCTGAATTCTTGCATAATGACCTCTCTAGGCTTCATGATGGCTATCAAGACATCTCATAGGCTTTCTCAAAGCATCAAGTTCATTCTCAAAGTCTCAGAATCATCCGAGGAGCACCCACAACTCTCAAGCTATGAAGCACACAACCCTGGTTTCCACCAATTCCTCTGAGGATCTCTTGAACTTTCTGATGAAGGTATCAATTTTCAAACACTTAATGAATAAATAAATGTTGGTCAAATTTTGGGGTGCAACAGCTACCCCTATTCAAACGGCTTGAACCTGACTGGGTGAGAAGCGAACGACTCTCAACCAATCAAGGTGCGAGACGATTGAATATCGGTAAACCCGAAAATTTGCCAACTGCGCGAGCACACGGTACTCTGCGGGGAACAAGTATTTGAATACTGCAACACTAGCCGCACGACAACTAGCTGGAGAAATATCGATCTGACGTCACCGTCAGTTATCCACATTAAATTCTTCTGACATTGCCTTCAGACAACCGCAACACCCAACATCGCCGCTGGAGAAACACATCTGACAGAATACCCCGCATCGCCGCTGGAAAACTGAATCTGACATCGCCGTCTGAAACAAACATCCTTTTAGAGATACTCGGCATCGCCGTTGTACAAACATCATCTCTACTGGGGATTTACAGAGTCCGACCTCGCCGTCAAACAAACATTCAACCTCGGCGTCAAACACAAACCCGGTCCGGGAATCCGAAGTATACATCTCAAAGGTACAAAACCTGAGCTTGGGATGGAAACAAACACTTCCAACGGTACATATCCAAAGGTACGAAACCTGAGCTTGGAATCAAACATATCCAAAGGTACGAAACCTGAGCTTGGAAGCAAACATATCCAAAGGTACGAAACCTGAGCTTGGACTCAAACACATCCAAAGGTACGAAACCTGAGCTTGGATTCAAACATATCCAAAGGTACGAAATCTGAGCTTGGATTCAAACACATCCAAAGGTACTAAACCTGAGCTTGGAATCAAACGCATCCAAAGGTACTAAACCTGAGCTTGGAAGCAAACACATCCAAAGGTACTAAACCTGAGCTTGGAATCAAACGCATCCAAAGGTACTAAACCTGAGCTTGGAAGCAAACATATCCAAAGGTACGAAACCTGAGCTTGGACTCAAACATATCCACAGGTACGAAACCTGAGCTTGGATTCAAACACATCCAAAGGTACTAAACTTGAGCTTGGAATCAAACGCATCCAAAGGTACTAAACCTGAGCTTGGAAGCAAACATATCCAAAGGTACGAAACCTGAGCTTGGACTCAAACATATCCAAAGGTACTAAACCTGAGCTTGGAAGCAAACACATCCAAAGGTACTAAACCTGAGCTTGGAAGCAAACACATCCAAAGGTACTAAACCTGAGCTTGGATTCAAACGCATTCAAAGGTACTAAACCTGAGCTTGGAATCAAACGCATCCAAAGGTACTAAACCTGAGCTTGGAAGCAAACATATCCAAAGGTACGAAACCTGAGCTTGGACTCAAACATATCCAAAGGTACGAAACCTGAGCTTGGAATCAAACGCATCCAAAGGTACTAAACCTGAGCTTGGAAGCAAACATATCCAAAGGTACGAAACCTGAGCTTGGACTCAAACATATCCAAAGGTACTAAACCTGAGCTTGGAAGAAAACACATCCAAAGGTACTAAACCTGAGCTTGGAAGCAAACACATCCAAAGGTACTAAACCTGAGCTTGGATTCAAACGCATCCAAAGGTACTAAACCTGAGCTTGGAAGCAAACATATCCAAAGGTACTAAACTTGAGCTTGGAAGCAGACATATCCAAAGGTACTAAACCTGAGCTTGGAATCAAACGCATCCAAAGGTACTAAACCTGAGCTTGGAATCAAACGCATCCAAAGGTACTGAACCTGAGCTTGGAATCAAACGCATCCAAAGGTACTAAACCTGAGCTTGGAATCAAACGCATCCAAAGGTACTAAACCTGAGCTTGGAAGCAAACATATCCAAAGGTACTAAACCTGAGCTTGGAATCAAACGCATCCAAAGGTACTAAACCTGAGCTTGGAATCAAACGCATCCAAAGGTACTAAACCTGAGCTTGGAAGCAGACATATCCAAAGGTACTAAACCTGAGCTTGGAATCAAACGCATCCAAAGGTACTAAACCTGAGCTTGGAATCAAACGCATCCAAAGGTACTAAACCTGAGCTTGGAAGCAGACATATCCAAAGGTACTAAACCTGAGCTTGGAAGCAAACATATCCAAAGGTACTAAACCTGAGCTTGGAATCAAACATATCCAAAGGTACTAAACCTGAGCTTGGATTCAAACTTATACGCTGCTATTCTCTTGACATCTGGTCAGGTCGTTGCTAAATAAAAGCAAACACGCCGGGTCACCGGACATAATCATCAAGTTAACAGCTCTGTTGAGGAGAGAGGAATGAGGGTTCACCCAAACAATCCTGACGACTCACTGGGGAAAAGGAAGAAGGGTTCACCCAAACAACCTTGTAGACTTTGCTGCAGAAAGACGAGAGGGTTCACCCAAACGACTTCAACAACTGCTGGGGAATAACGACAGAGTTCACTCAGACGATTCCTACCAACTTTACTAGGGAGCAAGTACTTCTGTACGGTAACCACCTGGTTTATGCTTCATATGTAAATGCTGGAAAAATGGGCATAAGGCTCCGCGCGAAACGGAATGCTACGCTTTTGAATAACTGCTATGCAATCATGCGAGGAAATGCCCCAGCAAAATAAATGCTGGGAAGAGGAACCATCCACTCGGGGAGAGTAACCCTTATGCTGAGGAAGAGCTACCCTTCAAGGGAACTGCATTTTCTGCCAATCTCATCTGGACTTACACTTGAGGACGACGGGCTCCTCCGAAGAACACAGCACATCATGCTGATCAACACACTATCCTCTGCTATACTCTGCATGGGGAATGCGATAAATGCCCTGAACGGCTCTCTGAGGAACGACCCTTCTGGGGAACATAGCCTTCAGGCTACAAGACACTCGCACCATTAAGTCCTCAAACTCACAGGGATAAACAAACTTCTGTTTGCTGGACAAACCTTCAGGATCCGCTCGGGGAAACATTTCATCTACCACTCATGGCTGTGCTCGGCTGGGGTATTAATCTACCTGCCTGCTGCTGGGGAAATGCCAACCACCTGCTGGGGAAAAGCCCTCCACTCTGTTGGGGATTCCAAGAATTATTCTAGGCAACTCTTGCTGGGGGACGCTACTGGGGAGCTCGAGAATCGTCCTGAGCAAACCATTCGGGAACCTGCACTGAGGTCTTAAGAATCATCTTAAGCAAACGGCCCTGCTGAGGAATTCGAGGGTCGTCTTGAACTGACTTCGCTGGGGATCTCAAAAATCATCTTGAGCGAGCGATTGTGGAGATTACACCGGGGTCTTAAGAATCATCTTAAGAAAGCGACCTTGTTGGAGAGAAAATCAGGAATCATCCTGAGCAACCGATCCTTCGGCCGAACACCAGTAAGGCAAGAATAATAATGACCTAGATCATGCTTATGATGCATATGCTTCTGCGCTATGCCCCACACGGTGGGAATGATATGCGTTTATGCTAAATGCTGTGCAATCGGGCACAATGCTATGCAACGTTAAATGCTATGCAGTGTTAGATGCCATGCACAATGATGCGATCCCGTCAGCAAAATAAATGCCGAGGGGGAATTCTCCTGTCAAGGAGAAAGAACTACTCCGATAGAGGAATCATCCTGCTGAGGAGAACGTGGACACGCCAACATCAATTGGACTCTGCCTGGGGAATTGATCTTCCGGTTGACTGCTGCAGAGCAAACAAATTCAGCCGATTTCTGCAGGGGAACGAAGCTCTATGAGAACCTGAACCTGCTGAAGGAAAACGATGTCAATCGCGGGAGTGAACTGCGTGGCTGTCTCGGCTACTCTTCTAGGGATAACCACTCTGTGGGGAAACAACCTCAGCTGCTCCACACTCCACTGGGGAAAAACCAATCATGATCTGATCAACTTCCAAGGACTCGGCTCTCTTGGGCATCGGCAAACTCGGCTGGGGAAGGAGAAGTCATTCTGCCTCGCCAAAAGGAGTACGACTCTGGGGAGATACAGCATCAGCTGCCCCACGCTCCGCTAGGGAACATCCATTCATGGTCCCAACTACTTCCAAGGATTCTGCTTTTCTGCGGACTCAGTCGGGGAGAGAAATCATTCTACTTCACTGGAGAGTACGACCCTGATGAGGGATTTCAATTCCGCTGGGGAAGAAAGAATCATCTGACTTCGGGGGAGAGCCCAACTCTGCAGGGGAATACAACCTCAGTTGTTCCAACACTCTACTGGGGAAGAGGGAATCATCCAACTTCAGGAGAGAATACGGCTCTGGTGGGGAATCTCAATTTCGCTGGAGACTTTACTAGGGGGACACAAGCTTCGGCACCCGAACACTTCTATGAAATCTGCACTTGTGACCCGGTGCTGGGGAAATATGACATCATTCTTCGGTGCTTGACTCAGCTGATGGGGTGACGTTCCTCCAGGATGCGTCTGCTTGGAGAAGAGAATCATCTCTGCCTGGTGGACATATCAATGCTCACTGCTCTGCGTTCAGATTCTGCGGAGGAGAGACTACTGAACCTTGCTGGAGAAGGAGGACTCGCTCCGCTTCGGGGATATCAATCCTGGTTTGCGGAGGGTAATCTTGACCCTAATCTGATAAGGGGTAAACGCCATCTCAATTTGCTGCAGTCTCAAACTGTACAGGGGGAACAACCTCAAACCGTACATCTCTGCTGAGAAACAATCCTGGTTCAACAACGTCAACACAGGGAATACAGGCTACCAATCATGGAGTCAAGTAACAGGTTATGCTGTAGGTTAACGACCCAATGACCGCAAGGCTTCTTCAGAAGACTCTGGCTTTGGCAGGGTAATGACACGATTCCCCGATACTCAATTCTTGCTAGGGTGAACAAACTCATTTGAACAACTTGCCCCAGCGCAATTCAACTTGCCCCAATCCGACCTTTGGGAATAATTCATTCTGAGCTGGCAACAAGACAATCTTTAGAGGGCTTGCCCTAGCATCTGCACGACGGGAGGATTCATCCTCAACTAATTAACTCTCAGCATGGTCGGCTTCAATACCTCTGAAGTAGTTTGCCCCTGAACGAGCGATGAGCGACTCAACATGCTCTGATCGAACACTGGAGGGATCTGCGCTCAAATCGCAAGAATTCTGGATAACTGCCCCTGATTGGGTCCCGAGAAGACTCACTTCCGATCAACCGCTTCTTGCATAAACCGCCCCATAATCAACTGATGCTCCGGGACTTGTCCTCAAACAAACTGATTCCAAACTCGCTGGAAGTCAATGCCCCAGATTCACAGGGCTTCGCAGCATACCATTCTGATCCAGACCTCTGACGATTCAGTCCTGATTGACTATTCCCTGTTTGAGTTCCTTCGTATTAGCTACCAATCTGCAATCAAAATTGTTTATTCACGAATGGTAATTCTAATGCAGTGTTCATGCAAATTTCGAAAAAATGTTGTACTGTCACTCATTTACGTGTCATGCTAGTGAGTGACGAATGAACCAAAGAGTTCAAACGTAGTGCTGATGCGATCAGTGAAAAATGCAATAAGGATATGATTAGCAAATCATGAAGGAGTCAGGTTACTCAACCTTATCGTAATGCGCTTTCAGAATAAACTCTGCCTCAATTAGGTCTTTTAAGGGTTGTATCGTGGTCGGGTTCACGGTTAGTGAAACAAAGGATATTTGGCTCAAATTATGATTTGTACCCACCCCTTCTACGTGATGATCTCCGATCCTAAAGTCCAGTTAACTTAGCTCGAGCGCTCGCCTCTTCGAGAGGTATGTTGAACATTGGGAACAACTGGTTAAAGAACTCACAAGGTGTTTCGGAGTGACAGTTACTCCTTTTTCGTTTTCGGTGTCTGTGTCTACACGACTTCGTCCTTGTTCGAGGATTTTTCCTTTTTTATAATCCTTTCTTTTTCATTCTTTTGTTTTGATTCCCTAACTTTTGCCTGGACTGACTCCTTTTGAGTTCTTTTCGATTTTTCTTTTTGAAGTCCAGCGGGATGCCCTGATTTTTGCCTAAGTATTTGCTTTCTAGCTTTTCTTTTTTACTTAGCGGGCTTTCTTATTTCTTTTTTTCTTTTGGAACGAGTCGTGCGACACTGGTTGTCTTGATTGCTCCGAAAGGATTGTAACTGTCTCACTCCTGATTGGTGAGGTTTAACCATTGTGGTTGATGAGGTACGACCTCTGGAGAGGAATATGATGTGATTGGTCCTCGAAGGACAACACTCCTTTATAAGACTTGAACGCTCGATCAAGCTAACTGACAACTACCCTGCCCCAGGTTAAGATATGAGGGTTTAAAAATCCGAAAGAAACTCCTACTTCTCGGCTCGAAGTGGTTAACAAGGGATTCTCTTCCTTATCTCTCCGGTGTTTAGGGGATTTGAAACAATGCCTTGTACATCATCGGCAAAGTTTTATCTGAAAGCAATACGATCATTGGCTATGAGTATTCAGTTTCATCATCCTCCCTCCGCTCATTGCTAATCATAGTAAGAAATCGGAGTAAATAAAATGCAAGTGTCAGTGTAATGCAGTAAATGAGTGACAACGACATAATTAGTTCAGAAAAAATGCATAGTCACTTTATTAACATCACCATTCGAAACATACAATGTTCAACAGCAAGTAGTAACTAACAGAAAAGAAACTACAAATGCAAAATGGTAAAAAGTCCGAGGACTGCCAATGCTGAGGACGTCTGCCTGTCTGGATCACTGGCTTCCGGAAATAACCCTCTGAATCTGCGAGCTCAGACAGCCGAGAGGTTGCCATGCACAACCAAGACTCCTCCTGGACAGGAAATACACCCTTGGTTGATCAATTGTTGCACTTTCGCCTGGAAAGCCTTGCAATCTTCAGTTGAATGCCCCAGAGATCCACCATGGTAACCGCACTGAACATGAGGATTGTACCCTGGAGGGTAAGGCTCTGGCACGGGCTTGAGAGCTTTCGGTTCCACCAAGGAATTCTGAATCAACAGTGGAAGAATCTGGCTATACGGCACAGGCACTGAATGGGAAGAAGCATTCCTTCGTTCCAAGTGATTGCGAGGTCTCTTGTGATCCTGGTGTTGGTATTCTTTACGCCCAGGAGCAAGAGGTCGTCGTTTCTGAACGACGACGGTCTCTCGTTTAGGCGCTTGCGTCCTTGAACTTGATCCAGGTAGGAACTGCGAGCGAGGCGATTCAGTCACCAAAGGTTGAGGGACGTATTCAAGATCTTTCTCAGCTTCAGGCAAGGGAATGGAATTATTCACTTCTTCTGCAGGATATGGGATGAACTTTCCCGATGCTCTCATGCCGCCCGGCACAAGCCTGATTGCCCTTGAGTCAATAAGGTCTTGAATCTTATTCTTGAGAGCCTTACATGTTTCAACATGGTGCCCTGGTGCTCCTGAGTGGAAATCACAACGTATGTTGAGATCAACGTCTAGTGACACGTCATTTGGTGGATCTGAGGTCCGAAGCTTGAGAACACGGTTCTGAACCAATAGTGGCAACAACTGGGCATAACTCATAGGTAGTGGGTCCACAGCTCTATCAAGTAGCTTCTTCTTTTGACCATAACCTTCAGGGTTATTCTGAGATGCCTGGCGCGGCTGCTGACGAGACAGGCCTCGAGCTTCATGCTGTGTAGAGGATCTATGCGGTCAACTTGGCTTCGGCACAGGTGGCACTGACGGTAACGGAGGAAGCACTTTGGGCTCCACCTTGGGTGCTTGACCACTTTCCTTATTTAGCATACTTCTCACCACTCCCATGAGAAAGCTCAACTGATTCTGCAGCTGCTGATTCTCCTCTCTGAGTACTTGCTGGTCCAGACGCACTGCCCGTATGTCATTCATGACCTGCCCCAGCTGGCTTTGGATTTTCCCCAGTTCAGCTTGTACCTGCTCCATCAATCTGAGCTGCTTGATCCTGAGTCAAACCTGCAAACACAAGGGTTAGAAGACAAGCCCCGACTTTTGTCATGCAAGATGAATTATGGGTGTCTGTACGTTTAGGAGATCACCCCTAATTCTGGTGTCGACGTGCCAACATAGTGTCAATGCAATGATAAGACTGGATCCATTCATGGAAGAAAAATATCTCATCTTGCTCGGGACACCAGGATCAGGGTACGAAACGCGCCTGCAGCACAGACACATGCTAATGGAATGCAAACATGAATATGCAAGCTAATGCAAAATGCAGTCATGCAATAATATATCCGGATAGCTGTTGTGGAGATTCGGTATCAACAGTCGCTGATGAGAAGGAAACCCCGGTGTAAGACTACTGATCTGATCTGCTAAGAATAACCCTCTGATAGGACCATATATATAAGACCAAAGTTCCGCTCTGTCAAGAACAAATGTCCGATAATAAGGACCTCAGGATGTATGATCAGAAACGTCCGCTGATGAAGTCTTCAGACCCCAAATCAAAATCTGCCCTATCAAGAACAAATAACATCTGCCGATGAGGTCTTCAGACCTCACTCAAAATCTGCTCCGTCCAGAACAAACCACTGACGATAATACACTGATCAAAGCCTGCTCTATCAAGAACATACAAACACCCGATGATAAGATCCTCTGATCAAACCCTTGCTCTATCAAGAATAGTCAAATCTGCCATTGAGAACCCTGACATCACTGATTCACTGTCAAGAAAACCAGGTAGTCTGGAGGTCAAAGTTTCCTACAATATCCCGACCCCACTCACAGGTATGGACCTAATCCACGGACGAAGGTACGACATCCTATGCGGTCACCAACGTCACAGACTTTCATGAGTGACGATACGATTCCCAGAAGGAGTGGCATCGTCAAGTCATGAAGAGGCCTCTCTTAGCTGACTTCCAAATGATCGGTCCCCAGAGTCGACAATCCTCCCGTCTGGACTCCCCTCAGATCCTCAGGACCGGAAAGGAGCACCTCTGCAAGAATCTCGTCTGAGCGCAAATTTTCGTAGGGAACTGTGCCTGCTCAGCAGACAGGTTCGTCTACTACTTCTCCGCAACTATATCTAGGTGTGTACTCAAGCCCAGGTCTGGCTTCTCGCTCATAGTAACATCCCTCTCCCACAGCAGCACAGATAATCATATCAAACTGGAAATAAAATGCGGGAAATAAAATGCGGGAAGTAAAAATGCGATAAATAAACGCAACCCAACAAGCAAACACACAAACGATAGGATTGACTCTCATAGGGAACCGGAGAACCAGATATTCTGGGTTCGGTCCCCAGCAGAGTCGCCAGCTGTCGCTTGCGCGAAAATAAGGTGCCGGCATGACAGAAGAGTCGCCACCTTTCGTTATTTATCCCTCAGATCGGGAAAGGAAACGATCGGAAAAACCTGACGAATAAGGGTAAGACAAGGTCATCGCAACCATTGTCTGGGTTCGGGAGTCGGTTACGCAAGGGGAAGGTATTAGCACCCCTCACGTCCGTCGTACTCGACGGGATCCTCGCTTGTTTGTTTACTTGGACGGGTTGGTTATAATCTATCTACCTATCAAGGCTGGCTGAAAAAGGAAAGAAAAATGACTCGGCAAAGCGTCGCGCTTTATGCCTACGTATTCCCGTCTGGAACGAGAAATCAGAGTCAACGTAGTTCGCCCTATTACGGGTTATGGGGGAAAGGTTGCTCGCTAGGACATCGCATCCTATGCCTACGTACTTTCATCCGGTATGAAAGATCAGAGCAAACGTAGTTCGGGAAACTACGAGATATCTCCTGAAAGAAGTGTTTTTTATTGTATTTGCGATCTCAACCGCACTAGAGACTATGACCTGAGAGTGGATGCGTCGCATGTCACCCAAAGGGCCCCATACTAAGCATCCATCCTCAGATAGCTTAAGGCTCGTAACGTACGAAAGGAATCATTCATGATTACTGTATTTTAAACTGCTTCGAGATGAGAAGAGAACAGGCCCAACTAGGAGGGAGACTATCAAGTCCTACTGTTATCATGCCATGGATTCATCCTATGGTTGAGGTTTGAACAGGGAACTCCTAGATGTTGTCATGCATAGGTTTCAACCTAAAAGTCTATCATCAAGTCCTCATCAGAGGAAATGAGAGTCCTAAGAGATCATGTCAATGATACACCAAAACAGACAAAAGCATCAGCTTTAACAGTAAAATGCATGCAATGCAAGTGAGGGAGGAAATGTGTGTGGGGCTTCAGCCTCCACAAGCTCGTCTCGACCTCAAGCCAGTCATGAAATAACAGTAATCATACTGAAAATAAACAACATGCTATCAAGCAATAACAGATAAAAGAAGGAAAGTGCCATCAGGCAAACAAACACACTTGAGAAAGAATCATCTACTCTCTAATCCTAACCTTAACACAGAATCTGAATTAAATCTAAGCAAAGCCCTAAAGCAAAACCTAACCAAAAGAAATCAATCCCAGTCTTCAAGCTTCAGAACAAGCTTACCAAAGAAAGGGAGCTAAGTAAGCAGACTCATAGTGTCTTCCTCAGGAAAGCACTAGGAGGTGTATACTCAGGAGTCATATCCTACGTGGCTCAACCACTGTGATCAGTTTACATTCCTCCTCAGGAGAAACTAAACTCACAAGCAGGCTCCAACATCACTGGATATTTAGGAAATCCTATCTGAACTAGTGGAACTAAGTGAATAGACCCATAGGACCTTCCTCAGGAAGGTACTAGGAGGCTTCCACTTAGGAGTTGTATCCTATGTGGCTCAACAACCGTGATCAGTTTACATTCCTCCTCAGGAGAAATTAAAGTCATAAGTTGGCTCCAACATCATTGGATACTTGAGAAATCCTAGACAAACTAATGGAACTAAGTAAATATACCCATAGGACCTTCCTCAGGAAAGTACTAGGAGGCTTCCACTTAGGAGTTGTATCCCATGTGGCTCAACAACAAGTGATCAGTTTACATTCCTCCTCAGGAGAAATTAAACTCACAAGTTGGCTCCAACATCATTGGATACTTAAGAAAGAGGTGAGAAGAAAGAATGAAAGTCATTCATAGTGCCTTCCTCAGGAAAGTACCATGAACTTCCTTCAAACTTCAGGATCTCAAACCTCACAGACAGGGGACAAGCTAAGCTCTGGGCCTCTGAGCCTTGATCTACAATCTTCACTTCATCCTTCTCTCCAACAAGGTCTTCAAAACAACACAAGCCCCACAACCAATTCCCCACAATGAACCCCAAAGATGAACAGATAACCACAGAACAGACAAAATCAATAGGCAACTTCAGAAAATACCTAAAAATACTAAACCAATGGGGAAAAATCTATCAATTATTCACAAGGGTCCTCAACATCTACCCATAACATCCACATATGCCCCTACCCAAAAATCAAGACAAAACTACTTAAAGAAAATGAATTTCCTTACCTATGCACAACATAAACCCTAATTAGACTATCCTAAGTTCAATTCAACTAAACTAATCAAATCTTAATCTAAAAATCTAGTAATAAATCCAGGGAATACTATGATTCATCATCTAACTATGCCAAAAAGAATGGCTCAAAAAGCCTAAGGGAACTATCCTAATTAAATTCTACAAGTTAAGGTACTAACTAAAAAGAATTAAATGCACTATTTAAAAGAATATTATACAAAAAATTCTAAACTAAAAATAAAATCACATTTTTATTTTTATTAAATGCTACACATTAATATCTAACACCACAAAAAATAATGGGCAAAAAATCAATTTCTAAATGCATGAACAAAAATTTGCAAAATCATGTATGAAATGAATGATTAAAAATGTGCATTTATTTGTAAAATATGAGAAAAATACCAATTAAAATATAAAATGCAATTTTTATATTTTATAAAATTCTGGACATTTTAATGAAAATGTTAAAAAAAGAATGAGTTAAAAATATGCATTTTTCATTTAGTTATGAATTTTTGAAGTTTAATAAAATCTAGGCCGCAAGATCAAAGTCAAGTCAACAATTGAGATGCAATCCAAGGGTTGTGGTTCATCTTCTTCAAAGAAACCCTAACCTTCATGAAAACTCCATTTCATGCATGAAACTTCCAACGATCCGTTCTCCCTCCTCAAGCCATGAAACAGCACGAAATTAAAACAAAAAATGATCCTCTTCTCGCCCTCTACACAGCCATGGCTTTATCTCATCTTGAAACTCTCTCTAACATTCAAACCGACAACAACAAGGCACGGGTACCACCATGAATGCTCACTTTTCAACTCTAACAAACCTTGAAAATAATGATGCCAATGTGTTCCTCTTGCTTCCATGAGTATACTAAACTATGATACATGCATTAAAACCTCATATCTCAAGCTTTCTTGATCAACCAAGAATTGATGTCATATTTTGAAACTCCATGGATGGACCTTAAACTCACCATAAAGCATCCCTAGATTGTCTCTATCATGAATATCACAATAACTAGCCCTAACCATGCATAATTATGGTGATTCGAATCAAAACATATTCTTACCAATTGGATATGGTGATGGTTGCTATGCCTTGTTTCAGCCCTTGCCAATGGTGCCAAATGATCTTTATATGATGGTGATGATGCTGGTGAAGAGAACTCGTGTTTACACCTCTTGAAAATGCCAATTTGAAGCTTCACGCCTCTTGGAGTGATGGAGAAGAACTCACAATCCAGCCACGATTTGATGTGCCTTTTTCTTGCTTTTCAATCCACAACAATGGAGAATGATGATGATGATGATAGCTAGCACAAAAAATGGAGTTTGGGAGAGATGAGAATCAAAATGCAATTTTGGAGTTATGAGATGAAAGTATGGTTTGCAAGCAACTAGAATCACCAACCATGGCACGATCTCACCCTTGGGTATTTATGGAAGTGAAAGGAAAGATCTAGAACATATGAGAAGCTTCCAAGGAAGTTCTAGAACTTCTCACGTAATGAGAAATTCAAAAATACTATTTTTAGTAAATCTCATAAAACTCATGATAAGTCTTCAAAATACCCTTATATGAGATATACATGTGAGAACAAGGCATTTTATGCAAAATTAAGGCTTTGGCAAACAATTTCTCATGGTACCTTAAAGTGCAAGAAACAAATTTACAAAGGAAGTCCAATTTTTAAGCCTAAACTCAAAAATGTGGATAAACCATTGTTTCCAAAATGTTGTTTCCAATCAAAATCGTCTATCATATGCCCCATTTTGGATTTGTAGATCTCTCAAACCAAAATCCAATTTCAACTTTT
The DNA here is from genome assembly GCA_963859935.3 of Lathyrus sativus. Classification (NCBI taxonomy): domain Eukaryota; kingdom Viridiplantae; phylum Streptophyta; class Magnoliopsida; order Fabales; family Fabaceae; genus Lathyrus; species Lathyrus sativus. The sequence goes on from OZ012736.1 coordinate 25,435,955, forward strand.
TTAACTTATAAGCCTTTTTTAGTTCATTTTGACCATTTTAAAATATCCATGCTCCATGCATTTTCAACAATTCATGACCTTCTTTCTAGACTTAAAATCACATTTTGAACAACTTTCATGTTTTGAGTTTTTCCATTTGAGGCTTGGAAATAGGAGATATGGCATTTGCTTAAAAATGACCTATAACTAACAAATGACCAAAATACCCCTGTCTTGTTCAAACCATAAGTTGAGTTCTACAAATCCTATCAAGGACTTATACCACTCAAATTAAAGCTAAGAAGATGCCCTCCAACATTCATGTTTACCAAGAGATCATAGGAATCATCCTACTAGGGCAAAAGTTGTCTGCAAGTTGGGTGACTTTCAAGGACCCAGATTCACATACCTCTGTTGACCTGTAATTTGTCAAAACCATAACTTGAGCTCTGTAACTCCTATCAAGGACTTCCACCACTCAAATTAAAGCTAAGAACAAGCTCTACAACATTCATGTTGTGGGGAAAATGATATATCAATCAAATCTAGAGCTAAAACTGCCTGGAAGATAGGGATCAGATTAGGGTTTTTTCACTGACAATCCTTGGAAACCCTGACTTGAAACTTCTCAAACTCCTCAATCATGATGAGTTGGTATAGGAATCATATTCATAACACCTATATGCATCATTCCATGATCTCATGGCCTTTGGATTAGGTCTCAACCTTCTCCAAATCTTCAGCTGATCTAGGGTTGACCCAGTCAAAACCCTAATTCTATCATTCATGGTTGAATCTCCTGAATTCTTGCATAATGACCTCTATGGGCTTCATGATGGCTATCAAGACATCTCATAGGCTTTCTCAAAGCATCAAGTTCATTCTCAAAGTCTCAGAATCATCCGAGGAGCACCCACAACTCTCAAGCTATGAAGCACACAACCCTGGTTTCCACCAATTCCTCTGAGGATCTCTTGAACTTTCTGATGAAGGTATCAATTTTCAAACACTTAATGAATAAATAAATGTTGGTCAAATTTTGGGGTGCAACAGAATGTCGGGAAGTCGTGCTACTATCCCTTGACCCTTCAACCAGTAACCGTGAATTCAGACAGGATGTTGTCTAGCGTCAGTCGTACCTGACCCATCACGGATAGCCTAAAAAGCCCAATTCCTATTGGCAATCGTCAAGAAGCCCAATCCTCATTGGTGCACCATTACCGAAGCCCAATCCCTATTGGCAATCACTGTGAGGCCCAATCCGTGTTGGCGCATCAGTCTCGAATTCCAATCTTCATTAATACGCAGGAAGACTCTGTCTTGTTTTCCCCAACAGAAGTCCAATTGTTAGTGGCACGTGTAAGCTATCCCCAGGGAAGTCCGATCATACTTAGAATAGTTGGTTATCCCCAGCGGAGTTGGCTTCACCTTTCCAGCATTTATTTTGCTGGAATGGTCCTTCTGTGTACAGCCTTTCTCCAGCAGTCTGAGTCTGCATTTGCATCTTGCATATATCATCATATTTGCATCACATTTACATCTCATCGCCAAATGCGTAGCATTCCATTCTATATGGAGCATTACGCCATAGAAAAATTCAACCGTACGCATATGCATACGAAGCATAAGCCAATTTTTCTATCAGCCTTCTGTGGTAACATGAATCACTCTGCAATCAGTTCAGGGGCATTTATCCAGCAACTTTGTTCAGACAACTCTATGGTTTATTTGATTTTCAGATCATATGACGGTTATGCCTTGTCCATCAATCATCTGCGGACGATAGACTCTTCTTTCCGTCAATTCCTATTGACGACGTGTACCTCCGAGCAGGTTTTCTTCCCGTCAGTTCCTATTGACGATGTGTTTCCTCCAGCAGGAATTTTTTTCCGTCTATCTTTAGACGTTGTGAGACTGGGTATGGTTTTCTCTCGTTTATCATTAGACGATGTGAATATTTGGGTATGGTGTTTCTCTCCGTCTATCTTTAGACGATGTGAGGTTTCAAGGCGATCTTTCAAATATGGTTTTCTTTCTGTTTATTGGATGAGATGACATTTCAAGAGGGGTTTTTCCTGACTGTTGATTCTTATTGACGTCGAAGCTCTTTGAAGAATGTTCGGTTTTCCTAGTTGTTGATTCTTATTGACGACATGGCTTTTTGAAGGTGGTTTTCTTCCTGTCAATCCTTATTGATGATGTGGCCCCTTTGAGGATATTGTGTTTTCCATCAATTCCTATTGACGAAAGGATTCTGAAATTTGATGGGTGGTGTTGAAGTTTATATGGTTTTCTTTCCGCTAGTTCTCATGGACGATGTGGTTCTTCGGACAAGATTTTCCTGTCGTCTATCATTAGACGATGCGAGATCTGTATTGATTTTCCTCTCGTCTATCATTAGACGATGCGAGATTTGTAATGGTTTTCCTCTCGTCTATCATTAGACAATGTGAGATCTGTATTGATTTTCCTCTCGTCTATCATTAGGGGAAGCGAGATTTGAATATTGATTTTCCTCTCGTCTATCTCTAGACGATGTGAGTATATTTCTCTTCCTGTCTATCATTAGACGATGTGAAAAGATCAAGTGCATGTGGATCTAACCTTCGGGTTTGTTACCTGTGGCGTCACACAGGTAACTGGTGCTAAAGTCAGGTTCTTTGTCAGATGATTGATCAGTTTGTTGCCATGACAACTAGATTCAGTTTTCTGGATGTCTTTTCCCCAAGCAGTTTTAGCAGTTTATTTATGCAGGTTGGCAAATTTCTGAGTTCTTTTGTATTCAACCGTCTTCTACCTTTGAATGTTTGAAAGTCGTTCGCTTCTCAACCCTTCAGGTCCAAGCCGTTTGAATAGGGGCAGCTGTTGCACCCCAAAATTTGACCAACCAATTATTGTATTTGGCTTATGTTTCGACTCATTTTGCATTTTGCATCCGCATGTTGCATAATTGCATTTTTCAGTCAGTTCGAATACGAGGATTTGTTTTGGGAATTGCTGCTCGTCCCGGTGTTTTCAGCTCTTGCTGTTGTTTTTGAGGATATTTCGGTGCCCGTTTTTTACCGTTTATTTCGCTGTATTCGCGCATCTGTTTTCTAATCGATTTAATTGGCTTTACTGCATTTTTAGATTTTTTCCCTTATTTCCTAGAATTTTTATATAGATTTTAATAGATTTAATTGTTTTTTCTAGATTTTAAATAGATATTAAATAGATTTTTTAAATAGTTTTAATAGGATAATTCTTTTTCTAGAATATTTTAAATAGATTTTAAATAGTTTTCTATTTTTTATAGGTATTTTTCTAGATATTGAGTTGTTTAGGAATTAATAGAATTTTATAGATTTATTTCTTATATATATTAATTGGTTGGTTTAGAAAATTAATAGAGTTAATTCTTTTTCTAGATTTTATTTGAATTGTTGGAATATAATAGATTTTAGATTTAATAGATTTTAAATTCTTTTTCTAGAATTAATTAGATGGTCATTAGGTTGTTAATCAATATTAATTAGGTTCAGATTTTAATCCATTTTCGTTTTGCATTAATTAGTCTTAACCATCCCTTAATTGATTGCATTAACTGAGTTTATTAAGTCTTAATTGAGTCTTTTTTTTAATCAGGTCATTAATTTATCATTAGCCATTAATTAGCATATTTATTTGAGTCAGATTTTGATTAAGTCTTTAATTTGAGTCAGGTTTATTCATTTTCGTGGGCCAAGTGCACTTTGGGGGCCCATTCAGTCTGCCACTTGTCACAGTATAAAAGAAGCCACGCGTTTTCCTTCTCACGAGGCCACCTCACACTTCGCTGACACCTCACACGCACATGTGTCTCCCACTCCCTCTCTCTCCTATGCATGGCCTCCACCTGTCCTCCACATTCACCCCTCATCGGCCGACATGCAAGCGCCGGAGGTCTTCGCCGGAGGCTCGTCGGCAACTCCATAACTATCACTGATAACTGTCACCGGACCTCCATAACTGTCGCCGGAAACCCAATGTTCGCTGGAAACTTTATCTTCCTCATTTTTTCATAGAGCTTCAGCAACGGATCTTCAACCATCACCTTGTTCTTCAACCTTCATCACCAGATCCTCCAGATCCTTCATAGATCTTCAAAGTTTTTTTCAGTTGTTCATCAGATCCAAGAACCTGCAATAGTTATTCATCAGACTTTCTTCAAGGATCTTCAAATGAAACTTCACAAGATTCATCAATATTCCACCTTCATCATCATGTTCTTCACACTCTTTTCCAGATCGAGCTTCATATCTTCATCCATGCATGAACGAAACTTCACCAGATCTTCACTCAATCTCCAACAATGTTCGTTGGATTTTCTGCAAACTCCAAGATCTGTTGATCTTCGTCAAGGCTCGCATGAGAGCTTCATCCACCTTTAAGATCTCATCATCTCCATTCATCACTGTTTTCACGAAGAACATTCACCATCTCCAAATTCGCCAGATTCGAGAACATCATCCACCTGCATCAGCTTCCACCAGAAGCTTCTTCACATTTTCTTAACCGGTTTAGTGTTGTTTAGTTGGAAGGAGGAGACGAGCGAGGGGGAGGTAGCTAAGAGGGAATTATTTGGTTGGTGGAGGTTTGTTTTGACATGCAAGAGTGGACAGATTGAGATTGTGAGAGGTGTTGGTGTGAGGGATGTTGAGACGGAGGGGTTGAGGACGTCAGCAGCGGCGGAGGCTGAAAGGAAGAAGAAGCTTAGGGTTTCTGTGAAGCTGGTGAAAAGGAAGGAGAGGAAAGGGAACGGTTTGGGCTTCGCGAGCCCTAAGCCCAATGGCTTTTCTGCTTGCACCCCCGTGTTGCCATACGTCCTCCTGGTTTTTTTTCTTTTTTTTTGTGATTGGTAGCTTCCTCTTAGTGGGCTGAACCCTTGGGCCCAACTTCATTTTTTCCAGTCCATACCCCCGTTTCCTTCGCACCCCCCCCCCCCCGGTTTTTTGTTCATTTTTCTGGTTGTATTGTGGGCTCAAGCCCAGTTTTGTTTTTTACTGCTTCCACCCCCTGTTTAGTGGTTGTCCCCCTTTCCTTTACATTTTTTTAATTTCTTTTGTATTGGATGTGTGCTTGTAATAAAGTGTAGATTTGTTTTTCTATTTTTTTTTTCTTTTAGGATTATAGTTTTATTTTCCTAGAATATTATGCACTATTTTTAATATAGATTTTATATGGTAGAATTTATATTCCCTTTTTCTTTTAGGATATTATAGAATTTTATATAGAATTTTCAGGTTATATTTTATTAGCATTTCCTTTTATAGAGCTTTACATAGGATTTTTACGCTATTTTCTATATACATTTCCTCTTAGTATTTCTTTAGAGTATTTTCTATTAGAAATTAATTGCTAATTTTAGGAGTAGAATTTTATTTTCATTTGTCATTGGATTTCTCTCCTCATTTCTCATTTCTTATCCGATTTTATCTTTGATTTTATCCCGGGTTGGCCGTGTGACATGATTCAATTGGAGAATGATTTTCGATATCATTTCTCTATCTTGTCTTTGACACGGATATCAATACGCTACCTCTTAGAGTTCGAATTCTCGTATAAGTCGAACCATGACGGTCTAAGCATTACATTGGTTCTGATTCGAGCGTCCTCATCAAGGATCCAGAGAGGAGAAGATTGGAATGGAGCTTGCGCACATGTTGAGAGCCAATGGAGCCGCTTCGTTCGATAACATCTTTCTCATTCAAGTCTTCATGCAACCGTCGAGTGTTGTGAGTTGTAGCGTTAGATACGTAGGAAATGACAGTTGAGGGGTTTCCTCTCAATCGTCTAGAGTGATTAGTATGGTACCCTTTGGGTGACATACGACGCATTCGCTCCTACGCCTTAGGTTCTTGCGTGTGTGTCCCGAGTTCCTTCCTGTTTAGGCGTGTTAGGCCTGCTTCCTCTTTGTTCTCGCCCCCGCGCGATCGAAACCCCTTTTCTCTCGCGTTCAGGCGATTGAGACCCCTTCTCTTGCCCCTGTGCAATCGAGACTTGTTTTTCCTGTAGTGCGTTGAACTACGTTTGCTCTGATCTCTCGTACCAGACGAGAGTACGTAGGCATAGGATTGCGATGATCCTAACGAGCTCCCTTCTCCCTTTTTCCCTTTTCCCCTTTTGCTGTAGTTAGCTGAACTACAGCTGCTCTGATTTCTCGTACCAGACGAGAATATGTAGGCATAGGATGCGATATCCTAGCGAGCACACTAACAACTAATTTCTCTGTTCTCTCGCTTCCGTGCGATCGAGAATTTCCCGCTGACGACTGATGTTCCCTTTCTCTTGCCCTCGCACAATTGTGACCAGACCGTAGTTCTAGAACCCGTAGGTTCCCATACCTTTAAACCCAACATACTACGTCCGTTCTACCGCAAACAGGTAACGCCTAAGTCTCCGTCAAGCGAGCATCATACACCTAACTGCTAGAATGCGTACGCTAGTATCGTCAATCCTTTCTCTCACCCCCGTGTGATCGAGAACACCCTTGTTTACCCGTAGTTAGCCTGAACTACGTGTGCTCTGATCTTTCACGCCGCGTGAAAGTACGTAGACACGAGATGCGATATCTTGGCGAGCAACCTTCCCCCGTTGTTTCCCGAACTACGTTGACTCTAACTTTCCCATTGCACGAGGGAATACGTAGGCATAGAGCGCGATGCTCTATCGAGTCAGTTCTTTCCGTTTAGCCTTAGAAGCCGTAGATAGATTGTTTTTTCACCCGTAGACAAACCAACAAGCGTGGATCCCATCGATTACGATGGACGTGAGGGGTGCTAATACCTTCCCCTTGCGTAACTGACTCCCGAACCCAGACATTGGTTGCGATGACCTTGTCTTATACCTTTTCGTCAGGTTTTTTCCGATCGTTTCTGTTGCGGTGAAAATTGGATATCAAGCTATTAAATTAACTTGAATCTTAATTCTTTTACAACTGAACTTTATTTTATCCAAAGGAAAGGTATAAAGAAAGAAAAACCTTTTTCGCGATGTAACGACAACGCTTAAGAGATTCGAGGATCGGGGGTTGGTTATACCTAGGGAAGGTGTTAGCACCCTAAGCATCTATAGTACTCTACAGGAACCTTTTATTTGATTGCTTGCTATGTTTGTGAATATGTACTATGGAAGTAAAGACCTAGATGGTTTTCTAAGTTTGCTCGCAAAGACATCGCATCTTCTGCCTACGTATCCTAACTAGGATAGAATTAGAGCAATCGTAGTTCACCTCACAAGGGATGAAGAACACTTGATTATGATCAAGGTTCAAAGGGGAACAAACATGACAATGTTTGTGTGGAGTTTGACAAAACTCCCTAATCTAAATTGTAACACTCAAAAGGGGAAGTAAGAAATCATGACGATGATCCTTACATAGAGTTGACAAACTCTATCCTAGGGTTCTAGTTGAAGAACTCTCCTAGTACAGGTGGGTTTTTTTAGACTTAAAGCAAAGTCTAATGGTTTCTAAACTAAGGTTAAAATGACTTAACAAAGTCAAGGGAATGGGTGAATGAGTGATCCATAACATAAGGGTTATTAGAAAGACTTTTCCTTTGGAGAGAGAGAAGGGAGGCAACTGGGATGAGAGCTAACAAGCTTCATTACTTGGGGGAAAGAAAATTTTGAACAATATAACAACATAATAAATATGCATTCATGGTGACAACCATTAAGTGAGCATGTGAAAAAATGAAAATGCATTGGTGACAATCAAAGCAGTTGATTAAGCAGGAAGTGTGACAACAGATCAAGCTTAAGTGCATTTAGCAGATGAAGTAAAATGAACATGGTAACAACCAAAGATGAAATCCTATCATGTTAGCTAACATTTAAGAACATGAATTCAAACAAGTATCACAAACAATCACAAGTATAGCAAGAGAAAAATTCATCTGCATACGCAAAAATGATCATAAAACGTACATAACTTGTACATAGTCAAAAGAGATGAAAAATTAGGCAAACATGCAAATAGAAAATATGACATGAAAATAGACATCAAGATGAACAAAATGAAAAAAGAATGGGTGAAAAATGATTAAAATTGAGAGAGATATGAATTTTTGAAGTTTGGTTAAAAAATAGCAAAAATAACAAAAATAAACAAAAGGGTTGCCCTCCTTAGGGGTCGAACCCACGCTTGCATGGTCAAAGGCGCTTAAGTGACAAGTTGCTTACCACTGGGGTGGCTATACATACGTTTGTAAATGCCACCCCATTAAAATATAAGGGATGCCTACAAAACTGGCTGGGCAAGAAACATGAAGCAAAAACACCAACTTGCATTTTCATCACAACTCTCAAATCTTAATGGTTTTTGACAAAATTTAGGTGTAAACTGACTAGAATTTCATGAGGAACATGATGGTGGCATTGGTTTTTTGAAATTCCTCCTCTAACTCAAAACCCGATAGTACATGCCTTTTGGAAGTTTGGAAATGCATTATGACATGAAACTCTTATACCAGCCAGTTTTAAATCAATGTATTTAGGCACACACACCACAATAATGATAATGAATGAGTTTAAGCCAGAAGAAAATCTCAAGACAACTTGGCATAGCAGATGACATGTAAGTTGCAAAAATGACATTTTGATGCAATATGAAAAATGCAGTTCAGGTTCAATGCATAGTTTTGGCAAATCAAACACATACACACATCAATTATAGGTTACTAAGGATGTTCAAACTTAATTTGAAGTTAAAGACAGACTGTAGCAAGATATGTCTTCCAAAATGCACTTTGGTTATTTGGCAGGGCATGAGAAAACCTAATTCATGGTTCTAAGCATTTTCTGATTGAACCAACATTATACACACCATACATACATGTAAACAAATAAGTTCATGCAAGGAAAGTGGTTTCAAATTGACTGGTATGAAAATTGGTATACCAACTGCATCTTGGTGTTTTTAGAAAGCATGAGAAGTTCAGTTTCAATCTTTGTGTACATTTTGATCATTTAACCTATGTGTGCACCTCTTATATACATTAACAATCATGTTCAAACATACAAATGATTTCAAAACAAGTCACAGTTGAAAATGGCATGTGGGCTGCATTTTGAGGTTTAAAAGTATGCATGACAAGGTTCAAAACAGGTTTTAAGCATATTCTGATCAAGGTAAGCATACATACACATTACATACATACTTTTAAATGAATTCAAACACAGAGAAAGGCTAGAATCAAACTGTCATGAAAAGTGATATTCTAAATGCAAGTTTGGCAAGTATTGATGCATGAGGGATGTCAATTCAGCTTAAATGCAAAGTTTTATCAAGTTAATCACATACACATCTTGAAAACATGTTACTAAGTGGTTCTAGACACAACATTGGTTCCAAAATGAGCTGTGATGAAAAATGAGGTTGTCAAAGTGCAAGTGTGTATGTGTGAAGATGCATGATGATACTCAATTCTAGTTCTGTGCACATTCAGGTCAAATGAATCATACATACACCATACATTCATGATATTGAGTGGAATAAAACACATTTTGAAGTTAAAAGAATGCTGTCATGAAAAATGGTACTTCAAGTGTAGGTTTGTGCTTGTGTAATGCATGAACATGTTCAATGTCATTTTAAAACAATTTCAGACCAATTCAGTCACATACACATCTCATATTCATGATATTGAATGAGTTCAAGCATAATTTGAAACCAGAAACAAGCTGCTACAAGGAATGATAACAGAGTTGCAAAAATTGGCATTTTGATGGAAAGTAAGAACAGTTCAAATCCAAGTTTTGCATATTTTGATCAAACCAGCTATGTGCATAGCTCACATACATGTTATTGAACATACTTAAGCACACAAAATGGTTTAAAGAAGGTTGTCATGAGAGATTGCATACAAGCTGCAATTTTGTGTTCTTTGTTCATGAAAATTCTCAAATCAGTTTCCAATCATATTTAAATCAAACCAATAGCACACACAAGTCGTAAATACATGAGGGAATGATTCTGAGTTTAAACTTAAAACAACTTTAGCCTTTAACCAAAACTAGCATGTTCAAGACACTAATATGCAAAGTATGGCATTTTGTGAATGATCAAGCAAACCGGATGCAAAAAGCTCTAAACAAACCTACATATCCAACATGTTCATGATTTTAAAGTGTCTCAATTCAATCAAACAACCACTCCTTGTCATGACAGAATTTATGCACAAGACCCATACATGACATATTTTCACATAATGAACTCAAAATGCCAAATCATGGAATTATGGTGCAAAGCAAGAATGGAGTGTTTACATACCTCTAGTGGACTGTGTTGAGTAGGTTAGAACACCAAGAAACCCAGAGAAACTTCCAAATAACACTAGCTTTGAAGCTTTCTTCTTTTTGAAGCAAGAATGCAAACTTTGAGACAATTGGAGAAATAAACTCCACCAATGATCTTTAACACTTTAGACAGTTGATAAATGATATATGTGAGGTGTTTGAGGGATTAGAGCATCAAGGAAATGTCTAGAACAAGTTTTGCCTGATTTTGTGGCTTTTGGTCAGAGTAACTTGGTATGGAAGTTGACTTTTTGAGTGGTGAGGTTTTTGAATGGTTTAAGGTCTTGGACACCTATATAATATTTAGAGATTGTGTGGATGATTGTTGGGGAGTTTGAATATGGAGAAATGGTTTTGGCAGCTGGACTGTCAAGACAGATTTTTGAAGCTTTTGGCAATTTTGTGATTTTGGTGATTTTGGAGTAAGGTGTGAAAGAGCAAAGGCTTGAGCTTTCTCTGGTTTTTAGAATCAATATTGTGTCCAAAATGAAGTGATGAGGGTTCCCTTTTATAGGAAAATGAAGAGAGGGGGCAGATTTGGAGATTTCTTCCCATGAAAGAAAGGTTTTACACTTTTTGGATCAAACCTCCACAAAGGGGTTTTCTTGGCAGATAGGTAAGCCCAATAGTCAAGCAAAATGATGATTTTGAAAGGGCTAAATGCAGGCTAGAGGGCATAGCTTGATGGTTGTGGCAGATTTCACTTTACACCTCTTGCTTGGTTTAATCATTTTTAAATGCAAGTTGCAAGGCAACTTGCAAGCTTGGAGAATTCCCCTCTTCTGCATAATCTTCTCATTTCTATGCTTCATAATCTCTACATACCAGAAATAATATCATACAAGGGCTGAGATTGGCCAGTTTGATCAAAGGAATGATTTTTGAACTTTGGACAATGTGGGACTAAAGTGTGAAATCCTCAACTTGCCATAACCATAACTTTCAGCTCACAAATCCTTTTGAGATGTGCTAGTACTTTTTATAAAGCCCTCAAATAGATCTAAAACATTCATGTTTTCATTAGTTTCAATTTCCCAAAGGAACTTGGCCAAAAAGTCTCTCAAAGTTGCTAAAAAATGAACTTAAAAGTGAAATTTCTCTAAGTCTTTTTCCCTTCTTGAAATGAATTTGATCATAACTCCCAATCTATGTATTTTATGATCATGGACCACTTAGGGACTTTTGTAGGATTTGTCAAGAGCTTTCTAATGAGCTTTGAACCAACTCAATTGGATGTGTGGTTAAGGAGTTATGGTTTAGCCCCTTTCAAAACCCTAATTTCCCGATTTTTCGATTACTCCTTCATCCTTGATCCAATGGTCATGAAAATTGATAGAAAAGTGCAAAATGATATAAGGAACATTTTTGATTCACACTTTGAAGTCCAATTCCTTAAATTTGAAGAGTTGACTTTTTGGTCAACCGTACGATCGATCGATGACTACCGAGTCGTCTGTTGACACTCTGGACCTCCTGAGACTTTGAAACTTCTTGAATGAACTTTATTAAGCTATATGAACTTTATGGATCATAATCCCACCATTAAAACACCTTCCAACATCAAATTCAAACTACAGTTGACTTTTACTAGTTAAAAACCCTAATCGGGTGCCCTGAAAAACGTTGTTCTTGATTCTGGGGTAACAACCTCAAATTGGGTACTCAATTGACATCATATGATACCCTTGATCTTGTTTCATGATTGAATTAGCCTAAAACTTTGATTGATCACAAACCCTGAAGCTTCGATTTGACTACACCAAACCCTGATTCATCTGTAACTTGACAAAGACAAACTTGCACTGGGTTAAGGTTAAATAATTCATGAGTATGCTCCTAAAATGATAATGAGAATCTAAGGGGTCAAAATTTGGGGTGCAACCGTTTCCTTTCCCGTTCTGAGGGATAAATAACGAAAGGTGGCGACTCTTCTGTTTTGCCGACACCTTATTTTCGCGGTAGCGACAGGGGAACTGGGCTTTCAAATCTGGACTTGCTGCTGGAGGACGTGACCCTTGCAGTCTTTAAACTCAATCAGATGAGAGGTCGACATGCACAACCAAATTTCCTTCGGGAAAGGATATGTACTCTTTGTCAATCAACTGCTGCACTTTGGGTTGAAAGGATTTGCAATCTTCAGTTGAGTTTCCCATGGATCCTCCATGATATCCAGATTGCACACTGGGATTATACCCAGGAGGGTATGGCTCTGGAACCGGCTTGAGATTGTTGGGCTCCACAAATGAGTTCTGAATCAGATGTGGCAGAAGCTGGCTGTACGATACAGGAACTGGATGAAGAGGAGCATTCCTTCTTTCCAAATTGTTGTGAGGCCTATTCTGATTCTGGCGCCGATAGTTCTGCTACTGAGGAGCATAAGGTTGTTGGTACCAGGCTGATTGTTGAGCAGTAGTTAGAGCAGATACAACATTAGTTTCACTTTCCTTCCCAACATGAGCTTCTTTGCATCTTTGGAGGAATCAAGAGCAACTTGGATCTTTCCCATTTTGATACCGCTTTAGACTCTTTCTCCTGCTATTACCAGATCTGAAAAACTCGCAAACATACAACCTATCAGCTTCTTATAACACACACCGGGCAGCGTAGCCATGAACATGTTGTTGCGGTGGAAATAGGATCACAAACTATTAATGAGTTTGAATCGCAATTCAATTCACAACCGCTCTTTGATTTATCCGAAGGAAAAGGTCAAAAGAGGGAAAACCTATTTTTGCATCGTAAACACAATGCGGGGAAAGATCTAGGGTTCGGGGGTTGGTTAAGATTAGGGAAGGTATTAGCATCCTAAACTTCTGTAGTACTCTACAGGAACCTTTTGTTCAAATGTTTACTATTTGCTTTATTTATTTGCTTAAGATATATGTACATAAGGATTAAAAGTGAGAAAAGAGACCTAAGGGGTTAATTCTAAGTTTACTCGGCAAGACATCGCATCTTGTGCCTACGTATCCTTACGGGAGTGGAATCAGAGTAATCGTAGTTCCCCTCAAAAGGGAGGTTAGAGACTTCTTGACTGTGGTCAAGGTCTCAAAGGGAATAAACATGTCTTAAGGACACGCTTACGTGGAGTGTAGAAACTCCAAATCTCTACGTTGAATTGTTAAGTTGTAATTAGGGTTAGGTTAGGTTAAGTTAGGGATTCTGCGGCGGGAAACCCTAAAATGAGCGCGGCGGCTCTTTGACCTAATGCTAGGGGTAAAATTGTAATTTTGCCTGCGGCGAGGCATTTGTGAAAATTTAGGGTTGAAAAGGTGTAAGGGTTGAAGTTGAGGACTATTGACACGGCGGTCAAACGGCTAGACCTAATTCCTTCGGAGGAGTGAGATTATTGGTAAAGACGCGATAAACATACAATGGCAGAACATAAAGTGCGGAAAGATAAATGCGACAATTGTCTCGCAAAATTACATCCCATAAGCAGTTACAAATATGATAATTGAATATTTAAACTGAAAATAAAATCAATTGAACTTAGTCAGCTGCAAAAAACTAAAACAAACAGAGACTGTTATTATACGGGGTTAGACAAAAAATTAGACGGGAATGTTAGGAATTTAAGTAGAAAATTATAATTAACGAAACAAGAAAAAAAGTTAGAAATTTGGATCTTAAAAATGAGGATGTTAGCGAAAAATTAATAAACAATGAAAATTAATATGCAAAGAAGATGGCGATAATATACAAGTGATAATGGAACGATGATGTCAGATTATGTACAAATATAAAAATAAATACAAAAATAAATAAATAAATATTAGTGAACAGGTTCATGGATAATCAAGAATACTGTTAGGAATGAAGGATGAAAATTGGAGTTGACGATAATTAGAAGTTAAGTGATGAATGTTTTGAGACGGTGAGAATTTAGGTAATTAGAAAAAAGTTAGAATGAAATTAGGTTTTTTTTTTGGGTGAAATTTAGAAAAGTTAGAGTTTTTAATGTGATTAAGAAAAAGAAAATAGATTAAAAGTTAGAATTAAAAGTTAGCAAAAAAAAAAATTAGAACTTCGAAATTTGGTTTTTAAAAAAAAGGTTAGAAAATAAAAATAAAAGTTTGAAAATAAAAGAGAAAAGGTTAGAATTTTAATAAAGAAAGAGTTAGAATGTTAGAATTTTAATTAAGAAAAAATGGTAGAAATTTTGAAAAAAAGATATAAAAAAGATTAGAAATTAAAAAAAAAAGAGTTAGTTACTTTTGATGAAGACTGTAAGAGTTTTTTATGCTTGTCGATCCCCTGTTTTGTTGCTCCTGAGGGTCCTTTTATACTTGATTTTTTTAAATCTTTTCCAATCTCAGATTTGATTTGAATATCTCAATCTTTTTGAATCTCTGATTTGATTTGAATGAATTTTTATGATAATTTCAGATTTGATTCAATGATGGTGATGTTGATATTTAGATCTGATTTTCTTATGATGATGATATGATCTGATTGATTTGATTTTGCTCCATCTGGAATTCATTGGGATTGGATTTGATTAAAAAAGTGTTGGATTTAAATTTAAAAAGTTAGCAAAGAAAATAAGAGTTTCAAGTTAAATAAAAATTAGAATTTTAAGTTTAAAAAAAAATGAGTTAGAATTTTAAAATAAAAAACATTTGAATGTTGATTTTAAAAAATGTTAGAATTATTTTGAAAACTGTTAGAATTTAATTTTAAAAGGAATTTAGATCTTAATTTTAAAAAAGAAAATAAAATGGCATTAGAATTTAATTTTAAAAGGAATTTAGAATTTTAATTTGAAAAAGGATGGTGTCAAAAAGATTTAGATTTAATTTTTTTAAAAAAAGGATAGATTTAATTTATAAAAAAAAAGGTTAGATTTAATTTTTAAAATAGTTAGAAAAAAAAGATTTAATTTTAAAAAGAAGTTAAAGAAAAAAAGATTTAATTTTAAAAAGAAGTTAGAGAAAAAAAGATTTAACTTTATAAAAGTTAGAAAAAAAGATTTAATTTTTTTAAAAAAAGTTAGAAAAAAAGATTTAACTTTATAAAAGTTAGAAAAAAGATTTAACTTTAAAAAGGAGTTAGAAAAAAGATTTAATTTTAAAAAGGAGTTAGAAAAAAATATTTAACTTTAAAAAGTTAGAAAAAAAATTTAGCTTTAAAAAAGTTAGAAAAAAAAAATTTAGCTTTAAAAAAGAGTTAGAAAAAAGATTTAATTTTAAAAAGAAGTTAGAAAAAAGATTTAATTTTAAAAAGAAGTTAGATTTTTATTTTAAAAAAGGTATTAGAATTTGATTAAAAAAATGTGTTAGAAATTAATTTAAAAAAGGTTATAAAAAATTTACTCTTGAAGAAAAGAAAAAAAAAGTTAAATTTTAATCTAAATCCTAAAAGTTAGTAAGAAGAGTTTAAAATGATTTAAATAAATAAACTAAATAGAAAAAAAAAAGTTAATAAAAAACATTAGTAAAGTTATAAAAAAAATTTAATTAAATTATTATTAGTTAAAAAAACAAGATTAAAAAAAAAGGTTAATTTATTAAGTTAATAAGAATTTAAAATAAAAATAAAAAAGAAAGGGTAAAATTTGGGATATTACAGTTGCCCCTATTTAAATAGCTACACCGGATGATTTGAGTGGCGGAGACTCGAGGAATCATGGTGGAGGGATTTAAATATAGATAACCGAAAATTTTGCCCTTATATGTGGCGATATGTAATGCTATGGACCAAACAAGACTAATGCAGACGATGCCATGAATATGATATGATGCGTATGCTGGAATGATGAATGCGAAAATGCTGACGAATACGACGACACAGGGACAGACGCTACGAGAAGAACACACTGGGGAAAATGACGCGCTGGGACGACAGCACAACACTGGGGAATTCCAAAAATGATGGTCAACTGGTGCGAACACGACCAATTGTCTTTTTTAGAAAAGGAACGAGATTCTCAGATGGAGATGGTACCTATGAGACGGCCTCCACTGGGGAATCTAAAAGTAAAACTGGATCATGTACGACTGTAAGATCGATCACAGAATGCTGGAGCATTGAGCAAAGAATAACATCCAAGCTTCTGTAAACTATCTCTCGTGACAGGATCAAATGGGCCTTTCGGAACTCCGTAGCAAATATACAGGGTAAGAAACCGGCTGTATGCCAAAATAAATGGACTTAAAGTGGTTAGAACATGATCCTAAAATGGAGATGGCACCTATGAGATGACCTCCACTTGGGAATGTCTAATAATAAAATAGGATCTACACGGTTGCAAGATCGATTACAGAACGCTGGAGCATTGAGCAAAGAATAACATCCAAGCTTCTATAAACTATCCTTCGTGATGGGATCAAACGGACTTTTCGGAAATCCGTATCAAATATACAGGGTAAAGACCGGCTGTATGCCAAAATAAATGGACTTTAATGGGAAATGCCCTGATAAGCTTCTCGAGGGAGAACTGTCACTTATCGTTGGAAGGGACTTACATGCCAAAACGAATAAGCACTCAAATAAAGAGGCTGCTGCTTATCTGATATATAAATCTTCTCATATTTAAGGTCGGCGCCTGGAATACGATTCTGATTTTTCTTTTACTAAAGGATAAATGAACTTCTTCATACTTCAAGATCGTGCTCTCCTGAATATGAAAAGGGTAAACTGAACTTCCTCATACTTCAAGATCGTTCTCTCCTGAATATGATTCCGCTCCTTCTTTTACTAAAGGGTAAATGAACTTCCTCATACTTCAAGATCGTGCTCTCCTGAATATGATTCCGCTCCTTCTTTTACTAAAGGGTAAATGAACTTCCTCATACTTCAAGATCGTGCTCTCCTGAATATGATTCCGCTCCTTCTTTTACTAAAGGGTAAATGAACTTCCTCATACTTCAAGATCGTGCTCTCCTGAATATGATTCCGCTCCTTCTTTTACTAAAGGGTAAATGAACTTCTTCATACTTCAAGATCGTGCTCTCCTGAATATGATTCCGCTCATTCTTTTACTAAAGGGTAAATGAACTTCCTCATACTTCAAGATCGTGCTCTCCTGAATATGATTCGGCTTTTTCGGGTAAATGAAATTCTTCATACTTCAGAATCGTGCTCTCCTGAATATGAAAAGGGTGAACTGAACTTCCTCATACTTCAGAATCGTGCTCTCCTGAATATGATTCGGCTCTTTCTTGTAAATGAAATTCTTCATACTTCAGAATCGTGCTCTCCTGAATATGAAAAGGGCTAATTGAACTTCCTCATAACTCAGAATCGTGCTCTCCTAAATATGATTAAGCTCTTTCTTGTAAATGAAATTCTTCATACTTCAGAATCGTGCTCTCCTGAATATGAAAAGGGCTAATTGAACTTCCTCATAACTCAGAATCGTGCTCTCCTGAATATGATTCGGCTCTTGAAATTTCTTCATACTTCAGAATCGTGCTCTCCTGAATATGAAAAGGATGAACTGAACTTCCTCACACTTCAGAATCGTGCTCTCCTGAATATGATTCGGCTCAAACCTCCCCGTACTTCAAGATCGTGCTCTCCTGAATACGATTTGGTTTCTTCTTTTACTAAAGGATAAATGAACTTCTTCATACTTCAGAATCGTGCTCTCCTGAATATGATTCCGCTCAAACCTCCCCGTACTTCAAGATCGTGCTCTCCTGAATACGATTTGGTTCAAAACCCCCCATACTTCCAGACGACAGATAAATGGAAGCCCAACTGCTCCATGGAGATGGCCATTTGCTGCGAGTCATAACGAAGATAGGATCGACTTCTTAGGTGAGAAATGTTGTATATCGATGTTGTAAGATGTAAAGTGTTGTACCGATAGATTTTCCAGGCGTGAACTGGCATGTATCTGTAAAGGATTGTAGTTGATTTTCTTGAAAGATAGTGCAAAATAAATGCACGTCCGTATACAGTGATCAACTTCTCGGGCAAAAACATGCCGCGTATCTGCCAAGGCATGGTGAAAATCTTCAGATGGTGCAAAATAAATGCACGTCCGGTTGGGCTCGACGACCGACAAGACTGAGATTCAATCTAGGATCGAGCTAGAAAGAAAACTGGTAATCAAGACTCCATCGAGGGAATGAACTCGAAGGGTAGATATCTTATCCTGGCGAGGAAAGATAGCTGAAGTAACCGTCATCCACGAGGATCGAGCTCTGTGGGGAAACTGGAAACAAGTAAGTATTTTATGCTTAGGGCTGACAATCTATTTGAAGAGAATGGACGAACCCAGTTACTCGGCGGTAACGACCAATGATAGAGACACAATGAACCTGTGCATGCTAACGCGTATGTTAATGAATATGTTAATATGAATGTATGTTAATGTTTATGTATGCAAGATGTTATGAAATGAGTATGTAATGAATATGTAATGAATATGTAATGAGTATGTAATGAATATGTAATGAAATATGTAATGAAATAGGCATGTGATGCTTATGCCCTTGCGTACGTTGACGAAACAGACTAGAGACGGGACGAGAGATGAAATAAACATCTCGACGGAGATACCCTGCGTTCTCTGCAACCAATACGTCAATCATGGGTAAGAAAGATCAATGGTAGAACCAAATCTAGTTTTAAAGTTCTGAATTCTCTGGGGAGAAGGTAATCTGCTTGGGTGCACAGTATCACGTCTTCACATGGGGAGAAGAAAACCTGAGGGACACTTTCGAGTCACCCAAGAAAAAGTTGTCAGCTTATAGTCTCTCTGGGGACTGTGATGAGGCAGTAGTTTAGGAGCCTGTTGCAACACTGAGATTTACTGGGGAATGAAGGCCGCTGTGAGTAGAATCCATCGGGTGCATGAAGAAAAGTTGTGAAACCACATGGTTTTAATCTTGAAGGACCTTATAGTGGTCGCCATTTGTTTCTTTAAAAAAAAAAAACGGTGCCCCAGGATATTTGTGTTGTGAGGAAGGGTCATCTCAAGAGGATTTTATAGAGAACATGCGTCTGGTTGCCCCACTGTTCTCAAACTCTTTGAGAGATTTGTCAGGTCTCGACGTAACTGGCACAAATTAATCGTGTTACGACGAAATCTTTGAGAAATAGCTCCTTAAGAGCGTCAGACTCGCGTTGGTAAGCGAATTGGGAAACCGCCTGCCCCTGTTTAGCAGGATCTTCAAGTTCCATGGGTTATGTCCATATATAAATCTCTAAGATATCAAGCAAAGTCCTCATGCCTGAAATGCCTATCCTGAGCTTGTCAATGTACACATATATTTGTCTTGAATTTTGTTTTGAAAAAGATATCGCAATAACTTGTGACCGAAATCACTAGTCGGGATATAAGTTTTAATTATAATGCCAACATGAATTTTTTCTGAGCATAGCTCGTAGGAGTCAGGAAACGTGATCTTGTCGAGTATGCTTTCAACCGAAGTCCTACTTCAATTAGGTCTTTTAAAGGTTGTATCGTGGCTCAGTTCACGGTTTAAGAAACAAAGGATAAATGCTCAAAGTTATATTTGTAACCACCCCTTCTTCGTAATGTTCTCCAATCCTAATTCAGTTAATCGGATACGAACGCTCATATCTCAAGCGGATTTGCTATGGTCGAGAACTTATCAAGGCTTTGGACATGGCAGTCACTCACCTATTTCTTTTGGCGTTTCTATCACACGACCTTGTTCTTTATAAGGATTCTAAAAACTACTGGTTTGTTGTTCTTATTCCCTAACTTTTGCCTGGACAACGTCTTTTGATCTGACTTTGGAGTCCAGCAGGATGCCCCAGTTTTGCTTAAGTCTCCTTCATAGGTTTTGACTTAGCGGGCTTTTATTATTATTTTTTGAATATTCTTTTATGCACAAGTCGTGTAAATCTTTCGAAAGGCTCGTGACTGCCCCACTCCTTAGGTAACCGAGGGATAGCCATTGTATTGGACTTCTTAAGATGCTAAGGATAAATTCTCGAAGGTTTGCTCCTCCCTTGAGAGTCTAAGTGCTCGATCGGTTTAACTGAAACCTACCCTGCCCCAGGTTAAGATGAGGGTTCTTAAAAAAAAACTCCTACTTCAAGGCTCAAAGAGGTTAACGAGGGATCAACATCCTTATATCTCCAGTGTTTGGGATTTGAAACAATGCCTTACATCATCAGCGGGTTTCAATCGAAGCATACGACAAGAGATTTGACGTTTTTGGTTCATCATCCTCCCCCCAATTCTCCATCAGAACAAGAGATCGGGTAAAGTTGGCATTATGATTTATGAAAACGTTTTTTGCATGAGTGAAACGAATGGATTTATTCAAGGCAAACATATGCGTTGCATTAATTAATCAAAGATAAACAAGTTCGTGCATGCTAAATATGCTTAATCAAAGAGAAATGCATATAAATAAACAAATGAACTGTCGGAAAAATCCTTCTAAATGCTTATGAAATCCTGCATTCAAGAGTAACAGTTTCCTTTGGCGGAGCCTCAATGGAAAGGACGTCTGGTTTACGATCACTGTGAGTCGTCATGGCTTGCCTCAGTTATGCGGGTCACGTCTTCAACAGTTTTCAGTCGTTGCTTCAAAATAACTTTCCCAGATTCTTTGTTGATCCCGGTCATATCATCTTGAGGGTTACTGAAATGAAGCGAGCTAGGCCTTTGAATAATTACTGGATTCGGCTGATTTGCTACAGGAGTAGCATGCTTTGCAGAATTCGAACTTGACAAGTGAGGGACCCCGAGAGGAGTCTCGATCTTCAGCTGAGCATTGCTAAAAGACAAATTCTTCGTTTCTAGCAAATTTCTGACAACTTTCTTAAGAGCGTAGCAATTCTCTAGATCATGGTCGGGCGCACCCTCATGAAATAAACAATGAGCGGCAGCGTTGTAACTTTCAGGTAACGGATTAGGCGGAGGACCCAAAGCACGGGTGGTAATCAGACCTTGTTGTACCAAATGGGAGTATAACTCAGTGAAAGCCATCAGAATTGGAGGACAGGGCTTATACTGACTCTTGCGGAGATAAGGAACCTGATCCTGTGATTGCTGGTGAACAGGAGCGTTGGGCACTCGTTGACTGTTGACCGGAACTTGCAAGGGCGGACAACCGGAAGGTTGTTGATGAATCGGTGCTTGATATACCGGAGCTGACTGCACAGGCTGGTATGTAGGAAACTGCTGATCGAAAGGAGGTGCAACAGTAACTACATAGGGTCGTTGAACATATGGAGACGGATAGCCTTGAACATAACTCTGCTGATGTTGCCAAGGTGGAGGAGTAGCTGTTTTACGGTTCCTCGAACGTGCAGGTCCTTTACCATGGTCGGAGTTAGGAGTTTTGCACTTTGGAGGGGTAGCTCGTTGAACTGGTTGAGCACTAGGAGGCACCAAACCGGATTGAAGACCGTGAGGAGGTACATTCTCGACAGCAACAACTGGTTGCGGTTCCATAACAGTATTAGTAGTCTCAGAAACAACAGTAGACTGAGCATCCACCTTCACACTAAGAGCTTGTAGCATCTCCAAAATCTGCCCTACAATTCCTCGAAGATCTTCGAGTTCATGGATGACACGGTTGATCTCTTGGTTTTGATCTTCCATCCTTTTGAAGGGTCGTATTGATGCAGAGAACTTAGGATGACAAAACTGGAAGGTGAGAGAACCGAGTATGAGAAACCGGGAGACACATGCAATGCAAAAGTATGATGCTAAAATGTGAATGCAAATGAAGATTTCATGGAATTCAAATATTTACGAATGTCGTGGGGTACTGAAAAATTTCCTTGTTTTTTCATTTTTATTTTTTTATTTATGGTATCCTGCGATATCCATAAATGATATTTGAACTCCATGAAATACAGTGCAATGAGATGCTTTATGGATGTAATGCATGAAAACACACAAAGTCCTGGGTTAAAGGAACGTGAGCGGAGTCAAGGTCTACCCATCCCAAAAGGAGTGTACTATAGGTTAGTTGTACCTGCCGAACAAGGTTCTACAAAGTGCCTAAAGTCATCAGCCCGTCTTTCGGATATTATCAACCTTCCGACTGACTCGGGGGTGGATAATATTCTCAAGAGAACCTCTTTTGAGTGTAGTATCGCGTAGCAGCCGTTGTAGGATTACTCCCACATAGCTCCCGCACTACGTCCTAAATAAGGCCAAGGTGGTGTCAAGGTACTACGGTCCTCAATATCACGGACTCCAATCGACCATGGAAAAAGTTTTCGCGATTACTCGTTCAACCGAACCATTTTCGAAAAGGTCTCAACTGAGCGGTGATTCTCGAATCAGCTTGGTCGGGATTCACTCCCTATAAGCCTCATCGAATATATCCCCATCCTATAATAATGTCACTAGTCCGGGCGTAGGACTTATCTCACAACACAAGGAACCATCCCAAATCAAAGTACAAATATATACATGTAAATGAATAATAACACAGATAGTAATAAATATGAACAAGTTAGGGATAACCCTCAAAAGTTTAGAAGTTTCCCCAGTGAAGTCGCCATTTTCTGTTGCGGTGGAAATAGGATCACAAACTATTAATGAGTTTGAATCGCAATTCAATTCACAACCGCTCTTTGATTTATCCGAAGGAAAAGGTCAAAAGAGGGAAAACCTATTTTTGCATCGTAAACACAATGCGGGGAAAGATCTAGGGTTCGGGGGTTGGTTAAGATTAGGGAAGGTATTAGCATCCTAAACTTCTGTAGTACTCTACAGGAACCTTTTGTTCAAATGTTTACTATTTGCTTTATTTATTTGCTTAAGATATATGTACATAAGGATTAAAAGTGAGAAAAGAGACCTAAGGGGTTAATTCTAAGTTTACTCGGTAAGACATCGCATCTTGTGCCTACATATCCTTACGGGAGTGGAATCAGAGTAATCGTAGTTCCCCTCAAAAGGGAGGTTAGAGACTTCTTGACTGTGGTCAAGATCTCAAAGGGAATAAACATGTCTTAAGGACACGCTTACGTGGAGTGTAGAAACTCCAAATCTCTACGTTGAATTGTTAAGTTGTAATTAGGGTTAGGTTAGGTTAAGTTAGGGATTCTGCGGCGGGAAACCCTAAAATGAGCGCGGCGGCTCTTTGACCTAATGCTAGGGGTAAAATTGTAATTTTGCCTGCGGCGAGGCATTTGTGAAAATTTAGGGTTGAAAAGGTGTAAGGGTTGAAGTTGAGGACTATTGACACGGCGGTCAAACGGCTAGACCTAATTCCTTCGGAGGAGTGAGATTATTGGTAAAGACGCGATAAACATACAGTGGCAGAACATAAAGTGCGGAAAGATAAATGCGACAATTGTCTCGCAAAATTACATCCCATAAGCAGTTACAAATATGATAATTGAATATTTAAACTGAAAATAAAATCAATTGAACTTAGTCAGCTGCAAAAAACTAAAACAAACAGAGACTGTTATTATACGGGGTTAGACAAAAAATTAGACGGGAATGTTAGGAATTTAAGTAGAAAATTATAATTAACGAAACAAGAAAAAAAGTTAGAAATTTGGATCTTAAAAATGAGGATGTTAGCGAAAAATTAATAAACAATGAAAATTAATATGCAAAGAAGATGGCGATAATATACAAGTGATAATGGAACGATGATGTCAGATTATGTACAAATATAAAAATAAATACAAAAATAAATAAATAAATATTAGTGAACAGGTTCATGGATAATCAAGAATACTGTTAGGAATGAAGGATGAAAATTGGAGTTGACGATAATTAGAAGTTAAGTGATGAATGTTTTGAGACGGTGAGAATTTAGGTAATTAGAAAAGAGTTAGAATGAAATTAGGTTTTTTTTTTGGGTGAAATTTAGAAAAGTTAGAGTTTTTAATGTGATTAAGAAAAAGAAAATAGATTAAAAGTTAGAATTAAAAGTTAGCAAAAAAAAAATTAGAACTTCGAAATTTGGTTTTTAAAAAAAAGGTTAGAAAATAAAAATAAAAGTTTGAAAATAAAAGAGAAAAGGTTAGAATTTTAATAAAGAAAGAGTTAGAATGTTAGAATTTTAATTAAGAAAAAATGGTAGAAATTTTGAAAAAAAGATATAAAAAAGATTAGAAATTAAAAAAAAAAGAGTTAGTTACTTTTGATGAAGACTGTAAGAGTTTTTGATGCTTGTCGATCCCCTGTTTTGTTGCTCCTGAGGGTCCTTTTATACTTGATTTTTTTAAATCTTTTCCAATCTCAGATTTGATTTGAATATCTCAATCTTTTTCAATCTCTGATTTGATTTGAATGAATTTTTATGATGATTTCAGATTTGATTCAATGATGGTGATGTTGATATTTAGATCTGATTTTCTTATGATGATGATATGATCTGATTGATTTGATTTTGCTCCATCTGGAATTCATTGGGATTGAATTTGATTAAAAAAGTGTTGGATTTAAATTTAAAAAGTTAGCAAAGAAAATAAGAGTTTCAAGTTAAATAAAAATTAGAATTTTAAGTTTAAAAAAAAATGAGTTAGAATTTTAAAATAAAAAACATTTGAATGTTGATTTTAAAAAATGTTAGAATTATTTTGAAAACTGTTAGAATTTAATTTTAAAAGGAATTTAGATCTTAATTTTAAAAAATAAAATAAAATGGCATTAGAATTTAATTTTAAAAGGAATTTAGAATTTTAATTTGAAAAAGGATGGTGTCAAAAAGATTTAGATTTAATTTTTAAAAAAAAAGGATAGATTTAATTTATAAAAAAAAAAGGTTAGATTTAATTTTTAAAATAGTTAGAAAAAAAAGATTTAATTTTAAAAAGAAGTTAAAGAAAAAAAGATTTAATTTTAAAAAGAAGTTAGAGAAAAAAAGATTTAACTTTATAAAAGTTAGAAAAAAAGATTTAATTTTTTTTAAAAAAGTTAGAAAAAAAGATTTAACTTTATAAAAGTTAGAAAAAAGATTTAACTTTAAAAAGGAGTTAGAAAAAAGATTTAATTTTAAAAAGGAGTTAGAAAAAAATATTTAACTTTAAAAAGTTAGAAAAAAATTTAGCTTTAAAAAAGTTAGAAAAAAAAAATTTAGCTTTAAAAAAGAGTTAGAAAAAAGATTTAATTTTAAAAAGAAGTTAGAAAAAAGATTTAATTTTAAAAAGAAGTTAGATTTTTATTTTAAAAAAGGTATTAGAATTTGATTAAAAAAATGTGTTAGAAATTAATTTAAAAAAGGTTATAAAAAATTTACTCTTGAAGAAAAGAAAAAAAAAGTTAAATTTTAATCTAAATCCTAAAAGTTAGTAAGAAGAGTTTAAAATGATTTAAATAAATAAACTAAATAGAAAAAAAAGTTAATAAAAAACATTAGTAAAGTTATAAAAAAAATTTAATTAAATTATTATTAGTTAAAAAAACAAGATTAAAAAAAAAGGTTAATTTATTAAGTTAATAAGAATTTAAAATAAAAATAAAAAAGAAAGGGTAAAATTTGGGGTATTACACATGTCATTCAGTTCTCTCTCCACCATGGGAGGTTGTACTCTCGCTGCTAAGTCTCGCCACCTCTAGGCGTACTCCTTGAAGCTCTCAGTACTCTTCTGCGACAGATTCTGCAATTGTAACCTGTTCGGTGCCAGATCACTATTATATTGATAGTGATGCACAAAAGCTTCGGCCAATTCTCTCCAGCTGCGGATATGAGTTCTCTCGAGTCCCATATACCATTCCAAAGACGCTCCTGCCAGGCTATCTTGGAAGCAATGCATTAACAACTTTTCATCATCCGAATACGCAGACATTTTTCAGAAGTATGCTTGAAGGTGTACTCTAGGACAGGTTGTCCCTTTGTACTTTTCGAAATCTGGTACCTTGAACTTGGGGGGAATCCTGACCCCAGGAACTAGACCAAGATCTGACATATCGAGACCCAAAGAGTTCTGATTCTCAAAAGACTTCATCTTCTCCTCGATCAGTTTAAACCTCTTATCAACTTCAGTTGACAAGCCATCATCCATATCTCTCATGGAAAAGACATCCTCCTGGTGATCTTCCCAACAAGGGCCAGCAACCCCGTGCACAGCACACACAGTTCCACCAGCAACATTACCATTTCCGTTTGCAGCACCTTCTCCCGGAGGTATGACAATAGTAGGAATACCCTATGGAACAGATCCACCACCTGGTGTTATCAACGACTGGACCATAGTTCTTAGTTGTTCCTGCCTGCTGGCAACATTCTGCATCAGCTCCATGAACTGGGACATGCGAGCTCAGACTTCCTGCAATTCAGCTTGAACCTGATCCATTACTTTTCGCTGATTCCCTCGAGTTGGATATCTGTGGAAACTGGACTCCTCAATCCTGTTACTGAAGAAAGCCAAACTGAGATAAGAACATGAGGCCACTGAGAACCACCTGCGATGCACATGAGAATGCAAGATGCAAAATACAAACATGTTTTGATGATGCAGATGCAAAGACAAGGGATCAAGGCTGTTGTGTTGTTGAGTGAGATGAACAACGCTTCTCTTTCGCACGATAATACCAAAACATCAGAATACGAAAGTATAGGAGCCTTATAACATCAGAGATCAAAGGTCCGCACTGATGAGAAATCTGGGTAGGTTGGAGGTCAAGTTTCCTGCATAACCCAATCCCTCTCACAGGTATGAACCTATCACTGACAAGGTTCGGCATCCTATGCGTTCATCAGCATCACAGGCTTTCGAGAAACAATGATATGTTCACCATTTCTGGTTTGACATCATAATCTCCCGAAGCAACCTCACTTAGATGAATCATAAATGATCGGTTCCCAAAGTCGACAATCCTCAGATCCAAAATCCCCTCGAGCCCAATGGGGCAAAAAAGATATCATCAAAGAGAATCTCGTCTGAGCGCGAATTTCATGGGAACTTGTGCGTGCTAAGCATATAGGTTCACCACTACTTTCCACTTCTAATGCTATGTTCATACTCAAGCCCAGGTCCGGCTTATCTCACAATGGAACATTCCCCCCCCCCCCAACAACACACCAAAACTGATATATACAATGCTGAAAGTAAATGCGGGAAAGTAAAGTACAACACATATATACATACAACCAAAATAAACAAACAAGCACTAGGATTGACTCGCATAGGGGATGGGAATTTCTCCCCAGCAGAGTCACCAGCTGTCGCATCGCTGCGAAGAGGGGCCAACAAGGACAGAAGAGTCGCCACCGTTTGTTATTTATCCCAAAAGAGGGAAAGGAAATGATCAGAGAAAACCTAACAAAAACGGGAAAAGACAGGTCATCGCAACCATATCTCGGGTTCGGGAGTCGGTTACGCAAGGGGAAGGTGTTAGCACCCCTCACGTCCGTCGTACTCAACGGGATCCACACTTTGTTGTCTATATAAAAGGGTGTTTACTATCTAAGCTACGATTCAGGTACAAAAGAAAAGAAAAGAGACTCGATAGAGCATCAACGCTCTATGCCTACGTATTCCCTCGTGCAATGGGAAAGTCAGAGTCAACATAGTTCGGCTAACTACGGGTGAAAATGGGGGAAGGTTGCTCGCCCAGAGATCACCGTCTTGTGTCTACGTATTCTCATCTGGTATGAGAAATCAAAGCAAACGTAGTTCGGGCTAATGAAGACCACAAATGATTAAGTGTTTTAGTCGAGTAGGGTTAAACCTTTGTTCTAGCAGTTAGGGACGATGCCTGTTTGCGGTAGAACCAAGACTTAACAACAGCCTTTTCTGAAAATGGTTTCCGATTAATCCCGAAGGAAAAAGGTTTGAGTTTTGTTTGTGTTTTTTAGAGAAGAAATGCATTGATTATTATTTGTAATTCATGTTGCACTAAAGATTATGACCTAGGAGCGAATGCATCGCATATCGTCCAAAGGACATACGCTAAACACTCTAGACAATTGAGAGGAGGCCCCCAAATCATCACTCCCCAAGTACTTAAGGCTCGTAGCATACGACACAAATTATCCCTTATTAGATGACTTGAGAAAGTTTGAAGATGAGAAGAGAGAGAGGCACTCTAAAGGGAGACTAAGACTCAACCTAATGTTCTCATACAAAGTGCACCTATGATTGGGATGAAAAGGGAAAGCTACCCTAATGTTATCATGCATGGTTTCAAACCTAAGGTTTATCATAATAAATCTTGAACAAGAGATATTAGAGGTCCTAAGGGAACATGGCAAAGAAGAAATAAGAAGGAAGCAAAAGATAAAGAAGAAGATGCAAACATGTAATGCAACACGAAGATGAAGAGGGAGGAAAAAGGTGTGGGGTAACAACCACCACAGGCATATCTCAACCTTTTCAAGCAAATAAGAATATGCAAAACAAATATGAGAAAGAGAGGGAGGAACAAAATGTGGGGAAGTAGCCACCACAAGAACATCTCAACCTCAAGCATGCAAGCAAAAGTAACAATGCAAATGATCATCACTTTGAACCACATCCATAAGCATGCATTCAATTGAGTTCTTGTAGTAGAAGTGAAGATCCACCAAAATTAAGCAAGAATTATCCAAATAAGCTCCTCTAGATCAACTTCAAAATTCAGATCCAAACTTGCACGGAAATTGAATGGAGAATTGGATTCAATGAGGATGATGGATGAAGGTTTGAGCTCAAGAATTCATTGATTCTAATGGAGAATCAATGAGTTCAAGCAAAGAGAGCTTTGGTGAAGTTTTGGGAATGGAGAAGTTGAGAGCAAATTGAGAGAGTGACTATGAATTCTGAAATGAAATGGAACTTATGAGAGTTTTTCTTGTGAGGTTTGGAGCAAATCATTTAAATACCCCTTATGTTTGGATCCAAATGAGGTTTGGAGTGTGGTTTGTGAAAGTTGGTTTGGAATTAGGAGTGGAAATTTGGATGGAAAATGAAATTAACCAAAATTTGAAGTGGTTCTAGATCCTTCCTAAGTGTAAAATCAGTTCACAAGTGATTAAAATTGGACCCCAAAGTGATTTCACTTGAAAATTCACGTGCAGAGCTGAAATTTGTACTAGTTAATCAGTTAACCATATGGTTAATCGATTAACACCTGCAAAAACTCAAATTTGGCCTGATTTTGCTTTGGTTAATCGGTTAACCAATTTGTTAATCGATTAACACCTTCAAAAATTTAAATTTGGCGCCTTTTGGAGGGAAACCTGCACAATGGTCTCTTTTCAATCGTTTTGAGCTCTATTAAGATTTTGAAACTTGTTCTTGAATATTCCAACTGTGAGAATGCTTGATATAGCCTGCATGCTGTCTCCTGCACTGAAAATAACCTGCAAAACAAAATAAAATCGACCGCTCGATTGCTGGGCAAAATAAATGCCGGAGCCCCTGATGCTTGTTGTTCAGTCTTTTGCGCTAAAAAGAGCCATGAGCCACAGGAAAGGCTTGATCCCCTGGCTCAAGAACAAATGCTATGATATGCAAAAATGAAATGAAACACAAGCCAAGTACGAGAATCGGTTGGTCAAATTTTGGGGTGCAACGCCCACCTCTGAAGCTGCAAGGAGCATCTACCACTCTCAGGTAATGATTCCTTTAATTGTTCCGGGTAAACCCTACGCGCTCTCTGGTCCTTTAGCACAGGTTGATATTTCTGACGCAGAGCTGGGTGAGTTTTTGCCGTCTTACCAGAGAACCAGGCTATTAGGGCAAAAAAGTTTCCCTACACCTCTTACCAATACTGCTGAAGAAACTCCATTGCCAACTTTTAACCTTGGATATCTCGCTGACAGTACTCGACTAGTGAGAGTCGTTAGTCCTCTTAAAGACTTTTACATTTGGATGGCAAAGATGGAGAAAGTTAAAGCTGCTCATTAGAAATCTGTGGGGATTTATGACCTTCTAATGTTGTCGAAGACTAACATTCCATATTGTCTGAGCTTGCTGATGGCATCCTTATACTTTTGGGATAGTACCCACTATACTTTCCACCTGCCACGTGGGATGGTTTCCCTAACCCTTTTTGACATAGCCGCTATTACCGGCCTTCGTCCCGATGGTGTCTCCTACCAACCTGACGTTGATGCTGAAGACTATATAAATATCCCCAACTCCAAACTCACTTATACTCATTTCATCAAACACCATTTCGACCAAACCACTGACGGCGTATCTGATGAAGAACATGTGGCGTTTCTTGCCATATGACTATCTAGATACGTGTTCTGTACCAAATCTTTGCAGGTAGCCAAGAAATACCTTCCCCTTACTAACTAGCTCCATCATAACAAAGGTGTCTGCTTGAGAAAACTTATTCTGGCAAACCTTTAGTGAAATAGCATCTCGACTGAAGCGCATGGAGGCCCATGATTCTGTGTCTTTGACTGGTCCTCTATGGTTGCTTCAGTTGTGGCTCAATGCAACGTTTGAAGCTAGCCTTCCCAGGAAAGGTCTAGTTGACAAAACCTCTGCTGAGATCGTGGGGAGAAGCATCGAAGGACCTCGTTTGGTTCAACTGACTCCCAATGATGATGGTGAAACCATTAAAGGAGAATTCACCAGTTACATCCTGATGTTTGCTAAATGCCATGAGTTTACTTCTGGTATGACACCTTTTGCTGCAAGGAAGTTTGACCCTACATGGTTTAAAAGACCATTTCCTACTCCTCATGGGCAGGGTGATGATGGATATGTTTCAATCTGGGAAGCCTTTTAAATTCCTAGATTTATTGCTAACAGGCTCAATTTGGGGAGAGGTTTAGCAGCTTTGATTGCATATCAGCCCAACCTTGTTTCTCGTCAATTTGGGTTGATTCAAAGTTTTCATAGGTGCTTATATGTAAATAAGGTCCAAGTCATCCTTCATACTGCCAGCTTCGACGAAGAAACAATTGCTGACATCTTCGTTAATTTGAGCAAGAAGAGAGGAATGCTTTCGCTTGTGTTCTTCGAACCTTCTTTTTTATGCACTTCCTCTTTCCACCATTGGTGGTCAAAACATTATCATGAGAATTTTCTTAATGTTACCACCTTTTCCTCACTACTTGACCAGGCTTTCATTGATGTGCAGGACAAGACGAAGAAGAGTAAGTTCGCTCATATCCAAGAAATTCAAGCTTTCTAGAAATACTTTGAAATTGTTTATCGACTAGATGATCTTAGTCGAACCATTCATGAGGCTGCTGTTACTTTAAAAAGAAACTTTTTGCAAAAACTGGATACATTAAAAATTCCTCCTTCCGTTCCTCGTGAGAAATGTTATGAAGTAGCTTTTAAACTTTTTCCCCCTAAATCCCCTCGCTTGCCTACTGCTGATTTTGGAGTAGCACTTGCCCCTCCATTTCCAGATTGGTTTATCTGTGGTGAGGATTTAAAAATCCTTCGACAACAGTCTCAACCAAAGGCTCGACGAGTGGTTT
Source organism: Lathyrus sativus (assembly GCA_963859935.3). Taxonomy (NCBI): domain Eukaryota; kingdom Viridiplantae; phylum Streptophyta; class Magnoliopsida; order Fabales; family Fabaceae; genus Lathyrus; species Lathyrus sativus. The sequence continues at coordinate 25,467,538 of OZ012736.1, forward strand.
CGACTAAGCACACTTTAGACAGTTTCAAAGGACATCTTCATATAGGGGTTCAGGACGTTCGTGTCGAATCTGACATATATGAAGGTTTGATGCCTTTTACTTATGATTATGCAATTAAACTCTCAATATTTGACTGGCAATCATCTTCTGCTTTCCAGCTGTGCCTAGGAAAGCTCCATCCACTAGGGCTGCTACCTCTCAAAGTGGTAAGGAAATGGAAGGCAAACAGATATATATCATATCTTTTGCCTCTTTTCTTACTACGTAACTTATTTCTCACACTTGTATTATCTCTTTTTATTTTCTCAGACTGGGCGCAAACCCTCTACTCCTTCCAAGAAAGGCAAGAAGGACACTCCCATCGTTGTGGCCTCAGATGCAAATGAATCTCCTGAGGAGGTTCTAGTAAAAAAGAGAAAGAAACCTATAAAGGCATCTGGACCTATTGGCCCAACTCAATCGAAGGGGGCCAAAATTATTTGGTTGACATCTACTTCATGTGGTGTCGAAGAACAACCTCCTGTGGTTACCTCGAAGTCAACTTCTGGCGACCATGGGGGTGATAATGCTAACCCTGGTGCTACACTAGCTCAGGTATGTGTACCAACATTTCGTCACATGTATATTTGTTAGTCACCTTCTTAGCCTTATTTTCTCTCACTTATGTTTTCAGGCTGATACCACCACCAATCCTCCTCCAGTTTCAGGTGCTTCTGCCACTTATGCCCTCAACAGCCAAAGTGAGCCAACATATCATCCTTCTTCGAATTTTGGCTCTGATTTAAGTGAGGTAAACCAACCTAATGTTCCTTATGCAGGAAACGAACCCCTTTTGGCGCTAACCATTATGCAGCAGGCTCAGACTGAAGGTTTTAACTCTGGGGAGGACGATGCTTCGAGTTCCCCACCTCTCGACCAGGCTGAACCTATGGTCACTGATGAGGTGGCTGTCGAACAAGCCCGTACTCCTTCAGACCCACCAACAACTGACAGTCCACACCTATCTATTCACGAAGAGCTAAAGGAAATGCATCCTGAACCTACTCAAAATCCAAAAAATCCTTCATCCGCTGAAGATAAAGAGGAAGCAGTGAGAGTTGAGGAAGAAGAAAAAAGGGACCAAGAAGAAGAAGAAGGAGAAGAAGGAGAATCTGAAGAGAATGATGAAGAGGAAGAGGAAGAAGAGGTGGAAGAAGAAAACCAAGCTGGTCCTGAATCCCAACATACTTCGCTTGTGGTGAAGAAAACTCAACCTCCCATTGTGACCCCTGAATATCCTCTAGTAGCTCTCAAATAGTCGAATCCCAGGGAGTATGCTACGAGGATCCTTGGGCAAAAATGTGGTTTTGCTTCTGCTTTTTCGACTCCTCCCAGTCATCCTACCTTAGATGACTTTGCTGGTCTAATTCTCCAAGCCATCAAGAAAAAGTTCTTCAGAAGAGATATCCAAAATGTCCTGGTTTCAGACCCACATCTTGTCTCTTTTTGAAAGATCAACTCAAGAAACTGGATCTTACTACTCTTAGCCCAGAAGTTCATGGTTTCTTTCTAGAGTTGACGATTGTGGTGGATGATTTATCTTCAAAAATTCGACGGCTCCCCTCTCTCGTGAAGACAATTGAGGCTACAGCTGGTCGAGAAAGTGAAGCCTGGACTGGTGCACAAGAGTCAGAGGCTAGGATCGAACAGTTGGAAGCTTCCCACAGACAGCGTCGAGAAGAGATAATTTCTAATCAGAAGGACATTGATGTGTGGCAGCAGCAAATCAAGGAGCTTCAAATAAAGATCTCTAATGCTGAATAGCGTAACTTTGAGTTGCAACGCTTTGGCGACCCTAATCTGTCCCAAGAGCTGAAGAGCACTATTGACTTCATTGATGCAGCCCAAAAGTTGGAAAAAGAGCTTGCTGCAGCCAGGCTCGAAAAATCCTTGTGCAATGCTCGCCTTAGTCATCACTTGAATATTTTTGCTCAACTCAAATCAAAGCTTCCTTTCTGATCACCTTTCGGCCTCTGCTTTTGTAATCATCACTAGTTTTGGGGCCTTTCGAGCCATCTTTATGTAATGACAATATTTTACCTTTTAACTTGATTATTTGTGCTATATTATGTCTTGTTGGGTTTTTATTTTATTTTATTTTTTTTATTATCGCACATGGATAACGTATTATTTTTATGGCCTCAATTTTGAGTCCAATTTGTGATTAAGGCCTCTTCCCTTTTCTAGAAAAACGCCTTTTCCCAGTTCCATTTATTGCTCCAACGACATAGGCTTTTAGCTTTATTATGGTATTTAAAGCATAACCTTTCTAGGCATACTCCCAAGACCAATAAACTTCCACCGTTTGACTGACCAATCCCTGCCCAGTCTTTCTTCTATAAATCCTTCTTTCTCTTGAACCATGTCTTGTACTCAGCAAAGCAAATATGAACACCAATTCAGAAAAACCCGCTTTCAAGGACCAGGCAAAAGGTTCAAAGGAACTTGCGGTGGTGGCGACGACTAGGGAAGCCATAAAACCTGAGGCCTCCACTAGAGTACCCCCTCACGTGAAGACGAAAGAAACCAGAATGAAAGTATCCAAGAAAGCACGTCCTCGTACTAGCAATTCTGAGGATGAAGCTGATGAGGATTACATGGAATACCTCAAGTCCATTGATTTGAGGGATTTTGATTGATCCCTATTTTGCGTTATGAATTATTGTATTGATTTTTGTTTTGGGTATGCCACATTAGCCTTGTTTGGCCTATTTTGGCCTTTGTGCCTTCTTAATGAAATTTTAAGTTTTGACATGAATCTCTTGCAAGATAGGCCTATACTTTTTCGAATATTTTCCATTTACTTTCAAGATTCTTTTATCTTTGTCTAATTCATCAATTTCATAAGCACCATTGGAGAATACTTGTATGACTTGGAATGGGCCTTCCCATTTAGGAGACTATTTTCCTAAAGTTATATCTCTTTGATCCATAGGCAAAATTACTTTCCATACTAGATATCCATATAGAAAGGATTTAGACTTAACCCTTTTATTGTAGGCTTCCTCAACCCTTCGTTTTTGTATCCTTAGTAACTCCAAGGCCTTAAGCCTTTCCTCATCCAGATATACTAGTTCGTCCATCATCATAGCCCAATAATCTTGAGAAGGGATTTCATGATGCCTTTGGATTCTCACGGATTGTAAGCATATCTCGACAGGTAATACTGCATCATGACCAAAAGTGGCGTAGTATTGGTAGCTTCTTTGGGTGACGTTCGACATGCCCAAAGGATTTGGTCTAACGTCTTATGCCAATTTCTAGGCTTCTTTCCTACATGCTTCTTAATGAGTCCATTCACTACCTTGTTGGCAGCTTCGACTTGCCCATTTTCCTGCACATAATAGGGCGTAGAAGTTAGGAGTTTAAAACCTATTTCTTTGGCAAATTCCTACATCTTTCGACCAGTAAAAACTGATCCTTGATCTGTCGTAATAGTCTCTGAGATACCAAATCTATAAATGATGTGATTTTGGATGAATTCGATGACGTCTTCTTGACATACATTCACTAAAGGTATTGCTTCAATCCATTTAGTAAAGTAGTCAATGCCAACCAAGATATATCTTTGGTTTTTTGACGATACTGGTCGAATCTCTCCTACTATATCCAGAGCCCATCCTCTAAAAGGCCATGGTTTTACTATAGAGTGTAACTCACTTGTAAGTATGTGCTGTATGCCTGCATGGATCAGACACTCTTGGCAACCCTTGGTAAACTCTATGCAATCCTTTAGCATAGTAGGCCAATACAAGCCTTGTCGAAACAATAGCCAATTCATTTTGTGGCCAACTTGGTGTGCTCCACAGGCCCCACTATGAACTGTCGAAAGTGCTAAATATGCCTCAGTTTCACTAAGGCATTTCAACAATACTCCCTTAAGGGTCTTTTTTAACAATTCATTACCCATGAGCATGTAACTTAATGCTTGATACTTGACCTTTCGATATATCAAACCCATTGGATTTTGCAGGTACTCGACTATAGGCTTTCTCCAGTCTTTATCTGTTAGGACATCTATGGCAAAAATTTCAAAAATTTCACCATCTAGGCACCCAAGCTTAGTTGTCTCTAAATCTGATGGGCACAATCCAACTGTCAATATCTTCCCCCTTGCCTCAATTACTTCTTGAAGGTTTTCCTTCGACACTCTGTATCCTAAGGCAATCTGCGCTAAATTATTAGCGACCTGATTTTCTATTTTGGGTATGTGTTGGATGGCCACCACCTCAAATTTCTTCAATAGTCTATTCGCCACCACAAAGTATACAATGAGGTTTTCCTTAACACATTTATATTCCTTTGAGATTTGTTTTATAACCAACTTTGAGTCTCCCATTATTTCGACTCTAGTTGCCCCCAATTCTAACAAAATTTCGAGGCTAGCAATCAATGCTTTGTATTTAGCCTCATTGTTAGAACACAACCCTTCGACCCTGAATTTAAATTTTGTTGGAATTTTTTCAAGAGAAATAATGAATATACCTACCCCTGTTCCATTTCTATGGCTTGATCCATCAAAGTATAACTTCCAGGACTTTAACTCAACATAATTTAAATCAGTTTCGTTTATAGAGTGGCCGACTATGAAGTCAGCCACTACTTGTCCTTTCACAGCCTTTAAAGGTTGATATGTTAAAGAATATTCAGCTAAAGCTAAAGCCCACTAGCCAATTCGACTGTGCAAAATAGGTTTAGATAACATATGTTTTATAACATCAAAGTGAGACAATACATAGACATCAACAGGCTTTATATATTGCTTTAATTTGGTACAAGAGAAATACAAGCATAAACACATCTTTTCAATCACGTTATACCTAGTTTCTGCATCATTTAGAACTCTACTAAGATAATAAATGGCCCTTTCAACTCCATTTTCATCTTCTTGAGCCAACATGCTCCCTAAAGTTTTGTCAGATGCAGCTATATATAATCTCATACTTCTATTTCTACAAGGTGGTGAGAGGATTGGTGGGTGACTTAGGTACTCCTTGATCTTGTCGAAGGCTCCTTGTTGTAATTGCCCCCACTCAAAACTATCTTTGTTGAAATGAAGCAGTGGCGAAAAAGCTTGTGTTTTTCCACTTAGATTAGAGATGAACCTTCTTAAGAAGTTGATTTTTCCCAATAATGACTACAACTCCTTTTTGGTTGATGGCGCTTTTGCTTCCATGATGGCCTTGGTCTTATTTTGATTGATTTTGATCCCTTTCTTATGGACCACAAAGCCTAGAAAGTTTTGCCTGTACACAAAAAGCACATTTAAGGGGATTCATTTTAAGACCAAACTTTCTCATCCTTAAGAATGAGCGTCGAAGATGTTCAATGTGGTCTTTCCCAGAAATAGATTTTACAACAATATCATCAATGTAAACTTGCATGAAAGTGTCTATAAAATCATGGAAAATAGAATTCATTGCTCTTTGGTAAGTAGCACCAGCATTCTTAAGACCAAAAGGCATCACTACCCATTCGTACGTGCCTAAAGCCTCGGGACATCTAAAAGCAGTTTTAGGAATATCTTCCTTAGCAATGAATATTTGGTTGTAACCAGAATACCCATCCAACATGCTAAGATATTCGTGTCCTGTTGCAGAATCCACTAACATTTCTGCTACTGGCATTGAATATTCGTCTTTAGGAGTTGCAGCATTTAAATCTCGAAAATCTATGCAAACTCTTAAAGAACCATTTTTTTAATAACAGGTACTATATTATCCAACCATTCGACATACCTTGTTGTACGAATGAATTTGCAAAGAAGCAGGAAACAGTCTTTCGACCTCCTCTTTAATCTTTGATAGTATTTCTAGTGCAAACCGTCTCAGACCTTGTTTGACTAGTCTTCTTCCGGGTGTCATGGGCAACTTATGTTCGACTAGCTCCCTGCTCAAACCAGGCATCTCGTCGTAGTTCCAGGCGAAACAGTCTTTGAACTGCTTCAATAACTGGACCACTTTGACCTTCAGTTGAGGGTTCAACTTGGCGCTGATGTATGTAGGCCTCTTGGGTGCCCCCTCACTAAGATCAATTTCTTCTAAAGGGTCTTGCGCCAACATCTTGACATTGTTTGCTAGAGGATCTTTCTCAAACCCCAAAGGTTTATCTTCGTAAATGGCGTCAAGTCTTTGAGCTTGCTCTCCATCTCGGATCTCATCTAGAGATTTTAGGTTACAGTCCTCTCTGGGACATTCTTGGTGAAATTCATAAATGGCTTTGCCAACCATGTGATTATTAGCAGCTTCCAGAGCCGCTTGTAACTTCGTTTCAGCCACGTAGACCAAAATTTTCTTCAATGCTTCGAACTCAGTCATGATCACCGAATCTTTTTCCCCACCCAGTGGGTTCCCCTATAGGCCCTTCAAAACCTGGTAGCCTTTCTCCTGGTACCTCACTGTCCCATCTGAAACCTTCGACAGGGTGCAAGTATAATGAATGGAACATTGCTTCATTTGGAGTAAATTCAAACTCTGCTGGAGGACATGGAGAAATGTTCTCCAAGTGTTTATCAAATTGATTCCCTTCGACATGATTAACAGGAATCTTGAAGTACCCTTGATCAGCTTCAATGTTCTCGAAGATACCATCTGGCCTCCAAATGGTAATCCTTTGGTGCATTAAAGAAGGCACAACGCCTACGCCATGAATCCACTCTCTTCCCAAGAGCAAATTATAATTAGCTTTGGTTTCGACAACCATGAACATTGTGGGTTTTGTGACTGTTCCCACTGTAAGATCAACCTGGATCACTCCCAAAGTGGAGCCATCTTTTCCCTCATAGTTCGACAGAACCATGTTGTGGGGCTTGGTATCATCATCACATTTTCCAATCTTACTTAGTAGAAAACGAGGCATAAAGTTCACTGTTCCAGTGATAGAAAGAGGCTTCAAGTGACCCTCCATAGCCTCTATAGGGCGTTCGAAGAAAGCATTTTTTTCCTCTATGCACCCATTGTTCATAATGTAATAGCACACAGGCTTGTGTGCCATCATTTCCATCTCAGTATTTTGATCCACATCCTCTATCTCTGTGACCTGGCTGAACTCTCTAGGCATGGCGAATACCACATTTACTATGATGTCTAAGGAGGCTGTTGATTCACTGTCAAAGTTCAGTCATGTTCTCATCATCTTCAAATAAACCAACGGGCTCGTCCTTTCGATCTTCGAACAACTTTCGTCTTATAGGCATCTTTTCAGTGTTTCCACCTTGATTGCCAATGTTAGTTGATGTGTCCGCAAGTGCACGAAAATATCGAAGTAATATAAAAGATTGTCGAACCCACAGAGACCAATGTCAATCTACCGTTATCTATTATTACGGTGTAAAGCTAAGGCTAATGGAATTAGGAAAGTTGAATGCGAATGAAATTAAATGAAAAGGAAATAAAGATAATTGGTTTAAAGAAAAAGCGGTAAAAGGACATCGGTATGCAAGGACTTAGTTATCGGGGATTCGACAGGTCACCGGTGCTTTCTATTCTTTGCAAACACTTTTAAGAAGAACATAACGGTTTAAAGACCTTTGTCTCACGATGGTTGTTGACGCTAGTCGCAACTCTAAGGCGGAACGTATGTTGTCGCTATCCCGTTCGGGGTTAAAATTACTTTTTGAAAACCATTAAGCTCTAATCCCTTTTAAAGCGTTGTCGCTGTTTTTAAAACGAACGCCTAGTTTTTACTATCTGGTCTTAGCCGCAGTTGTTGCTTGTTGGTTCATACCTTTATGAGTTTCCCACTGTCGTGGCAAAACTACTTTTAAATAAGTTCTCGCTGTCGCGACAAACGTCTATTTAGAAATTAAGATTAAAAACTACGGCCAGAAAGGTTGTTCGTAAAAAGGGAAGGTACCGGTTACTATCGATTATTGTCCTACTAATTCGGTTACATACCGATAAAACTAATTTAGCTAGACATGATAATTAATGCAAACGGAAATAGACATAACCAACTGAATAATAAAGCATGCATTATGACAGAAATAAAGTAGTAATTCAATTAACAAAAACCTGTAAATTATACTGATATCAAATCCTTGGGTAGTCCCCCACAATGTCGGCAGGATTCTACTTTGGCAAGAAGTTAAAGTTACAGGAACAAATAAAACCATACAAATGGGAATAAAAGGAAAAGGAAACAGGAAAATAATGCAAGAACGTAAATTCAGCTTCAATTGGTAATTTCGGCAGCACTTCGATACGTCGAAGGATCCCCCCAGAAACTCTGAATCTAAGGCCTATTTATAGGAGATAATTCATTCTTCAACTTCCAGAGATCATGGGTGAGTTATGGAGGGAGTGGGAGTAACTTCCAGTAGTGGGCATTGAGTGGAGAAAGTGTAGGAAGAAATCTTAGAGAGAGTGATCGTGGCAAAAACTGATTTGAACGTTAAATGATATTTCGTTTGCGTGACGCTCGTAATGGAACGTGACGGTCGTCATACGCATGACGGTCGTAATGGACCTGTGACGACCGTCATATCAGCAAAAATCCATTTTTTTTTTTCTGTTTTTCTTCTCTCTTTTCCTTCCATTTCTTCTTCTTTTCTTTCTTTAGTCCAAATTCTCCCCAATCTGCAAAACAAAGTAAATTAATCATATAATAGAACATAAATCAAGATAAATTAATATTATTCACAAATAAATGCATGTAAATCAAGCCAAATAAATGATATGATTTCGCGTTATCATTAGTACTCGACTCTCCTTGTTTTGGTCCCTGCGCTTCCCTAATGGCCTTTCGCCTGCGCTGTTCCCTTCGCCATTGAGACCTGGTCATAGGGTTTTTTCCTTTGTAATTCTGAGATATATATGCTAATTTTTTAGTGGTATGGTTCTCTTTTAGATACTCAAATGAGGAACCTCTCTCCACCTCAAACTTTTTCCATTTTTTCTGCCCCTGTCCTTCGACGGGTTTGATCCACTTTCCTGCAGGCATGTTCCCAATTGGTTTGAATGTGTTGGGCTTAACTAAAGTTTTTATACCCATCGAAGGGTTTCTGGGATCAAGATTCTTTAGGCCCTGGTTCTTCTTCTTCCCCTAGCTTCCCTTAGTCTTTTTGATCTCCTCTACATCGTGAGTAACTTTCTCATCAAAAATGGCGCTGCATCTAGGACACAGCATTACCCCTGATCCATTCTTCTGGCAACGATGGAGGAAGTCAACAATGGTTCTTCCTGTGTCGGGTACACCACCGTGTTAATCTCTTCACTCGTCTCTTCGACCTTTGGATTGGTGATCTCGACCATGTTGACATCAACCTTATCTTCGAGCTTCATCTTAGGCAAGTGAACTTCCAGGTTTCCAGTATTCTTGGAATCTTCAATCTGACTTGCATCTTCAGCGTTGAATCTCTCAACGTTAGGGGAAGTGTTGAAAAGTTATTCTGATGCCACGCATATCCAATTTTCTAGCATACAACCATCCATTTCCATCACCTCTCCCACCAGCAACATGTTATTCTCCAATTCCTTGACCACATGGACTCTGGGAACATCTCTGCCTAACGCTTCATTGGTGCTGATACTATCAGTACTAGCCTCAAACTCTTCGCCAGCTTCAACCATATTAATACCCTCAACGACATCTCGACCCAATTCTTCTCCTGCCATAGCTGATTCTTTAGCAGTGCTGTCGAACTGTACGAATTCTTCAGCAATCTTCTTAGTTACCAGCATCAAGTTACGAACATCAGTGTTTGCTGTATTATTTTATATTGAGTTACAACCTTCAGTTGCCTCAGCCGTTTCAACTTCGGTGATGAAGTTCTCAGTAAGTTCTACCATATTGACTGGAGACGTTTTAATAGCCTCAACCATCTGAACTTCTTCAAGTTCTGCATAATTAGCTTCTACAGTTTGCAGTGGGTTAGAGTCTATTTTCATCTGAGTCTTCCCCTTCTCTCCAAACTTCAGCCTTCCTTCCTGAATGGCGTTTTGCACCAGATCCCTGAAAAGAAAATATTGAGAGGTCTTATGGCACAAGAAATTATGGTACTTACAAAAACCTCTTTTCTTTCTTTGTTCTAAAGGAGGCACTTTAGCACCAGCAGACACTATTATTCGTCCATCCTTAACTAACAAGTCAAAGATTTCGTCACATTTAGTAACATCGAAAGTGTATGTTCTTTTAGGAAATCTGTCATTAGACTTAATGGGATTTTTCCCATTTGAAAGAGCTAAGAGTTTACAGGCATAAGGTGGACCCTGGTTTAATTCAACAACGTCAACCTCATGCTCGTTGAAGTAAAGTGTTTCATCGTACAGATTTTCAACATCTTCGTTACATTCGACGAAAGCTACTTTTTTATCCTTGCTGAACCTAGTTTTCTCTTATCTTAGTCTTTCTAGACGTCGAACTCGGTCAGCTAGTTGCGCCATATCTCTGAGATACTGGGTATCTAATTTTTTCCTGATGGAATAATCTAGGCCCCCTGCGGCCATTTCGACTAGTTCATGCTCTGGCACTTGTGTGAAGCACCTGGCTTTAAGAAGTCGAAACCTATTCAGGTAATCATCAATTGGCTCAGTACCCTTACGTTTGATACTAGCCAATTCTTTCAAACTAATATTGGTTTTCCCCATATAGAACTGTTCATGAAACAAACACTCTAATTGGGCCCAATTATAAACTAAATTAGGAGGCAAAGTAGTGAACCATGTAAAAGCATTTTTTGTAAGAGAACTTGGGAAGTATTTGACCCTAAGGCTCTCGTCACCAGCTATCTCTTCTGCTTCGATCATGTATCTAGCCACATGTTCGACAGTTGATTCAGTAGTGCCCCCTGCAAACTTACTAAATTTTGGAATCTTCGTTCTAGGAGGTAACTCAGCCTGCAAAATATAATATACTATAGGTGAAGTATAATTTGGCCTTGTAAAGCCAAAGTTTGCTCCATTTCTGGTCATTATTCTTTCGACCATAGCTGCAAGGTTATTTTCTTCCACTACATCATGACGTCGAACTTGTCTAAGTATTTGGTTCTTCCTGTTTACTTGACTACTCTTGGTTCTTCCTCCATATGAGCTGGTACTTGATTCCTCCATATTCGCCTCGTGAACGTTCTGTGGCTGATACCATGGGACGTTCTCGACAACTGTTTCTCTTTGCTCAAATGATGGTACTCCCATGAAATCATCCATACGGGCTAATTGTGTCGCCATTTGCTGGTTGGTTTGAGTAGTATTCTGAATTAGAGGTTGAAAGATTTCTCCCATCGTCTGAGACAACGTGTGCACCATTTGCATATTACTTTCATCCATTTTCTTTCATAAGCAGTTTATAGATGTAGTTGTAAGACTAGGTGCTTGCCTAGAGTACCCAACACCTATGCTCTGGTTGTTTCGACCACCTGATTCAGATCCTTGTACTGGCAACGAGACCACGTTTTCTGAAAATATGGGTGGAGCATTCTGCAAATTCTGCATTATTGACATAGGCATACCATATGGTTGGTTCCTTAAGGGTTGTGAGAAACCTGAAGGAGGAATTTGCCTATATATTGAACTTCCTGGGGGTGTTGGCGAATTAGAACTTTGGGGTCCTACATATTCCAACACAGGTTGAATGTACGTTCGTACACGTGTTGATCCTGGATTCACCATGGATTGCACTTGTTCAGACACCACTAACGATGGTGATGCCTGTCCTCCCGTCGAAGAAACTGGATATGGAGTATTCTGAGACCCCATGCTCGACTGAGCATTTGAAATTCTTCCTTGAGGATCAACTTGTTGATTAGCATTTGTTTCCATTCTTTTAGTGTATCGTCTTTTTGGTACTCCTTCGTGTGTTGCGGCTAACTTTCCACTCCTTAGTAACATACAACGAAGTATTCGCCCAAAAAAGATTAATGTAAACTTTGAAATGCTTAGCACTGGGTCCCACCAAGTGTGCCAATTTGTTTACTGTGAATTTTGGTAAACAACCGTTGGTATATCAATTTAGGGTAAAATTGACTAACTTGCAGGATCGACCATACTAAATCCTAGAACATGTGTTAAGTATGCAAAAGACCCTAAGTTGAACTCCACGTTCGACTGTGAAACCTTTTGGAAAGTAAGATGACTTGAAGATTAAAAGAAAGCAAGTAATGCGTCGAAGATTAAAAGCAAGAATGTAAAAGTGCAGTAATGTAAAAACTTTTAAAAGTAAATGCTAGAAGGTAAAGGACGAGAGATTACAATCAAACTCCGCGTTCGACTATAGTGTCTTTGTAAAGTAAATGGTGTTAAAGATAAAGGTGTAACAAAAGTAAAGTTCTTTGAAAGTAAATGTGCAAAAGATTCTACTCTGAACTCCATGTTCGACCAGAGATCTTTAGAAGTTAAATTGCAGGAAGAGAAATAGCTTTGAAAATAAATGGGCGAAAGGTTAAAAGTGCAGAAAAGTTAAATGGCAAAAAAATAACTCTAATCTGAACTCCACATTCGACTAGGGGACCTTTGAAGGTAAAAATGCAGAAAAAGCTTGTAAAACTGTTTAAATGTAAAAGCTGAAAGTTAAAGTGCAGAATGAGTAAAGGCGCATAAAGAGTAAAGGCAAGTAAATTGCATTAATGGAAAAAGGTTAGTGTTGTATCACATACATTCTCACTAACTCGTTTCTCTACACGCGGGTACTTTGAGTTGTTTGGAGTGACTAGTATAAAATGAATGAACATAAAAATGAATGAACATAAAAATAACAACTATTTGTAGTACTAGAAAGTAACTACTAAATGACGGTTGAGGCTTCTCAACGTGTCTCTTTTGGCATTTTTCCCACTATCTCAACCGTTCCCACGTTCATCCACTCTTGGTTTGAATTTTGAACACTTAATCTTTCCCTCCAATTTTGGTTGTAACTTCTGTGCGTTCTCTTCAGCGTGACCCTTGTCGAGCACTTTCCAACACTTAGCATTTCTTAATAGCTTTGTCCACCTCTCTTCGACTTAGATTGCTCCCTAATTGTGTCGAAAAGTTCACATGTTTCAAATTGACATTTTGACTTGAGATGATTCTAAAATCAACTAGCGTTGAAAATTGAGAGCTAACAACAACATAACACGCAACTACAAAGTCATTTCCAATTATGTCACACCACAACATAACGAAAATAGTGTGTTTAACGCCATCATACAACAAAATTATTCAACTTCTGGTAAAAGAAAATAATTTTTAGAATAAAGTTCGTTGCGTCAGCTTCCTAACATTTGAAGCGAAACTCGAATAGGACACCCGAAACAAAAATTATGAATTTTTAGAAAATTTTCAAAAAAAATTCCAGCGTAACCAGTTACTCAAAATGAGGTATCCGGTTACTGTAGAAGCGAGCTTCAAGCGCATAAATGTTTTGATGAAGACAACAAGTTTTCTATGCAACATGTGTATGCAAAAAGCAAGAGACTCAAATGACATCAAGTTTCAAGATGGTGTTCTAGCATATGTCAAATGGATCAAAGCTTCACATACATACTAATCAAGCTTCAAGTATTGAAGATAGAATATTGAACAACAACTCAAAGGTATACCAAATATCATTTAAAATACTTATACAAGTGTTCAATTATTCATCTCTCACTTCACATATATTATAATACTTTTTAAAACACTTTTAGTAGCTCACTCTTTTTAAAAATTAATTTTGTTTTGAAAAACTTTCAGTGTTAACTAATTAACCCCTATGGTTAACCGGTTAACGGTTTCTAAAATTAATTTTTTGCTGAATTATTTCTAGTGTTAATCGATTAACCTATATGGTTAACTGGTTAATTAATTGTTGTTTTTGAATATTTTCTAATGTTAAAAGGGTGTTAACCGATTAACCTATATGGTTAACCGATTAACCCTGAAGCAGTAAGCGAAAAATGACAGCTTTTCATGAAAATATGCATTGTTTTCATTTGTTTTTTGACAGTTTTGCTGCATAAAATTATACCCCTCTTTAGAGGTGTATTATACAGTATAAACACATACCAGTTTTCAAATTTCAATTAACCTCCAAGAAACTTAATCATCAAATTCACTCATTCTCTTCATCTTTCAATATTTCTTAAAGTGTTCACACAAATAGATTTTTAAGAGAAACTTTTGAATAAATTTCACACATTATCATAGTTTCATCTCATACTTTTAAAAGAACACTTGTATATTTCTTTTGAGTGACATTTGTTTCAAGGAGAAGATCGATCGTGAAGATTGATAGCATTATACTCTCAAGACGTCAAATTTATATCAAGATTATCTTTTGTATTACATTGTTGTCCAGGATTATTGGAAACAAGTGAGTGTTTGAAGAGGATTGTTCTTCCTACACTTTAGTTACCTATAGGTTAGATGGTAGGCTTCACCTTTGGTGTGATTAGGCTATACAATCATTCTAAACTATAGTGAAATCTCTTTCAAGTCGAAAGGGGAGTGGAGTACTCTCGGAGTTTAAGGGGAACCACTATAAATCTCTTGTGTCATTTTTTCTTTTCCTCACTTTACTTTCAAGTCCTTAACATCTTAACCGAAAAAGAATCAAGAATCAGAAAAACATTGAAGATAATTTTTGAGAACCTAATTCACCCCCTCTTAGGCGCATTTACCAGCTACAATTAGCATCAGAGCAGGTGAAAGGTAACTTGTTCCTATTTGATCCAGATGGCTTCTGAAAATAACAATCTAGTATTCAGAGACGGTGGTAGTAGCAACAAGCCTCCTTTGTTTTGTGGTGAATATTTTGACTTCTGGAAGATCCGCATGAAGGCACATTTAGAAGCACAAGGAAGTGAAATATAGGAGGCTGTTCAAAATGGTCCTTTTATTCCTACAACGGTTGTCAACGGAGTTGGTTCAGCAAAACCGCAAGGATCATGGGATGATGATGATAAGAAAGAGGTTTTCTATGACAAAAAGGCGATAAACATCTTACAAAGTGCTCTTGGAATGGATGAATTCTTCTGCATCTCAACATGTACAACGACCAAGCAAATATGGGACACCGTTTTTGAAACTCACGAAGGAACCGCCGAAGTCAAACGATCCAAATTAAATACATTAAGTCAAGAGTACAAGTTATTCAGAATGCAACCAGGAGAATCAATCCTAGATTTGCAGAAAAGATTCGTGCATTTGATAAATCACTTGAATTCACTTGGTAAGACACTAACAAATGATGAACTTAATCTTAAAGTGCTTAGGTCTTTATCAAAATAATGGTAACCCAAAGTGATGGCGATTTTCGAAAAGAAAAGTTTATCAACAATGACATCCGCTACTTTATTCGGAAAGCTCCAAGAATATAAGACAGAACTTGGACGATTGGAGAAATATGAAATTCAAGAGAAGAAATCCAAGAGCATTGCCTTAAAAGTTGAATCCAAAGAAGTGGAGAAAGAAGACAATCCCGAAGAGGACGAAAATTTTATGCTTCTTGTAAAAAGACTACGAAAATATTTTGGTGCAAAAAATAATATTAGAAACTCTAGTTATATGAGAAGAAAGAAGTTTTCAAAGAACAAAGAAAAAGAAACATCAACGTCCAATGGATACATTATATGCTATGAATGTGGAAAGCAAGGCCACATCAAACCGGAATGTCCTAAACTCACAAAGAATCGTGACCACAAAGGAAGGAAGGATTACAAAAAGGCCTACATTGCTTGGGATTACAACGAAATAAGTTCTTCATCGGACTCCGATAGTGATCAAACCGCAAATCTAGCATTGACGGCATCACATCATTCCGACGATAAAGTCAATAAGGTTTGTAGTAATTTTTCAATTTTTAATAGTGATGCTCAAGGAGCAATTGATGAACTTTTAAGTGAATGCAAAATTCTATATAAAACTATTTCATCTCAAAAGAAACAAATATCAACTTTAGAAGAAAATATTGAGAAAATGGAAAATAATTTTAAAGATGAAAAAGAAGAACAAATTAAGAATTTTGCATGCAATAAATGTGATTCACTTTCTTTTCAAATAGTCCAATTAAAAAGTGTCCTAGAAAGATATGAAAAAGGACAAATTGGATTGGAATGTGTTCTTAGTAATCAAAGATACTCAAATGATAAAAGTGGTATTGGTTACTCAAAATTTTCTAAACAAACTTCTAACAAGACCATCTTTGTCAAAGCTAAAGAACAAATTCCTATTGAAAAAGGTGACAATCATAAAATGATTCATCAATATGACAAAAAGAAAAGAAAAAATAAGAAGAAATCTTATCCCCCTAGATATAAAAGTAACTTTGAGCCTACGTGTTTCTATTGTGGTGTAAAAGGTCATACTCCAAATGCATGTTATGTTAGAAATTTTGGTGTTGCTCAAGGCCATTATGTATGGGTAAAGAAAGGAACTAACTTTGAAGGACCCAAGGCAATTTAGGTACCTAATAAAACTTAACTCTTTTTTGTAGGTATGCTTGAAGACCTCTTCAAATCAATGGTATCTTGATAGTGGATGTTCGAGGGACATGACGGGTGATTAAGAAAATTTTCACACCTAACGCTTAAGGCCAAAGGATTTGTTACTTATGGTGACAACAACAAAGGAAGAATCTTTGGTGTAGGAATCGTTGGTTCATCACCTTCAACAACTATAGAAGATGTCCTATATGTGGAAGATCTAAAGCATAGTCTCCTTAGCATTAGCCAATTGTGTGACCGAGGTTTCAAAATCAACTTCACTAAAAATGAATGCTAGATTGAAAACGAAGTTACTCATGAAGTTATGCTAAAAGGTAAAAGAGTTAATAAAATTTTCTTAATTTCCTTAGATAACTTGTCTTTGAATGTTAGGTGTCTCTTGGAAAGAAACAATGAATCATGGTTATGGCATAAGAGGTTTGCTCACATTCATATGGAGTACTTGAATAAATTGATCAAACATGACTTGGTTATTGGATTGCCGAAGATCAAATTCATCAAAGATAGGTAATGTGACACTTGTAAAAAATGAAAGCAAACTAAATCAACTTTCACATCCAAGAATGTTGTGTCCATAACTAGGCCACTATAATTATTGTACATGGATCTCATCGGTCCATCAAGAATAAAAAGCTTCGAAGGTAATGTTTATGCATTAGTAATTGTAGATGATTTTTCTAGATACACCTGGACTTTCTTCTTAATGCAGAAAAGTGAAGCATTCAAAGCATTCAAGAAGTATGCAAAACAAATACAAAATGAGAAGTCCCTTACATTTGCCTCCATTAGAAGCGACCATGGTGGAGAATTCCAAAACACCTTATTTGAAGAATTTTATGAAGAACATGGAATTTCACACAACTTCTCCGCACCAAGAACTCCACAACAAAATGGTGTCGTAGAAAGGAAGAATAGGACATTGGTGGAACTTGCAAGGACAATGCTAAGTGATTCAAATCTTCCTAAGTACTTTTGGTCGGATGTGGTGAGTACGACATGCTTTGTAAGTAACCGTGTTAATATTAGGCATATTCTCAAGAAAACTCCTTATGAACTTTTCAAAGGGAGAAAACCAAATGTTTCATTCTTTCATATTTTTGGATGTAAGTTCTTTGTCCTAAACAACGACAAAGGCAACCTTGGTAAGTTTGACGAGAAATCCGATGAAGGTATATTTCTTGGTGTTGCACCCCAAAATTTGACCAACCTTTTCTTTTTAACCTGGCTTTTGCTTCACATTTTATTTGCATATCATCTAGGTCGTTCATTTCTTGCATTTTTGGTCATGTTATCAGCCAGATAGGATTTATCGGGATTACAGCTGCTTTGCTCGCGTTTTAGACGATTCAAACCAGTTCAAATGATGAGTTCCATGTCCAGATCGAGCGAAGTTGTTCTCTTCCCGGTGGTTCAGTCGGTGCTGATAATTTTGTCGCGTTTCGATGTTCGCCCGTTTTTTCCGTTTTTATTTCTTGTTTTTTTTGTGAGTTTATCCCTATTTTTGCTTTATTTTCTTTTTATAGTTTTGTAATTTAGAATTTAAGTTTTAATAGATTAAATAGAATTTAGAAATATAATTTGTTTTTTAGAAGTTAGAATATTTAAGTTAGAATTTTAGTTTTTCATTTATTTTAGAATAGAACTTTAGTTAGATTTTTTAGAATTAATATAGTTCTTAGAAATAGAATTAGATTTAATTTAGAAAATAAAGTTTAAAATTAAATTTTTATTTTAGAATAGATTTCTAGAATAGTTTTTTATATTAGACTTTTAGATTTAGATTTTTATTTGTTAGAAATAGAATATAGCATTTTTAAAATAGATTAAGTTTTATAATATTTAGAAATTAGTTAGAATTAAGTTAGTATTAGTCTTAATTAGGATAAATTAGGATTTTTAGAGTTTAAATCATTTAATAGTGCAGAATTTCATAATTAGTAAGTTGATTATCATTTAATAATCATAGAAAATCAAAAAGCAAATCATCACAGCCAGTACACGTGTCATGCTGTAGTATATATACCCACTGTTCACTGTCTCCTACCAGAGAACCCTAGCCACCTCCGAATTACTGTTCATCTTCTCTGTTTGTAAAACCCTAAAGAAGTCATCCGAAACTTCATCACTACCGTTCTCCGACCCCATTTCCTCCATTTCCGTTTGAGACCTCACAAACATCTCCAAACATCATCATCTAAAACCTAGCTGCTCCAATCCATCCTCACTCACCATCTCAGAACCAACAAGAACACACACATCTCCCCTTCTTCCTCCAAAACCCACTCCTATCATATTCATCTTTAACAACCCCAAACGGAAAACCAACGCCGTTTTCCTATTCATTAATATCAACGAACCTCCTTCTGAATCAGAACCTTCCAACCAACCGTCAACACATCCGCGAAAACCCAAACTCACTGCCCCGCTCTCTCCTTCCACCATAACCATCTCACTCTCAAAATACGACGAAACCCATTCGCCTTCTTCCTCACTCCCTCTGTTCACCGTTCATCATTATTCTTCCACAACAAACAACCCAGAACCACCACCCAAATCTCTTTCAACCTTCATTTTCTTCCACTCTCAAACCCATCTCCAAACCCCTCCGTCAACCATTCGTAAACCCTCCGCCACCCTCAATCTTTGGCTTCCATCAGAACCTCCAACCACATCAAAATCAACCAACCCGGAAAACTTCTTCAACCACCATTTCAACAACACAAACCACAACCCCAATCTTCAAACCCATTTCAGAAAACCCCTTTCCATTAAGCTTCAAACCCATTTCTCACACCATCGCGCCATCACCATCTTCTCCCTTCACTCTTCAAACCCTTTCCAACCAATACAAAACAGAAACAGACCTGAAATGGAAAACGAAAAGAGATTTCAGAAACCGGAGAAATTTTGAGACAATTGGAAATGGGAGTGAGTGAGGTAGAGCTTTTAGAGTGTTTGTTAAGTGAGCATTGCAAAACCATGGACATCTATGAACAGAAGGAAGAGAGGATTCATTTTGTTTTTTTTTTCTTTTTATTTTCGGTCTTTCAAGAGGTGATGGGCTTTGAAAGCCCAAAGCATCCTCCTTTTTTTAATACCACCCCACCGTGTTTCTGTTTCATACCCCCTGTTTTTTTAAAAGAAAATTGTATTATGTTTTTGTTAAATATTATTAATGTATTCTTTTTGTAAATTAATATATATATATATATATATATATATATATATATATATATATATATATATATATATATATATATATATATATATATATATATATATATATATATATATATATATATATATATATATATATATATATATATATATATATATATATATATATATATATATGTGTGTGTGTGTGTGTGTGTGTGTGTGTGTGTGTGTGTGTGTGTGTGTGTGTGTGTGTGTGTGTGTGTGTGTGTGTGTGTGTGTGTGTGTGTGTGTGTATACACACACACACACACACACACATATATATATATATATATATATATATATATATATATATATATATATATATATATATATATATATATATATATATATATATATATATATATATATATTCTTTTAGAAACTCTTTAATATCTTTTTAGAGATTAGATTTTATTTTGTATTTGGGCATTTTATTTCACTTTCATCCTTTTGGGTCGATGACGAGACCTCCAAGTTGTTATACGTCAAATTATTGATGGAAACGACAAGTTCGAGACCACTTTCTTTCTCGTTTTCATTTTCGACCATTTTCATCTTTGTTTATTTTCACCGTTTTTTGGTCGATGACGACACTTCCGTAATCCATTACCAGTCAAATTATTGATGAATAATGTTGGATCCAAGACCACCTCCTTTCTCTCCTCATTTCTTCTTCTCTTTCAATTTTAGTTTGACTTTCCTCGATCGATGAAGTCTTGTATCCGTAAGCGTCGGATTTGTCAGAGTTGATAACCTTCCTGATTTCAAATCTATGGAAAATGACCATTTGGGTCATTTTTTCTACTTTGGGATCGCGATAGGCTACCTTCGATTAATCGACATTATGTTTGCGATTAACAGGAGATCCCACTGCTTTTTGGTCCGTGCGACACAATTAAATCAGAGAATAATCTTCAATATCATTTCTCTATCTTATCCTTAGCACGGATATCAATCACACAACCTCCTATAGTTTGACTTCCCTTATAAGTCGAGCTACGATGGTTTAGCGTCACATTGGTCCCGATTCGATTCACTTACCCTTTTGAACCGTATTTCAAAATATCATCACCAAGGATCAAATAGGAGATTAGAAGCTTGGAAATGAAGCTTGCACGCAATTTTAAGGGTCAACGGAACCACTCTATTCGTTAACTTTCCTTACTTCAATCTTTTAATCAACCATGTTGAGTGTTGTGAGCTGTAAGCGTTAGATACGTAGGAAATGATAAGTGGGGAGCCTCTCCTTTCTCGTATAGAGTGTTTAGCATATGCCCTTTGAGCGATATGCGACACATTCGCTCCTACGTCTTAGGATTTAGTGTGTGCGTCCCAATTCATTTAATTCCTTCCCATTTAGGAGTTCCAGGCCTAGGACCCTTTTCTCTCACCTTCGTGCGATTGAGATCCCTTTTCTCTCGCATCCTTGCGATTGAGACCCTTTTTCTCTCGCACCATGTGATCGAGACTGTTTTTTCCGTAGTTGGCTGAACTATGGCTGCTCTAATTTTTCATACCAGATGAGAATACGTAGGCATAGGATTGTGATAATTCTAGAGAGAATTTTTCCTTCTTTCCCACCTTTAGGATTCCATACCTTTTAACCCAAGGACATGCTACGTTCTACCGCAAACAGGTAACGCCTAAGTCTCCAATGGTCGAGCAGTAATACACCTAATGTTAGAATGCATACGTTAGTGTCGCGGTGAAATTTGGATACCAAACTATTGATTAGTTTGAATCTTATTCATTTGCAACCGAACTTTGATTTGTCCAAAGGAAGGGATAAGGATCGAAATTCCCACAATGCAATGCACATGCAAACTAGAGAGTTTAGGTTCGGGGTTGGTTAAACTTAGGGAAGGTGCTAGCATCCTAAGTTTCTGTAGTACCCTACAGGAACCTCTTGTTTTATGTTCGTTTATTTGCTAAGGTACATCTGCTTAAGGATAAAAGACCTAGGGGTTTATATCTAAGTATACTCGATAAGATATCGCATCTTATGCCTACATATCCTTACGGGAGTGGAATCAGAGTATCTGTAGTTCCCCTAAAGGGTTTGAGGATTTCTTTGACTGTGGTCAAAGTTCCTACGGGTTTAGGGTAGTTGATTGATTGATTTTAGGATAAAAGATGAGTTGTCATCTTAAGGGAGATTACTTGATTTAAACCACCACAACGTTGTAGGAAAATAGTCTTTGCATCGTCTTAAGAGAAGGGTTCAAGTACTCGGATTGTCAACAAGTACGCCTCTATCTCTCTTAAGGTAAAGTCCCTACGAATTGATTGATTGAATTGTTATGGGGTAAGAGTTTTATCTCGCTTAAGATGATTAACATCTTATTCTCTAATGTTTTTGAAAGAGTTTGAATTGAGTTGAATGTTTGCTTCTATGTTGTAAAAAGGTCCTTCCTATGGGGTAGGATATGTCCTAAAAGATCGACTTGAATGGGATCAAGGATCATAGGGGAATATTATGCAAATGATGTGATACACACAAGTGTTAAGTTATGTGTAGGTTCTTCCTTTGAACGAAATGCGATGCAAGAAAGATAAATATGATAATTGTAAATTGCGGAAAGAAATAAAAGCGGATAAAGTAAACATACGCATGAAAGCGCTAAGTGAGTGTGTGAATTGTGTATGTGAATGTGCGGATACAGAAGCGAACGTGCACAATTAAGTTGACGGGAGATTAATTTTAGGCGAGATTTACTTGAGGAAATGGTTATCCATCTTAATTGAGATTAATTTAAAAGAAATTATATTAAAGGGTGACTTAGTTTTTTATTAATTTAGTGAGGAGTTTAGATGACGAATTAATTTTAAGAAAAAAAGATTATTTGATTATTATGAGAAAATTATATTATTAATTACACTAGGTGAATATTAGTTATAGGAAAAAAGTTGAGTTTTTATGAATTGATTTTAAGAAAAAAAAGTTATATTAGTTTTTAAGTAGATTTCTAATTAAGATAATGATTTATTAAATAAGGCGAATTTTGAGAAAAAAGTTTTTTAGTTATTATTATTAAATAAAAAGTTCATTAAATTTGAAAATATGCTTTTAATTCTATTCTATTATTTAGAAAATGAATAAATTATATCTAATAAAATAATTACTAAATTGTTGGAATAAAAAGAGTAGTGAAGTGGATAAAATCAAATTATTAAATGATAGATTAATGAAATAGGTTAATTAAATAAAAGGGAAGTTGATTAAAATGGACTATTAATTACTTAATTTTAAAAAGCTGATGATTAATTACTAAATAAATATTAAGTAAAAAAAAGATTAGATTAAGTTAATTGGTTGAATTAATTAATGACAGATTAAAAGCCTTAAGGTGGTTAATTAAAAGCATATTTAGGAATAAGGGTTTAATTAAAATGTTGATTAGTGATTAATTGGTTAATTATATGGATTAAAAACTGATTGAAGGTTAGGTGTGTGGTTGGGTGTGGTGAAGGCGTATGGGTTACGGTGGGTGAGCAGGTGTGAGGCGTATGATGTAGATCCGTTGGAGATCGTGTGAGGTGCATAATATGTGTGTGTGTGCTCAATGATATATGATTACAACAAAAATAAAAAAAATAAAAAGAACAAAACCCTAATTCCCCCAAATTGACCCCCAATGCGATCTTCTCCTCTCGATCATCTTCTCTCTGCTTCTGCAATTCTCTCTCGATCTTGCGTATCGCCCTTCACGCCGTCCTCCTTGTCTTCTTCTTCGGTCCTTCTCTTCTTCTTCCGTCTTGTTCTTCGAAGAAACCTAGAAAAACAAACCACACAAAAAGCAAACTTCAATCACGAAAATGAAAGAAAAATCCTTTGAGGAAAGCCGATACCCAATATGACGATGACGATGGCTTCGTCGGTGATTTGAAATGGTTTCACGGTGAGCGGCTGAGGTTTCCGGCAATGGGCTTGCGAAAGGGGCTCCTGGCGATGGTGCGAGGGTTTTGAAGATTCGACAACGATGATGGTGAAAGTGATCTCGCGTTGGGTAGAAAAGATAAGCTCTCTCACTCTTCTGATTTTCGAGTTTAAGGTTTGATTTGGGATTTTATGGAATTATTTATTGTTGTGAATCTCTCCTTTTTCGATTCACTGCACTAGGGTTTTTTTCTTTGAGAATTTTCCCCCTTCTTTTATAGGCTTTTGAGATCAAACTATGATATTGACAATGAATGAGTAGGATTTCGGTTTTGGAAAGGAATTAAAATGCTTGATATGATTTCTTATTGGTTTTGGACAGTAAAACAATCTTTTGAAACGTTTCTGCCTTTAGATTATTCTTGTCTGAAACGTGCTTGTCAATTGTTTTGGAAATATCATGAAATTTATTTGGACTTGATGATGGCTCTTGATTGCTTCTTCCTTCTTTCATACAGGTTTTACTAGAGTTACCCGAGTATGCAGTGTTCTTAATGAGAAATTCACCGCTTGATGAAGGGTCAGGAAAGAATCCATGACTGCCTGAGTTCTTCAATCTTTGTGCGGCCTTTGTAATTATCAGATGAGCTTTCTGTACACTCTTTATCACCAGCTGTAATCAAGACATTTGCTTCACAAGACAAGCATTCAAAATTCTTTTCAGGGGCCCTAACAACATCTGATGACTTCTTCTCAGTAGCCTTTCTGAGATTCTCTATCAGTGTCGAACTAAAGGTCTACTGACTGCTTTTGTCCTGTTACTTAATTTGATGTGAATTTTCTTTTCAAATCCAACTTAATTCCTCTGTTGTTTTTACCACAGGCTGATATTCGTGGTTTAAATCCTTGCCCTGTTTTGTTATCTCGCATAATTCATGGTTTTATAATTAATTTGATCATGTTTTGCCCATTATTTGAATTGACTCAATGACTTACTAAATTCATTCACTTTTCTTATCAGGTTATAAAGGAATCAAACTGACAAGCTGCAGCTGTATTCACTTATTCAAATCAACCTCCCTCGAAACGTTGTTTTGGCGATGACGGCTATGGGCGGAATCGGATTAGGCCGGCAATTGGTATGTTGTTGCACTGACAATGTCAGCAGTGTGCCCATTTTATTTTCCAAAAACCTTCTACGGCCGCCACAGCTGAAAAAGCCCAACAACTTTATTCCTTGATCCTTAACGTCGGTCACCGCTCTGCTTTCTCTCCAGTCTGAGTTTGTGGGAAAATCATAATCCATCAAATTGAAGATTACTGTGTTATATATTATTTCAGGGAAAGAGATGTTGCTTATAATAAAGTTTCTAGTATATGAAGAGTAAAACTCTTCATCTGTTAAATCAGAATATGGATTTAACCCCATTGTGTAACTCTTGTTTCCTTCATTATTAAACTTCTGTATTTTTTCTAAATTCTCTTTGAAAAATCTGTAAGCGTTTCTCCATCTCAGAACTATTTGTGTATGTGATTCCATACTTGATCATCCATTCCTGGTGTGCTTTAACAACAGATGATTCATCCAACATTCTAGACAGACATGGGTATGCATATGCCCACAAGACAATGATGCGAACATTAATAACATGCTTCATAATTTTTAGTTTATGAATAGATATAGAACAAAATGTTTTATGAAAGATGATTGATGTGTTTAGCACTGTCAAATATTTAGTTAGGCTGTACTTGTGAGAAGTCATAGTGATGTCTGACTTCAAGTGATCTGAAATGTGTAACTTCAATTGCTGCTTCTTTTAAATAAATACTCAATATGAATTCTTCCAAACTCACTGGGAAAATCTGGATAAGCCATTAAGGCTTAGATCATTAGCTTTATATGTCATAACAGGTATTGGTTTCCTGTTTTGGATTCTTCCTCGAGAGAATTGCTTTTGATTGTATAGGCATATAAAGAACACGTGAAAACATTGGATGCGATGCTCTTTTACTTTCAAATCAGACGATGTACCTCTTTAACACATAGAAAGTAATAATTCATTGCAAAAAAAGTGGCCATTTCTTTATCTATCCAAAAATTGAAATAGAATCGTTAAGAGTTTTAAACCATCTCGGACGAGTTTGAACAAAGAATCGCTTAGACCCACGCTCCGTATTCAACTTTAAAATCCTTGGTACACGATAACTATTCTTAGAAATTCAATCCATAGGTCTTTTCCCATAAAGGAAACGTCTCAAAAAAAAATTCTATGATGAAATAGAGTTGGAATGTATTGGGACTTGGCGAAATCCATTATTGACCAATATGTGCTCTTGTACAAAAGATAAACAATCCTAATTACGCGGTCCTTCAGTAATGATGCAAACAAATCCAACCATCTTTTCGTTAACCGCCTTAGGATAGCACGACCCTCTTTAACTCAGGAGCAAAAATGAGGGAGCCCTAATGTTCATGACCCTTAAAACAAAGTTCACAGGTTGTGTCTTAGTGGTGCTTGATTAAAAGAAACAGCATCTGTGCAAACTGGTTAATGATAATAAAACACACAAAAACAACAGAAAATAAATAAATAAAGGGAGTGGGATCTTAGGGTCAAAAAATAGGGTGCAACAGATGCCCCTATTTAAGTTTCTTCTATCTGGATGCCACCGAATGCATATTGTTGCACCCTAAAATTTGCTCAACCTACTTCACTTGGTTTATGTTTCAATTGCAGTAGCATTTGCATATAAAGTCATGTACATAGTCTAATCATCTGCATAGCATAGCATAGCAAGTTATCCAACAAGGGACCAAGTACTATTCTCATCTCTATGAGTCTATTAAGAGATTATGGTTCAAATTCAGGCCTATCCAAGTCATCAGGAAGAAATTGAAACCTAGAGAAGTCATTGGACCAAGCAGTGGATCTATCTCCTATCTGAGGGTATTTGAAGACCATCAAAGAAGTTGTGAGCTGTGAACTGAGTATGGAGGGTATCTGGACATCATGGAGGACCTAGAGGGTCATTTTTAAAGAGAGACAAGTCATTGATGTGATCACAAGAGTTGCAGTTGAAGACAGTCAACTAGGGTTTCATCTGGGTCAACCCTAGGTCAAATGATTGATTGAAAGGCATTAAGGTCTATTTGAGAGATGTGGGGTTCATCATTTGACATGTAGATATGGATGTGGTGTTGTGCCAAGGAGAAATCAAGAGAAATCAAGAAGAAGAGGAGTTTCTAAATTAGGGTTTCTGTGTAAAATCCCCTGATTTAGGTCAAACTTCCAAGCAAGATAATTCAAAATGCAAGCTTCAAATGGATCCTTGGCCAACATGAAACTTGTGTAGGATCTCAATAACTTTAATTTGAGTGGTGGAAGACATCAAGGAGATTTATAGAACTCAAGTTATGGTCCTTGCAAGTTACAGGTCATCTGGGGCCTCTGAAATTTTGTCTGTGAAAGTTACTTGCCTTCCAAGCAACTTTTATCCCTCAAGGAGATTTCAAATGGATTTCTGGTCAAAATGAGAGTTGTTCCTCATTGTCTTAGCTTTCTATAAAGGTATGGTATCCCTTCATCTGATTTGTGGAACTCTACTTATGACCTTGGCAAGCAAAGGGTATTTTGGTCATTTGAGAATTACAGGTCATTTCAAGCCTATGCCCAAAACTCATACAAGGAAGCTTCAAATGAAAAACTTCACAACATAAAACTTGCTCCAAATGACATTTTGAGTCTAGAAAAGTGATCATGAAAGTTTGGAAACGTTCATAGCTCAAGGTTCCAAATTTGGTCATTTAAAAGATGAATTTAATGAATAAAAGTGACCTAAAAATGAGATTTTTCATACCATGTCCAAATGGGATGAAATTATAGGTCATTTTGATTGGAAAGAATGTTTTGAGATGATTGGCAAAAGTATATTTTTGAGTTTAGTTCAAAGTTTGGAAGTTATACTAGTTGGCTTACAAAAGAAGTAACACATGCCAAAATTCAAGGGATCTATGCACAAGAGGTTTCTAGCAAGTTCTAGATGTTTCCATAGGCATCTATATAAACCCTAGAGCTGATCCATGAAGGGGTTGCACTTCATTTTGATCAAAAACACCAAGTTTCACTCCATTCTTCAATCTTGCAAATTCATTCCAAACTCTATCAAATCTTCATCATTTTCCAAAATTCTTGATCCTATCATCATCTATATTCATCATAGAGCAAGTTTCCATTAAGATCTGTTTGAATTGAAGTGGAATTCATGCTATCCAAGTGTATCATCCAAATTGCAAAAGGAAGTGGTTACAAGAATCCAAGGGGTTTGAGCAAGAACTACTGCATACAGAATCAAGATCTTGGTCTATTGATTGCCATTGGAGCATTGCTGAGCTTGAAGTGGTGATTTCATCCCTCTGTTTTCAACTTTAAATCAGGTTAGTATTTCCATCGAATTGGCCAGAAATAGTTAGCATGTTGTAGAATCTTTAGGTTAGAATTGTTAGGAATAGGTAGATGATTGATTCTGATGAATTTGAGGGCATTTCATGGAGTTCACCATTGGAGCACCAAAACTGTTGAGCCTTAGAACACTTAGGTTAGGGCATGTTAATCTTAGCTAGATAGATTAGATTGATCAGCATAGCATGTAGAACGCATTAGTGTAAGAGTTAGCAAGAATCAGCAGGGTTGATCTCAGTGTAAAATGGTGGGACCAAGGTCTTCTACCTATCGGGTTTGGCTCTAGATGGAGTTTTGGAGAAAACTGAGTCCATGGTTGTGTAGAGGAGAAGAAGTAGAGCAATTTTGCTTTTTACGGGTATGAGTTTCATGGAGAATTGAGGTTGTATGAGGATGTTGAAAACTAGTTCGTGCGAGCTTGCTCAGGTCTCATTAATGGTGGAAACCCTAGCTCTTTGGAGAAGAAGCATGAGGATCGTTGGATCCTTCATAAGACTTTGACTGAGTAACTGATCTAACGGCCACGATTTAAAACTGAAACGCGAGGGAATTCTGAATACCAAAGCGCACCGTTTCATTTAAAACACTCTGCTGGGCTTAGTGCACTCATGCTATTCGCACCCCTAAGCGCCAAGGCCCAAACCAATTGAACTAATTCATTTGCTATTCACACCGTTTTCTTTTTTATTTTTCTTTTTATGTTTTCTGATCAGTTGGGACCAGACGCGCCTTGCTATGCGCACCCCCAGTCTGCGCCCATTGTCCATTTTTCAATGCTTTTAATTGCTGACTGCACCCTTAACCATTTAATTCATTTTAATTTCATTCAATTTTTTTTTATTTCTTTGAAAAATCATAACAAATTGGAAATTTCATATTTTTAAATGGTTGTTTTTGCATCTTTTTCATATTTCTGTTAAGAAAATTGTCATGTAATAAAATTAGCCTTTTATTTTATTTTTGCATTTTTAGTATATTTTTCTTTTTAATAGGTTTAAATGATGTTTAGTTTAACACTTGATATTGTTGATTTTAGTTTAGCTAGACCCTTGTATATTTTGGACCCATTCTTTTTAGAGTACTTCATTTAGGACTTTAATTTTCATATGAGATTTAATTCTGGATTTTAGGATTTAATTTTAGATGGTTTGATTAGGTGTGATTAGGAGAATCAAAACTAGGGTTTAGATATAACATAAGTGTAATAAATCATTTCTTTTAGGAGTTGTAGTTTGAATTTTGGGGTATGGGACTATAGGGGTATTATAGGTAACTAATAGATCGCTTAGAAAATATTAGGCTTCCCCTATTCTACTATTACTATTAGTGTATTGCTTGTATTTGATTGACTGTGTGGTGTGCCCTCTCTAGGGTTATTATTTGACTGTGTGGGGTATTGGGCCTGCTTGGGGTTAGGGTTTGAGCTGAAGACTGTGCTGATGAAGCCCATTGAAGACAAAAGAGAATGAAGACCAATTTCCAGAGTTGATGAGGAGTATCTCTTGCTGACAGCTGTTGAAGGTCATAGTATCTAGGAGTTAGGCAGAGCTCTAGAATAGCAATTTGATTCACAAACATGGAAGGTCTTGTTTGCCTTCATCCCTCTCTATGATGCAGAGTCTCTCTAGGACACTCACCCCCTTCCTTTGGAAGGCTTGGTGATAGTGTCTAAGAGATAGAACTCTTGAGAGAAACATTCTATGTGTTGTTAGCAGTCTGTTTGCCACCTTTGGTGGTCAACTAACTGGTTAACACCCAGTTCATCCTCTGGATTGGTTCCTCATCTTGGAGATTGAGACTTGAAGAAAAGCCCTGAAAGACTGATGATAGAGATCTTGCTTGAAGGCTTGAAGATGAATACTGATGCTAGTTTGAAGCTTGCAGATGGTTGAAGATGACTTGAAGACAGATGTTGGTGCAGAGCTGCTGTTGGCTGTTTATTTTTGTTGTTTATAATTTTTGATGTATTGTTTGAATTTCCCTGACTGTATTGTTTGCCATTGACCTGTTAGGTTGAAAGCGAATTTTGTTCGCTTTTGCCTGTTGTTTTCTAGGTTCGAGGTTGAGTGGGACTCCCTTGCCTCGCTTGTATTGCCGCATCCATGCATTTTACTGCTTTATTGTATATATGCTATTGTTTTTGTTTCCGTCTATTCCCTTAGGATCTCTGTTTCTCTCTGTGCAAGAGAGGAGCATGATAAACATTAGGTCTTAACCCATGCATGATAACGTTAGGTTAGTTTGATTCCCTTGTCAACTATAGGTTAGAGTTCTGTCTCTTCTTTCTCAAAACAAACAGAAAAACACAATAAATCTTCCAAACACAATAAAAGACACTTCTTCCGTCAAAAGAATGTGAACTCATCAAAACGTCAATTTTTGTCCGCTTGGACTGTTAATCAGAAAAACCCTTTTTCAGAAGGAATAAAAACAATCAAAACAGACTCGTGTCGTACGTGGCCCGAACTACGTTTGCTCTGATCTTTCATGCTGTATGAAAGTACGTAGGCATAGGATGAGATATCCTAGCGAGCAACCTTCCCCTCCTTTCCCGTAGGTAGGCGAACTACGTTGACTCTGATTTCTCGTTCCAGAAGGGAATACGTAGGCATAAAGTGCGATACTTTGCCGAGTCATTTTCTTTTCTTTTAACCCTTAACTTTTAGTTTAGATAGAATAACAATCCATACCCGAAAACAAGCGTGGATCCCGTCGAGTACGACGGACGTGAGGGGTGCTAATACCTTCCCCTTGCGTAACCGACTCCCGAACCCAGGTTTTGGTTGCGATGACCATACCTTTCCCCGTTTTGCGGTAGGTTTACCTCGAGCGTTTCCTTTCCCTCCGTTGGGATAAATAACGCACGGTGGCGACTCTTCTGTTCAGCCGGCGCCGATTTTCGCAGTAGCGACAGCTGGCGACTCTGCTGGGGATCCAACGTCCCCTGGCTGCTAAGGACTGCGATAGTTCCTTATGCATTTGGGATCCAACGTCCCTTAAGCGAGTCAATCCTAGCGCTTGTTTTCCCGTCGAGGATTTTGTATGGATTTATTTTTTTCTGTCATTTACTTTCAGCATTATATTATTGTTATTATTGCTATATTGGGGT
This sequence comes from Lathyrus sativus, assembly GCA_963859935.3. Lineage (NCBI taxonomy): Eukaryota > Viridiplantae > Streptophyta > Magnoliopsida > Fabales > Fabaceae > Lathyrus > Lathyrus sativus. The sequence continues at coordinate 25,498,620 of OZ012736.1, forward strand.
GTGACGGGTGTTCTATGATTGAGAGATAAGCCGTACCTGGGCTTGAGTGCACCTAGAATTAGAGTGGAAATTAGTGGGCGCGCACGTGCTTTGCATGTCCTAGTGTCCCGCGAAATCCACACTCAGACGAGGTTCTTCTGGTTGGCCTCCTGTCCTACCCTTTGGGTGGCTCGGGTTGCTGGTTAGTTGGATTGTCGACTCTGGGAACCGATCATTTGGAAGTTGGCTAAGTGAGGTCTCTTCAGGATTTGATGATGCCACTCCTTCTGGGAATCGTATCATCAACCCTGAATGTCTGTGACGCCGACGACCGCATAGGATGCCATACCTTTGTCAGTTACTAGGACACCTACCTGTGAGAGGGTTTTGGGGTTATGCAAGTAACTAGACCTTCAGATACCGGTTATTTCTCGATCTGAGATCCTGAGTATTTAGGGACAGTTATGAGGTCTATCAGAGACCAGTTGGAGTTATGTTATGGGGTCTATCTGAGACCAATGTTGGAGCTTTGTATTGGGTCTATCTGAGACCAGGGTTTGAGGAATTCTGGAGGGTCTATCTGAGACTTTTGATATGGTTCAGGCTTCTCAGCTATGGAATTTGGTCCCTGTTGCATGTTACTTGCATTGCATTGTTCGCATAACCATTATCATTGCATCCCATTAACGTGTGTCTGTGCTGCAGGTGCATTTGCATATTTCCTGGTTCTAGTGTCCGGACTTCTGAGTATTGATCATGGCTGGTTTGAGGATGACAGTTGCCTACAAGTTACCTATCCCTGATATTACTCCCCTCCTGGGTCTGATTTCTCTTGCTGATGAGGATGTTCGTAGAAGCTTCAGGCAGAGTTACGGATGGCTGTTGAGATTGGTTCGCAAATCAACTGATGATGAACTGAATGGGTTGTATACACTGATGCAATTCTATGACCCTGCTTTGAGATGTTTCACATTCGCTGACTTTATTTTGGGGCCTACCATCGAGGAGTATGTAGAGTTTACTGAGCTGCCGGTACAGAATAAGGTTCCCTTTATTCACTCTGCCGCTGAGCCTAAGTTGGGGGACTTGGCTAAGGCCTTGCACATGAATGCTTCTGAGCTGTTGATGACTTCTTGGCGCGGGGTTCCAGGTTTCTCTCTCCAGTTTCTGATTGGTAAGGCTCAAGAATACGCCAAGAATGGATGTTGGGTGGTCTTTAACGCTGTTTTGGCTCTATGCATTTATGGGATAGTACTGTTTCCCAATTTCCCGAACTTCGTGGACATGGATGCATTTCATTTGTTTGCTGCTGGCAACCCTGTACCCACATTGATCGGGGACTTCTACCATTCGATGCACTACAGAAATGAGAACAGGAGAGGCAAGAACGTCTCTTGTTGCGTGCCTTTGCTGTACATGTGGTTTAAGAGCCATCTTCCCCTGAAGGGACCTTTTGTGGATAGTGCAACTACAACTGACTGGCCAGAGTGCCTGATGAGGCTATCTTCTGAAGACATTGAATGGTTTGACCGAGACTTGTTGGGGTCTGAGCTTATTTTCAGTTGTTCTGGGTACCCTAATGTTCCGTTGATAGGAAGAAAAGGGTGTATCAATTACAACCCATCTCTGTTCGTTCGCCAGTTTGGATACGCGTTGAAGAACCCACCTCGGGAGGAAGAAGTACAGGAATCTCTGTACTTCACCGGTGATTTGAATGGAGAGTTACTAGCCAAGCTTCAGCATGCCTGGATGCGTATTAACAGAAAAGGGAAACCACTGTTAGGGAAGAACGATTGTCAGGCTTATGCACCCTACAAAGTTTGGATCCAGGAGAGAGCAAGGCAGTTGCTGATGCCATTTCCAGCTGCACCAGTCCCCGTTCATATTCCAGTGGAAGAACCAACTACTGTTACTATGGAGGCCTACGAGCAAGTTGTAAAAGAAAAAGAAGCCTTGATGAAGATCAATGAAGGGTTAGAAAAGGAATTGGCTCAGATGCGTAGTGAGAAGAACAAGGCTGTGCATTCTTTCCAACAACAAATCGAGTTAGTAAACAGGCTAAGTGCTGAATTGACTGAAGAGAAGAAGAAGCGTGAACGCCTGGGGAAAGAGTTCAGAAGCTCCCATGACATGTTGGAGTCCAAAAAGAAAGCACTCGATGCCGCTCACCGAGAAATCTCTTCTTGTAACAAGACGTGGAATGCTACGCTAACCAACAACAAAAAGAGGGAAGACAAATTGAAGCAGCAAATTTCTGAACTCGAAGAGCAGTTGAAGGCTAGCACTAAGAAGTATGAAGAAGAGGTAATGACGAGATATAGTCTCCAGAATGCGTTGAACAAGGCCATCGAGGGCAAGAAAGAAGCTGTGTCTCAGAAGCGGAAGCTAGAGGATCGCTTCGGAGAAGGGGCATGGGAGGAATCTGCTGGCGATTTGCGACGTGTTCTCAAGCGGAGATATCTACTTGTTGAGGGTCTGCTTACCCGACCAAGTCATCCAGAGACTAAGAAGTTACTAGAAGAGTACCAGGCATATGGGAGTACTTGATCGTTTCATGTATTAATGTGTATGCTTTATTTGCATAGCGCTGACCATCACCAGGATTGTTGGTTAAGGTCATGCCTTCTTATTGTACACTCAGTGATATTGTATTCTTGGCTTAATGGATTTCTCTGCAATATATGAGGTGTTTTCTATGATTCGGCTCCGATCACCGTATTGCTAGCACTGTCACTGCACCGACACATTGGCACTAGAATCAGGGAATGACATTCCCTAATGCACAGACACATATTGCATTGCATTCACATTCATATTGCATTACAGGTGATTATTGAACGGTATCTTATTTCTTGCACTGTACCAGGTCTTTTTCAGGATTGAAGGTCAGCGCCCGCACCGATACTCCACTCGTACCAACTGCCGAAGAATTATGGATCAGATGCAGAATGAAATGCAGGACATGCGTGAGAAGCTGGCGCTCTTCATGCAGACAATGGAGACCATTGTGAAAGGCCAGGAGAATTTGCAAGCTTTGGTGCAGCCTCTGTTGGTAAGAAATGCTGGGCACGGAAATGAGGATCATCAGTCTGTGCGAGTCGACACTATTCACGGGGATGGTACCCCCATGCCAGTGGCTCCACCTGTCGTAAACATGCCTGCTGTTAATGTGAACAACGGCACTGCTGCCGGGAACGGTAACGTTGGAATTGGGAACGAGATTGTCGTCAACAACGTTGGGCTAGGAGATGTCAACCTAGGTGATAATATGGGAGGTAATGGCTTCGGTAATACTGGATTCGGCTTCAATGACCAGGGGTTTGATCATGCTGGGAAGTACGGCTTCAACACTCAAGGCTTCGGACAGGACGGATTTGGTATGACTAATCAGGGTTATGGCGGATTCGGAAATGGAAATGGCGCTGGGTTAATGGCTTTTGGACCTGCTGGGGTCGCTCCGGGGTACGGTAACAGGGGGCGAGACCCTGTAATGAATCAGATTAAAGTTGGCCGTAACAACGAATACGATGGATACGGAGCTGGGATTGGTAATTGGCAAGAAGACCATCAAGAGGATGCTTTCTCCGGTGGAGGTTTCGAAGGTCCTATGGATGACTCTCAGAGAATCAGGATGCTCGAGGAGCAGATGAAGGGGGTCGTGAATCAAAGTACTGTTGGCTTAGATATGACAACAATGGGTCTGGTGCCTGGCCTGAGGGTGCCAATCAAATTCAAAGCTCCCACATTCGACAAATATAAGGGGGATACCTGCCCAAAAGTGCACGTGCGGTCATACTACAGAAGGATGTCGGCATATTCAAACGATGAGAGGATGCTAATGCATTTCTTTCAAGATAGCTTGTCTGGTCCTTCCCTCGAGTGGTATATGGGATTGGAACCAACTCAGATAAAGACATGGAAGCAGCTGGCTGAAGCATTTATGGCTCACTATAAGTACAACAGTGACTTGGCACCCAACCGGGTCCAATTGCAGGGGTTGTCCCAGAAGAAGGGCGAGAGCTTCAAAGTGTATGCGCAGAGATGGCGCGACATGGCTGCCCGAGTTCATCCTCCTCTAGAGGACAAAGAAATGAATGATATGTTCATAGGAACATTCACTGGCATGTTTTATGACAAGTTGTTTCATACTTCTTTGGGAAGTTTCTCAGACTTAATCCTGATGGGAGAGAAGATTGAAAACAACATTAAACAGGGAAGATTCCAAGCTGAGGAATCTACTGCAGCTGGCAGTAGCAGAAGGGCTTTCGGTGGACGCCGTCAAGGTGATGCAAGCGTAGTGTTTGGGGGCCGAGGCCGAGGCCGGGGCAGAGGTCGGAACCAGTACAATCAGCCGCAGCAGGTGGCAAGCGTTACTATTCCGTTTCAGCAACAACCATTTCAGCAACAACCATTTCAACAACAACAACAGCAACAACAACCACAACAGGGGGCACATACTGCCCAGCGCAGATTCCAGGGGGGCAAACCAAGGAGGGTGTTTGAAAAGCCTCCTTCAACGTATGCAGAATTGCTACAGACGTTACTGGGTTTGAACTTGGTGGAAAAGAGAACTCTGGCGCCAATAACAGGCACTCCTCCGTACTGTTACGATGCAAGCAGGCACTGTGAATTCCACTCTGGGGCTCCTGGCCACGATGTAGAGGGTTGCCACGCGTTCAAGCATGTGGTGCAGGATCTGTTGGATAGTAAGGCTATCAATTTTGGACAGGCGGGTCCGAACATAGTGCAAAAGCCTATGCCCAATCATGGGGTAAACGCCATTTTAACCGAGGAGGGCTTGAACTTGATTATGAATGTTGACGACCTAAAGACACCATTGCGCGAGATAAAGAGCAAATTATTGCAAGGTGGTATGTATCCAGGTTGCGATGAGTACTTGTCGCTACTGCGAAAATTGGCGCCGGCTGACAGAAGAGTCGCCACCGTGCGTTATTTATCCCTCAGAGCGGGAAAGGAAACGCTCGAAGTAAACCTCGCAAAAAACGGGGAAAAGGTATGGTCATCGCAACCAAAACCTGGGTTCGGGAGTCGGTTACGCAAGGGGAAGGTATTAGCACCCCTCACGTCCGTCGTACTCGACGGGATCCACGCTTGCTTGGGTTGTCTAAAGGATGCAAAACAATCTATCTACGGCTGCTAAATCTAAACGGAAGGGGAATTGACTCGATAGAGCGTCGCACTCTATGCCTACGTATTCTCAAGAGAGAAAGTCAGAGTCAACGTAGTTCGGGACTACAGGGAAAAATTGGCTCGCCAAGACCTCGCGTCTTGTGCCTACGTACTTCTACTGCATGGAAGATTAGAGCTTTACGTAGTTCAGACTAACTACGGCTAAACAAACATTCTCACACAGCAATGAGAAAAACAACTGGTTTCACAGGGTCGGGAACCTATGGGCAAAACTATGGCTTGGTCTCAAATGCCCTCGGGCAAAAGAAAAAAAAGGGTAACAATTAGTCGTCAGCGGGAAAGTCTCGATCGCACAGCCGCGAGAGAACAAAAAGTCAGTTGTTAGTGTGCTCGCTAGGATATCGCATCCTATGCCTACATATTCTCGTCTGGTACGAGAAATCAGAGAAGTTGTAGTTCGGCTACTTCGGGACCACAGCTCAAATCTCGTTTTATTAATCTCTGAAAAATGATTACAATGAGTGGATACTGAAAATAAAGCTCCTAGGAAATGCTATCCTATCCTATCCTGAAAAATTGAATGGAACATAGCCCCCTAACAAATGGGCTTCTAAACTATCCTAAAAATCGTAAAATAATCTCTATGAAAATATATCCTAAAAGAAAATGCTTAAAAAATATTAAACCTACTTTAATATTTTTTCTCTTTTTTCTTCTTTTCTTTTCAACTATTTTCTCCTCTTTTCTTTCAACATATTTTTCCATATTTCTTTTCATCTCTTTTTCAATATAATTTTCTATTTTTTCTCACATATTTTTCTCTTAATTTTTCTCTATTTTCTATGTATTTTCTTCTTCTTTTTCTCACTATTCCCCTTTTTTAATATTCTCTTTCTCTATTATTTTTTCATATTCTTCTTTCTTTTCTTTTTTCTATTTTTCAAATACATTTCTTTTCATATTACATTTTTTATACTAACAACAAACATAAAAAAAATAGAAAAGAAATAAAATGGAGGGAGGGGGTGTAACTGGTACAAGGGGGATTAAACAGGAAAATAAAAAGATATGAACAAACTGGGCCCAGCCCAATAACTGGCTTCAGCCAGAAAAAAACGTGGGAGGGGGGTATGCTACTGAAGCTGGGAGTGTTGGCCAGCAACGTGCATTGGGCCCAGCCCATTCATCAGAAAAAAACGTGTGGGGAGTGTTTGCCCAAAAAACTGATTGGGCCTGAGGCCCACGACCCAACCTTCTCCTCCCTCTCTTCACTCTCAGTTTCTGAAAACCCTAGACTTCTTCTCACTCTCCCTGTTCATGGCCGCCGCCGTAAACCCTCCGTCTGACTCCCTCATCTCTCAATCCTTCTCCTCCGTCCCCTCTGTTTCTTTCACCTTCTTGCTGAAATTCCTTCAACTCAGACATCCTTAGCAGAACGCAACACGACTCAAAGCAAATAACATCACAATGTTCTTGATGAATCTCACTGAAGGATCTTGAATGCTTTATGGACCGACGTTGAAGGCGAGTGCGATTTTCTGGATCTTGAAGCTGGAGACAAGTGTTTGTGACTCTCTGAAGATTGATTGTGGATTGCATGTGGATCTGGAAGATGTGACGAGCAACGATGAGAACGTTGTTGATATTGTTGAAAATCCTTGAAGATTTAGTACGAAATCAAGAGGATGACGAAGTTCTTGTGAGGAAGTTTTCTGGATGTGAATGATAATCGGAGCACGAAGATGGATGATGGTCGTTGCGTTTCTGAAGAATGTGTTGAACATGGTTGAAATCTGGAAACGATGGAAGATTATCTGTTCTTGAAGTTTCTTCTGGAAAATGCGTGAAGGTGGATGATGAATATTCATCGTTCTGATGAATTTCTGGAAACGCTTCTTGAAGGTGTTCTTGATCTGATGGTTTTCTGGAATTAACTGATGATGGAAGATGAAGGTCGTTGCAGATTCTGGGTTGAGTGTTGATCGGAGATTGGAGGAGGATGATGAATGTTGGAGGTTGAATCTGGTAGTTTCTGGGATTTTGCATTTCCGGTGAAGGGTGCGGTGGAGGTATGAGAGGAGGAAGATGGAGACGATCAGAATCTGGGTTTGTTGGATTTTTCCGGTGAGGTGGACGGTGGTCGCCGGCCATGCATGCCGGCCGGTGACACTTTCAGGCGGGAGGCTATGGTGGAGACACGTGGGGGAAGTAGAGGGGTGAGTGAACGCATGTGGGACGCGTGTCCCATGCGTGGCAGGTGGGAGAAAGCGCTGAGGTGAGGTGGCGTGGTGTGGGACCTGCAGCGTGGGGCCAGCCTCTGATTACCACGTGGCTTCTGATATTTATAAGACTGAGGAATTCTGGCACCTTCTAGAATATACTGGAAAGCGCTGGAAAATGTTGGATCATTCTGAACTTTTTTGGACAAAAAACTTGGACAATCTGGGCTGCGAACTGGGCCTGCGAACCTGGACAATAAGGCCCACTGAAAAACTGATGAAATCTCACAAAAAACTGCATATGAAGTGAAACAAAATTAAGAAAATGGATTAAAAACTAATGAAAATGATTACCACTAATTAATCCTAACTAAATCTCAATTAATCCTAATCTAATAATCCCACTAATTAATTCCTAATAAAACCTAGAAAATCTATTCATTTATTAAAAAAATGAAAAATCTATTCTATATCTAATATTCTAAAAAATGAATTAAAATTTAAAATCTATTTAAATTCTAAAAAATACTAATAATATCCTATATTATTCTAAAAATGAAAAAATGCTATTAAATCCTATTAAAAATTCTAAAAAACTATATTACTCTATATTATCTAAAAATGATTAAAATCTATTTAAAAAAGAATTAAAACTATTAAAAATATCTAAAATGATTAAAAATCTATTTAAAAAGAATTAAAACTATTAAAAAATTCTATTAAATCCTAAAAATGATTTAAAAGCTATTTAAAAAGAATTAAAACTATATAAAAAATCCTAAAATGATTAATAAAGCCCAGAAAAAACACAACAATTCCCAGAAGAACAAAATAAGCACCGAACGACACATAACACCGCGAGAGCGCACACAAATAGTCGGTAAAAATAAACGGGCACCGAAATATCCCAAAAATCGATTCTACCTATTTAAACTGATAAAAAACACCTGAAACACGAGACGGGAGTTGTGAACCCAATAAAATCGAAACCAATGCAAAATGCAATGTATGCAATATGCAGATGCGAATGCGGTTATGCGTCGAAACATCGAGCCAGATACGAGACCCGGTTGGTCAAATTTTGGGGTGCAACAGCTGCCCCTATTCAAGCGGCTTGGACCTGACTGGGTGAGAAGCGAACGACTCTCAGCCAATCAAGGTGCGAGACGGTTGAATACCGGTAAACCCGAAAATTTGCCAACTGCTCAACTTGTCGAATCCTGGAATAATAGCTGCACGGCAACTATCTGGAGAAATACTGATCTGACATCGCCGTTAGTCATCCACATTAACTTCTTCTGATATTGCCTCCAGACACCAAAGACCCAACATCGCTGCTGGAAGACTAAACCTGATATCGCCGTCGAACAATCAAAATACCCCGCATCGCCGCTGGAGAACTACAACACTGAACAACTCTGACCTGAGGTTCGCCCCTGGTAAATGGAACTTGCGTATTTGGAGCTACTCTGCTGGGGATGAGAGACTCAACCAAACACACTCTGATCTGGGGTTCACCCTCAGAACCATAACGAACATCCAAATATTACTGCATACTGAGAAACCGTAGAAGTTCAACACTACAGATATATGAAACCCTGGCCCCTGGCCACTTCCAGCTTCAGCTAGAAAAGATCTTTAAGTACTTCTGAATATGAATGAAACCCTGGCCCCCGGCCATTCCAGCTTCAGCTAGAAAGAACATCCTTGGCCTTCAAGGATGTAAACTTTGCCCGTCGGCAACTCTGCAGGAGGTATCTTCGACTTCAGTCTGAAGAAATGGTCCTTGGCCTTCAAGGATACATGGATATGCCTTCAGGCAACTCCGCCTCTGCTATAGAGCATCCGAGACTTCAGTCAGGGATATACTTCGGCCTTCAGTCCGAAAAACGAATCCTAGGTCATTCATGACCTTGGGGGATAACCTTGCCCTTAGGCACCTTCGCTTCAGCTTGGGAAATCTATGACTTCAGTCAGAGAAATGGTATCCTGAGCCATTCATGACTCTACGGGGATTCAAACACTTTGCCTTCAGGCAAAACTCCGCTTCAGCTGGAGAAACATCTTCGACTTCAGTCAGAAGAAACATCATTCACTAGATCGCGATCAATCATCTCCTCAGGACAACTGACTTGGTCTTCAGGCCAACACGGATCATCTTATTATATCTACAAACTCTGGAACCTTGTGTTCAGCCACCCGTTGATTCATCAACAAGGAAATCTGAACTCACGGGAACCTTCTGATATCGCCCTCAGGCTTTTACGAAGTCCATCTTCAGATTAGACATCATTGTTGGAGCAGACATATCACGCTGCTAAGGACTTCAAGAATCATCTTGAACAAACAAATCCGTCGGGCACCTTCAAGAATCATCCTGAACCGATAACCATTCTGTAGACTTTATTCTGCGGGGTATTCCAGGAATCTTCCTGGGCAACTCTTGTCGGGGGACGCTACCGGGGAGCTCAAGCATCATACTAGGCGAACAACTCGGGAAGCGGTACTGAGGTCTTAAGAATCATCTTAAGCAAACGGCTCTGCTGAGGGATTCGAGAATCATCTCGAACTGAAGACTTCGCTGGGGATCTCAAAAATCATCTTGAGCGAGCGACTGCGGGGATCACACCGGGGTCTTGGGAATCATCTCAAGAAAGCGACCTTGTTGGGGAGAATATCAGGAATCGTCCTGAGCAACTGGTCTCTCGGCTGGACATCTGTAAGACAAGAATGATAGTAACCTGGATCATGCTTATGATGCGTATGCTTCGGTGCCATGCCCCACACGGTGGGAATGATATGCGTTTATGCTAAATGCTGTGCAATCGTGCACAATGCTATGCAGTATTAAATGCTATGCAATGCCATGCAGTGTTTAAATGCGATGCCCAGATGGCATGGAAATACTATATGTTTGCATAAATGCAATGACTATATATGCGAATGCTAATGCAGGCTCGAGCTGCCAGAGAACACCAGGTCTGAAAACCACTTCGCAAAATAAATGCCGAAGGCAACGCCAACTCTACTGGGGATGAACTGAAGTCACAGGATCATCTCAGCAAAATAAATGCTGGAAAAGGGAAACCAAATCCGCTGGGGATAACCGTCCTGCTGGAGCAGTGGAAAAAGCAACCTGCTTGACGACTTCACTGGGGAAAGAAAACAACTCTGCTCGGGGATGCTTCTTTCAAACCATTGACAACTGATTATACTCTGCGGGGATTGACCCGAACTATGGTTGATTACGCGCAGCACACTGCTGGAAATGCTCCTACTATCAAGGATATCAATCTTAATCTGCTGAAGATACTCCTGATCCTACTCTGATACGGGGTAAAATACAATCTCGACTCTTCCGGGGATAATAAGCAGCTTTCATCTGCTGAAGAGTGGCAATTCTGATTTAACAATCATCCACAAGGAATTCAAACATTACTCGGAGCGCTGGCATCCGTCGAGCTTCGTATCGGGGAACATGACAACATGCGGGTCATTGGGAAATACTGTGTCAGATACCTTTAGGTTTTTTTGTTTTTTCTGGTTTAGGATAAACACGGATCATGTACACAGTGGAAGATATGGAAATACTAGACGAGAACTAGCATTCAAAGGTAGACTACCAGGCGAGAACTGATAGGAAAATATATTATCGGACGAGAATTGATTTTTTTGACATCAGACGGGCTGACTGGATAACAGACTGAGGTATAGACAACCAGGCGAGAACTGGCTGAAAGCTGACGTACACCCAATGAGAACTGGCATAACACATAGGTTAAAAAAAACAGTGACCAGGCGAGAACTGGTTACAATAAACTGCACCAGACGAGAACTGATGCTTACGGAAGGGTGGGCCAGACGAGAACTGGTTACCGGTTTGCCAGACGAGAACTGGACTTTGGGAATGACTGGTTACTGACATGCAACATGTTTAAACTGCAGGATAATGATCCAATGACAGCAAGGCCTTCTCGGAATGCTAAGGTTTTAGTTTTGACAAGGGTACTGACATGATTCCCCGATACTCAACTCCGGCTGGGGATAAACAAGTTGGTTTGAACACCTTGCCCCAATACACTCAGCTGGGGATAAAAAGACTGGCTGGCACAACTTGCCCCAGTACAATTCAACTTGCCCCAATCTAGCTCTTGGGAATATTGCTCTGAACAGCTTGCTACGAGACGGCTTCGAGAATATTTGCCCCGGTATCTGTATGACAACAGAATTCAATCTCCATTAACCCAGTTGATTTCAACATTCTCTGCAATGACTTGCCCCTGAATGAGCGTTCTAGCGACTTAACCCGATCTGATTATCCACTGGAAGCATCTGCTTTCAAATATCCGCATTCTGCATAATTGCCCCTGATTGGCTCTCGAGAAGACTCACTTCTGATCAACTGCTTCTCAAACAAATTGCCCCTGCTCCACTGAAACTTCGGGACTTGTCCTCAGACTGACTGATTCCGAACTTACTGGAGGATAATGCCCCTGATTCATTGGGCTTCACAACATACACCATTCTGGTTCAGACTGCTGAATCACTCAGTCCTGCTTGATTATTCCCTGCTGGAATTTCTTTCATGTCAACTACTAACCTGCAATTAGAATCGTCTGTCTACGAATGGTAATCTTAATGCAGTGGTTATGCAGATTTTGAAAAAATTTGAGTTGTCACTCATTTACATGCATATGATTGTGAGTGACGAGTGAACCTAAGTTCAAACGTAGTGCTTACGTGGTCAGTGAAAATACAACAAGGATGTGACTAGCAAGTCAAGAAGGAGTCAGGTTACTCAACCTTATCGTAATGCGCTTCAGAATAACCCTACCTCAATTAGGTCTTTTAAGGGTTGTATCGTGGTCGGGTTCACGGTTCGTGAAACAAAGGATATTTGGCTCAAATTTTTGATTTGTACCCACCCCGTCTACGTGATGATCTCCGATCCTAAGGTTCAGTTAACCTGGCACAAGCGCTCGCCTCTTCGAGAGGTATGTTGAATGGTAAGGACCATAGCTAAGGAATTCACAATGCTTTTCTGGAGTGACAGTTACTCCTTCTTCGCTTTCGGTGTCTGTGTACACGACTTTGTGATTGGCTGGGGAAAATTTTCTTTTTTTAATCCCTCTTTTTCATTCTTTTGATTCCCTAATTTTTGCCTGGACTGACTCATTTTGAGTTCTTTTCGATTTTTTCGATTTCTTTTGAAGTCCAACGGGATGCCCTGATTTTTGCCTAAGTATTAGCTTTCTCAGCTTTTTCTTTCTTTTTACTTAGCGGGCTTTCTTTCTTTCTTTCTTTTGGAACAAAGTCGTGTGACACTGGTTGTCTTGATTGCTCCGAAAGGGTTGTAACTGTCTCACTCCTGATTGGTGAGGTTTGACCTCTTGGAAGGTATAAACTGGCCGGTCCTTGAAAGACAACACTCCTCTGTAAGACTTGAATGCTCGGTCAAGCTAACTGACAACTACCTTGCCCCGGGTTAAGATGTGAGGGTTTAAAAGAAGTCCGAAAAAACTTCTACTTCCTGGCTCGAAGTGGTTAACAAGGGACTAACTCCTTATATCTCCAGTGTTTGGGGGATTTGAAACAATGCCTTGTACGTCATCGGTACGGTCTTATCTGAAAGCATACGATCATCGGTTATGAGTTTATTTCGTCATCCTCCCTCCAATCTTTGCTAGTCACAGCGATAAAATGGAGTGAATAAAATGCAAGTGTCAGTGCAATGCAGTAAATGAGCGACAGCGACATGATTAATTCAGAAAAATGCATAGTCACTTTATTATTATCACCATTCGAAACATACAATGTTTAAAGCAGGTAGTAACTAACAAAAAAGAAACTACAAATGCAAATGATATATAAAGGCCTGAGGACTGCCGATGCTGAGGCGCCTGCCTGTATGAACCACTGGCTTTTGCTGGGGAATAGACCCTCTGAATCTACGAGCTCAGACAGTTGAACGGTTGGGATGAACAAACAGAAACCCTTCTCGAAAGGAAATGCGATCCTGATCAATCAATTGCTGTACCTTCGCCTGAAATGCTTTACAATCTTCGGTTGAATGCCCCGGTGAGCCACCATGATAACCACACTGAACGTGGGGATTATACCCAGGAGGGTAAGGTTCTGGAACTGGCTTAAGAGCTTTCGGCTCCACCAAAGACTTCTGGATCAAAGACGGTAACAGCTGGCTATACGGCATCGGCACTGGGTGAAAAGGAGCTTTCCTTCGTTCCAAGTTGTTGCGAGGTCTGTTCTGATTCCGACACTGATTCTGATAGCTTCGGCCACGAGTTCGTTGATTTGCAATGGAAGCGACATAAGGTTCCCGATAGGCTGCCCCAGGCACGACTGTCTGTTCAGAATAACGAGACACAGAAGATACTGACCGCTGAGAAGACGGAGAACCAACAGATTTCACCGATTCGACTTGAGGATATCCAACATCTGTCAGGACCGCATTGATCATAGCTTCATCTTCATATTGAGAGCCATAGAGAGATTCAGTTTCACTGGCCTGATCTTTTGAAACATTCGGGATTCTTCCAGTCTTTACACCATACTCGATGCGCTCTCCCGTCCTTACCAACTCAGAGAAATTTGGTGCGGTTCCAAGCATTCTTTCGAAGTGCGGGCTCTGCAAAGAGTTTACGAACATGCCTTTCAGCTCTTGGTCTAGGAGCGGTGGTTGCACTCTACCAGCAAATTCTCTCCATCTCTGAACATACTTCCTGAAAGATTCATTGTTTCCCTGAGACAATTCTTGCAGTTGCATGCGGATAGGAGTTTCGTCAAGATTATGGTCGTACTGCTTCAGAAAGGCATTGGCTAAATCCATCCATGATCGGATCTGATCACGCTCTAACTGCATATACCAACTCAGAGGTGCCCTAGTCAGACTATCTTGAAAGCAATGAATCATCAGCTTGTCGTTGTGCACAAATGAAGTCATTCTTCGGCAGAACATCACCAAATGTTGCTTCGGGCAACTATCTCCTGTGTACTTTTCAAATTTCGGCACTTTGAACTTGGGAGGTAACATTAGGCCAGGAACCAGACACATATCTGCAGCACTAGGAGTAACAACGTCTTTACCTTTCAAGGCTTTGAATCTCTCTTCTAATGCACGAAACCTTTCAGCATACACGGGAGCTAATGGGTCTTCATTCTTGGCTGTCGGGACCTCTCTTTGGGGCTTTGGCACAGGGAAGGCAAAACCCTGGTAGTCTGAGACATCAACAGAAGGAGAACGTCCGCCTCGGGCAACAAACTGCTCACGCAGACCTTGGTCTTCAACAGATGGCTGCTCAAGCTGAGCTGCAGTAAGGTTGTTCACTTGCGGAAAGTCTTCGTCGTGCGGAGATCCATACAGAGGATTGGACGTCACGGTGAAACCTGACAAGGTATCAACAAACTGGAAGCCGCTCTCTGACATAGCTACCAACAACGGTCAGCTGACTCCACTGCTTGACTCTGATCAAATCTGCTTCAGATCTGCTTCAACCCCTTGGTCGTCTTCAATATTCACCTTCAGAATCAAAGTAACGGCTGGATAAGAGCTCTGACTAGCTGGCGAATGGTATGCAATATGATGCGGAGATGCCTATGCAAATGCAATGCAATGCAATAAATACGGGATCACAGCCCCCACACAATCTAAATACTGCAATGCTGACGGAGTACAGTTGCTCTGAAGAGAAGACCAGAATAACGGGTAGGTTGGAAGTCAAGTTTCCTGCACAAAAAAAACCCCCCACTCACAGGTGTGGACCTATATCTGACAAGGTACGGCATCCTATGCGGTCGTCAGCGTCACAGACTTTCATGAGGAATGATACGATTCCCAGAAGGAGTGGCATCGTCATCTCATGAAGAGGCCTCACTTAGCTAACTTCCAAATGATCGGTTCCCAGAGTCGACAATCCTCACGTCTGGACTCCCCTCAGATCCTCAGGACCGGAAAGGAGCACCTCTGCGAGAACCTCATCTGAGCGCAGATTTTCGTAAGGAACTGTGCCTGCTCAGCGAACAGGTTCGTCTACTACTTCTCTGCAACTATATCTAGGTGCATACTCATACTCAAGCCCAGGTCCGGCTTATCTCAATCATAGAACACCCGTAACACCCCAACAGCAACAGATAATATCGATAAATAAGCCCCAAATAGACAAGCAAACGAGCGCTAGGATTGACTCTCTCAAGGGACGTTGGATCCCAAAATTGACTCGCTTTCGGGACGTTGGATCCCTAGGAAACTATGAAGTCCCCAGCAGAGTCGCCAGCTGTCGCTACTGCGAAAATCGGCGCCGGCTGACAGAAGAGTCGCCACCGTGCGTTATTTATCCCTCAGAGCGGGAAAGGAAACGCTCGAAGTAAACCTCGCAAAAAACGGGGAAAAGGTATGGTCATCGCAACCAAAACCTGGGTTCGGGAGTCGGTTACGCAAGGGGAAGGTATTAGCACCCCTCACGTCCGTCGTACTCGACGGATCCACGCTTGCTTGGGTTGTCTAAAGGATGCAAAACAATCTATCTACGGCTGCTAAATCTAAACGGAAGGGGAATTGACTCGATAGAGCGTCGCACTCTATGCCTACGTATTCTCAAGAGAGAAAGTCAGAGTCAACGTAGTTCGGGACTACAGGGAAAAATTGGCTCGCCAAGACCTCGCGTCTTGTGCCTACGTACTTCCACTGCATGGAAGATTAGAGCTTTACGTAGTTCAGACTAACTACGGCTAAACAAACATTCTCACACAGCAATGAGAAAAACAACTGGTTTCACAGGGTCGGGAACCTATGGGCAAAACTATGGCTTGGTCTCAAATGCCCTCGGGCAAAAGAAAAAAAAGGGTAACAATTAGTCTTCAGCGGGAAAGTCTCGATCGCACAGCCGCGAGAGAACAAAAAGTCAGTTGTTAGTGTGCTCGCTAGGATATCGCATCCTATGCCTACATATTCTCGTCTGGTACGAGAAATCAGAGCAGCTGTAGTTCGGCTACTTCGGGACCACAGCTCAAATCTCGTTTTATTAATCTCTGAAAAATGATTACAATGAGTGGATACTGAAAATAAAGCTCCTAGGAAATGCTATCCTATCCTATCCTGAAAAATTGAATGGAACATAGCCCCCTAACAAATGAGCTTCTAAACTATCCTAAAAATCGTAAAATAATCTCTATGAAAATATATCCTAAAAGAAAATGCTTAAAAAATATTAAACCTACTTTAATATTTTTTCTCTTTTTTCTTCTTTTCTTTTCAACTATTTTCTCCTCTTTTCTTTCAACATATTTTTCCATATTTCTTTTCATCTCTTTTTCAATATAATTTTCTATTTTTTCTCACATATTTTTCTCTTAATTTTTCTTTATTTTCTATGTATTTTCTTCTTCTTTTTCTCACTATTCCCCTTTTTTAATATTCTCTTTCTCTATTATTTTTTCATATTCTTCTTTCTTTTCTTTTTTCTATTTTTCAAATATATTTCTTTTCATATTACATTTTTTATACTAACAACAAACATAAAAAAAATAGAAAAGAAATAAAATGGAGGGAGGGGGTGTAACTGGTACAAGGGGGATTAAACAGGAAAATAAAAAGATATGAACAAACTGGGCCCAGCCCAATAACTGGCTTCAGCCAGAAAAAAACGTGGGAGGGGGGTATGCTACTGAAGCTGGGAGTGTTGGCCAGCAACGTGCATTGGGCCCAGCCCATTCATCAGAAAAAAACGTGTGGGGAGTGTTTGCCCAAAAAACTGATTGGGCCTGAGGCCCACGACCCAACCTTCTCCTCCCTCTCTTCACTCTCAGTTTCTGAAAACCCTAGACTTCTTCTCACTCTCCCTGTTCATGGCCGCCGCTGTAAACCCTCCGTCTGACTCCCTCATCTCTCAATCCTTCTCCTCCGTCCCCTCTGTTTCTTTCACCTTCTTGCTGAAATTCCTTCAACTCAGACATCCTTAGCAGAACGCAACACGACTCAAAGCAAATAACATCACAATGTTCTTGATGAATCTCACTGAAGGATCTTGAATGCTTTATGGACCGACGTTGAAGGCGAGTGCGATTTTCTGGATCTTGAAGCTGGAGAAAAGTGTTTGTGACTCTCTGAAGATTGATTGTGGATTGCATGTGGATCTGGAAGATGTGACGAGCAACGATGAGAACGTTGTTGATATTGTTGAAAATCCTTGAAGATTTAGTACGAAATCAAGAGGATGACGAAGTTCTTGTGAGGAAGTTTTCTAGATGTGAATGATAATCGGAGCACGAAGATGGATGATGGTCGTTGCGTTTCTGAAGAATGTGTTGAACATGGTTGAAATCTGGAAATGATGGAAGATTATCTGTTCTTGAAGTTTCTTCTGGAAAATGCGTGAAGGTGGATGATGAATATTCATCGTTCTGATGAATTTCTGGAAACGCTTCTTGAAGGTGTTCTTGATCTGATGGTTTTCTGGAATTAACTGATGATGGAAGATGAAGGTCGTTGCAGATTCTGGGTTGAGTGTTGATCGGAGATTGGAGGAGGATGATGAATGTTGGAGGTTGAATCTGGTAGTTTCTGGGATTTTGCATTTCCGGTGAAGGGTGCGGTGGAGGTATGAGAGGAGGAAGATGGAGACGATCAGAATGGGTTTGTTGGATTTTTCCGGTGAGGTGGACGGTGGTCGCCGGCCATGCATGCCGGCCGGTGACACTTTCAGGCGGGAGGCTATGGTGGAGACACGTGGGGGAAGTAGTGGGGTGAGTGAACGCATGTGGGTCGCGTGTCCCATGCGTGGCAGGTGGGAGAAAGCGCTGAGGTGAGGTGGCGTGGTGTGGGACCTGCAGCGTGGGGCCAGCCTCTGATTACCACGTGGCTTTTGATATTTATAAGACTGAGGAATTCTGGCACCTTCTAGAATATACTGGAAAGCGCTGGAAAATGTTGGATCATTCTGAACTTTTCTGAACAAAAAACTTGGACAATCTGGGCTGCGAACTGGGCCTGCGAACCTGGACAATAAGGCCCACTGAAAAACTGATGAAATCTCACAAAAAACTGCATATGAAGTGAAACAAAATTAAGAAAATGGATTAAAAACTAATGAAAATGATTACCACTAATTAATCCTAACTAAATCTCAATTAATCCTAATCTAATAATCCCACTAATTAATTCCTAATAAAACCTAGAAAATCTATTCATTTATTAAAAAAATGAAAAATCTATTCTATATCTAATATTCTAAAAAATGAATTAAAATTTAAAATCTATTTAAATTCTAAAAAATACTAATAATATCCTATATTATTCTAAAAATGAAAAAATGCTATTAAATCCTATTAAAAATTCTAAAAAACTATATTACTCTATATTATCTAAAAATGATTAAAATCTATTTAAAAAAGAATTAAAACTATTAAAAATATCTAAAATGATTAAAAATCTATTTAAAAAGAATTAAAACTATTAAAAAATTCTATTAAATCCTAAAAATGATTTAAAAGCTATTTAAAAAGAATTAAAACTATATAAAAAATCCTAAAAAATCCTAAAATGATTAATAAAGCCCAGAAAAAACACAACAATTCCCAGAAGAACAAAATAAGCACCGAACGACACATAACACCGCGAGAGCGCACAAAAATAGTCGGTAAAAATAAACGGGCACCGAAATATCCCAAAAATCGATTCTACCTATTTAAACTGATAAAAAACACCTGAAACACGAGACGGGAGCTGTGAACCCAATAAAATCAAAACCAATGCAAAATGCAATGTATGCAATATGCAGATGCGAATGCGGTTATGCGTCGAAACATCGAGCCAGATACGAGACCCGGTTGGTCAAATTTTGGGGTGCAACAGTACTGTTTAGAGTGTTGGACCCAAGCTGGGGGGTGTGCTGATTTAAAGAAGGGGATTCATGCTTTAATAGATGGAGGCACATTGCAATTCGACAGAACGGCAGTTGAAGAACCTGCAGAGGTATTAGTGAACAAACAAAGTGATGTAGCTACTGTGACGATTCCCCGAAAAACGATAACTATAACGGCGCCGGCCAAGCGACCGCCGATCACGATCACCAAGGCAGGACCAATCCGTTATGAGAGCACTAAGGCAGTCCCCTGGACTTATGGGTTGGAAGTATACTGTGATGGGGTGAAAATTGATGTTAATAAGCAACCAGTTGAGGCTGTAGACAACGTCGTCGGTACCGGAGGTATGACGAGAAGTGGGAGAATATTCATATCGCCTGAGGTAGAGGCTGAACGACTGGCGAAGGGAAAAGGAAAGATGAATGAGAATGTCCCGGTGCAGGGGAACGAAAAAGAAACGACATCGAAAGATGTGGAAGAGTTCATGCGCATTATTCGCAAGAGTGATTATAAGATTGTTGAGCACCTTCAACAGACGCCGTCAAAGATATCTATACTGTCGTTGCTATTATGTTCTGAAGCTCACAGAAATGCATTGTTGAAAGTTCTGGATACTTCCTTCGTACCCCAAGATGTTTCCGTGAATCAGCTGGAGGGGGTGTTGGCGCATGTGAACGCAGGCCATAGCCTGGGATTTACAGACTTTGATTTGACCCCGAAGGGGAGAGAGCATAATATGGCGTTGCATGTCTCTGTTGAGTGTAGAGGATCAGTCATGTCTCACGTGCTGGTCGATACCGGCTCTTCCTTGAACGTGCTGCCCAAGAAAGTGATGATGAAACTAGATGTCAGAGGAATCCTGTGTACGCCCAGTGACTTGGTGGTCAGGGCATTCGATGGTACGCGAAGAACAGTCTTTGGATCTATAACATTACCTCTATAGGTGGGGCCGGAGGTTTTCGCAACTGAATTTTATATCATGGACATCCAGCCAGCATACAGCTGCCTTCTCGGACGACCCTGGATCCATGGTGCTGGGGCGGTCACGTCTACCTTGCATCAAAAGCTGAAATACATGGTAGGGGACAGTGTGGTCACGGTTTGTGGAGAAGAATATATATTGGTCAGCCATCTGTCATCATTCAAATATGTAGAAGTCGACGGAGAGATTCATGAAACACCCTGTCAAGCATTTGAAGGGTTGCGCGTCAAAGACAAAAGTCCCGGGCCGAGTAAAGCGTCAGAGGTAGCTGTCTCGTCATATAAGGAAGCTCAAGCTCTAGTGGAGACAGGTGAGACAAAAGGCTGGGGCAAGGTGCTGGATATTCCCGTGAAGATGGACCGATTTAGGCTGGGATATCAACCGTCGTCATCAACGCCTGCTGCTGGGGCACCCCGTTTCAGAGGACCGATAACCATCACTGCTAGTGGAGTGTGTCACGAGGCCATCAGCGCCGTTTCAGATTCCGAAGGAGACAGTGATTGCGACATGGACGCCTGGATTCAGCCGAGCGTGCCAGGACAAGGATTATGCAATTGGTCTATTCAGGAGATTGTTCCTGTGAATCTCAAACAGTAATACTTTGTTTTCTTAATTGTTGAACAATCCGGTGCCTTACCCGAGGCATCATGATTTTGCTTAGGGTCGTGCTGTTATGAACATTGCGTTGTTTTAACATTAAATAAAAGGCGTTTTTTCATGTACAAATATTGCGATCTCTGTTTTTCTTGTTTTGTGTTTTACAATAAAATGGCAACGTGGTTATTCGCTTTATACGCATTTTGAAGCATTTAACCATTCCTTTTGCAGGATAACATTTTCAGATGACATCATTGAACCGCCTATGACTCGTCTCGACTTTGAGCACCCGGTATTTCAGGCCGAAGAAGAGAATGTGGAAGATGGTGATGTTCCCGAAGAATTGTCTTGGTTGGTGAAGCGAGAAGAACGAGTCATTCTGCCTCACAAGGAGGTCATCGAAATTATTAACCTGGGGTCGGAAGGGGTTGAAAAGAACATCCGTATAGGGGCCACGCTGCAGAGCGACGTCAAGCGAAGACTAGTTGAAATGCTCAAAGAGTATAGTGATGTGTTCGCTTGGTCGTATGAAGACATGTCGGGGCTTGATACAGATATGGTTGTGCACCGCCTGCCGTTAAAAGAAGAATGCCCGCCGGTCAAGCAGAAGCTTCGCAGAACTAGACCTGATATGGCCGTGAAAATTAAGGAGGAGGTTCAAAAACAGTGGGATGCTGGTTTCCTAGCTGTGACAAAATATCCCTCATGGGTCGCTAACATTGTACCAGTGCCAAAGAAAGACGGTAAAGTGAGAATGTGCGTAGATTACCGTGATTTGAACAAAGCGAGCCCGAAAGATGATTTTCCGCTTCCTCACATCGATGTGCTGGTTGACAACACTGCTCAATTCTCCGTATTCTCCTTCATGGATGGCTTCTCGGGCTATAATCAGATTAAGATGGCGCCAGAAGACATGGAGAAGACTACTTTCATAACACCTTGGGGAACATTTTGTTACAAAGTGATGCCCTTCGGATTGAAGAATGCTGGGGCAACGTATCAGCGGGCAATGACGACTCTTTTCCATGATATGATGCATAAGGAGATCGAAGTTTATGTCGATGATATGATTGCCAAATCCCAGACGGAGGAAGAGCATTTGGGGAATCTGCTGAAGTTATTCAAAAGGCTTAGGAAGTTTAGGCTGAGACTGAACCCTAACAAGTGCACCTTCAGGGTGAGATCGGGTAAACTGCTGGGGTTTATCATAAGCGAAAAAGGAATAGAGGTTGATCCTGCGAAAATAAAAGCAATACAGGAAATGCC
This sequence comes from Lathyrus sativus, assembly GCA_963859935.3. Classification (NCBI taxonomy): domain Eukaryota; kingdom Viridiplantae; phylum Streptophyta; class Magnoliopsida; order Fabales; family Fabaceae; genus Lathyrus; species Lathyrus sativus. The sequence continues at coordinate 25,520,691 of OZ012736.1, forward strand.
GACGCCTAGAACAGAAAAAGAAGTGCGCGGGTTTTTAGGGAGGTTGAACTACATCACTCGGTTCATATCTCACCTAACAGCTACGTGTGAGCCGTTATTCAAGCTATTGAAAAAAGACCAGGCTGTAACGTGGAACGAAAATTGTCAAAAGGCGTTCGATAAAATAAAGCAATATTTGCAGGAGCCTCCTATTTTGATACCCCCAGTGGCAGGGAGACCCTTGATTATGTATTTGACAGTTCTTGAGGGAAATATGGGTTGTGTTCTCGGTCAACACGACGAGACAGGAAGAAAAGAGCATGCAATCTACTACTTGAGTAAGAAGTTTACTGAATGTGAATCTCGATATTCAATGCTTGAAAAAACTTGTTGCGCGCTAGCCTGGGCCGCAAAGCGTTTGAGGCAATACATGCTGAATCATACAACCATGCTCATCTCGAAGATGGATCCTATCAAATATGTATTCGAAAAGCAGGCATTATCGGGGAGAATTGCCCGCTGGCAGATGGTTTTGACCGAATACGACATCCAGTATGTCCCGCAGAAGGCTATAAAGGGGAGTGTACTATCTGAGTACTTGGCAGAGCAGCCTATTGAAGATTACCAATCGATGAGGTTTGATTTTCCTGACGAGGATATCATGTACCTAAAGATGAAAGATTGTGAAGAGCCGTTGCCAGACGAAGGACCAGAATTGGGTTCCAAATGGAAGTTGATCTTTGATGGAGCTGTAAACGCCTATGGTAGCGGAATAGGGGAAATCATCACTACTCCACTCGGGTCGCACATCCCGTTTACTGCTCGATTGACCTTTCTAGTTACCAATAATGAAGCCGAATATGAAGCTTGTATCATGGGGCTTGAAGAAGCCATTGATTTGCGAATCAAAAATCTAGATGTGTACGGAGACTCAGCTCTGGTGGTGAATCAAATAAAAGGGGAATGGGAGACACGCCAACCTAATTTGATACCATACATGAATTACGCGAGGAGATTGTTGCCTTTCTTTGACAAGGTTGAGTTGCATCATGTACCGCAAGCAGAGAATCAAATGGCTGACGCCCTGGCCACTTTGTCTTCCATGTACAAAGTCAACTTCTGGAATGAGGCTCCCAGAATTGTTATCTCTCGACTTGACAGACCTGCCTTCGTATTTGCCATTGACGAAGCATCCGATGATAAACCATGGTATTTTGATATCCTCAATTTCCTGAAGAACAAAGAGTATCCGGCTGGGGCATCCAGTCAAGATCAAAAGACTCTCAGGAGATTGGCGGGTAATTTCTATTTGAATCCGGATGGTGTCCTGTACAGACGAAATCACGACTTGGTGCTACTACGTTGTGTAGATGAGAAAGAGGCGAAGCTACTCATGGAGGAAATAAATGAGGGTACATTTGGTACGCATGCTGGTGGGCATGCTATGACGAGGAAGCTGCTGCGGGCAGGTTATTTTTGGCTAACTATGGAAACTGATTGTTTCAAGTTTGCGAGGAAGTGCCACAAGTGCCAAATCTATGCAGATAAGATCCATGTGCCTCCGAGTCCTATGAATGTGATGTCATCGCCATGGCCATTCTCGATGTGGGGAATCGATATGATTGGAAAGATCGAGCCGACGGCTTCTAATGGACACCGGTTCATTCTGGTAGCAATCGATTACTTCACCAAGTGGGTGGAAGCGGTGTCTTATGCAAATGTGACTAAGCAGGTGGTAGCCAAATTCATCAAGAGAGATATCATTTGCAGATATGGGATCCCCGAGTGGATAATCACCGACAACGGTTCAAACCTGAATAACAAAATGATGAAGGAGCTCTGTCAGAATTTCAAGATCGAGCATCACAACTCCTCCCCTTACCGACCCAAGATGAATGGCGCTGTTGAAGCGGCCAATAAGAATATAAAGAAGATTGTTCAGAAGATGGTCGTGACCTATAAGGATTGGCACGAGATGCTACCTTTTGCTTTGCACGGTTATCGTACGACGGTACGCACATCAACCGGGGCAACCCCGTTCTCGCTAGTATATGGAATGGAAGCAGTGTTACCACTGGAAGTTGAGATTCCTTCGTTGAGAGTATTACAAGATGTCCAGCTAGACGAGGCAGAATGGGTGAAAGACAGGTTGAATCAGCTGAGTTTAATGGATGAGAAGAGGCTAGCTTCTCTAGCATACGGTCGTTTGTACCAGAGCCGAATGAAGAAAGCATATGATAAGAAGATACACCCTCGGAGCTTTCAGACGGGCGACCTTGTGCTGAAAAGGATTCTCCCGCCGCAGGCAGATCACAGGGGCAAGTGGATCCCCAACTACGAAGGGCCATACGTTGTCAGAAAAGTCTTTTCAGGAGGGGCTTTATTGTTGTCCACCATGGACGGTGAAGACTTTACGTCGCCTGTGAATTCGGACGCAGTTAAAAAATACTTTGCTTGAAATTGACCCGCTGGACAGAAAAAAGAGAGTCCAGGCAAAAATGGGGCATCCTGGCGAACAAAAAACAGAATAAAAGGTTCGGGCAAAAGTTAGGGATAAAATGGAAAAAATGTACACCCACGAAGTTGAAAACCTACACTGGGCGGCTTCGGCAAAAAAGGGTATCCCGGTGAACTGAAAACCCGTAAAGGGCGGTTCACGCAAAAGTTAGGGATGTGAAAAGCAAATGACTGCGGTCCGAATTTGATACTGCATTGAGCATTGGTGCGGGAGAATATACCTGAGGGGTCGATTATCAGATACAATCTCTTCGGAAGTGTGAATGCCGGGAAAAGCATTGGAGTCGGGCGAGTCATAAGAGGATCAGCTCGTGGTGTTCGTCTGCATCCCGTTGCCGACATGTGTACAAATTTGATTTGTCATCATATTTATGCTTCTTGTGCATACTTGTATATTTGTTATGCGTAGCTTCCTCTTTTCAGGAGTTACATCCCGTGTACAAAACTCTGCCCATTTAGGGGCCTAATCAATAAAACATGTTATTCAGTATTTGATGCTGGTTCTTTACTGTTTTGTGCATGATAAACGCCTAGGTTTAATGAAACTAGCAAGTGTATAACGTCGCTGGCCTTTGCCAATAATTGCTAAAACTTTGAATTAACTGAAAATAATGCCACTAACGCTAACCTGAATAGATTTGGTTGCGTAGACTTGTCTTGTCTTGTTTGTGGTGTTGCAGGGTTCATAGCCGTATGAAGTGGACGATCAAAAGATTGCAGTATGGGCCAGAAGCTCGTAACGAAGGACTCGATCCCCACGCAGGTCACGCTTCCAAGATAACACTGTTCCTCCCTGAAGAAGGATCAAATTCCCCAGCTAGGCGTAGCTTATCCAAAGGATATTCTCCAGCAAAGTCGTTTATCCTCAGCAGAGTTTGGCGATTCCAAGGTTGTAGGCTGTATTCAGACAGCGTGGTGTCCCCCAGAAGGATTCCCCCATCTCAAGCAGAGTGGTTTAGCCTCAGAAGATTAATATTTCCAACTCGTGAGCTGTACTTAGACAGTTTACCCTTCCCAGTAGGGCCATTTACTCTCCCCCAGCGGAGTCAGTTGATTTTCCTCAAGAGAATCGTTCCATCCCCAGCGGAGTTCTCTTTCCAGCAAGTGTTTTCTTTCCTCCCAGTGGAACTCGAAGACTAAGACTCCCCCTGGCAGAGTTGGCTGTGTGTCCTGGCATTTATTTTGTCGGAATACCGTGTGATACCCGTTCACTCCCCAGCAGAAGTCCAATCAGGATTGGCGCATTCAATTATCCCCCAGCGGAGTTGGCGCTGTCTTCAGCATTTATTTTGCTGAAGCGGTTTCTGTATCCCAGCAGTTCGAGTCTGCATTTGCATCGGCATATAGTGTCATACTTGCATCCACCAAATAAAAACGCGTAGCATTTCCATGTCGAATGGAGCATTGCGTCATTGTCAAACATATGCATTTGAAATATAAACCAGGTTGGCTAACCGTTTGTTTCAAATATTGTTTCCCTTACAGGTGGAGGGAGCTCTTGCTCAAATGAATTACCAAACATTCGAGGTCTTGCCGTGAGACGTGTAATGATACGGTTCATCTTACTATTTTCCCCACATAGTTATTAGGTTAAGTTCTCTTTGGCCCCGAGCAGAGTTATTTGTGTAAATTTCTCTTGTTTTCCTCGCCAGAGTTACTTGGTGAAGTTTCTCTAGTCCGGCCAGCGGATCATTTTCTTCAAATTTGTTGTTACGTCAGCATCAAAGGGTTTTATGAATCAGAATTTCAGAGGCTGCCGCCGGTTATTAGAACAGGCGTCCGGTAGTTTGGTTTCCAAGTATCCCCAGTAGAGTCCGCCCCAAAGTCGCTGTCACGTCAGTGCTAAAAGGTTTGTGGGTTAGGGCCAATGGGGTTAGCTACTGTGGAGATAAGCAGAGAAACTGTATTCAGAGTATCTTCCCGTAAGAACAGACGAATGTATTTTCTTACTGGTTGACAGGAGTATTTCCCCAGAGTTGTCAAAATTTTATTGCCTATATTGATAGGAGTTCCTCACGTTGACGAAATATGAGTCCTGACATGGACAATTTATTCCTATATCGACGGGATTTCTTCGTGCTAGAGAAATGGGTGTCCTAACGTGGACAGATTTAATTCCCTGGGTTGATGAGATGTGCTAGTCCTAACGTGGACAGATTCGATTCCTCAGTATTGATGGAAGGTGAAGTCCTGATGTTGACAAAATTGATTACTCTTCGTGGACCATTTATCCCCAGCAGATATGTTCCTTCATATCGACAAGTTTATAGTTCTTCGTGTTGTCAAGATGCGCGAGTCCTGACGTGGACAATGTTATCTTTCTTCGCGTTGGCGAAGCGCGAGTCCTGACGTGGGCAAGTTTGACTTCCTCAGCGGGTCGAAGATGTGAGTCCTGACGTGGACAAATCAAGACGAGGTTTAGTCCTAACATGGACGATGGTATTCCTAACGTGGAAATGTTATTCCTAACGGGGACGATTTATTCCTAACGTGGAAAGTTTAGTCCTAACGTGGACGACGTTATTCCTAATGTGGAAAAGTTTATTCCTAACGTGGAGATGTTATTCCTAACGTGGAAATGTTATTCCTAACGTGGAAAGTTTATTCCTAACGTGGAAAGGTTATTCCTAACGTGGAAAAGTTTATTCCTAACATGGAAAGTTTATTCCTAACGTGGACGATTTATTCCTGACGTGGACAATTCATCCCTATGTTGATAGGATCCCCTCGTGCTGATGAAATGCAGACGAGTCATCCCCAGCGAAGTCGCCGAGATTTTTCCGTGTTGACGGCAGGTGGAGTCCTGACGTGGACAAGTTTTATTTGAGATTCCTTCGTGTTGACCAAACAGGCGTCCTGACGTGGACAAAGTTCTATTCCTGTGTTGTTGAGATGTGAGTCCTAACGTGGACAGATTTGTATATTCGTGGTTTGACGAAATGTGGGGCCAGATGCGGACAAGGGTACTCCTGTGACAACAGAATCTCTATTCGTGTTGACGAATTTGTCTCTCTTCTTGTGTTGATAAGGTTAGTCCAGTTGTGGACAGAGGTGTTTTGCGAAAAGTGTTCAGTACCTGTGGCGTTACATAGGTGGTTGAGGTTGAAATCAGAATTATCAGATGTCAGATAAGTCGTTGCCGTAACAACCAGATTCAGTTGGTGGATGTCGTTCCCCAAACAGTGGTGCAGTTTATTTCTGCGGTTGGCAAATTTCCGGGTTCTTAGTATTCAACCGTCTCGTACCTCGAATGGTTGAAGGCCGTTCGCTCTTCACCCAATCGGGTCCAAGTCGCTTGAATTGGGGCAGCTGTTGCACCCTAAAATTTGCTCAACCTACTTCACTTGGTTTATGTTTCAATTGCAGTAGCATTTGCATATAAAGTCATGTACATAGTCTAATCATTTGCATAGCATAGCATAACAAGTTATCCAACAAGGGACCAAGTACTATTCTCATCTCTATGAGTCTATCAAGAGATTATGGTTCAAATTCAGGCCTATCCAAGTCATCAGGAAGAAATTGAAACCCAGAGAAGTCATTGGATCAAGCAGTGGATCTATCTCCTATCTGAGGGTATTTGAAGACCATCAAAGAAGTTGTGAGCTGTGAATTGAGTATGGAGGGTATCTGGACATCATGGAGGACCTAGAGGGTCATTTTTAAAGAGAGACAAGTCATTGATGTGATCACAAGAGTTGCAGTTGAAGACAGTAAACTAGGGTTTCATCTGGGTCAACCCTAGGTCAAATGATTGATTGAAAGACATTAAGGTCTATTTGAGAGATGTGGGGTTCATCATTTGACATGTAGATATGGATGTGGTGTTGTGCCAAGGAGAAATCAAGAGAAATCAAGAAGAAGAGGAGTTTCTAAATTAGGGTTTCTGTGTAAAATCCCCTGATTTAGGTCAAACTTCCAAGCAAGATAATTCAAAATGCAAGCTTCAAATGGATCCTTGGCCAACATGAAACTTGTGTAGGATCTCAATACCTTTAATTTGAGTGGTGGAAGACATCAAGGAGATTTATAGAACTCAAGTTATGGTCCTTGCAAGTTACAGGTCATCTGGGGCCTCTGAAATTTTGTCTGTGAAAGTTACTTGCCTTACAAGCAACTTTTATCCCTCAAGGAGATTTCAAATGGATTTCTGGTCAACATGATAGTTGTTCCTCATTGTCTTAGATTTCTAGAAAGGTATGGTATGCCTTCATCGGATTTGTGAAACTCTACTTATGACCTTGGCAAGCAAAGGGTATTTTGGTCATTTGAGAATTACAGGTCATTTCAAGCCTATGCCCAAAACTCATACAAGGAAGCTTCAAATGAAAAACTTCACAACATCAAGCTTGCTCCAAATGACATTTTGAGTCTTGAAAAGTGATCATGAAAGTTTGGAAATGTTCATAGCTCAAGGTTCCAAATTTGGTCATTTAAAAGATGAATTTAATGAATAAAAGTGACCTAAAAATGAGATTTTTCATACCATGTCCAAATGGGATGAAATTATAGGTCATTTTGATTGGAAAGAATGTTTTGAGATGATTGGAAAAAGTAGATTTTTGAGTTTAGTTCAAAGTTTGGAAGTTATACTAGTTGGCTTACAAAAGAAGTAACACATGCCAAAATTCAAGGGATCTATGCACAAGAGGTTTCTAGCAAGTTCTAGATGTTTCCATAGGCATCTATATAAACCCTAGAGCTGATCCATGAAGGGGTTGCACTTCATTTTGATCAAAAACACCAAGTTTCACTCCATTCTTCAATCTTGCAAATTCATTCCAAACTCTATCAAATCTTCATCATTTTCCAAAATTCTTGATCCTATCATCATCTATATTCATCATAGAGCAAGTTTCCATTAAGATCTGTTTGAATTGAAGTGGAATTCGTGCTATCCAAGTGTATCATCCAAATTGCAAAAGGAAGTGGTTACAAGAATCCAAGGGGTTTGAGCAAGAACTACTGCATACAGAATCAAGATCTTGGTCTATTGATTGCCATTGGAGCATTGCTGAGCTTGAAGTGGTGATTTCATCCCTCTGTTTTCAACTTTAAATCAGGTTAGTATTTCCATCGAATTGGCCAGAAATAGTTAGCATGTTGTAGAATCTTTAGGTTAGAATTGTTAGGAATAGGTAGATGATTGATTCTGATGAATTTGAGGGCATTTCATGGAGTTCACCATTGGAGCACCAAAACTGTTGAGCCTTAGAACACTTAGGTTAGGGCATGTTAATCTTAGCTAGATAGATTAGATTGATCAGCATAGCATGTAGAACGCATTAGTGTAAGAGTTAGCAAGAATCAGCAGGGTTGATCTCAGTGTAAAATGGTGGGACCAAGGTCTTCTACCTATCGGGTTTGGCTCTAGATGGAGTTTTGGAGAAAACTGAGTCCATGGTTGTGTAGAGGAGAAGAAGTAGAGCAATTTTGCTTTTTACGGGTATGAGTTTCATGGAGAATTGAGGTTGTATGAGGATGTTGAAAACTAGTTCGTGCGAGCTTGCTCAGGTCTCATTAATGGTGGAAACCCTAGCTCTTTGGAGAAGAAGCATGAGGATCGTTGGATCCTTCATAAGACTTTGACTGAGTAACTGATCTAACGGCCACGATTTAAAACTGAAACGCGAGGGAATTCTGAATACCAAAGCGCACCGTTTCATTTAAAACACTCTGCTGGGCTTAGTGCACTCATGCTATTCGCACCCCTAAGCGCCAAGGCCCAAACCAATTGAACTAATTCATTTGCTATTCACACCGTTTTCTTTTTTATTTTTCTTTTTATGTTTTCTGATCAGTTGGGCCCAGACGCGCCTTGCTATGCGCACCCCCAGTCTGCGCCCATTGTCCATTTTTCAATGCTTTTAATTGCTGACTGCACCCTTAACCATTTAATTCATTTTAATTTCATTCAATTTTTTTTATTTCTTTGAAAAATCATAACAAATTGGAAATTTCATATTTTTAAATGGTTGTTTTTGCATCTTTTTCATATTTCTGTTAAGAAAATTGTCATGTAATAAAATTAGCCTTTTATTTTATTTTTGCATTTTTAGTATATTTTTCTTTTTAATAGGTTTAAATGATGTTTAGTTTAACACTTGATATTGTTGATTTTAGTTTAGCTAGACCCTTGTATATTTTGGACCCATTCTTTTTAGAGTACTTCATTTAGGACTTTAATTTTCATATGAGATTTAATTCTGGATTTTAGGATTTAATTTTAGATGGTTTGATTAGGTGTGATTAGGAGAATCAAAACTAGGGTTTAGATATAACATAAGTGTAATAAATCATTTCTTTTAGGAGTTGTAGTTTGAATTTTGGGGTATGGGACTATAGGGGTATTATAGGTAACTAATAGATCGCTTAGAAAATATTAGGCTTCCCCTATTCTACTATTACTATTAGTGTATTGCTTGTATTTGATTGACTGTGTGGTGTGCCCTCTCTAGGGTTATTATTTGACTGTGTGGGGTATTGGGCCTGCTTGGGGTTAGGGTTTGAGCTAAAGACTGTGCTGATGAAGCCCATTGAAGACAAAAGAGAATGAAGACCAATTTCCAGAGTTGATGAGGAGTATCTCTTGCTGACAGCTGTTGAAGGTCATAGTATCTAGGAGTTAGGCAGAGCTCTAGAATAGCAATTTGATTCACAAACATGGAAGGTCTTGTTTGCCTCCATCCCTCTCTATGATGCAGAGTCTCTCTAGGACACTCACCCCCTTCCTTTGGAAGGCTTGGTGATAGTGTCTAAGAGATAGAACTCTTGAGAGAAACATTCTATGTGTTGTTAGCAGTCTGTTTGCCACCTTTGGTGGTCAACTAACTACTTAACACCCAGTTCATCCTCTGGATTGGTTCCTCATCTTGGAGATTGAGACTTGAAGAAAAGCCCTGAAAGACTGATGATAGAGATCTTGCTTGAAGGCTTGAAGATGAATACTGATGCTAGTTTGAAGCTTGCAGATGGTTGAAGATGACTTGAAGACAGATGTTGGTGCAGAGTTGCTGTTGGCTGTTTATTTTTGTTGTTTATAATTTTTGATGTATTGTTTGAATTTCCCTGACTGTATTGTTTGCCATTGACCTGTTAGGTTGAAAGCGAATTTTGTTCGCTTTTGCCTGTTGTTTTCTAGGTTCGAGGTTGAGTGGGACTCCCTTGCCTCGCTTGTATTGCCGCATCCATGCATTTTACTGCTTTATTGTATATATGCTATTGTTTTTGTTTCCGTCTATTCCCTTAGGATCTCTGTTTCTCTCTGTGCAAGAGAGGAGCATGATAGACATTAGGTCTTAACCCATGCATGATAACGTTAGGTTAGTTTGATTCCCTTGTCAACTATAGGTTAGAGTTCTGTCTCTTCTTTCTCAAAACAAACAGAAAAACACAATAAATCTTCCAAACACAATAAAAGACACTTCTTCCGTCAAAAGAATGTGAACTCATCAAAACGTCAATTTTTGTCCGCTTGGAGTGTTAATCAGAAAAACCCTTTTTCAGAAGGAATAAAAACAATCAAAACAGACTCGTGTCGTACGTGGCCCGAACTACGTTTTCTTTGATCTTTCATGCTGTATGAAAGTACGTAGGTATATGATGCGATATCCTAGCGAGCAACCTTCCCCTCCTTTCCCGTAGGTAGGCGAACTACGTTGACTCTGATTTCTCGTTCCAGACGGGAATACGTAGGCATAAAGTGCGATACTTTGCCGAGTCATTTTCTTTTCTTTTAACCCTTAACTTTTAGTTTAGATAGAATAACAATCCATACCCGAAAACAAGCGTGGATCCCGTCGAGTACGACAGACGTGAGGGGTGCTAATACCTTCCCCTTGCGTAACCGACTCCCGAACCCAGGTTTTGGTTGCGACGACCATACCTTTCCCCGTTTTGCAGTAGGTTTACCTCGAGCGTTTCCTTTCCCTCCGTTGGGATAAATAACGCACGGTGGCGACTCTTCTGTTCAGCCGGCGCCGATTTTCGCAGTAGCGACACATATGATGTACAATGATATGAAGATGCAAGACACAAGGGGGTCTGTGGAGCAATAGCGCCACAGAGGGGAGACCGAACACAACACACGGGAAGAACAGGCTCAACAAAGCGAGACTCTACGGGGAAAGATTGATAGTTGATAATCACAAGGTATCTATGAACATGTCATGGAAAATTTGGTGAGAAAACCACTTGAAGAACCTACTGCACAGGTCAAATGTAGTTGATTCGAGAGATCAGTCGTAGAAGTCTACTGTCAAGACTCGTAAATTTAATTGAGAATACTTTTGCCAAAGTATCTACTGTTAGAATTTATAGGGAATCTACTGCCGAGATTCTGTGTTGAAGTCTGTTGGAGAAATACTTTTGACGAAGTCCTTTGGAAATCTACTGCCGAGATTAGCCAGGAAATAAAATTGAAATACCTACTGCCGAGGTCTACTGGTAATCTACTGCCGAGATTAGCCAGGAAAAGAGATATCTTTGAATAACTGTTCAAAAGGGTGATAAACCTCCCCGAGCGTCATGGTGTGTTTGCCATGAGCTGGTCTCAGTTTCTTGAAATAACTTCCCCACGCCTCATGGTGCGTTTGCCATGAACGGGTCTCAGTTTCTTGTTTGAACTTGAAAAGAGTTGAAATAAACCTCCCCGAGCGTCATGGCCTGGGTGCCATGAGCTGGTCTCAATCTCTTGATGTAGAACCTCCCCGAGTGTCATGGCCTGGGAACCATGAGCTGGTCTCAGTTTCTGCCCGAAATGACGAAAACTCGTGCGAATTTTTCACAGGGGATAAGAATATCATTGTAGTTTGTAGAATCATTATAGATTGTAGATGTTGTTGTAGAACTTTTAGCGGTAATCCATAATATACTGGAGATTGTAAAATTTCACCAAGGATCTTCGAAAGAGATGTAAGCCGGTTGATTTGTGAAATATGTCTTCTCAAATAAAGAGAGATGTCTTGTAGTGTCTTAGGCAAACTTCTTTGATGGATTTACGGAGAGATGCCATTTGATGGGTTGATAATTTTGATAAAATCACTGGGGATGGACAAATTGTCTTGAGGAGACTGCCATTTGTCATCTTGATAGAAAACCTGATTGAAATGAGTTGCTCAAATAAAGAGCTGCTTGCAATTCAGATGTAAATTATCGAGGAAATATGATAATATTGTTGGAGAAATATCCATCTTTAATAGTTATCTTCATAAGACTCTTCTTGGGGAGCCAAGTGCAAAATAAATGCATACTTAATCCATATTCAAAAGTTGGAGATGTCCACAATGTGATTGTCAGGGACCGAAATTCAATTTAGGAAATAACTGAAGAGAAACTGTCAGGCAAGACTCGACTATTGAGATATGAACTCGAATGGGAATGTACTGAAACAACCGTCTTCCACGAGGATCGAACTCTGTGGGGAAATAGAAATATGATGCTTTTTCTGCCTAGGGCTGACGACTCTAATTGGAAGGAGAAGACGCGCCCAACCGCTTGGGGATAACCACGATCAAAGTGACAGACAAACAAGCAAAAAGATGCAAAATGCATATGCCATGCTACCTATCTATATGCTATGCGTATGTTAATGCTGACAAAACAAACAGAAAGAGGCAAACGGAGATGAAATAAACATCTCGAAGCAAACATCTGGCCAATCTTCAAAGATAGAAACACCACTGGGGATAAGTGGAGAACTAGATGGGATCACACTCCTGCTTCAGGGTCTTAAAACCTCATTTAGGGAATAGAGAACATTCCACTTGGGATATAACGTCTTGATAAATCTTGATTATCCTGTTGAAGATGAGAATAAAGATCTACAAGCGGTGGATCAAACTCATAACCGGAGAAACTTCACGGAATAAATATCCATTTCGATAAGGAATCCTAGATCATCATAGTCGTTGAAAATGTTATAGCCGGACTCAAAGGGGATGAAATAAACATCTGCTTCGCTGGGGGGAACCGACGTTGTAAAAGATCCACTAGGGAGTGAAATATGTCCACTTCATTAGGAAGGTGAAGTTGGAGAAGATCCACTGAGGATTAAAATAGTATCCACTTCATTGGGGAAGTGAAGTGTGAGTAAATCAATGGGTCTGCATCGAAAAGCTTCGTCGGAGAAATGTCATGACCAATGGGAATAAAATTACCGGGGATTTGTATTGAAGACTGCGTGGTAGTTGCCATTTTGAAAAATAGTTTGTTGTGAGCGGATAACATGATCTTCGCTTCTCAGATGCCCCAAGTCAAATGGTTATGAGAATAATTCGTCCTAAGAGTATTTTACAGAAAACATGGCGTCCCACTGCCCCACTGTTTTCAAACTCTCAGAGAGATTCGCCGAATCTTGACGTAACTGGCTCTGATTGACGGTATTATGAATGAGTCTCCAAAAAAATAGCCCTTAGGAAGTCAAACTTGTACAGAACAAACCATTTGGAAATAACTTGCCCCAGGTCAGCAGAGTCTTCAAATTTCATCATCAATGTCCACTAAGATATCAAGCGAATTTAGCAAGTCAGAAATGCTAATTTCGAAACTATTAATGCAACACGCGTTTGTCTTGAAGTTTTTGAAAAGAGATATCCCAATAACTGGTGACCAAGATCTCTAGTTAGGATATAAATTAACTTTATAAGGCCAACGAAAATTTGAGCATAGCTCACAGGAGTCGGGAAACGTTATCTCACTGAGTATGCTTTCGAAGTAACCTTACTTCAATTAGGACTTTGAAAGGTTGTATCGATTTAGTTTAAGATTTGTAAAACAAAGGAATAAGGGTCAAAGCTTACTTGTACCTGCCCCTTTTTGAAAGATGTTCACTATCCTTTGAAATTTTAGGTGTTCAATTAAGCTGATTGAAAATTATCCCAGGTTAAAAAATGAGGTTGAAAAATGGTTAAAGAGGAATTAACCGCTTTATGTCTAGTGTTTAGGAGGTTTGAAACAATTCCTTACATCATCAATAGGTTTTATTCAAAAGCATACATCAAGAGACTTGCGTTTTACTTCGTCATCCTCCTTCCAATTCTTCACCAAAGTGAGAAAAATTGGGTAAAGTTGGCATTATAAATTATGAAAAACATTTTACGAGTGAAACAAATGGATTTCTTCAAGACAAACACTTATTGCACTACTTATTCAAAATAACATGTTCTTAAATGCCAATTATGCTTTTAATCAAAGAAATGAAAAGGTAAACATAAGCAAACACAATCAACAGGTGATCAGTGTAACGGTGTTCCATTCACGATTGGTCTTCCTCCTTTGAAGGTTAGCACTTCGTCATCTATCATATCTTGAACTTTCTCTTGAAAAACTTTGCACTCTTCAATCAAATGCCCCCAACACTCCATCATGAAACTCACAGCTAGCGTTTGAGTCGAACCACGGTGGACGAGACTTCATGATTCTAGTCCTTCTGGGAGTCATCACTGAGTTTCTGGAAAAATAAGACCACAACTAACTATAAGTCATTGGGATAAGATCAAACCAGCGAGTTTCTTCTTTTGGAGTACTCAGAGGTATCTTCTGATTCTGAAACCGTCTCCGAACCTGTCGATTCTGATGCTGATCTGGAGATATTATCCTTCGCTTATAAGGTAATCGTTGTTTGCATTGAGCAGGCGCAACACACTGATGTTGAGGGTAAAGTACTGGAACTGGATCTGGCAGGATTGCATTAACACCAACATTTCCTTCCTCTAGGGAATCATCAACTGAAATTTCTTCATTAGCTTGGTTACTCAAGTCATCTTGAATTCTTCCACTTTTGAGCGTATTCTCGATGTTTACCCCGACTTCCACAATCTTGGAGAAATCTAATGGCACAACGCCTACCATCCTATCATAATAGGAGTCTGGTAGCGTTCTTAGGAACATCTTGCTTAAATCTTTCTCTGGAAGGGGAGGATGAACTTGGGCTGCCAACTCTTTCCATCGTTGCGCGTATTCCCTGAAAGATTCATCGTCTTTCTTACTCATACACATAAATTGATCACTGTCTGGAGCCACATCCAAATTATAATTGTATTGTTTTACAAAAGCATCAGCTAAATCTCTCCACGATCGAATTCGATTCCTTTGTAGCTTCATATACCATATCAAGGATACCCCAGATAAGCTTTCTTGAAAGCAGTGAATCATCAATTCGTCATCGCCAACATAAGCAGCCATCTTTCGACAAAACATCTTCAAATGGTATCTTGGTCAACTAACACCCTTGTAAACTTCAAAGATAGGCATCTTGAAATTTGGAGGAATAATTACGCTTGGAACTAAACATAAGTCATGAGCATCAAGATCAGATGCATCATCTCCTTTCATCAACTTCAACTTTTCTTTGAGATCACGAAATCCTTTCTCCATTGCTATAAATCTAGGATCATCCATCTTCATCTTAGCATGAACATTCTGAGCATTAGGCACGTACTGGGAAATTCTTTGAACACACAGGTTGTCTTGCACAGGCAGAGGCTGCGTAGGAACATCCACTTGTTGAACAATGTCGTCGGAGGGAAGATCAAATAACGGATTGGTCACAATTCTGAAGCTAGTCATAGAATCCATATCTTGGTTCTCTTTACTATCCTTCAATAATACTTTGAGCTTGGTCAGACGGTCGAGACGTCAGCTGATAGACAAAGACAGAAGACCGGATGAGGATACAGAAGAGGAAAGACACATGCATATGCAAAATGCCAAATGCAGAATGCGGAATGAAAAGTTTCATGGAACTCAAGTTTTTATAAACGTCACAGAGTACCAAAGAAAAATCATTTATTATATATATATATATATATATATATATATATATATATATATATATATATATATATATATATATATATATATATATATATATATATATATATATATATATATATATATATATATATATATATATATATATATATATATATATATATATATATATATATATATATATATATATATATATATATATATATATATATATATATATATGTATGTATATGTATATGTATATATATAATGGATTACAAGGAAACATTCTTATAAGAGTCTTGACATAATAGCTAAATAAAAGCTAATAAAGCCCTAAGGAAGTCCTTCATTGTGCTTGTTGATTTGTTGTTCTGCTTGGATCTTCTTGAATATAAGTTGTCCATGATCAACGTCTAAAGATTAGTTTGATAGAGGAAAATAAATCCTCCATTCCTTCTTTCGTTCTTGTTGGAAAGTGAGAAATGAATCCCTTGTTTATTTGGACCTTCAATGTTGATGAAAGTCTTTTGAACTTCTATTGATCCTCCATGATAAAGGGAAGCCTCTTGTATTTGTCTTTTGAGTTTTCTTGAATCTGAGCCCCTACTTCCTTAAGTCATCCAAGTTAGGACTCTTAAAAGGATATTTCAAAATATTTTCTTTTGTAATCCCTATTGGTTCTGTAATGTTTATAAATAATCTAGGAGTTCTATGAAACCAATGCAGTATGATGCTATATGAATGCAGCAAACACAAGTAAGCACATAGAGACACAAAGGTAAACAAACAAAGGGGGACCCTAGGTTTGCAACGAGCATGGAGCAAAGGTATACCCATTCCCAAAGGTTGTGGACTAAAGGTGGATTGTACCTGCAGAACAAGGTTCTAAAATGGTTCCCAAAGTCATTAGTCCATCTTTCAGATATTATCAATTTCCCAACTAACTCGGGGATTAATAATATTCTCAAGAGAACTTCTTTTGAGTGTAGAATCGCGTAGCACTATTTCAGGAGTACTCCCTCATAGTCCCGCACTACGTCCTAATAAAGGCTAAAGTGGGGTTAAAGGTAACTACGGTCCTCAATATCATAGACTCCAATCGACTATAGTAAAAGTTTTCACGATTACTCGTTCAACCGAACCATTTTCGAAAGGGTCTCAACTGAGCGGGATTCTCGATTCAACTTAGTCGGGACTCAACTCCCTATAAGCCTCGTCGAATATATCACCATCCTATCTTAAGTTCACTCAAGTCCGGGTGTAGGACTTTGTCTCGCCACTCAAGGATAACAATCCAAAAGCAATAGATAAACAATTATACAAATAAACAGATAAGCAAATATATAACAAGTAAATAAAACAAGATAGGGGAACCCACAAAGGTATCCCCAGTGAAGTCGCCATTTCTGTCGCCGTGAAATTTGGATACCAAACTATTGATTAGATTGAATCTTATTCATTTGCAATCGGACTTTGATTTGTCCAAAGGAAGGGATAAAGATCGAAATTCCCACAATGCAATGCACATGCAAACTAGAGAGTTTAGGTTCGAAGTTGGTTAAACTTAGGGAAGGTGTTGGCATCCTAAGTTTCTGTAGTACCCTACAAGAACCTCTTGTTTTAGGTTTGTTTATTTGCTAAGGTTTATCTGCTTAAGAATAAAAGACCTAGGGGTTTATATCTAAGTATACTCGATAAGATATCGCATCTTATGCCTACATATCCTTACGGGAGCGGAATCAGAGCATCTGTAGTTCCCCTAAAGGGTTTGGGGAGTTCTTTGACTGTGGTCAAAGTTCCTACGGGTTTAGGGTAGCTGATTGATTGATTTTAGGAGAAAAGATGAGTTGTCATCTTAAGGGAGATTTCTTGATTTAAACCACCACAACGTTGTAGGAAAATAGTCTTTGCATCGTCTTAAGAGAAGGGCTCAAGTACTCGGATTGTCAACAAGTACGCCTCTATCTCTCTTAAGGCAAAGTCCCTATGAATTGATTGATTGAATTGTTATGGGGTAAGAGTTTTATCCCGCTTAAGATGATTAACATCTTATTCTCTAATGTGTTTGAAAGAGTTTGAATTGAGTTAAATGTTTGCTTCTATGTTGTAAAAAGGTCCTTCCTATGGGGTAGGATCTGTCCTAAAAAATCGACTTGAATGGGATCAAGGATCATAGGGGAATATGATGCAAATGATGTGATACACACAAGTGTTAAGTTATGTGTAGGTTCTTCTATTGAACGGAACGCGATGCAAGAAAGATAAATACGATAATTGTAAATTGCGGAAAGAAATAAAAGCGGATAAAGTAAACATACGCATGAAAGCGCTAAGTGAGTGTGTGAATTGTGTATATGAATGTGCGGATACGGAAGCAAACGTGCACGATTAAGTTGACGGGAGATTAATTTTAGGCGAGATTTACTTGAGGAAATGGTTATCCATCTTAAGTGAGATTAATTTAAAAGAAATTATATTAAAGGGTGACTTAGTTTTTTATTAATTTAGTGAGGAGTTTAGATGACAAATTAATTTTAAGAAAAAAAGATTATTTGATTATTATAGAAAATTATATTATTAATTACACTAGGTGAATATTAGTTTTAGGAAAAAAGTTGAGTTTTTATGAATTAATTTTAAGAAAAAAAAGTTATATTAGTTTTTATGTAGATTTCTAATTAAGATAATGATTTATTAAATAAGGAGAATTTTGAGAAAAAAAGTTTTTTAGTTATTATTATAAAATAAAAAGTTCATTAAATTTGAAAATATGCTTTTAATTCTATTCTATTATTTAGAAAATGAATAAATTATATCTAATAAAATAATTACTAAATTGTTGGAATAAAAAGAGTAGTGAGGTGGATAAAATCAAATTATTAAATGATAGATTAATGGAATAGGTTAATTAAATAAAAGGGAAGTTGATTAAAATTGACTATTAATTACTTAATTTTAAAAAGCTGATGATTAATTACTAAATAAATATTAAGTAAAAAAAAGATTAGATTAAGTTAATTGGTTGAATTAATTAATGGCAGATTAAAAGCGTTAAGGTGGTTAATTAAAAGCATATTTAGGAATAAGGGTTTAATTAAAATGTTGATTAGTGATTAATTGGTTAATTATATGGATTAAAAACTGATTGAAGGTTAGGCGTGTGGTTGGGTGTGGTGAAGGCGTATGGGTTACGGTGGGTGAGCGGGTGTGAGGCGTATGATGTAGATCCGTTGGAGATCGTTTGAGGTGCATAGTATGTGTGTGTGTGCTCACTGGTATAGGATTACAACAAAAATAAAAATAAAAAATAAAAAGAACAAAACCCTAATTCCCCCAAATTGACCCCCAATGTGATCTTCTCCTCTCGATCGTCTTCTCTCTGCTTCTACAATTCTCTCTCGATCTTGCGTATCGCCCTTCACGCCGTCCTCCTTGTCTTCTTCTTCGGTCCTTCTCCTCTTCTTCCGTCTTGTTCTTCAAAGAAACCTAGCAAAACAAACCACACAAAAAGCAAACTTCAATCACGAAAATGAAAGAAAAATCCTTTGAGGAAAGTCGTTACCCAATATGACGATGACGATGGCTTCGTCGGTGATTTGAAATGGTTTCACGGTGAGCGGATGAGGTTTCCGGCAATGGGCTTGCGAAAGGGGCTCCCGGCGGTGGTACGAGGGTTTTGAAGATTCGGCGGCGACGATGGTGAAAGTGATCTCGCGTTGGGGAGAAAAGATAAGCTCTCTCACTCTTCTTATTTTCGAGTTTAAGGTTTGATTTGGTATTTTATGGAATTCTGTATTGTTGTGAATCTCTCCTTTTTCGATTCACTACACTAGGGTTTTTTTCTGTGAATTTTTCCCCTTCTTTTATAGGCTTTTGAGATCAAACTATGATATTGACAATGAATGAGCAGGATTTCGGTTTTGGAAACAAATTAAAATGCTTGATATGATTCCTTATTGGTTTTGGACAGTAAAACAATCTTTTGAAACGGTTCTGCCTTTAGATTATTCTTGTCTGAAACGTGCTTGTGAATTGTTTTGGAAATATCATAAATTTATTTGGACTTGATGATGGCTCTTGATTGCTTCTTCCTTCTTTCATACAGGTTTTACTAGAGTTACCCGAGTATGCAGTGTTCTTAATGAGAAATTCACCGCTTGATGAAGGGTCTAGAAAGAATCCATGACTGCCTGAGTTCTTCAATCTTCGTGCGGCCTTTGTAATTATCAGATGAGCTTCCTGTCCACTCTTTATCACCAGCTGTAATCAAGACATTTGCTTCACAAGATAAGCATTCAAAATTCTTTTCAGGGGCCTTAGCAACATCTAATGACTTCTTCTCACTAGCCTTTCTGAGATTCTCTATCAGTGTCGAACTAAAGGTCTGCTGACTGCTTTTGTCCTGTTACTTAATTTGATGTGAATTTTCTGTTTAAATCCAACTTAATTCCTCTGTTGTTTTTACCACAGGTTGATATTCGTGGATTAAATCCTTGCCCTGTTTTGTCATCTCACATAATTCATGGTTTTCTAATTAATTTGATCATGTTTTTCCCATTATTTGAATTGACTCAATGACTTACTAAATCCATTCACTTTTCTTATCAGGTTATAAAGGAATCAAAGTGACAAGCTGCAGCTGTATTCACCTATTCAAATCAACCTCCCTCGAAACGTTGTTTTGGCGATGACGGCTATGGGCGGAATTGGATTAGGCCGGGAATTGGTATGTTGTTGCACTAACAATATTAGCAGTGTGCCCATTTTATTTTCCAAAAACCTTCTACGGCCGCCACAGCTGAAAAAGCCCAGCAACTTTATTCCTTGATCCTTAACGTCGGTCACAACATGCTTTCTCTCCAGTCTGAGTTTATGGGAAAATCATAATCCATCAAATTGAAGATTACTGTGTTAGATATTATTTCAGGGAAAGAGATGTTGCTTGGAATACAGTTTCTAGTATATGAAGAGTACAACTCTTCATCTGTTAAATCAGAATATGGATTTAACCCCATTGTGTAACTCTTGTTTCCTTCATTATTAAACTTCTGTATTTTTTCTAAATTCTCTTTGAACAATCTGTCAGCGTTTCTCCATCTCAGAACTATTTGTGTATGTGATTCCATACTTGATCATCCATTCCTGGTGTGCTTTAACAACAGATGATTCATCCAACATTCTAGACAGGCATGGGTATGCATATGCCCACAAGACAATGATGCAAACAGTAATAAGATGCTTTATAATTTTTAGTTTATGAATAGATATAGAACAAAAAGTTTTATGAAAGATGATTGATGTGTTTAGCACTGTCAAATATTTAGTTAGGTTGTACTTGTGAGAAGTCACAGTGATGTCTGACTTCAAGTGATCTGAAATGTGTAACTTCAATTGCTGCTTCTTTTAAATAAATACTCAATATGAATTCTTCCAAACTCACTGGGAAAATCTGGATAAGCCATTAAGGCTTAGATCATTAGCTTTATATGTCATAACAGGTATTGGTTTCCTGTTTTGGATTCTTCCCCAAGAGAATTGCTTTTGATTGTATAGGCATATAAAGAACACGTGAAAACATTGGATGCGATGCTCTTTTACTTTCAAATCAGACGTTGTACCTCTTTAACACATAGAAAGTAATAATTCATTGCAAAAAAGTGGCCATTTCTTTATCTATCCAAAAATTGAAATAGAACCGTTAAGAGTTTTAAACCATCTCGGACGGGTTTGAACAAAGAATCGCTTAGACCCACGCTCCGTATTCAACTTTAAAATCCTTGGTACACGATAAGTATTCTTAGAAATTCAATCCATAGGTCTTTTCCCATAAAGGAAACGTCTCAAAAAAAACTTCTATGATGAAATAGAGTTGGAATGTATTGGGACTTGGCGAAATCCATTGTTGACCAATATGTGCTCTTGTACAAAAGATAAACAATCCTAATTACGCGGTCCTTCGGTAATGATGAAAACAAATCCAAACATCTTTTCGTTAACCGCCTTGGGATAACACGACCCTCCTTAACTCAGGAGCAAAAATGAGGGAGCCCTAATGTTCATGACCCTTAAAACAAAGTTCACAGGTTGTGTCTTATTGGTGCTTGATTAAAAGAAACTGCATCTGTGCAAACTGGTTAGTGATAATAAAACACACAAAAACAACAGAAAATAAATAAATAAAGGGAGTGGGATCTTAGGGTCAAAAAATAGGGTGCAACAGTTAGTATTGTCTAACCGAACCTTTTCTCTCGCCCCCCGTGCGATTGAGAACACCCTGTTTTCCCGTAGTTAGCCTGAACTAAGTTTTTCTCTGATTTCTCGTACCAGATGAGAATACGTAGGCACAAGACGCGATGTCTTGGCGAGCAACACCCCCCTGTAGTTGCCCGAACTACGTTGACTCTGACTTTCCCATTGCACGAGGGAATACGTAAACATAGGGCGGCGATACTCTATCGAGTCAGTTCTTTCCGTTTCCCCCGTTTTAGTAACAGCCTTTAGATAGTTTCTTTCACCCATAGACTAGACAACAAGCGTGGATCTCGTTGAGTACAACGGACGTGAGGGGTGCTTATACCTTCCCCTTGTGTAACCGACTCCCGAACCCAAGATTTGGTTGCGATGACCTGTCTTTTCCCTTTTCATAGGTTTTCTCTGATTGTTTCCTTTCCCTCTCTTCGGGATAAATAACGAATGGTGGTGACTCTTCTGTCTTTGCCCGCCTCTTATAGAAGAATCTATGCATGTCAAATTTGATGAATCTAACCCCTCCAAGGAGGATATTTTGGTTTGTGATGATGATGATGATTTTGTAAAGATTCCCGAAGAAGATACTTCTAAAGATATCATTAAAGAACATCAAGATAGACCGGTTCAATAAGATTCCAATGTCAATGATCTACCAAAAGAATGGAGGATTCATAGAGATCATCCTATTGACAAAGTGATTGGAGACATAAATCAAGGTGCTGCTACAAGATTAAATCTCAAAGATGCATACTTGAACATGACATTTGTGTCTCAAATAGAACCTTCCAAAGTTGATGAAGCTCTTGAAGATGATCAATGGATTATTTCTATGCAAGAAGAATTAAACCAATTCGAGAGAAATCAAGTTTGGGAACTTGTTTCTAGACCAAGAGATAAACATATCATCGGAACAAGATGGGTGTTTAAGAACAAACTTGATGAGAATGGAATAACTGTTCGAAACAGAGCAAGATTGGTGGCTCAAGGGTACAATCAAGAGGAAGTAATTGACTTTGAAGAAACATTCACTCCGGTTGCAAGGTTAAAAGCTATTCTTTTATTACTTGCTTATGCTTGTTCAATGAACTTTCATCTATTTCAAATGGACGTCAAAAGCGCTTTCTTGAACGGATACATCAACGAAGAAGTCTATGTCAAATAACCCCCGGGTTTTGAAGACTTCAAGCATCCTTCACATGTATACAAATTGAAGAAAGCCCTATATGGACTAAAACAAGCACCAAAAGCATGGTATGATCGTCTAAGTAATTTCTTATGCGAAAAAGGTTTTGAAAAAGGTAAGGTAAACAAGACTTTATTCATTAAAAAGATAAAGGATAATACCTTACTCGTTCAAGTCTATGTGGACGACATCATCTTCGGTTCAACAAACAAGGAACTATGTGAAGAATTTGCGTCGATGATGCAAGACGAGTTTGAAATGTCTATGACGGGTAAGATGAATTACTTCCTTGGATTGCAAATCAAGCAACTAAAAGATAGAATATTTATTAATCAATCAAAGTATTGCAAAGAGTTGTTAAAGAGATTTGATATGGATGGATGTAAAGCTATGTCAACACCAATAGGATGCAAAACCTACATCGATCAAGACAAATCGGGAACATCGGTTGATATTACAAAGTATCGAGGTATGATTGGTTCTTTATTATATTTGACGGCAAGGCATCCTGACATAATGTTTAGTGTATGTTTATGTGCTCGTTTTCAAGCAAATCCAAAGGAGTCACATCTCACGGCGGTCAAAAGAATCATGAAGTATCTCAAGGGAACGACGAACGTTGGCTTATGGTATTCTAAAGGTAGTGTTTGTACTTTAATCGGTTATTCTGACGTGGATTATGCAGGCTGTAAAACAGATAAAAAAAGCACGAGTGGAACATGTCACATCCTTGGAAATGCACTAGTTTCGTGGTCATGTAAGAAACAAGCATGTGTTGCTCTTAGTACGGCTGAAGCATAATACATAGTAGCGGGAAGCTGTTGTGCACAAAACCTTTGGCTAAAGCAATAATTAAGCGACTACAAAATTGATCTTGGATGAATTCCTCTCCGGTGCGATAACACAAGTGCGACCAACATTACAAAGAATCCGCCCATGCACTCAAGGACCAAACACATTGACATTCGACCTCATTTTCTCCGTGTTCACGTGCTTAAAGGAGATGTTAAAGTCACTTTTGTAGATACGCATAATCAACTTGCAGATACCTTCACAAAACCACTCGTGAAAGAACCGTTTTTCAAGATTCGTCAAGAACTCGGAATTCTCGATGAAGGTGATATCTAATATTTCAATAGTTGATCATGATAGCATCTATGAGTATCAAGGTACACAAATATGAACTTATCTCTTTTTGGAAACTTTTGATGCTATATTAAATTTACCGTGTCGGCAAAATTTTTCAATCTTTCCTATTTTCGCACATCATTAAGTTATTCTTTTTCAAAAAAATTTTGATCAAAAGTTGCCTCAAGATATGTGCTAACATGTTCTATAATTGTTATATCAAGAACCTTCATGATTTTGGAGCTATTTACTCACTGTTTTTTGCATTTTCTGAAATTTCGTAGGCGTAATCGGTTAACCCATATGGTTAACCGGTTAACACTGTTTGTTTTTGTTTCCTTTATTCTATTTTTGTATGTATGTCAACTTTCATTATTGTATGCTCCTCTTCCTTTTTGCTAATGCCAAAGGGGGAGAAGGATTGGTTTCTCTAATGCTTCTTTGTGCAGAAAATTTATACCTCTTGTATTAAGGGGGAGCTTTAACTTAGGGGGAGAAACAAGTTTAGAGAAACAAGTCTCAAAGCAATCTTTCAAAGATTGGTTGCCATCATCAAAAAGGGGGAGATTGTAGAAGCGAACTTCAAGCGCATAAAAGTTTTGATGAAGACAACAAGTTTTCTTCGCAACATGTGTATGCAAAAAGAAAAAGACTCAAATGACATCAAGTTTCAAGATGGTGTTCTAGCATATGTCAAATGGATCAAAGCTTCACATACATACTAATCAAGCTTCAAGTATTGAAGATAGAATATTGAACAACAACTCAAAGGTATATCAAATATCATTTAAAATACTTATACAAGTGTTCAATTATTCATCTCTCACTTCACATATATCATAAGACTTTTTAAAACACTTTTAGTAGCTCACTCTTTTTAAAAATTAATTTTTTTTTGAAAAACTTTCGGTGTTAACCGATTAACCCCTATGGTTAACTGGTTAACGATTTCTAAAATTAATTTTTTGCTAAATTACTGACAGTGTTAATCGATTAACCTATATGGTTAACCGGTTAACAATTGTTGTTTTTGAATATTTTCTAACATTAAAGGGGTGTTAACCGATTAACCTATATGGTCACCGATTAACCCTGAAGCAGTAAGAGAAAAATGACAGCTTTTCATGAAAATATGCATTGTTTTCATTTGTTTTATGACAGTTTTGCTGCATAAAATTATACCCCTCTGTAGAGGTGTATTATACAGTATAAATACATATCAGTTTTCAAATTTCAATTAACCTCCAAGAAACTCAATCATGAAATTCACTCATTTTCTTCATCTTTCAATATTTCGTAAAATGTTCACACAAATAGATTTTTGAGAGAAACTTTTGAATAAATTTCACACATTATCACAGTATCATCTCATACTTTTCAAAGAACACTTGTATATTTCTTTTGAGTGACATTTGTTTCAAGGAGAAGATCGATCGTGAAGATTGATAGCATTATACTCTCAAGACATCAAATTTATATCAAGATTATCTTTTGTATTAACTTGTTGTCTAGGATTGTTGGAAACAAGTGAGTGTTTGAAGAGGATTGTTCTTCCTACACATTAGTTACCTATAGATTAGATAGTAGGCTTTACCTTTGGTGTGATTAGGCTATACAATCATTCTAAACTATATTGAAATCTCTTTCAAGTCGAAAAGGGAGTGGAGTACTCTCGGAGTGTGAGGGGAACCACTATAAATCTCTTATGTCATTTTTTCTTTTCCGCACTTTACTTTCAAGTCCTTAACATCTTAACCGAAAAAGAATCAAGAATCATAAAAAGATTGAAGATAATTTTTGAGAACCTAATTCACCCTTTGTAACCATCCACCCTTTGCTATAGCCTCATGGTGTAATCAGTTACCATAATCAGAATAACAGGTTACACCCTCACAAAAAATCCTAAAAACTCTTTAAAAGCGGTGTAACTAGTTACTCCAAATTTGGTAACCGAATACATTGTGCGTATAAGCACTTTTCTACAACTTTTTGAAACAAAACCCACTTTTAAGCCAAATCGAAACCCCATTTTTCTCATGAATCAATTGTGCTACATTTTAATATGAAAAAGAACTTTTCTACAGTTCTAAACTCCAAATTCTTTTCATTAAAACTACTCATAACTTTGTTTCGAATTTGACTCAAAATCAACATTAACAACACGATAACACCACATTTACATCATACAATTCATCAATGACACGATTTCAACAGCAACAATTACAAGGATTCATCATAATAACAACAGTCACAACATCAACATGCCATACACAATTCATCAAGAATTTAATTAATCCACAAATACCAATTCATGAAAAATTTATGAATAGAGAAGGAAAACACAAACCCTATATGGAATAATCTACCCAACATTATCATGTTAAACCTTAGATAGTTAGAATCCCACCCTTACCTTAGAGTTCTTTCAAAAGCTTTACCTTCCTCAACAATGGATTCTTCTCTCTTCCTTGCCATATCATCTTCTTTCTTTTTTCGCTTGTTTCTGTGTGTCTGACAACTTCTACCCTTCTCTCCCTTATTGTTCTTATTATATTATTATTATTATTATTAATATATTCCCTTCTAGTTAAAATAATAATAAATAATAATGATACTAATTATTTAATCTAAATAATAATCACCTTTTATTATTTAAATAAATAATTACTAACTAATATTACTAATTAGTTTACTCATCACATGACTCATCTCTGCACAATTGGTCACACACCCATCAACCCTTAAATTCTACTCTTAAGGTCACTACCTCACGCCAAGGTAGCTCAAACACATCAAAGCATAACACAATCACAATATCACATAATTGAAATACGGGAAAAGTTAAACAAAATAAGTCGGGGCGTTACAACTCTCCCCCACTTAGAATATTTTTATCATCAAAATTTTACCTGATGTGAACAAATTAGGATACGCCTCACGCATCCTACTCTCCAACTTCCAAGTCATACTTCTACCAACAGCGCCTCCCACACTACTTTCATGAGAGCAATCTCTTTTCCTCTCAATTGCTTCACCTCACAGTCTTCAATCCTTACAGGTAAAACCTCAACTGTAAGGTTATCCTTTACCTGAACATTATCCATTAGAATCATATGCGACAGATCTGGTGCATACTTCTGAAGCTGTGAAACATGAAACACATCATGCAAATTCGACAAATTTGGTGGCAGCACCACTTTATATGCAACAACTCCAACTCTTATTAATATCTGATACAGACCAATAAACTGAGGAGTAAGCTTCCTCAACTTCAAAGCACGTCCGACACCGGTCACCGGAGTGACTCTCAAGAATACACGGTCTCCTTCTTGAAACGCAAGATCCATCCTCCTCCTATCATGATAACTCTTCTGCCTACTCTGTGAAGCTTTCATCTTCACCTGAATCAGCTTCACCTTCTCAGTAGTCTATTAGACAATATTAGGTCCAAGCACCACACTTCCACTCGATTCATGCCAATACAGAGGTATCCTACACCTCCTACCATACAAAGCTTCAAAAGGCGTCATTCCAGTGCTAGAATGGTAACTATTATTATAAGTAAACTCTATTAATAACAAATTACTATCCCAAGCACCTCCTTGTTCCAGAACACAAGCCCTCAATAAATCCTCCAAAGACTGAATAGTCCTCTCTGTCTGACCATCTGTCTGTGGATGATAAGTTAAACTCAACCTCAGCTTTGAACCCAAAGCCTCCTGCAAACTTTTCCAATATCTGGAAGTAAATATCATATCTCTATCCGATACAATGTTTAATGGAACTCCATGCAGCTTCACAATCATACAGATATAAATCTCTGCCAACTTCTGCAAAGAAAAACTGATATTAATTAGAATAAAATGCACCGACTTTGCCAGTCTATCAATAATCACCCAAATACCATCATGCCTCTCGAAGTATTCGGAAACACAGTCACAAAATTCATATAAATGATGCCCCATTTCCACTCTGGAATATCTAATGGTTGCATCAACACAGCAGGTTTTCGATGCTCAACTTTCGACTTCTGACAAGTTAAACAAGCATACATAAACCGTGCCACATCTCGTTTCAATCCAGGCTAGCATAATATCTTCTTCAAATCCTGATACACCTTTGTATCTCCTAGATGAATACTCAAGCTAATTTTATGACTATCTTCCAGAATCATCCTTTTCAACTCATAATAATATGGAATATAAATCCTATCACGAAACCTCAGCGCACCTTGCTCATGCACTCTAAATTTACTACCATCAGCTTGATTACTTCCAACCATCAAGTCCACCAACTTCACATCCAACTTCTGACTCTCTTTAATATTATTAAGAAAACCATTGTTGACCTTCAACATACTATAACACCTCAAAATGTTCCTTATCCTTTCTTAACCTTTTTGGCTTATGTTTCATTTCATTTGCATCATCATTTATGCATAGCATTGGTTCTAAACATGGGTCAAGGTATCTTTGTGGACCCTCAAGATTGTTTCTTATGCCAAAGCAAGAGATTGTGCTTAATGTTGTGGTATTCTTAAGCTTCAATGTGCTTTCATCATTAAGGAGTTCTCAACTATCTCACACAATCATCTGGATTAGGGTTACAAGCATTGATCATATTCTCCTATCGTTTGCATCTGAACCAGGGTTTTTGACCAAGGGAATTTATGAATACTTTGTTGGATAAAATCTCAATTCTATGGGTCTATGTATATCTCAAGTGGTTCATACATGTCTCGTGGTTCTTCAAAAGTCATCACATGAACCTCAAGCAGTGGAAAGAAAGATTAGGGTTTCATCTGGTCAAGAAAGTCAATTGTGACTTCACAAAGTCAAATTCTTGGATTTTGAGGTCAATCATAGGTATTTCATGGCATCCTAAGTGTTATTATGTGTTTGTATCAAGAAGAGTTAGGGAAAAGAATAAAATCAAGAGATTTAATGAGAACATCATGAACTACAAGTTTGAAGAAGAAAAGATGTTCAAAAGATTCATGGATAAGAAGTTATGAGGTCATGAATATGAGAAAAAGTGAAATGTGACTTATATACTTAGAGATTTTTCTAAGTACCATTTTGCAAGTTCCAACTTCAAGTTTTCAAGGTCACTTTTATTTATGATCAAAGCTTCATCTCATCTTCCCTTAAACATGAAAGTTATTCCTCATTCTCCAAGCTTTCTTTTGAGTACAATAACTCCTTAATTGGATGTCTAGATCAAAAGATATGGTGTCTCAAAGTTAGGGTTTCTCTTATGCCAAATTTAGTAAGGTGATTGTCAACTTCATGAACCAAGCTTCCAAGGCATTTTTCATCAAGATCCTAGCTCCAATTCAATTTTCATCAAACATCAAAGTTATAGAACTTCCTTCAGGTTTTCCATGCATAACAATAACTTTTCAATTGACTCAATATTCTTCAAGTTATAAGGATTCAAACTCAAGGTGTCAAAGTTGCCAAAACATCATTTTTAACTTAGCATTTTTGAGCATATCTAGAAAGATTTTTGGACACAATTTTAGGTCACTTTTCCACATGATTCTAGGCACCATTTCAGCTTGCCATTAACATGAATGTTGTTCATCTTTCTTCCTATTTTGTTTTGGCACCAATTTCGCTCTTATTGAAGTCATATTCATTAAGTTATACTCATACAAAGTGGACTTCATGCACATGTTCAAGGCATTACATGTTGACATAGCTTGGAATTTCTCATGAAAACATACATTGTGTACATCATGATCACACGCATACCATCATTTTTATTTCCCAAAATGGCTGGACAAGATCACATGGCTCTCATGGACATGCCATGCATCCTTTTGGAAAAAATTTGAAAAGGAATGAAATGGTACAAAATGTGTCAAACTTCATTCCCACGTGATCCTCTCATCATGCTTCTTTCATGACCTTTTGCCACTCAAAAATTCACAATAGAACCTTCTTATTTTAGTGCTAAACCCGTTGATTATTCTTCACTCTCATTTCCAATTCTTCAAAATCACTCACCATAACAAACTTTTCACGTGCCAAACCTCTCATATAAGCCTCATTAAATCCTAAAGCAAGCAGCTACTCCTTTATAACCTCAAATTCATATAAAAATACCTCATTCTCTCTCAAAATTCTCTCTCTTCGAATCTGTATTTTTCTTAAAGTTTTCTTTAGTTTCTTGCTCATTCAAGCATCACTGAGATACAAGGAAGCTAGTAGAAGGATTTATTTGAAGCTTTTGCAAGGTTTCAAGGGCCAACGGAGCTTCTCCGTTAAGTGATTTTCTTCTAACCTAATCTCTCATTTTAGATCCATGTTAGGCTCATGATTGATTGCATCTGAAGCCCTACCATGTGTAGGCCATGTTTGGATCTTTGTGTACATGTTTGAGCTTGTTGCAACATGTATATGAAATCTTTGTGGCTAGTTTTCTACGTGTTAGAGACATTTTAAATGGTTTTTTAGGATAGATTATTGACCTACGTGAAATTCTATCATGATAGTGTCCAGGTTTTTGGTGATGTTTACAGTTGTCTCTGACGAGGCTAGCCGGAGAAGAAAATCAAATTAGGGTTCTGGTGTGTGACTTGTTTGTTGATGTGTTTGATGGCGTGGCTATTGACCTGCGTGCGTGACCTTGGACCTTTTGAGGTGGCTGGTGGCGTGTTTAAGTGAAACAATACGTTTTACTTAGTTTCTGATTGTTGTTGTGATTTTGGACTGGGCCTGGATCCTTTTGTTATTCACACCACCCTTTCCTTTGGCCCAACGTGTGTGTAGTTGATTTTGTTCTGGTTTTGTTTTTACTTTCACACCCCCATGCCATGTTCACATCATTTTATTTTACTTTCTATTTCCTTTTTTGATTTAATTTTCATTTTAATACTTCCAATCATCCTAAAATTGGTCAAAAGTATGTTTATGATATTTTGAGATGTTAATATATTTTTATTTTATTTTTGAATTTATTTTCCTTTTTTATTTGAATTTATTTTGAAGAGGTGTTTTACATATTTGTCTTTGAGCTAGGGTTTGAATGTTGATGCTTTGTGAATGCTTTCTTGATTCAATTTTTCTCCCATGTTTTGGAATATGTTTGAGGACTATTTGAGGGTGGTTTTGATGTTTGGTTGATCAATTCTTGGTTGTTTCTTGAATGATTTTGTTTGACCCTCGATTCTTGCTCGATTAACCCCCTAAGTGAGATTGTTTGGTTCAACTTGAGATGCATTTATGCAATTGTTTTTGTAATATTTTGCATAATTGTTTTTGATTGATATAGCATGAGATAGAGCCTTTTGTTGGAATTTATTAGGTCATTTTTCTATTTTTGAGTGATGCCTAATTGTGACTTGGTTTTGGATTGAACATGCTTGATGCTTGACCTAGCTTGAAACCATTTTACATACTTGTGCTTAAGTGAAGCTTAAAATGAATAGTTGATGTTGTCATATGCTGTCTTGAATTGATTATGGCCTTAATTTCATTATCATTTGTTTATTTTCCTATTTTGGTTGAATTCCTGAGATGATGATGTTTTGATCTTACTCCTTTGGTGTTCTTGACCTAGTTTCTCAAGATGTGTTTTTATATGACCTAATGGATGCTTAGGGATTATTGAATGCTTGAAATGACATGTTTGAGAGTTTTATTTTCATGTTGTGATGTTCACTATATGATCAATTTTCATTCTCATCTTCACATGTTTACTTTATTCTTTTTATGGGTAGTGTGAATGGTGTTTGCCTAGCATTTTGAGCATGATACTTGTTGAAATTGTGTGATCTCTTGGAAATGAATGAGATGTGGATCATTTGAGTATGCTTTTGACCTTAATTTTATGGTATGCCTTACACGATCATTTGTGCTTTGTATCTTACTTGAACACATCTTTTCCTTTAAGGATAACCATGATGTATGCTTGCCTAGTTTTGATACATGCTTTGGATTTGATCCTTGTTGTTTCTCCTTGGTATCCATGAGTTGGTATTTGAAATGATATTCATGTTACTGCCCTTACTTGTTTCTCATCTTGTTTAATCTTACTTGATATTCATGTATTTATATGTATTGCTTGCTTGAGTTTGTTTAGGTCCTTTGATTTTCTTCGATCCTTTTCTTTTTTTAATTAAGATCTCTTTGCCATCTTCCTTCTCTTCATCTCTTCTCTTTCCTTTTGAGTTTGGAATTCATTTTTGTTGCTTGAGATTGAGTTTGTTTAATGTTTACTTGTGTTTATTCACATGCACCCTTAGGGTTCCTAGTTTGAACTTAATTTTTTATTAAGTTCAAAGTAGGATAGAAATTAGCCTCTCAATCCTTTGCATAACAACATTAAGGCATTCCCTTTGAACCTCAACCTTAGGTCCATCAAAAACCTTGAGACGATAATTTTGGTTTCAACATGTGTGTGCTTGAGATTAATCCGACCGAGTAAAAACCTTGAGACGGGAGGTCTTGCAAGGTAGTAACGAGAATGGACGGATTGAAGCAACATTGTTGATGACTTGCTCAAACTTTGATTAAGGGTTTTGGAGGTGGTATAATCAACAACAAACCATATGGTTTGTAGGGTTCGAGTTCTTCATCTCTTGTATATACATTGTTTGCAAAGTAAGGTTAATTGCAACTATCTCAATTCAATTTCAAATTGAGGGCATGCCTACCCATAACGAGGCCGATTAGGGAACTGTCTAATTTATTCCTTCTCTCTCTCTTTCTCTCTCTCTCTCTCTCTCTCTCTCTCTCTATCTATATATATATATATATATATATATATATATATATATATATATATATATATATATATATATATATATATATATATATATATATATATATATATATATATATATATATATATATATATATATATATATATATATATATATATATATATCTTTAATTTTTGTTTTTGTGAATTATCGAATCTTTATGGTTGTGATCAATTTGTTTGGAAATCAGTTTCTGATTATTTTTGAATTACGGTTTGTTGATATAATCATAATAACTTTGATTATGATTGGTTTTAACATCAACAAAATAAATTAAATTTCCAAATGTTATCGTTTTCACACAAGGTGTTTGATAAATTGTCTTTATTGCTTTTTTGTTTTGTTTTTTGATCATTGGAAATAAGCTCTACGTGTAGCTTAGCATTTAATTGATTTGTGATTAATCTTTGTTGAACAATTTATGTTCATTTTCACTAAATTGTGTAACTTAACGCATATCCGAGCTTTTTGATATTAGCTTTAGTTAGACGATTCAATTCAGATTCTTTCTGTTATACCATAAAACTTTTGAAAACCATTTTTCCCAAAAGTTCAATTTTTGAATTTGTGATCTACTCACCCCCTTCTAGATCGAAGCCTATCGTCTAACAGATATGTTTACCCTGTGTTCTTTAAACCTAAAGGCATCACTCTATAGCAAAACGTTCCCTAAGGGGTTTTAATTGTAGTCTTATCCATGTCTTCGGGAGTCATCTTAATCTAGTTATATCTAGAGAAACCATCTATAAAGGAAAATACCAAGAATTGAGTCGTGTTGTCTACCAATACATTGATGTGAGGTAGCGGTAAATCATCCTTTAAGCACGCCTTATTCAAGTCTTGATAGTCTACACACATTTGCACTTTTCCATCCTTCTTGGGTATTAGCACGATGTTAGCAACCCACTGTGGATACTTTGATATGGATAAGAACCCTGCATCGAAATGCTTGTGAACCTCTTCATGGATTTTGAGAGACATATATGGTCTAGTCCTACTGAGCTTCTACTTAACTAGAGGGCATTCTTCTTTGAGAGGTAGCTTATGTAAAACGATGTTTGTATCCAACCCAGGCATGTATTGGTACGACAATCAAACACTTCTACATACTCATGCAATTGTTTAATCACTCCCTCTTTACAACTACTTCTAGGGAAGCGCATATCTCGACCTTATTTCGGTCTTCCTTAGTTCCGAGATTGATGATCTCTATCGATTCCTCATGCGGTTTTATGATATTCGACTATACTTCAATAGTCTGACTAACTCTTCTGGGAGTTCCTAATCTTTCTCACCATCCTCTTCGGTTTGGTTAATTGGAAGATCAAAGTCATATTGGACTATAGCAGGGTCGTTATAAATTGGTTTATATGTGGATCTGCAAGTTTTCTATAGCAGTGTCCTTTTTCTTCATCTTTATAGATGATTAATACTTGTTGTAAATAATTCTATTTTTAAATATTTTAATAAACATCTTTATGAATAAGAATAAAAATAAAACAAACATACCCTTAAAAAACAATCAACCTTAGATGATAGAAGGTTTTTGTTGAGTACAACAGATGTGAGGGGGTGATAATACATTCCCCTCGTATAGCTGACTATTAAGCCCTAAATTTGGTTGCGATGGCCATTTTATCTCTTTTCTTTCCTTTAGGTTTTTATCGTCATTTTCCTTTTTCTTAGGAATATATAAAGAATGGTGGTGACTCTGTTAGTCATCAGCGAGTGTGCGATGCGCTTCGCGAGGTTGTATTTTTCGAGATGCGACAATTGATGACTCTACTGAGGATAATTCCCTAAAGAAATCAAGCATAACCTTTAGTTCTAGGGTTGCTAGTTTTATTTTTTTATTTTTATTCTTCGAAGCTTACCTACCGGTTAATTTCATAGCTGGATGCTACCATCCGTGGGAAGAAATAAAATCTTAGATCCTATTTTTTACTCCATATTATGGACTGCTTCTATCCATCTCTAAATGGTAGCTTGTTCGTTTTACATGGGATCTATGTTCTTTGATTATTCTTTACCTTTTTTTATTATTACAAAGGGAGAAAAGCATACTCTCAGGGGGAGTAGAGTATACTCTATACTTAATTGAGGAGGAGTTTAATCAATCCAAACATATATTTGTCATTTCTTTTACCATCTCCCTGAGAGATACATTATCGTCATCAAAAAGGGGGAGAATGTGTATCTATGTGCTTGCAGGTATAAAGTTAAAAATCCCGCAGAAGATCCATCTGGAGTTTTAATGATGACAACAATGATTATACTCTATGGCAATAGCTTTTAACTCTTTGATGATTATGACTTCAATAGAGAAACATATCATGCCTCCTAAATAGAAAGAGACTCAAGATAAAAGTGCTTATATGACTAGAAGCATCTAGCAAATATTCTTAAAGCCTTAGATAAAATTTCAAAACTCACCAGGTTGTGTCTGTTGGTCTATTAGAGTGACATGAGCTTTGTAAAAGTAAGGAAGTGAATTTTAAGTAATAAGGCAACTCATGCACACACACACACACACACACACACACACACACACCTTAAAATGTCTTTTTTAAAGGTTTTTATCCTAAAAATTATTTTCTAAGCCAAGCTAGGTGACCAAAAAGTTTTCCAATATTTTTCCAAACTATTTTTGAACTAACCAATCGATTGGTAAGCTGTGCCAATCGGTTGACAAAAGTTTCCTGAAGCATCCAATCTATTGGGGCATTAAGCCAATTAACTAGAGAAGTTCTAAGCGATTAGCATAAAACATTAATGACTTGCACATGCTCTATATCTAATATTTCCTATTTGGGCATGATAATCGATTAAAAACGGCATGGCTATTTTATTGGAGCATTATGCCAATCATTTGGCTCATAAACTTTGCCCATGGATTATTTTCTTTTTCTAGTTTTTCCAACTCCTTTATAAAAGAGGCTCGCCTCTTCTTTATTTCACGCCACTTTCCGACAATTTAGATTTTCTTTTGAATTTAGCTCTCTCTCTCTAGAAAATATTTCTTTGACTTAAAATTGCCTTACTGCTTCTGAGTGAAACCTTTCTTGTGAGGGAGAGTTTTGTAAGTAGTCATGTTATTTGTTTAATTCTTGGGAAGGTAGTACTCTTCAGAAGATTGAGTTTAGTTCGTGAGGTAAAGCAATCATAAAATATTTGTTTTGGTTTATTGAGCTCTGCTCGAAAAAGTCTTGCATTGGTAATTGAGATCAGTCGGAAAATGTCTAAGAATGTTTGTTAGCTTAGCCTGTGGTAAAATCTATCTTTAGTTAATGATAAGTTTGAAAATCTCAAGATCATGTAGTATAAATGTTCGTGGGTATAACCATTAAAAACTCAAAGTTTATATTCAAACTCTCAAGAAG
This sequence comes from Lathyrus sativus, assembly GCA_963859935.3. Lineage (NCBI taxonomy): Eukaryota > Viridiplantae > Streptophyta > Magnoliopsida > Fabales > Fabaceae > Lathyrus > Lathyrus sativus. Next base: position 25,556,650 of record OZ012736.1, read on the forward strand.
ATCTATTGGGGATAAGACTAGGCCAATGTTCGGCTAAACCTATATAAATCTCGTGTACAGTCTTCCTAACCATATCCTTTTAACTTCTGATATTTAGCTTTGCTTTTAGTTTTTTCTACAACTCACTCATACAAAACTAATAACACGGTTATAATCGAGAAAAGTATAAAAGTAATCACGAAATTTAAATACTATAATTCATCTCCCCTCTCTCTTGTGCTTGAATTCATTTTTCCAACACTTAGGAGTTACTTCCTTACTTTTACAAAACTCTTGTTACTCTTATAGACACGACCTGACGAGCTTTCACACTTCCTCTGTTTCACAACTCCGATGCTTTCAATATTCTTTGAAAAATGAATCAATCATATAAGAACTTTAAAGAAATCTTGATTCTCCTACTAGATAAGGCTTGAGATGTCTCCAAGTCGGGTTGCCATAATTAGAAAGCCTAAAAGTTATTACCACTGAATTCAACAACCATTTGAGTTGTCATGGTCAAAACTTGACAAGTTATCAAACTCATACATGCAAGAACATAGATCCATATTCTCCCCTTTTTTTGATGATGACAATTCATCTCTCAGCGAGGTTATAAAAGAAATAGACATATGTGTATTTAGATTTATTAACCCCTCCCCCCTTTTGTTTAGGAAGAGGTTTAGTGAAAATATGTGTAAGTGTATTAGATGAGGTCATAAATTCAAGTATGCATTACCCTTTTTCAACATGAACCTAAAGAAGTGGTGCCTAACTTCAATATGTTTTTCCTGAGATTGAAGAATCGGGTTTATAGTGAGGCATATGTCGCTAGTGTTATCACATCTTATCGCGACACCTCGAAGATTAACACTGTAATCACTGAGTTGTTGTTTCGTCTAGATAATTTGAATGAAATAGCTACGTGCAACAACATATTCTTCCTTAACTATGGATAATTCAACACTTGTCTGTTTCTTGATATGTTAGGAGAAAAGTAAGCTCCCAAGCAAGTGACATGTACCACTGATAGTTTTCTTATCTAATATGCACCTAACAAAATTGGATTCGGTGTACCCAAGTAAGTCACAATTTGTTCCCTTGGTGTACCATAAATCCATATGTTGTGTGCTATGTAGATATCTCATGATGCATTTGACAACATAAAGATGTGATTCCTCCGAGGATGCTTAAAAGAGAGCACACGGATAAACAAAAAACATAATGTCAGGGAAAAATGCAGTTAGTTAGAGAAGAAATCATATTATGCCGTAGTATTTGCTTTCCTCGATTGATTTTCCATTTTTGTATTTGACAAGGTAGCATGATGTTTACATCGAGGTTGCGATTACCTTGGACTTCTCCATGTTAAACCTCTTCAAAAATTATCTGTAGTATTTGGCTTGGAATATAAAGGTTCCTTCTTTAGTCTTATGAAGTATCAAAGCTCCTCCATTACAAGAAAAAAGGGTTCTAAAACAGTTTAATTTAGGTGTTACGAAGATTATAACTGTCACTAATACTGGATTGTGACAATTTTCTAACTCTTCAAAAACCGTGTGTCGCAAGCCTTTTCTGCGAGAGTTTGAGAAACTGTAGGCCCAATTGTCGTAACCTACCGCAACAGTTTTGAAACTGCCTCAAATATTATTGCGACGGTTGTAAGCGTCATCAAATCTTTTTATGATATATATATATATATATATATATATATATATATATATATATATATATATATATATATATATATATATATATATATATATATATATATATATATATATATATATATATATATATATATATATATATATATATATATATATATATATATATATATATATATATATATATATATATATATATATATATATATATATATATATATATATATATATATATATATATCCCATGAGAGACAAAAATTCTTAATCCTAATATATATTCCAATGAAGTTAGAATTCAATTGACAAAGATAGGAAGCCATCAAAGCATACCAACTACTACAAAAAAACTATCATTAAAAGAATAGTTTCTAGTACAATTCAGTCAAACTTAATGATCTAGGATACATAGTAATCAACACAAGCTATTGCAAATAAGAACAATTTTTTTTAAATAAAATCAAACCATCATCGCCAATTCTGCTAGTCTTCCACCCATAAATGTGAAACTTTTTCATTATCTTGCAACATTCAACATTGGCAGTAAGACCAACATCTGAACACTTAGGTGTTTTTAGAATATTCAAAATTTCTAACTCCAAAAACTTCGATATTCCACTAAGACCCACATCATTTACCTGAACCTTTTCAATATGAATCTCAATCAATGTGTTTAGTTTCCCCACTATCGCGGGATTCAAGTCCCAAATATCCACACACCCAATCAACTATAGAGTTTAAAGCTTCTTTTAATTAATTATTAATGACATAATAGTGTGTCCATTTCCAAGCTCTTTCAAACAAATCGAGTTCAACAAAAAAGAACCGTTACCACAAATTGATTTGGTGTCATCATAGTTATATCCCTGAAGCCTCTTAACTGAAAACTCCTCAATCACTTTCTTGTTATATACAATGGAATGAATACCTGTAACACTGAATAAACACTTCACAATCGAAAGCTTCTTCAAATTCTTGCAATTTTTGGCAAGATCTAACATTCCAATCTCAGTGCTTTCCTTAAACATGTGAAACTTCAAGCACGTGAGAGTGGGCACAATAACAATGAGCGGAATAATCACAAATGAGAAACCTTTCTTCCTTCGATTTCCCCTCTGATTCTTCTTTTGAGAGATCGGGAAAATAAGAGTTTTTGAAAGTGAGAGAGAATTGTCATTTCTTTGTTTTTTTTTCGTTTTTAGGGTTTTGGCAAGAGGGAATTTCCCCCCTCATATTTTACTCTAATGCTTGGGATAAAATAATTGAGCGGTTGAAAAGGGAGAATTAGGTCATGAGTTGTAGAAGGAAGAGGGTGAAATATAATCCTCGCTGGGAAATATAAAAAAAACTTGAAAATGACAAAACATAACGAAAAAAGTTGAAACAAATAATAATGGAAATTAAAAATAAAAATGTGGGCAAACATAATAATGAAAAAAAGTGGGAAAGTAAATAAATGTAGCAATGCTAATTGGTTAAAATAGTCGTGACGGTTTACCCTAACAGACGCGAATGTGGAAAGAGGGTGATTTTTTGTAATTGTCGCAATTATGTTACTTAACAAGCCTAAAAAAATTGTGACAGTCGGCCCTAACTGTCATGACAACTATCACAGTCTTGGAATAAGGGCGGTTTTACATGAAATTTTGTATCGTAAATATCATTTTTTGTTGTAGTGTCCCATCATTTAGATTTCAAACTCATTATGCATCATTTCATAAAATTCCTTGCACAAGTATTCATTAGTAGCACCAAGATTATGTCATCGAAGTGAATTTGAAAAAATAAGATGTCATGCTTGGTTTTCTTAATAATAAGAGTTTTATCAACTTGTCCTTTTGGAACTTGTTTTCAATAAAGAATTTACTTAGACGATTATACCAAGCTATAGGAGCTTACTTTAGTCCCTATAGTGATTTATTAAGCTTGAAGGCATGATTTCGAAAAGTATAGTTGATAAAACATGGAGCACTACTACGGAAAAGCCATATGACAATGGTTAGAAAATGGATATCACAATGTCTGACCATCTATTGTGAGGTAAGGGGTGATTGTATGTCTCGTGCTTTTTGTAACACCCCAAATTTATTGGAATATTTATTTTATTTATTTAAATATAAATATTCGTATTTTTGGTGGTTGGTGTGAAATATTGAGAATTATGGATTTTAGATAATTTATTTAAATAATAGTATATAATATGAGTATATTGGTATTATTATTAATTTAAATAAATATAAGTGAATTAAGGGCAAAATGGACATTTGAGGAGGAGTTAGTGAGGGTGAAGTTGGAAAGCCCAATTTTAAGGGACAAAGTTAGGTTTAACAAAAAGGGATTTTTGAGGGAATTAGGATTCATTCTTGTTAGACCGTGAAAAGAGAAGAAATAGAGGCCAAAGCTCTGAGAAAGAGGATTGAGGCAAAAGCTTCGCAAGGTTTCTGAGAAACAAGGAGAAGGCTTAGAGTCGGCAATTAAGGTATGGGGAGTATTGCCTTCATTGTTTTCAATGTGTAATTTCAATGTATTTAAGGCCGATTTAAGGGTTTAAAGGGTTTGAGGCTGATTGTGGATAACTCTATTATTGAAATTTTAATCGTAGGGATTTATTTGGGTTAAAGGAAATTAGGCCTTCGTGGCCAAAGCTCTGATTTGACATTTGTCTAACATTTTAAGGAAATTGGAAAATGAGGAACTCTAATGATTGTGGTGTAGTTGTAAGGATTTATAGGAATTATAGTGTGAATATGATACGGGATTGGCCTAATAAGTCGTAGACTTTGTGCCTTTATCGCCGTAAGACCTTAAGGATGATTTATGGATGTTTTGGGGGCATCGGGGAAGGAAATCGTGGGACTTTTGGGTTGATTTTAGGTTCTGGTGCGTAACAGTGTTTTTCTGTCATCGCGTGTTTGCACAGGGAAGAATCCTTCGCACAGCGAACGATCTCGTCCCAGACTCACACTATAAAGAATCCTTCGCACAACGAAGAAACTCGCCCCAGACTCGCACATCGAACTTGCTAGTGAACGTAGCAGAGTTTCATGAATTCTGATTTTGTGCAGTGATGCCATGATGTTTTGATGCTATGATTTCTTTGACGAATTGATATGAGTATGACTGTGATTTCTATGCAATTTGTACATGATTATATGATGATTCTTATGATGTAATGATTGATGAGCCATGATGATATTTCCACGAGTTTTGATAATTCTATGATGACATGAGTTATGATGATGATTTTGATGATGATGATTATGATGAATGATGGTGCACCTATGATGTTATTATGAGGATGATTATTGACGTATGCGTCATGCGTTCATGTGCATCCGGACTTCGGTTCATGACCTTGATTTCTTTGGCTTCAATCCCATTGTGCGGATGCGAGGTATTTTGATGTGCTCCGGTTCTCGAGTAGAATCGATCCTATTGATGGGGATCTATGGAGGGTTGATGGCCCAGTGTCCATCGAGTTGTGATGATTGGTACCACATGCATTGAGTCTTGTTGCATTTACATTTATGAGATGATCTTGAGTAAATTATGATGTTGTGGCCTTTGATGTTCCTTGATGAATATGATGATGTTGAATATGAAAATGACGCCATTTTATATGTTGATTTCCTACATTAATTATTATGAATCGTTTTACTCACCCTGCCTGTTTGAATGTTGCCTCCACGTGGGTAACGTGCAGATGACCAGGTTTAGCCGTGGTTGCCGTCGAGGGTTTTTAAAGTTTTGAGTCGTTGGCCATGGTGGTTGACTTAGAGGGTCATGCTCTGATAGTGTAACATCGAGTTGGGGTCTTTGAGTCAAACCTTATTTTATTTGATTTGGTTATTTTGATTATGTTCTCATATAAGGAAAACTTTGGATTATGCCTTTTGAGTTCCGCTGCAATTTTTGATATCTCTTGAGAAAACCCGTTTTTTACGGAGCTTTGACTTATATTTGATTTATTGGGAAATGTACGCCCTTTAAGGTGATTTTTATTGAATTTAATATTTTACTCTGATAAATGTGAATATTTTTGCCTTTTATTTTGTGGGGTAGAAAAAGGGTGTTACATTAGTGGTATCATAGCCTGGTTGGTCCGTCCGACCAAGTTGTCTAATGTTATTTGTTCCCTAGTATACGACATGTGTGTGAAAACACTATCGGTACACGTTTATTTCCTAACCTTTGTCTGCAGAAGTATGAATGAAACAAGTGGGGGAGAAGCTTGTGCTTCTTCAGGATGCTTCAAGTGTGGAGTGGTGGCTCAGTATGTTGATGAACACTCTTATAGTATGGTAAAGATGGTTTATGCCCCATCATGATTTTCGGATGTCTATTGACAAATTAAGGAACTGATCACCCTTAATCTCTTGTTGATAGTAGACAGAGTCATGTTGGATGGGATAGACGTGTCTTGCAAGCTTAGATGGTGTGTGCAATGAATTGTTTTGAGTTAAGCTAAGTGCTTACAGATTGTTTTGGTGAGTCGGTGCAGGATGGTGCTGAGACGTTTATTTTGATGGAAACTTTGAGTATTAATAAAGTGGGGAAGTTGGTGGTGTGCCAATTATTTGTGATTGTCCGGAAGTTTTTCCTAATGAGATAAGTGATTTACCATCAGAACATGAAGTGGAGTTTGCGATCGACTTAGTTCCTGGAACTAGTCTGATATCGATGGCTCCATATCGTATGTCTGCATTGGGATTGAAAGAGTTGAAGAGTCAACTTGAAGATTTGCTTGAGAAGAGATTCATTCGTTCGAATGTGTCACCGTGGGGTGCACCAATTTTGTTAGTTAAGAAGAAAGACGGTTCTGTAAGGTTGTGTGTGGATTATAGACAACTTAACAAGGTGACTATCAAGAATAAGTATCCACTTCTAAGGATTGATGATTTGATGGACCAGTTGGTTGTTGCAAGTGTTTCCAACAAGATAGATTTGAGATCTGGGTATCATAAGATTCGTGTGAAGGCTGAAGATATTCAGAAGACAACTTTTAAAACAAGGTATGGACATTATGAGTATTTCGTGATGCCATTTGATGTGACTAATGAACCATATGTATTTATGGAGTACACAAATAAGACTTTCCATCCTTATTTGGACAAGTTTTTGGTTGTGTTCATTGATGTTATTTTGATATATTTGAAGAGTAAAGAGGATCACGCCGAGCATCTGAAAATTGTTTTATCAGCGTTGAAAGAGAAGCAGTCGTATGCAAAACTGTCAAAGTGTGAGTTTTGGTTGAAGGAAGTGAGTTTCCTTGATTATGTGATCTCGAGTAGAGTTATTGCGGTTGATATGTCGTAGGTTGAAGCTGTATCGCAATGGGAAGCTCCAAAACCTATTTTTGAGATTAGAAGTTTTCTTGGGTTGGCAGATTATTATCGAAAATTCATTGAAGGATTTTTCCAAGTTATCTTTTCCATTGACGCAGTGGAATAGGAAGGTTCAAGCTTTTTGTTTTGGATGCAAAGTGTGAAGAAAGTTTCAAGAGCTTTTGAGAAGGCTGACAGCAGCTCATGTTTTGATTTTGCTGAATCCGGCAGAACCATTTGTTGTATATTGTGATGCTTCATTGATGGGATGGGGAGGTGTGTTAATGCAACATCAACAAGTTTTAGCTTATGCTTCAAGAAAAATTAAAGTGTATAAGATGAATTATCTGACGCATGATTTATAGTCGGTTGTTGTTGTGTTTGTGTCGAAGCTTTGGAGGCATTATTTGTTTGGTTAGAGATTTGAGGTGTTTAGTGATCATAAGAGTTTGAAGTATTTCTTTGATCAGAAAGAATTGAATGTGAGGTAGAAGAGATGATTGGGACTTCTGAAGTATTATGGTTTTGGTTTGAATTACCATTCGGGTAAAGCAAACGTGGTAGCTGATGCATTGATTTGGAAATCTTTGCATATACCAATGATGATGGTAAGAGAGTTAGAACTGATTAAGCAATTTTGTGATATGAGTTTGGTTTCTGAAAAGACTTCTTATGGAGTTAAGCTTGGTATGTTGAAGCTTACTAGTGTTATTCTTGATGAGATTCGAGGAGGTCAGAAATATGATTTGAGTTGGTAGATCGGTTGAATTTGATGGATCAAAGACGAAGAGTTGATTGTCGGATTAATGAAAATGGTATCATGAGATGTCGTGATAGAGTTTGTGTTTCAGATATTTTTGAGTTGAAAAAGATTATTCTTGAGGAAGGACATCGAAGTAGATTGAGTATCCATCTCGGTGCTACGAAGAGGTACCAGGATTTGAGGAAATTGTTTTGGTGGCCAGGGATGAAGAAAGAAGTTGCTAAGTTTGTGTATGCTGGTTAGACTTGTCAGAAGTTGAAGATTGAACATTAAAGATCATTGGGTCTGATGCAACCGTTGAATATTCCAAAGTGGAAATGGGATAGCATTTATATGGATTTTGTGATAGGTCTACCGAAGACGTTGAAGGGATATGATTCAATTTGGTGATTGTCGATAAATTGACCAAATCGGCTCATTTCATACCGATAAGGATGGATTATTCGTTGTAGAAGCTGGCCGAATCGTATATTGATGAGATTGTGAAATTTCATGGTATTCCTTCAAGTATTGTGTTTGATAGGGATCCGAGATTTACATCGAGGTTCTGGGAGAGTTTGCAAACAACTTTGGATACTAAGCTGAGGTTGAGTTCTGCCTATCATCCGCAGACGGATGGATAGACAGAGAGAACTATCCAGTCTTTAGAGGATTTATTGAGAGCTTGTGTATTGGATCAAGGTGGATCATGGGATAGTCATTTGCCGTTGATTGAGTTTACCTACAACAATTTTATCATTCTAGTATCAGAATGGCACCGTATAAGGCGTTGTATGGTAGGAGATGTAGGACTCCTTTGTGTTGGTATGAATCAGGTGAGAGTGTTATACTCGGACCTGAGATTATGCAAGACACGATTGAGAAGATCAAGATGATCCAAGAAAATATGAAAGCGTCACAGAGTCGTTAGAAGAGTTACCATGATAAGAGAAGGAAAGCACTTGAGTTCCATTAAGGAGATCACGTGTTTTTGAGAGTTACGTCGGTAACTGGTGTTGGCCGAGCTTGAAGTCCAGAAAGCTCACATCGTGTTTTGTTGGTCCGTATTAGAGTGGCACAGCGGAAGCGTGAGAGAAGTAGCATGTCAGACTGCTTTACCATCGTCGCTTGTGAATTTGATTGTTGAGATATTGCTAGTACAGATTGATAAATGAGAAGTGAAGCAACTACAAGGTAAAGATATTTCCTTGGTAAATGTAGTTTTAGGAGGACTAGCTAGAGAAAGTTGGACTTGAGAGCGTGAGGATCAGATGAAGGAGTCGTATTTGACTTTATTTCCTTTAGGTAATTTTCGAGGGCGAAAATTCTTTTAATTGGGGGAGAGTTGTAACACCCCAAATTTATTGGAATATTTGTTTAATTTATTTAAATATAAATATTCGTATTTTTGGTGATTCTCGGTGGTTGGTGTGAAATATTGAGAATTATTGATTTTAGGTTATTTATTTAAATAATAGTATATAATATGAATAAATTGGTATTATTATTAATTTAAATAAATATAAGTAAATTAAGGGCAAAATGGACATTTGAGGAGGAGTTAGTGAGAGTGAAGTTGGAAAGCTCAATTTTAAGGGCCAAAGTTAGGTTTAACCAAAAGGGATTTTTGAGGGAATTAGGATTCATTCTTGTTAGACCGTGAAAAGAGAAGAAATAAAGGCCAGAGCTCTGAGGAAGAGGATTGAGGCAAAAGCTTCGCAAGGTTTCTGAGAATCAAGGAGAAGGCTTAGAGTCGGCAATTAAGGTATGGGGAGTATTTCCTTCATTGTTTTCAATGTGTAATTTTAATGTATTTAAGGCTAATTTAAGGGTTTAAAGGGTTTGAGGCTGATTTTTGGGATAAAGGGAATTTGGCCTTCGTGGCCTAAATCTATTATTGAGATTTTAACCGTAGGGATTTATTTGGGTTAAAGGAAATTAGGCCTTTGTGGCCAAAGCTCTGATTTGACATTTGTCTAACCTTGTAGGGAAATTGGATAGTGAGAAACTCTAATGATTGTGGTGTAGTTGTAAGGATTTATGGGAATTAGAGCATGAATATGATACGAGATTGGCCTAATAAGTCGTAGACTTTGTGCCTTTATCGTCATAAGACGTTAGGGATGATTTAGGGATGTTTTTGGGGCATTGGGGAAGGAAATAGTGGGACTTTTAGGTTAATTTTAGGTTCTGGTGCGTAATAGCGTTTTGTTGTCATCACGTGTTTGCACAATGAAGAATCTTTCGCACAGCAAAAGATCTCGTCCCAGACTCACACTGCGAAGAATCCTTCGTACAGTGAAGAAACTCGCCCCAGACCCGCACAGCGAACTTGCTAGCAGAGTTTTATACATGACCAAATATCTAGTGAATAGACTCTACCTGAAGTAAATATCAAGGTCTTGAACTAAAGTCTGGATGCACATGAATGCATGACGCACACGTCAATAATCATCCTCATAATAACATCATAGGTGCACCATCATTCATCATAATCATCATCATCAAAATCATCATCATAACTGATGTCATCATAGAATTATCAAAACTCATGGAAATATCATCATGGCTCATCAATCATTACATCATAAGAATCATCATATAATCATGTACAAATTGCACAGAAATCATAGTCATACTCATATCAATTCGTCAAAGAAATCACAACATCAAAATATCTAATGAAACTTAAAAGTTTGTACATGACCAAATATCTAGTGAATCGACTCTACCTGAAGCAAGCTTTATATTCATTCAAGATGAGTGAAGACAAGGTGTTGTTTGAGCAGTTGGATATGTTCAACAAGCTGATTCTTGATCTTGAAAATATTAATGTGAAGATCGATGATGAAGATCAAACCCTATTGATGTTATGCACTTTACCCAGATCACATGCTTACTTTAAAGAAACTCTCTTGTATGGAAGGGAGTCCCTGAGCTTTGAAGAAGTTCAATAAGCCTTTTACTCTAAGGACTTGAGAAAACAAAAGGAGCATAAACCTTCAACGGTTGATGAAGGTTTGGATGTAAGGTTAAATTCTTGCGAAAGGATGGTAAGTTCGACAAGAAGAAAGGTAAGAGTCAACAGAAGTCTTATAGTGATGAGGCATCTGGTATTCAATGTTATCACTATAAGAATGAGGGTCACACAAGAAAGGTGTGCCCTAAACACCTGAAAGATCATGGAGGTAAGGATAATTCAAATGCAACCATTGTTCAAGACGAATTTAACTCATCTGATGTTCTTGTGGTTTCAAGCGACATTTTAAGTAATTAGTGGATTATGGATTCAGGTTGCACTTGACATATGGCTTCAAACAAAGAATTGTTCGAGGAGCTATGTGATCAAGATGGTGGGTCAGTGCTGCTGGGAATCAATAAAGCTTGAAAAATTGTAGGTATTGGATCTGTGAGATTCAAGCTCCATGATAACTCAATAAGGTTATTGACTAAAGTCGGGTATGTACTTGATTTCAAGACAAATTTGATTTCTCTTAGTGAATTTGACAAGAAGGGATATGTTTTTCAAGGAGAGAAAATTATCTTAAGAATCATGAAAGGGTCGAAGGAAGCCTTTAGAGGTGTGAGGAAACAAGGCTTGTATACCCTTGAGGTTGAAGTTGTAAGTGGTTTGATGAATGTTGCATCCATGAAACCTTTGTCGAAGAAAGAAATTTGGCACATGAGATTGGGCCATGTCAGTGACAGAGGTCTGGTCGAATTGGGGAAACAAAACCTGCTTGGTGGAGACAAAGTCGAAAACCTAAAATTTTTTGAACCCTATGTACTTGTAAATACTTGCAGAGTGAAGTTCAACAAAGGCAAACAAAGAACACACGGATCCCTTGATTACGTCTATGCTGATCTTTGGGGGCCTTCAAGGTGTGCATCACATTCAGGAGCAAGGTATTTCTTATCCATAGTTGATGATTATTCCAGAAAGTTATGGGTATTCATCAAGAAAACTAGGGATGAAAATTTTGAGAATTTCAAAGGTTGGAAGACTCTGGTCGAAAATCAGACTGACAGAAAGGTCAAGAGGTTAAAACCCGACAATGGCCTTAAATTTTGCAATGAGGCGTTTGACAGTTTTTGTGTTACCTCAGGTATTGCAAGGCACAAAACTATTGCAGGTACTCCACAATAAAATGGTTTGGTGAAATGGTTTAATCAAACTACTTTGGAAGAGTTAGTTGCATGTTGACTAGTGTTGGGTTAAAGAAGGTGTTTCAGGCTGATGTTGTTTTTACAACAACATATATGATAAACAGACGTCTTTCGACTGCGTTAGATATGAAGACACCTGAAGAAGTCTGGTTGCGACATCCACCAAATTTCGATAGACTGAGAGTATTTCGCTGCGTGGCCTATGCTCACATTAGGAAAGACAAGGTCAAACCTATAGCTCTGAAATGCATGTTCATGGGATACCCTGAAGGAGTCAAAGCTTATAGGCTATGGTGCCTAGAGCTAGGTCACAGAAGGTGTATCACCAGTTGAGATGTAGTTTTCAATAAAGCTGAGATGGCTTTCAAGAAAACTTATGATGCTAACTAAGAACTGGAATAGAGAGAGATTCTTATTGAGGTGGAGCATGTCGATGCTGAATTGCGTATCCAAAATGAAGTTGAAGAAGAAGCAGTAGCTATTGTAGAAGATGAGGAGATTGATAATGACTACCTGCTAGTAAGAGATAGGTTGAGGAGAGTCATCAAGCCATCTCAGAGACTTAGGTATGCAGATCTTATAGCTTATGCCTTAATCTCTACAAGTGAGGTTCTAGATGAAGAACCTAGAGACTATAAGGAAGTTATGAGGAATCAAAATAAGACTGAATGGCTGAAGCCTATAGATGATGAGATGAAATCTCTTCATGATAACAACACCTGGGAATTGATCAAGAAACCAGCTGAAGCCATGTTAGTCAGCTGTAAGTGGATTTTCAAAGTTAAGAAAGGAATCGAAGGAGTGATATCAAAGAGATACAAGGCAAGACTGGTCACTAGGAGTTTCACTCAGAAAGAAGGTGTTAACTTCAATGATGTGTTCTCTCCTATTGTGAAGCATAGGTCCATTTTAATTTTTCTTGCCATGGTGGCACAGTTCGACCTTAAACTAGAACAAATGGATGTGAAGATTGCATTCTTGTATGGTGATCTAGATGAAACAATCCTAATGAGGCAACCTGAAGGATATGTCGAAAGGGGGAAGGAATATTATATGTGCAAGATGAAGAGATATTTAAATGAATTGAAACAATCTCCTCGACAGTGGAATAGGAGATTCGACAAGTTCATGGCACGCATAAGTTTCGTTAGAAGTAAATTCGACCATAGTGTTCACTTCAGATTTTGACCTGGTAATTCGCTTTTCATTTTGTTGATTTATGTGGATGATATTCTAATAGCAAGAAACAATGTCGAAAATGTAATGAGGGTGAAGGATGAACTCATTAAGGAGTTAGACATGAAGGATTGATCGGTCACCATTTCTATAGTGTTCCCGTCACTTGTTTGACATTTCATCCATGAATCGGTAATGTTTGCTTTAGTCTTTTTATTGTTTTTGAATAAATTTTACTGTTTTTATGTTTTTCTCGAATCTTATGTTTTCTAGTGATTATGTCATATTTTGTGCATTTTACGCGTTTGGTGGTAGTTCTGATATTTTAGGTCCATACAGAAAAGGGCAAAGGAATGGGAGATTTCGGGAAGTCGGAGGAGATTTGAGAGGCAATCCAATGGCCTGACACGAGACGTGTCCAAAAAAGACCGAGACACATATTTTGGATGAGTTGACAGGAAGCTGACACGGGTGCCCGTGTCAGCAAGTCTACGAAAGATTTTGTTTTCATGTTGTGAACAGGGAGCCAACACGGTCGCTCGTGTCGCCTGACATGGCCCGGGCTGGCCTGGGCGTGTCATCCTCTATTTGTCTGACTTTGTTGACTGTCTTGACCCTTAAGGGTATTTTTGGAAATTTCTTACTGTTGTATTGGATCTGGTGGTATTTTAGACGCGTTCTGAGAAAGAAAATGGGACTTTTTAGACCAGAGAAGAAATTGACGATCAAGAATTGAGCGATCAAGAACCAAGGGAGAACGGATTTTCATGCTCAGGAGCAATTAAAGATAAAAGTAATCCCAAAAATTCATGTCATGTTTAATCTAATTGTTGAGTTTACTTTGAATACTATGAGTAGCTAAACCCCCCAATGTTAGGGGGTGCCTCTAAATTGCTTATGTACCGATATTGTTTCCTTTATTTGAATGACATAAGTGCTTATTTAATTAATCAAGTTTTATCATTCTGTGATTTTACGAATTTTTCAATCGGACAAATTGATTTATTTTTATGGTTAACCTTAGGTCGGGCAAACCATTGTTAACGTAATTTGATCGATAATGCTTCAGTTAGGAATACCCTGTTATACTTAAACACTATTGAGACTATTTCCAACGCTTGATTTCAAACTAATTATCTATGGACATAGTAATTAGGTTATGATATTAAGAGGTTCTCTCACTAAGGCTTTAGGAGTAAACAAATTTCCAGTCAAGAACTTGATAAAATTTGACTATGCCTTTGAAATAAGGATTGATATTGTTATAAGACAATTCATACACTACCCCTAGTATGCTCTCATATCTGTTTGAATCTTATTATATATTTTGCTTTATTTTTTGTAATGAAATTTTTAATAGTAAAACAATTTAAAAACCCCCCAATTAATTTTTGTTTGATTGAATCCAAATTAGGCTTGTACTGTCTGACGCAGTCCTTGAGATCAACACTGGGGATAAAAGCCCTATTTTAACTACAACCAGCATAATAGTACACTTGTTATTTTACCGATCAAGTTTTTGGCATCGTTGTCGGGGACTTCCAAAATATAAGCTGAATTTTAATTCAATCAAAATTTTGTTGCTCTTCGACTAAAATTTTATTTTCTGTTTATTTTTAGATTAATTTCTATTATAAGTAATATTTGTCTAATATGTGTATACGAGGAAAGCCCTCAGCTGAGTTTCTTTTTGACACAGAGCTAGAAAGATCACTACGCGCGAGACGCCGTCAAGCGAAACATGCAAGACTGGCAATGCCAGAATAAGAAATTTCAGTTCATTCTGAGCATTCTGATTCAAAGTCCAACACAGATACATAGACACAGCCAAAACTTGTGATAATGGCTGGACTTCCACCAGCAGAGAGACTTCTGGGTGATTATGGAGGAGCGAATGCTCTAGTAGGTCGGTTGACCATCGCGAATCAACTGGTTAATGTAGAAAACTTCCAGCTGCACCTTATATAACCATCCGTCAGCTTGAAAAGAGACCTTTTACTGGAAAAATAAATGAAGACAAAAATAATCATTTACAGAGGTTTCTTACGATGAGTACAACATTGAAGATTGAGGGGCATTCTGAAGAAGATAAAAAGTTAATAATGTCTCCATTCACTCTTTCCAAAGATGCCGAAGAGTGGTTCTACTCTTTAACAGCCGAGAGTATTACTACTTGGGAGGATATGGAGACGACTTTCTTGAATGAGTACTTTCTCGCTTCTGTTTATATTCACAAAAGATATGATATTGTAAATTTTAAACAGAAGGAAGGAGAGTCACTTGGTGATGTGTACAAGAGGTTTAAGAGGTTACTGGATGCTAGTCCCACTCACAACATGGACCAAACAGAACAAATGCAGATGTTTGTAAATGGCCTCAGGATGAAGACGAAATAACTTATTGATATAGCTGCTGGTGGCTCTTCTAACTTTACAACAGCCACTGGTATCAAAAGATCATTGAAGCCATTGCTGCAAATGAACACTTGGAATTATATGACCGAAGTGTGAGAAAACTTGAAGGAGGGATCAATTTGAAACTGCTAATCAAGTTGTGAAGATGGAAGATCAGATCACTGTTGAAGTTGAGAGGAGACTAAAAGCTATGAATATAGGTACCTAAACTGTAGCACAAGTTCAACCGGTACAAGCTGTTAGTTATGATATTTGTGGGGGGTCCTCATTTTGATATGCATTATATAGCCAGGACTCAACAAATTGAAGGAATTAATTTTCTGAAGCAGAACAACTCTTATTCGAATACATACAATCCGGGCTGGAAGAACCATCCAAATTTTTCCTGGAAAGGCCAACAAGGGAATGAAAAGAAACAAGGACCTACTCAGTACTAGAACCAACCGCAACAACCACAACAGCAATAACAACAATATCGACCTCAGCAGCAACAACAACAACAACAACCACTGTATCAACAATAATATCAATAACCTCTACAATAGAATCAACAATAAGCACCAAGAAGGCAGATTGGAAAATTTCCATCGAAAATATCGCCGCTCAAAGTTCTCAATTCCAAGAAGAAACAAGAAGTAATCAAAGGAACACAACTGCTTTTATAAAGAATCTTGAAGTGAAGATAAGTCAAATCGCACAACAAATAGCAAGTTTTCAAGCACAAGGCACTCTTCCAAGTTCAACATTTACAAATCCGAGATATCATAGTAATGTTAGCGCCATGACAACAAGAAGGGGAAATCTCTAGAAAGTCTTGAAAAAGAAGTTGAAGAAGAAGACCAAATGCTTGAAGTGGATCTTGAGATTAAAGAGAATGAGATAATACCTGAAAAAATTATTGAACCTAGGAAGGTAGTAAAAGAGAAAGTCGGCGAACCAAAATAGGTCATAAAGTTCCCATTCCCTACAAGAAACAAGAAAAACGGGCAGCATGAGAAGAACTTTGAGAAATTCTTAGAGATGTTCAAGAACCTAGAGCTTAATATCCTATTCTTGGAAGCACCAGAACAAATGCCCACTTATGACAAGTTCATGAAGGACATCATATCAAAGAAGTGGACCATTGAGACTTACCCGATTATTCTAACTGAAACTTGTAGTGTTATTTTGCAGGGTATGAAGATTCCAGTGAAGAAAAAGGATCGAGGTTCAGTCACTATTCCTTGCACTATTAACAACAGGTCATTTAAAAAGACACTTATTGATTTGGGAGCAAGTGCGAGTATCATGCCTTTATCCATCTACAAAAAATTGGGTATAGGTACGGTGCAAGATACTAGGATGACACTTCATTTCGCTGATCGTTTGGTAAAAAGATCATATGGGATAGTGGAAGATGTTCTAGTGTATTCCTTGTAGATTTTGTTATTTTAGAGAATTCGGAAGACGAAGACATACCTCTCATTCTTGGAAGACCATTTCTAGAAACTGGAAGGTGCTTAATAGACATAGAGAAAAGTACCATGACTCTGAAAGTCTATGATAAGGAATTAAAAATTGATGTTCAAAAAAAATGAAGTTGTTCACCGTGAGAATTAGCAAACAACCGCTGGTCTAACAAATCGAAAGAGATTTGTGTTACTTACAGGATCGACCACACAAATCCTAGGATATGTGTTAATTGGTCTTTTAAGTTAAGTAGATGAGAATTATAAACACTTCGACGAGTTCTAAGATAAGACAACTCATTTCAAGCATGAATGAATTTAAGTAACAATAAGAAGAAGTAAAATGCTGATAAATGACAAGTATAATAGCTAGCATGAAGAAAAAGTAACTTTTAAGTAAAAGAAGTTTTATATTGCATTGAAATAAAAACTGGTGCTTAACCAACGTACATTCTCACGTCTTGTTTTATCTTAATCACACGGATACTTAGAGTAACTAGAGATTTTGTACACAATTGGACACACCCATCTTAAAAATAAAACCTACTATTTATAACCATAAAAAATAATCGCTATTAACGGATAACAAGTAAGATCAAGACAAGTGTTGCTACGAATGCCTTCAAACCATGATAACGCGAAATTATATAGGATATTTGACTTAACTTACATGAATTTTATTTGCTTTTATTATCGTTTTATTTGATTTATCTTCGATTATGCCTTTGTTTTCTTATGTTTTGTAGGTTACCATAAATTTGGACTAAAAGAATAAAAGGAGAAATAAATGAAGGAAATGGAAAAAAAAGAGGAAGAGAAGACCATGGAAAGAAAAGAAGAAGAAAGAAAGAGAAAGGAAAGAAAAAAAGGAGTGGGGGCCACCACACACCAAGTGGCACTTGCCACTTGGGTGTGGCGCCTGCCACCACAAGAAGAGCAAAGAGGTGGCGGCTACCACATGAAGAGAGAGTGGCTAAGGAGTAGGAAGTGGCAACTGCCACTCTTACAAGAACGAGAAGTGGCGCCCGCCACTTCCTCCCCAGATTTTTTCCACTTTCTCCCTATTTTTTCTCAACTTCTTGGCTACATTTTCTCCTGGTTTTTCTCCTCGTGGAAGCCTCAAATTCATGTAAGCGTCGCCCACTAACAGTATAAAAGGAAAGGCAGTTTTGGAAGAGAGGGGGAAGCATTATTTTTTCTGTTTTCGTTTTAGTTTTTTTCCAGCATTCTGTCTTAGTTTCTTTACATTATTTTTAGAGAGTTTTTGTAAGAAAATTGTTTTTCACACCGATAAACAATTGCCATTTAGTTTTAGGATTGATTCAAAAAGGTTGTAATATTGTACTAAACTGCAAGTCGGCCTTCATAATCAAATCCAAGTTCTGTTCTTCAAATTTCCAGGTTCTATTTATCTGCTTTTATTTATCATTATATTTTTATGCATCCTTTCTATTTTCTATTTAGTATTAAGATTAGATTTAGTAATAGAATGAAAGCCATGTCTGGCTAAACCTCTTAGTATCCGTATGTAATTACGATCGGTCAGAGGGGGTTAAGTAAATTGTGACATAAATTTAATAGAATCTAATTCTTTTGGTCTCTGTTTCTTTTGCCAAATTAATAACTTTTGTTACGAGAGTAAGAAAGTAACGAAGGTTAAGATCAATAAAGCGAGAGTTTGAGGTCTTAACCGGATAGCTGAAACTGAACATTAGGCTTAAATACAGCGAGAGTGCTTTAAGGTTAATTAGGATTTATTTGTTTTCAAAAAAGTGTTTTCAAATGCAAAATGAGAGAGCGAGAGCCGCATTCTGATTTGAGAGCATAGTCTAAGTCAAGACCATGAGAGTGTGACATAAGGTCATTTAAATGGGTATTTTCTACAGAATAACAATTGTTTCTTTTTAAACTAAACGCCCACGAATTACTGAAACCCCCAATGATTGACAGGATTATATACCGATATTTCGCATTATCTTAATTTAATTTGATTTTAGTTCTGCACTTATTTTATTTCTCGCATCCCGAATTTAGAAATCCATTAGCCTTAGCTTTACATAATAACGTTAGATAGCGGTAGATCGACTCTTGGTCCTTTAGGTTCGATAATCTTTTAAAACTACACGATCAGACTGTGCACTTGCAGTCACGAAGCATTTAGTTATACTAAGTAGTGATCAAGTTTTTGGTGCCATTGTCGGGGACCAATTAAGTCGATATCGTAACTTTAGTGTTGCATAGTATAGACTAAGGCAACAATTTCCCTATTATAAATCATTGATTGTATGCCAAACACTCGCTCTAAAGGTGAGAAGCTTGTGCAACCGATTATCGACATCGAGCGTTTTATTAGTTTAAGACGTCGAATTAACGCATTCCAAATTAAGTATAACCTTCCATCATCTGAAATTCCCTTTCCAGAATCACCAGTACCTATGGCTGAAGGACCACAAAATCGACCTCTTAAGTATTATGCTATCCCTTCGCAAGATGAGCCACATAACAGTATTGTTACTCCTCCCATCGAGGCAAATACCTTCGAACTAAAACCTTCATTGTTGTCTACTGTACAACAAAACCAATTTTCTTAAAATCCCACAGAGGATCTGAACTTACATTTGTCAGTGTTCTTGCAATACGCAGACACGGTAAAAGCAAATGGTGTCAGCCCCGAAGCAATAAGATTATGTATTTTCCCTTTCTCATTATTGGAGCGGTAAAGCGGCAAGCACAAAATATTATTTCCGGAAGAATTTCCTCCAGGATTTATGTTGTCCCCACAGGGATCAGTGTGAGGGAAAGAATGTCGTTCAACAATCTCTACGTCTCTAAGCTTGGGTTTAAATGGTTTAGGATAAAAATGCAAAAGGAAAAACATAAAGCAAGAAAATAAATACATTCTTAAGAAATGAAAAACATAAAGCAAGAAAATAAATACATTCTTAGGATAAAAAATATATGGATCAAATGCACGCAACCTAAATCGCTCGTCAATATCATCACGTATCGCTCACAACAGAGGTTATGTCTAACACAAAGTCGAGAGATCAACCGTATCGTCTCATCGATGATGTCTCACGCAACTCGACAACACGAAGCATAAATAATCGATACCCATGTGAATATTAGTCCTAAATCTATGTCTAGAGTTCAGAATCTAACAGATGTTCATCTTAGGTCGAGTTCGAAATGTATATGTCTATAGCAATCCAAACCCATTGAGTAAAAAATAAAGATAACCATCGATAAAGAGTTGTAAAAGATATTTTATACAAAGATTCATAAATATACATACAATCAAGATAAACTTACATACAAAACCCCAACAAATGAAAAATACATAGAGAGGAAGGAAGAAGAACACAAATCTCACGGTCTGTCAACTCCGATTGAAGTGGATTCGACTCTGGATCGTCAAGATGCACCCTCCAATACTGTTTCTAAGCTAAATCTACTCAAGAATGTGTTTGATGAAGTTGGGGTAAAAAGTTCCCAAACAACATAACCTAAAAAATGCTGAAAAATCACTTAAATAGGCAAAAATAGGTTCCAGTGTTCGCCTAGCGAAGTCCCGTTCGCACAGCGAACTTATGGCTCATTTTCTACTGCCAAAACAGTGTTTTTCACGCGTTTTATAAATTCATGTTCGCACTGCGAACTTTAGTTCGCTTAGCGAACATGACAACAAAACCAACACTTGTTTTGACCATAACTTTTAAACTGTAACTCTATTTTACATGCGGTCGGAAACGTTGGAAAGCTTATTCAATGCTCTATAAGACAATGACAAAATACCATTGCTTATATACCTATAAAAATTAGAGAAAATCAATTAAACTCAATCATATTTACATGATATGCAATATATACATTATAACGTAAACTATACGACATATGCACAAAAGTTGAGGTTTGTTGGTTGAATTAAACCAATAAGTGCCAATTATTTACACTCAAAATCAATACAATTTAGCACTTATCACTCATTAAGAGATAGAGCTAGAGCTGGGCTCCAGTCTCTACCGTCCGCATCTGTCACTACGTGGAACGAGTTGAAGAAAGTGTTCTTAGCACGATATTTTCCACCTAGCAAGACGGTTATGATAAGAGCCCAAATAAATGGATTCAAACAAAAGAACAATGAATCTCGTTTTGAAGCATGGGAAAGATACAAGGACATGATGAGGATTTATCCACATCACGGTCTAGAAGAATGGTTGATCATACATACCTTTTACAATGGTCTCTTGTACAACACAAGATTGACAATAGACGTCGCCGCGAGTGGTGCACTAATGGATAAACCCTACAATGAGGCTTATGCACTTATAGAAAGTATGGCTCAAAACCATTATCAGTGGGGGAGTGAAAGAGCCTCAGTAGAGAAACCTCCAACGAAAAGTGGTATGTACGAGATAAGCAGTCTTGACCAAGTAAATGCAAAGGTAGATACTCTCACTCAAAAGATTGAAAGTTTGACTATAACCCCTACAACCACCATGGTTGCCGTAGCTCCAAACTGCGAGTTATGTGGAGTTCGTGGGCATGCTGCCCCTGAATGTCAACTTTTGACAGGAGTTTCCACATACCAAGTGAATTATGCTCAAGGAAACCCTTACTCAAATACCTATAACCCAGGTTGGAAAAACCATCCGAATTTTTCAAACAAAAACAACAATGCATTGTATGCACCTGGACAAACACCTGTTGTACCACCAGGATATCAGAAACCTGTTGTAGCTACTCAAAATGCTCCTAGGAAATCTAACCTTGAATTAATGATGGAAAACTTCATAGCCATCTAGGATCAAATAAATAAACACTTCCTGAATCAAAACATACACACTAGTGAGCAAATTAAGCAATTAGCAAACAAGGCAGACGCTTTAGCCACTCACAACAAAATGCTTGAAACCCAAATTTCACAAGTGGCACAATAACAAGCACCTACTGCTGCTCCTGCAGGCACATTTCCTGGACAGCCGCAACCCAATCCAAAAGAACATGAAAATGCTATCATACTACGAAGTGGTACGAAATTGGATGAACCAACTGAACCGAGACTTGAGAATCCAGCTATGTATCAGAATCCTAAAAAAGTAACTGAAAAGGAAACTGAAAAGGAAATTGACCAAAACATAAAGGAGAAAGAAGGTAGTGACCAAGAGGCCGAAGCAAAAGAAGAACCATATGTGCCTCCACCACCTTATAAACCTCCTATTCCTTATCCTTAAAGATTTGGTAAATCTAAAAACATGGGCCAATTCAAGAAATTCGTTGAACTTCTTAAACAATTGAATATCACAATACCTTTTACAAACGTTATCACTCAAATGCCCTCATATTCTAAGTTTCTTAAAAAATCTTATCAAATAAGAAAAAGATCGAGGATAATGAAATCGTTACGCTTACTCTTGAGTGTAGCGTAATAGTCCAAAATAAAATACCTCCTAAGCTGAAAGACCCAAGTAGATTTTCCATACCATGTGCAATTGGAAAATTTGTCATAGACAAAGCTCTATGTGACTTAGGAGCCAGTATTAGCTTAATGCCATTGACCATATCCAAAAGGCTTGATATGGGAGAATTAAGACCAACTAAGATGTCTGTACAACTAGTCGATCATTCTGTTAAGTTCCCGATAGGAATACTAGAAAACATTCTGGTACGTATAGGTCAATTCTATATCCCTACTGATTTCATAATCATGGACATAAAAGAGGATGCCAACACTCCTATCATATTAGGAAGTCCATTCTTAGCTACAGTCGGAGCCATTATAGATGTATAGAAAGGTAAGCTAACTTTTTAAGTGGGTGAAGAGAAATTCGAATTTATTTTGACACAATTCTTACAAGTACCAGCTATAGACGATACATGTTGTTTGCTAGATGCCATCGACGGATGCATAAGAGAAATGGAGACGGAACAAAATTCTTATTCTGAAATCCTAAAAATTCCAATACCTCCAATTTTTGAAGATGATAATTGGCGTGGTGAATACCAAGACGACAGTCTAAGCGAATGCCTAGCACTAACACCCAATCATATGCCTTGCCCAAAGAAACCGACTTTAGAACTTAAAACACTACCCAAAAATTTAAGGTATGAATTCTTAGACACCGAGCTCGAACGACCAGTGATAGTCAACACAGACTTAGAACAAATAGAAACTGAGAAACTACTGCATGTCTTAAGAAAATACCCATCTGCTCTAGGTTAAAACAAGGAATAAGTCCTTCTATCAATATGCATCACATTATTCTAGAGGAAGACTGTAAGACCTCTAGAGAACATCAAAGAAGGATAAATCCCATTCTGAGCGACGTAGTCAAGAAAGAAGTAAAAAAGTTGTTAGAAGCATGAATTATATACTCGATCTCTGACAGTCAATGGGTTAGCCCAGTGCATGTCGTACCAAAGAAATGGGGTGTTATAGTTTTTAAGAACGAAAAAGGCGAATCTATAGCACAAAGAGTTGTGACCGAAAGTAGAATGTGAATTGATTATATGAAATTGACTAAAGCTACTCGAAAGGATCATTTTCCTTTACCTTTCATTGATCAAATGCTTGAGCGATTAGCTAAACACTTATATTTCTGCTATTTAGATAGTTATTCAGGATTCTTTCAAATCCCTATTCATCCTGATGACCAAGAAAAGACAACCTTCACTTGTCCTTATGGTACATTTGCCTATCGACAAATGCTTTTTGGATTATGTAACGCTCCCACAACATTCCAAAGATGCATAATGTCAATCTTTGCTGACTTTATAGACGACATCATGGAAGTATTTATGGATGATTTTTCTATTTGTGGGCAGAGTTTTGAAGGATGCTTATTGAACCTAGAAATGGTACTTGAAAGATGCGTAAAAGTAAATCTCGTGTTAAATTGGAAAAATGTCATTTCATGGTCCGACAAGGTATCATACTCGGACACATAGTGTCTGATAAGAGGATTGAAGTAGATAAAGCTAAAATAGAAATTATAGAAAACATTCAACCTCCTAAAACTGTAAGAGAAATACGAAGTTTCTTAGGACACGCCGGTTTCTACCGACGATTCATTAAGGATTTCTCTAAAATTACTAAACCGCTGACTAGAGATGCTGAATTCATTTTCGACGATAAATGCCAGAAAGCCTTTGAACAATTAAAAACAACTCTCATTACCGCACCTATCATGCAACCACATGAATGGAGGTTACCGTTTGAAATCATGTGTGACGCTACTGATTATGCCGTAGGAGCAGTTCTAGGACAGAAAAAAGATAAAAAAGCTTCATATGATTTATTACGCTATTAGAACCCTGGAACCTGCGCAAATGAACTAAGCCACCACAGAAAAGGAACTTCTAGCTGTCAGGTTCGCTTTAGATAAATTTCGTTCTTACTTAGTAGGAGCAAAGATAATTATCTATATCGATCATGCCGCAATCAGGTACCTACTGAATAAAAAGGACACCAAACTAAGACTCCTAAGATGGATGCTACTGCTATAAGAATTTGATTTAGAAATCAAAGACAAGAAAGGAATTGAAAATGTAGTAGCAGATCATTTATCGAGAATAGAGGATATTAAGCCTGAGAAAGTTCCTATCAATGATGATTTTCCTTATGAGAGACTCATAGCTCATTTAGAAAACACGGTTGAACGATCTTTAATATGGAATGAGACTGAAACAAAAGAAGTCATGGGAGCGATCTTTACTGAAACCACACTGCCATGGTATGCTGACTTTGTCAACTACTTAGCAGTTGGAGTTCTTCCACCAGATTTAACTTACCAACAAAAGAAAAATATTCTTCCACGATCTTAAACATTATTATTGGATGAACCTCTGCTTTTCAAGAGAGGTGCCGATGGTATCTTCCGCCGATGTGTCTCCGAAGACGAAATTGAAAATATAATCTCTCACTGTCATTCTGCTCCCTATGGAGGACATGCAAGCATTTCAAAGACTTGTGCTAAGATTTTAAGGTCTGGCCTCTTTTGGCCCACTCTACGGAAAGATGTCCATATCGCAATCATAAACTGCGATCGGTGCCAACGCAACGGCAATATCTCTAGAAGCGAAGAAATTCCAATGAAGGACATTTTGGAAGTAGAAGTCTTTGACGTGTGGGGAACTGATTTCATGGGAGCATTCCCATCGTCTTTTGGTAACAAGTACATACTCGTTCTTGTTGATTATGTGTCGAAATGGGTTGAGGCTATAGCTTCTCCAAAAAATGATGCACGAGTAGTGATTAGACTTTTCGGAACATAATTTTTCCTAGATTCGGTGTGCTGAGACTAGTCATCTGCGATGGTGGCTCTCACTTTATTTTGAGGATTTTCGAAAAACTATTAATGAAATATGGAGTCCGACATCGTGTAGTAACACCCTATCACCCATAAACCAGCGGACAAGTAGAGGTTTTGAACAGAGATATTAAACAAATCTTAGAAAAAACAGTTGCGGCTTCTAGGAAAGATTGGTCTTTCAAATTACACGAAGCTTTGTGGGCATATTGGACAGCCTATAAGACCCCAATATGAACCACACCATTTAAGCTAGTTTAGGGCAAATCATGTCACCTGCCGGTAGAATTAGAGCATAAAGCATATTGGGCCATTAAGACCCTTAACTTAAATTTTGTTGTTGCAGGCGAAAAGAGAATATTAGACATCCATGAACTAGAAGAGCTTAGGTTAGATGCTTACGAGAATGCCCACATCTATAAAGAATGAAATAAAAAGTGGCATGATAAGCGAATATCGAGGAAAGAGTTCACTGAGGGTGACATACTGCTCCTATTTAACTCTCGACTAAAACATTTCCCAGGAAAACTTTGCTCTATGTGGTCTGGTCCTTTTGAGATAACAAAAATACGCAACAGAAATAAAAGGAAAATCTAGTGAACCGTTCATCGTTAACGGGCAGCACCTAAAACATTACCACAATATTGAAAACAGAGAATACTTCGTCAGTCTAACATTTGCTGAGTTGCACACTCATCCCCAAAATTAGGAGAATTTAAAATTATGTCGAGCTTACGACATAAAACAAAGCGCTTAGTGGGAGACAACCCGCTTCTTTTTAATTTTACTGTTTAGTTTTCTAATCTTTTATTTTTAATTTCTTTTATATGCTTTTCATTTTTTCTGTTCCAAGAATAGTCATGCAATTTTATCTATCATATTAGTCATTACTAGCTTGTGTTCATTGTCAACTTATATACAGGCTAACTTAACATTAGTTAGTTACTAACTTTAGAGATGAATTGAGTCGACTATATGGGCATTACTTTCAGAGGCAGAGCTCAGAGGAGGCGCTTTGAAGCCCTTGCTCAGAGAGAGATATCGCTTACTATATATCCAGATGGACTCACCATGACTAGATTAGGTATTAGGGACAATGTTATGTACCTTCTCAACCAAATTGGTTGGGAGCTTTCTGATATCAAAAGGAAATTTAGTTCCTACCGTAGGCTTACCTTGGAATTCCTGAGCTCACTGATTTATCAGCCCGACCACGGGTATGGATTTAGTAGTGGCCTTATCAGTTTTAGAATATTTAACATCTTATTTTATTTCTTTTAAGTGATTAACAATTTTATTCCCTTTCCAAATTGTAGTATTCCCTTTTAATTATCATTTTCATTTAATTTATCATTAGTAACATTTTCAATTTCATTTTTTTTCATCAAAATATCACAAAAAACCAAAAAAATTGACTTTTCCCCCACATAAGGAGGTGGCACTCGCCACCTTGACTTGTGAAATGGGTGTGGAAGCCGCCACTCTTGCTTGTGGCACTCGCCATACACCCCAGCAAGACGTGGCACTCGCCACACACCCTTCTAAAGGAAGTGGCACCCGCCACTTGCTTAGGTGACCCCACTTTGGTGAATGTCTGCCACCTAATTTTACATATGCCATGCACACTCCCACGTGGCCTTCCTTAGCTTGCATGCATTACACATATCCTGCCACTTCTGATTTTGTTGACCACAATTAAAGCAAAACCAACCCAACCTACCACATTTACTTGTATACCACCATAACTCCATTATTTATACCATCTTCACCAACCTACCAAAACACAATCACAAACACTCGTTCACAAAAATTAGAAAGAAGAAAGGAATATTATTTTCAAGTTATTATCATGGAGAGCTACCAAGTTATTTCCAGAGAAGGTGAAGCGGGCGAAAAGCAAGTCGAGCTCTATGCAGCTCTACTGAATAGAGAAATCGAGTCGACGAGGTATGCTGATATACTTTGTTTAGAAGCACTAGGAATTAGACACAGTGTAGATTATATGCTAGAAAGATTAGGTTTGACTTACCTTTTATCATTTAAAGATCCTATCTACATACAACCAACTCTCGAATTTCTTAGCTTGCTCATCCATAAGCTTAATGGAAACCTCCATTTTCGTCTGTTTAACGTTGAATATGTATTTACTTTTGACGGATTAGCCGTCTTATTTAACTGTCCATACGGAGATGTAGCTAAATACAATGTGCCCAATGGTGAGGGATGGCTAAGCGCATATAAATATTTCGGGAGAGCGATAACAGGGGCAGTAACCCATTGTTTCGAAGGAAATGGAGTCTCGTTAATCCAAAACACATCGGTGCGCTATTTGCGCCAACTGTTGGCATGTA
Source organism: Lathyrus sativus (assembly GCA_963859935.3). NCBI lineage: Eukaryota > Viridiplantae > Streptophyta > Magnoliopsida > Fabales > Fabaceae > Lathyrus > Lathyrus sativus. The sequence continues at coordinate 25,584,224 of OZ012736.1, forward strand.
CCATTTTCGGTAGGTAAAATTCTAATAAAGTAAATGAAGCAGAATTTTTCTATCTGTTTACCGCTTTAGCAACCGGCGAGAAAATAAACATTGTCCCATTTTTGTTCACTCACATGAAAGCGATAGCTACTGCCAAAAAGGGAGCTATAGTATTTGGTGGCCTGATAACTACTCTAGACTGAATTCTCGGCTTAGAAAATAATTTTTCATCTTTAACACCCTTGCCGCCAAGAACCATATATATATATACATGATTAGGAGTATGAAAATGGTGAGGAGACGGAGATTCGGGAACTTCGATTTAATGATAAATAATCAAGTGTTCCCAAGTATTATCCTACCAAACCCTACTCACACGGATGTGCGTAACCCCGATAACTATTGTTATATTGATGACCCAGTCCCCACACACATTCCTGAGAATGCTGCTGCTGGCGGGGACAGTACTAACGCACCTTCACACACTACACATGTCGCTTTTGAAAATGTTACAGGTACATCCTCAAGGTGCATACTAAGAAGAAGAGAAGACACACCAACCATTCTAGACAAAATATATGCTGAAATGCTACGGCGGAGCGAATTAGACGCTCAGCGAGATCAGGGGATTCAGAGCATCAAGGCCCAACAAGCCAAGATGATGCAGATTCTCAGACAGATGCAAAGCAAACAACACAGCATGTCAGGATTGATCACAGAGATGGCAGACTTATCAGTACGTGTGGCAGATCCAGAAGATCCACCTGACCACCCTGGAAATGGCAGGCGGACACGAACTCGCGGCAGAGGCCGCAGATAGAGAATTTCCATGTTCCGCCTTCTTTTCTTACCTTAATTTGTTGCAGTGGGGACAATGCTCGATTTAAGTGTGGGAGATGAAGCTTTACCGTTTTTATATTTACTATTTACCCCTTTTATTTACTGTTTTCTAGGTAGATTTTTAAATTTTTCACTTAATCTTTTTGTTTTAGTGCTAATAAAATAAATTCATGTGTTGTCGAGTCACTTTAGATAGTTTCCGTCATTTGTCGGATTCTCCCAAAATCTTGAGCCATAATAGAAAATTTTAATTGATGGTTTTAAAGCATGACACAGACCCAGAATGTATATTGCTTGATTTAAACTAAGTCCGAGAGATTTGGGAAAGTATTGATAATATCAGTACCGTCTTGACACCCTGAACCCCCTTATTTACTGATGAGTTTGAGCACTTATTATGCCAAAGCCTAAAATTACAGAGTAACCTCTTGATTAGTTTATGTTAGCAGTCAGCATCATCCTGAAGTACAACCTAAGTAATAAACTGATGCAAATATGTGTTTGATCTCAAAAATAAGAATCGAATAGAATTATTAGAAAAGTGAATGAAGGATATGCTTTTACTAAGTTAGGTGGTCCTTACCCGACCATTTAGCCCAACAGATCCGACTCTTGAAATTCAAAAATACACAAGAAAAAGAATGTGACAAAAAGTTTTAAAAAAGAGATCAATGAACACTAACAGGTTTACTTACCATGGGCGTGCGGGAATAAAGGGCTTAATGTGATTGCGCGAGAATGAAAAAGAGTTGAAAATGAATAGGCTGAGCTATAATAACATGATTCGAACTTGTCTGCACAGAGAGGGAGTTTTTTATTACACTTAGTAAATTCGTGTCACTACGGTATCCTTAGTAATTTTAACCAGTACCTATATTTCGTGCGAAAGTCTCGCAACGATGTATGATCTGAGTTATGTCGTGTTAAATTCCACGCATATGTTTTATTTTCTTGAGGACAAACAAATGTTCAAGTGTGGGAGAGTTTGATAACGCGAAATTATATCGGATATTTGAATTGACTTACATGAATTTTATCTACTTTAATTACTATTTTATTTGATTTATCTTTGATTACGCCTTTGTTTTCTTATGTTTTGTAGGTTACCGTAAAATTGTACTAAAGGAATAAAAGGAGAAATAAATGAAGGAAATGGAAAGAAAAAAGGAAGAAAAGACCATGGAAAGAAAAGAAGAAGAAAGAAAGAGAAATGAAAGAAAAAAAGGAATGGGGGCCACCACACACCAAGTGGCACTTGCCACTTGGGTATGGCACCTGCCACCACAAGAAGAGCAAAGAGGTGGCAGCTGCCATATGAAGAGGGAGTGGCAGATATCTGTTAGAACACAGATTGGTTCTTAATAATATCTCTATGTTTTGATGATAACTATTAGGAAATTTTGTATTTAAGAATTATATACTCTAAAATTTGCTTGAGAGTTTTTACTGCAGATAGTAAAGAAATTAATACTCCAGAAGCAAATCAGAATCGAATACAAGAAATTAGCTAGACTCTGTAGCGCCAGATGCACTCATTAGAAGACTCTGATTGCTGCCAACAGAAGATTCTGAGCGTAGTCTCTAGAAGATTCTGAAGTAAAAGCTCTAGAAGAATCTGTAGCAGAAGCTCCAGAAGAATCTGAAGCAAGTCAGAACCATCTGAAGCAAGTCAGAAGCATTTGAAGCAAGTCTGAAGCATCTGAAGCAAGTCAGAAGCATCTGAAGCAAAGAAGAATATTGTATGAAGAGTTTTTCAAAGCATAGTTTCTACAGAAGATTCTGAAAGTACTAAAGCTGCCAGTACTGAAGTTTTGTTTCAAATATGCTCTAATATTTAACACGCTGAAAGCACACATGCTGCAGAAGACTCTGATCCAGCAAAGTTCTGATCATCATTAGAAGACTCTGACCCAATCAGACTCTGATGAACTTGCTGAAAACTGAAGAAGAAATATTCAAAGATTATATCCGTTGGAGTAAATCAAACGTCTCTTTCCTCCTTTATGCTAGACACAAGAACAGAGACAAAAAAGGATTTTTCTGTGCTTTCTTCTTCTAGGAAAGGTCACTTGATGTGAAGACAAAAAGGCTCAGACCTTTTGGACACTCTTCTCAACGTGCCGCTCACCTTGGATCAGCTGCCTATAAAAGGAAGACTTCACCAAATTCTTCAGTTAGACGTTTTGCTGAAAAAGAATTAAAACATTCAAGCTCTCATACTTTCATATTCTTTCTAAGAATTTATTTCATTGTACTTAAACTTAAGAGAAATATCACTGTTGTGATTAAAGCTTTTTATAAGCATTCTTACTCTTGTATTAGATTTACATTGATTGTAAAGGATTTCCTTAAGAGGATTCAGTTGGAATCAGTAGCTCTTGAGAAGACTAAGAACAGTTGTTCTTAGGTGTTACTATTGTAATCTGTTTGATTAAATAGTGGATTAAGTCCTTGATTGAGAAAGGCAAATCACTCTAGGAAGGGTGGACTGGAGTAGTTGAGTTCAACGAACCAGGATAAAAACAATTGTGTTTTAATTCTAAGTTTAAATCTTTCATACTTATTTAACCCCCCTTCTAAGTATTATCTCACCTTCAGTTGGCATCAGAGCTCCGGTTCTGTGTGTGCTACCACTTAACAGTGACAGTAAAGATCCAGAGAGAAATACTTTGATATATATTTAGTTGTTACTATGGCTGATAATACAATATCCAACATTAACAACAAATATGAAGAAAGGGACAGAATCAGCACCAAACCCCCTATGTTTGATGGGGAGAAATTTGATTACTGGAAAGACAGAATTGAAAGTTTTTTCCTTGGACATGATGTTGATTTATAGGATCTAGTCATAGATGGATATGTTCATCCCACAGATGGGAATGGCAAAAAGATAGACAGAAAATCCATGACAGATGCTCAGAAGAAAGATTTTAGAAATCATCACAAGGCCAGAACAATATTATTGAATGCAATTTCTCATACTGAGTATGAAAAAATTACAAACAGGGAAACTGCTTTTGATATGTTTGAATCCTTAAAGATGACTCATGAGGGAAACTCTCAAGTCAAGGAAACAAAGGCTCTGGCTCTGATCCAGAAGTATGAGGCCTTCAAGATGGAAGACTCTGAATTTGTTGAAGCTATGTTCTCCAGATTTCAGATCCTCACAGCTGGACTAAAGGTTTTGGACAAGGGATACTCTACATCAGATCATGTAAAGAAAATCATCAGAAGTCTACCTACCAGATGGAGACCAATGGTGACTGCCTTGAAGATGGCTAAAGATCTAAACAAGATCTCTTTAGAAGAACTCATCAACTCACTAAGGAGCCATGAAATTGAGCTTGAGGAAGATGAACCTCAGAAGAAAGAAAAAGGTAAATCTGTTGCTTTAAAATCTAATAAATATGCTAAAGCTTTGCAGGTTATTGAAGAAAGCTCTGAAGGATCTTCTTCTGAAGAAGAAGATGAATTATCCATGCTGTCTAGAAGGATCAACAGACTCTGGAAGCACAAGGGAAAGAAGTTCAACAACTTCAAAAAATCTGATCATAGAAAGGAATCTTCTGGGCACAGAAGATCTGACAAGAAAGAAGTTGTATGCTATGAATGCAAAGAACCTGGGCATTACAAGAATGATTGCCCCAAACTTCAAAAAGAAAAACCCAAGAAGAAGTTTAACAAAAAGAAGAAGGTTCTGATGGCAACATGGGATGACTCAGATGAATCTGAATCATCTTCTGAATCAGAAGAAGGATGTGCCAATGTTGTACTGATGGCCATCACAGAAGATCTGGAGGAAGGAACCTCAGGATATGAATCAGATTCTGAATCTGACGATGACGCTGAAGAGGTAATGGCTAAACTTACTAAAGAAGAACTTATAAAAGTTTTATCAGAAGTTCTGAAAAGTTATAACAATATCAAACTAAAATACAAGAAGCTGAAAAGTAGTCTTGAATCTGAGATTGATCTTCTGAAGACAGAACTTGTTGAGCAAAAAGAAATTAATCTGAAAATCAAAAATGACTTTGAAACAACTCAACAAGAATCTGAATCTGAGACTAAGTCATGTGAAAACATTTTAGAAAAACATGACTCTAGCTTTCAGAGATTTCTTACTAAGAGCATAGACAGAAGCAAGATGGCTTCTATGATCTATGGTGTTAGTGGGAACAACAGAAGAGGTATTGGATATGAATCTTCTTCTGGAAGTAATCCAAAATTTATTGACAAACGTTTCATCAAGAAAACACCTATGTACTCTCAATTTAAGTTTGGTCATTTAAATGACATTAAACACACAAGCTCTGAGAAGAATACTTATGTGTTTAAACCCAAGGCAAGTCAGAATAAACATTATGTTGAAAAACAGAAGTTTAGACAAACCTACAAACCAACTAACCCTAAAGGACCCAAGAAGATATGGGTACCTAAAAGTAAAATAATTCCTGTTGCAGATGTTCTTAGCAGCAAGGTCAGGACGCCAATCATGGTACCTGGACTCTGGATGCTCACGACACATGACAGGAGAAAAGTCTATGTTCCAAAGCCTGGAACTTAGATCTGGAGGTGATGTGAAGTTTGGAGGGAACCAGAAGGGCAAGATCAATGGATCTGGCACCATTGGAAATGGTAAACTTCCCTCTATTACTAATGTCTTACTTGTTGAAGGGTTAAAGCATAACTTATTGTCCATAAGTCAATTAAGTGACAATGGTTATGATATCACCTTTAATAAAAAAATGTTGTAAAGCTATTAGTCAGAAGGATGGCTCTATCCTATTTAGTGGTAAGAGGAAAAACAACATTTATAAAATAAATCTTTCAGAACTTAAAGTTCAAAATGTTAAATGCCTCTTGTCTGTTAATGAAGAGCAATGGGTCTGGCACAGAAGATTGGGCCATATTAATATGAGACATATATCTCAGATTAATAAACTTAATCTTGTCATAGGACTCCCTAATCTAAAGTTCACTTCAGATGCTCTTTGTGAAGCATGCCAAAAAGGGAAGTTTTCAAAATCATCTTTTAAATTAAAAAATGTTGTTTCTACTTCCAAACCACTAGAATTACTCCATATTGATCTGTTTGGACCAGTGAAAACTGCATCCATCAGAGGCAAGAAGTATGGACTAGTCATTGTTGATGACTATAGTAGATGGACATGGGTAAAGTTCTTAAAACACAAGGATGAGTCACATTCTGTGTTCTTTGACTTCTGCAAGCAAGTCCAGAATGAAAAGGATTTCAAAATTATAAAAGTCAGAAGTGATCATGGTGGTGAATTTGAAAATAAATATTTTGAAAAATATTTTTCTGAAAATGGCATTGCTCATGATTTTTCCTGTCCTAGAACTCCACAAAAGAATGGAGTTGTAGAGAGGAAAAACAGGACTCTGCAAGAAATGGCCAGAACCATGATCAATGAGACAAATCTGGCAAAACACTTTTGGGCAGAAGCAATCAACACAGCCTGTTACATTCAGAACAGAGTGTCTGTAAGACCTCTTCTGAAGAAGACTCCATATGAACTGTGGAAGAACAAAAAGCCCAACATTTCATATTTTCATCCTTTTGGATGTATTTGCTATATGTTAAATACTAAGGATAATCTGAACAAGTTTGATTCCAAAGCACAAAAGTGTTTCATGCTTGGATATTCTGAACGCTCTAAAGGCTACAGAGTATACAACACTGAGACACAGATTGTGGAAGAATCCATTCATGTCAGATTTGATGATAAGCTTGGCTCTGAAAAGCCAAAGCAGTCTGAAAACTCTGCAGATAGAGAAGTAGTCTTCATTGACTCTGAAGTCCCAGAAGCAGACAAAGCTCAAGTGAAGGAACCAGAGGCAACGCCAGATGCTATCCCTTTAACTTCTCAGATGAATAATCTAAACATTTATGAAGAATCAACTATTAGAGGATCATCATCCAGAATTAAAGCTTCTCATCCAGAGAATGTCATAATTGGAAAGAAAGATGATCCCATCAGAACAAGATCCTTTCTAAGATCATCTGAAGCATCACTATTTGGACTAGTGTCAGAAATTGAACCATCTTCTGTAGATGAAGCTCTGCAAGACAATGATTGTATTATTGCCATGCTAGAAGAGCTAAATCAATTTACCAGAAATGATGTATGGGATCTAGTTCAAAGACCACAAGGATTCAATATAATTGGTACAAAATGGGTCTTCAGAAATAAGCTAAATGAGAAAGGAGAAATTGAAAGGAATAAGGCAAGGCTTGTAGCTCAAGGGTACAGTCAACAAGAAGGTATTGCTTACACTGAGACATATGCTCTAGTGGCAAGGTTAGAATCTATACGCCTTCTTATTTCATTTGCTGCACAAAATAACATCACTCTGTATCAGATGGATGTTAAAAGTGCCTTTCTTAATGGTATTATAGAAGAAGAAGTTTATGTCCACCAACCTCCTGGTTTTGAAAATGAAAAATTTCCAGATCATGTTTTCAAACTAAAGAAATCTCTATATGGCTTAAAACAAGCTCCCAGAGCTTGGTATGAGAGATTAAGCAATTTTCTTCTGGAGAAAAATTTCATCAGAGGCAAAGTGGATACAACACTCTTTTGTAAATCAATTAAGAAAGATCTTCTAATTTGTCAAATTTATGTAGATGATATTATTTTTGGATCAACAAATATTATGCTTGGAAAGGAGTTTGCTACATGTATGCAGGCAGAATTTGAAATGAGTATGATGGGAGAAATCAGATTCTTTCTAGGAATCCAAGTCAATCAAACTCCAGAGTGCACTTACATACATCAGACCAAATATGTTAAAGAACTTCTGAAGAAATTTAACATGACTGATAGTAAGCTGGCAAAGACTCCCATGCATCCTACTAGCTCACTTGGCAAGGAAGAGGTAAGTAAGAAAGTAGACCAGAAGCTCTACAGAGGTATGATTGGTTCTCTTCTTTATCTAACTGCTTCTAGACCTGACATATTGTCCAGTGTTTGCCTATGTGCTAGATTCTAATCAGATCCTAGAGAATCACACTTGACAGCTGTCAAGAGGATTCTAAGGTATCTGAAAGGTACTTCTAATGTGGGTTTGTGTTACAGAAAATCTGATGATTTCAAATTAGTTGGATTCTGTGATGCTGACTACGATGGAGACAGAGTGGAAAGGAAAAGTACTTCTGGAAGTTGTCAATTTCTAGGAAGAAATCTAATCTCTTGGTACAGCAAGAAGCAACCCACAATTGCACTTTCAACCACAGAGGCAGAATACATTGCTGCTGCTGGATGTAGCACGCAGATGCTCTGGATGAAGAGTCAACTAGAAGATTATCAAATTTTTGAAAGTAACATTTCTATCTTTTGTGATAATACTTCTGCTATATGTTTGTCTAAAAACCCTATTTTACACTCTAAGGCAAAACATATAGAAATTAAGCATCATTTCATTAGAGACTATGTTCAGAAGGGAATCATAAATTTAGCCTTTGTTGATACAGATCATCAATGGGCAGATATTTTTACAAAACCCCTTGTTGAAGATAGATTCAAATTTATTCTGAAAAATATTGGTATGGATTCTTGTCCAGAATGATATTTGTCAGAAGCAAATTTTTACATATGCAAAAATGCCTAATGCTCTAAAGTATTTCTTCTATTTGCTTACTTATTCTGCTTAATATTCTTTTTGTGAAACTCTGAACTAACAATCCTTAGAAGATCTGAACGTTGGTTAACGTTTCATTTCTCAAGAGAATTCAGAACACATGCAAGCAAACACGTGTCACACCAAATCTGCAAAGGTGGCGTGTACATTACTGAAGAGACGTTTGAGGTGAAGTTTGAATAGTGAAAATCTTGATTCCCCCCCCCCCCCCAATTTGTCAGAAGCAATAAATGTTTGAAATGATTATTATTCTTTTCATTTAATGCTTGTTCAAACGTGCAAAAAATTCTGACTGATGGTATGCCTAATTGTTTTAGTATAAATACTTGACCTATCTTCACTTTCACACTTTTCACTATCTCAGAAAATTTTATGCATTTTCATCTTCTCTTCTCTCTGCATAAAAACCCTAAGCGTGTGACAAAACAATCTTCAATGGCAACTTCATCATCAACAGCTGCTCAATTCCAATCTTCAATGGCTGCAGTAACTTCTGCAAACATGGGTGTTGCTCCTTATTCCCCTCCTAAAAGAACTCTTTTAACCCCTGTTGAAAAGCTGGAGGTTTTGTGTGAATCAATGGTAGAATTTGATTCACTTGCAGAAAATGGCTTTGAGTTTCGTTCCATCATTGGTGCTCAAGGATGGGTAAAGTACTTTGATAGACTCTTTGGACCAGTTTACCCCCTCCTTGTGAAAGAATTCTAGATCCATGCCTCAGTTTACCCTAAGTTCATCCTATCTTCTGTACTGGGAAAAGAAATCATTATAACAGAAGATCTGATCAGAAAGTTAATTGGATATGAAGAAACAGATGGTGTTTCACACTTGCCAGCTGGGCGTGTGGACATGGATGAAGTGTATGAAGAAGTGATGACTGCTGGTCAAGCTTCTAACAAATTCAAGGATCTGAAGCCTGACTACAAGATCTGGGCTAAGATCTTCATGGGATGCGTCCATCATAGGAAGTCAACAAACTCTCCAGACTATGTCAATAATGAACAGCTCTATTTCATGTATTGCCTTAGTCAGAGCACCAAGGTAGATCTTCCATATATTCTTTTTATGCATCTGTGGAACCATATAAATGCATCTAGAGAATATGTGAAAGAAAAAGGACAGAAGATCAGAACCTGGATCCCTTTTGGAAGGTTGATCTCAGATCTTCTAACTGAGAATGGATTGGTCACTGCTCTGTACGCTGCTGGAGTTACAGAGGAATTGGAATTCATAATAGGAAAGCCTCTGAATGCCAAAAGTCTTCAGAGACTCAAAATAGTTGATGAACTCACAACAGCTCCCAAGAAGCTGAACGTTTTTGAACTAAGTAAGAAGAGGATTCCTGTAGATGACTTTCCATTGTTCTTTGCTGAAGAGCCAAAACACATTGTTGTTATGTACATTGATGAATGTAAGAAAGAAGGAAAGCATGTTCCTGCAAACGTAATACAGCTAGCAAGACAACCCATACCTGATGTAGAAGAAGAAGAAGAAGAAGAAGCACAACTACAGAGAAAGAGGACTCAGCCAGAAGCAAAAGCTGCACCTGCTCAGAAGAAGGTCAAGATTGTTGAGAAGCCACAAAAGCTCTTGAAGAGAAAAGAATCTGGAGACACTTCTTCTGTACCAGCCAAGAGGATCAAGATAAAAGGTACTAAATCTTCTGTATCTTCTGCAAATACAATTGCTTTAAATGATTCTAATATTAAGTCTATTCCAAAACCACCCTCTACACAAACTACTTCTGTTATTGCTCCAAGTTCTAAATTACCACAAAACAAGCATCTGTTCCAACCCCAACAACAAAAAAAACAATTCAAACACCAAAAGTCTTTGTACCACAATCATCTCAACCAAAAATCCAAATCAAACAGTTTGTTCCACAAAAACAATCGTCACAGAAACAATCATCAGAACAACAACCTACAGAACATCAACCACAATCTTCTGTACAACAAAAACCCTCTGAACACCCTAAACAAAAGCAATCTGAACAACAAAAGCACCCACAAGAAAAACAACCAGAAAAACCACAAGAATCTCAACTAGAAAAAGCCTCTGAAAATCAACCACCATCAAAATCATCTGAACCCATTGCACCTGTTATTTCTGAACCTACAAAAGTAACTTTTGTCCCAATTTCATCAGAACCAATCACAATTCCATCTGATTCACCCATCTCAGAATAACCATCAAAACCCTCTGAAATTCCTTCAGAACCAACCAACACTTCTGAACCTCACATTCCTGAGACAGAAGTTCTTGATGTCACACCTTTAAAAATTGTGTTTCAAGTATCTTCTACTTCCTACACACCAACCACCTCTTCAAACTCCTCAGAATCAGACATCCACCCAGACTTTCTAGTCTCTCCATCTCACAGAGACTCTGAGGTAAACCAACCTGAACCCATTATACCTTCTAAAGCTCCCATTCCAGATCCTATTCCCACACCTGCACCATCTTCTGAAATACTGATCCCAAATTCTAACCCAAGATCATCTATTTCTTGTGCCCAAGATTCATCTCTATTTCATAATCTGGCTTATGGTTTCAAACTCAAAGACTTTTATGACAGAGTTGAACCATCTGACCCTATCACCCCTCTGAAACCAAAACTCACAATGACCCTTCCATCTGTGATTCTTGACTATATGAAATCCATGTCAGATGTAGGTTCTTTAGCAACTATATCTTGTTCTGCTAAATCTGATAAAGTTGTTGCTTCAGCTATACCCATTTCATCTGATAACAATGTTGCTTCTGATGAACCCCCCAAATCTGCTTTCCAAACCTATTCAAACAAACCTTTTGATGTGGTTCCTTTTCACACCAGAACAAAACCTCATATGTTAAATGCCTTAGTCAGATCCAAAGAAAAAGCTCCTGAAATTCCTTTCATTTCATATTAATCTCCTCCTCTGATCTCCATCCAAAAATCAATTTTTCCACCAACTCCCCAACCACAACCTGTAACTCTGGAAACCTTGTTACATCCTAAGCCCAGACTTAATGTTAATCATTTATTTCAAACTTTTTTGCAAGAAATACAGTTGTATTTAGGTACTGTACAAAAGAAATGCTCAGCAACAATGGATGCCAAAGAATCTGATATCATCTGGAATGGATTCATCAACAGATTCAACTCTGTGGCTTCCAATCTGAAGAACATATGTTCTGATGATGCGAAGCTCAGATTTTCTGAAGCTACAAGGACTCTATTCTGGACTTTCAAGAAATCTGAACCTCTGCTCCTTACAGATGCTCCTCCATCATCAGAAGAATCTACTGAACTTGCATCTGAGGAAAATCCGTTGGCTATGACTCTGGTAGACCCTCGTTCTAGCTCTAATGCTCCAGACTCTACAGAACCCATGGAAATTGACTCTGTTCAAGCTCCAGAACCTGATCATACTTCTTCATCTGAGATAAAGAAAGAACATTCAGATTTTGAAGATAAGATTGCTGCTTTGGAAGCTGGCCAATCAGAGATCAAGTCCTGGATGGCAAAACAGGATAAGAAGTCTGAGGACATGACATAATGGATGTCAAAGCAAGATCAAAAGAATGAAACTATGGCTAAGTGGATGTCCAAGCAAGAGCAGTCCTCCTATGAGATTACAGATCTATTGAAGATGCTTTTGTCCAAACACTCTTAGATTTTCATTTTTTTTCATTCTAATGTTTTTGCATCTGATGTTTGCCTATGTACTTTATTGATATATCTTCTGATGCATGTACTCTTGATCTTTTGAATGAATCAAAGTTTTCTCCATTGAATTATCTCATTTACTGTGTTCTTTTATTTGTCTTTTTAAAGTTTTTACTTTTTGCTTATGACAAAAAAGGGGGAGAAAATATAGATCTGAACTGTTTAATATAACTTCACCAGAATGAAACTTCAGACATATTTATCCTGTCTAACATTTAATCTGAGTATTTCAGAACAATTGATAAGTACACTCTGTAAAAGAAACTCTGAGTCTCTCAAATCATTTGACTATTATCAAACTCTGAATATTAATTCTGCAAGACATTCTGACCTTCAAATGTTAAAAGAACAAACAAGATCTAACTCTGAAGATTACTCAAGACAAAAGGGAAGTTTCTATTCCTTGTCTGTATTTAACTCAGGAGGAGATTCATCATCTCAGGGGGAGTTATAATTTTAATATTTTCAATTAAACAAAATTTCTGATATTTTTGTCATCATCAAAAAGGGGGAGATTGTTAGAACACAGATTGGTTCTTAATAATATCTCTATGTTTTGATGATAACTATTAGGAAATTTTGTATTTAATAATTATATACTCTAAAATTTGCTTGAGAGTTTTTACTGCAGATAGTAAAGAAATTAATACTCCAGAAGCAAATCAGAATTGAATACAAGAAATTAGCTAGACTCTGTAGAGCCAGATGCACTCATTAGAAGACTCTGATTGCTGCCAACAGAAGATTCTGAGCGTAGCCTCCAGAAGATTCTGAAGTAAAAGCTCCAGAAGAATTTGTAGCAGAAGCTCCAGAAGAATCTGAAGCAAGTCAGAACCATCTGAAGCAAGTCAGAAGCATCTGAAGCAAGTCAGAAGCATCTGAAGCAAAGAAGAATATTGTATGAAGAGTTTTTCAAAGCATAGTTTCTACGGAAGATTCTGAAAGTACTAAAGCTGCCAGTACTGAAGTTCTGTTTCAAATATGCTCTAATATTTAACACGCTGAAAGCACACATGCTGCAGAAGACTCTGATCCAGCAAAGTTCTGATCTTCATTAGAAGACTCTGACCCAATCAGACTCTGATGAACTTGCTGAAAACTGAAGAAGAAATATTCAAAGATTATATCCGTTGGAGTAAATCAAACGTCTCTTTCCTCATTTATGCTAGACACAAGAACACAGACAAAAAGGATTTTTCTGTGCTTTCTTCTTCTAGGAAAGGTCACTTGATGTGAAGACAAAAAGGCTCAGACCTTTTGGACACTCTTCTCAACGTGCAGCTCACCTTGGATCAGCTGCCTATAAAAGGAAGACTCCACCAAATTCTTCAGTTAGACGTTTTGCTGAAAAAGAATTAAAACATTCAAGCTCTCATACTTTCATATTCTTTCTAAGAATTTATTTCATTGTACTTAAACTTAACAGAAATATCACTGTTGTGATTAAAGCTTTTTAGAAGCATTCTTACTCTTGTATTAGATTTACATTGATTGTAAAGGATTTCCTTAAGAGGATTCAGTTGGAATCAGTAGCTCTTGAGAAGACTAAGAACAGTTGTTCTTAGGTGTTACTATTGTAATCTGTTTGATTAAATAATGGATTAAGTCCTTGATTGAGAAAGGCAAATCACTCTAGGAAGGGTGGACTGGAGTAGTTGAGTTCAACGAACCAGGATAAAAATAATTGTGTTTTAATTCTAAGTTTTAATCTTTCATACTTATTCAACCCCCCTTCTAACTATTATCTCACCTTCACTATCACTCCTACAAGAACGGGAAGTGGCGTCTACCACTTCCTCCTCAAATTTTTTCCACTTTCTCCCTATTTTTTCTCAACTTCCTGGCTACATTTTCTCTTCATAGAAAGCCTAAAATCCATGTAACTGTCGCCCACTAACAGTATAAAAGGGAAGGCAGTTTTGGAAGAGAGGGGGAAGCATTATTTTTTCTGTTTTCGTTTTAGTTTTTTTTCAGCATTCTGTCTTAGTTTTTTTACATTGTTTTTAGAGAGTTTTTGTAGGCAATTGTTTTTCACACTGATAAACAATTGCCATTTAGTTTTAGGATTGATTCAAAAAGGTTGTAATATTGTACTGAACTGCAAGTCGGCCTTCATAATCAAATCCAAGTTTTGTTCTTCAAATTTCCAGGTTCTGTTTATCTGCTTTTATTTTTATCATTATATTTTTATGCATCCTTTCTATTTTCTATTTAGTATTAAGATTACATTTAGTAATAGCATGAAAGTCATGTCTGGCTAAACCTCTTAGTATTGGTATATAATTACGATCGGTCGGAGGGGGTTATGTAAATTGTGACGTAAATTTAATGGAATCTAATTCTTCTGGTCTCTGTTTCTTTTGCCAAATTAATAACTTTTGTTACGAGAGTAAGAAAGTAACAAAGGTTAAGATCAATAAAGCGAGAGTTTGAGGTCTTAACCGGATAGCTGAAACTGAACATTAGGCTTAAATACAGCAAGAGCGCTTTAAGGTTAATTAGGATTTATTTGTTTTCAAAAAGTGTTTTTAAATGCAAAATGAGAGAGCGAGAACCGCATTCTGATTTGAGAGCATAGTCTAAGTCAAGACCACGAGAGTGTGAGATAAGGTCTTTTAAATGGGTATTTTCTACAGAATAACAATTCTTTCTTTTTAAACTAAACGCCCATGAATTACTGAACCCCCGATGATTGACAGGATTATATACCGATATTTCGCATTATATTAATTTAATCTGATTTTAATTCTGCACTTATTTTATTTCTCGCATCCCAAATTTATAAATCCATTAGTCTTAGCTTTACATAGTAACATGAGATAGTGGTAGATCGACTCTTAGTCCTTTGGGTTCGATAATCTTTTAAAACTACACGACCAGACTGTGCACTTGCAGTCACGAAGCATTTAGTTATACTAAGTAGCGATCAAACCACCAGAATGTTCCACATGTCTTTCTCAAAACAGACTTTCCCTCTTTTATTTGAATTCAAATGAACTCTCGTCAAAGACTCCCCTGAATAATGCTTCTTTCGAATTGAGTCTTCTAAATATTGAGGAATATTTCTAAGCCCAAAACATTGAACCTTCTGACAAACAAAACATCTTTGAATCCTACTCCATAAAACAACGTCTTAGCTGAAGTAACTAAATTTCCCAGAAAATTCTATTTGCTATTTTTAACTTTGTTCAGGTGTCGAAATTAGGAGCCAACAAATTGCCCCCCAAAAATGTCATTTTCGACATCAATGAAGATAGGGACGTTTTATCCTAGGTACTTATTCCTCTTGTGTATCTGGTAAAATGTACCCACTGGAAACCCATACAATCATGACTTGGAATCAGACGATTCCATAGGTTTTAATTCTACAAAGGCCACCTACCCTCATTTTAACTCGCACTTTTTTGACAAAACCACTGTTGATGTTTCTGATCAGGAGCATATAGCCTTTTAAACCGCATGGTTATCCCACTATGTTTTCTGCTCGAAGTCCCTACAAGTGGCTAGGAGGTACCTGACTCTGGCCACTCAACTCCACAGAGGCCATGACATCTGCCTAAGTGAAATGATTATGGCTAACCTCTATGAGTCTCTAAGCGAAGGAATAGCCCAACTCAAAGACTTGGGAGCGAAAGGAAACTTGCTATTGTTTGGTCTTTTCTAGCTTTTGCAATTTTGTTTGAATGCCTCGTTCGAAGCCAGCCTTCCCAACAATAGCTCAGTTGGCGAAGCTGCTAATGAGATCAAAAATATGAGAATCGGAGGAACACGCTTGGTCTAGCTTACTCCCCATGAAGAAGGACAGACCCTCAGGCCAATGTTCCTAAGCTATGTTATGATGTTTGCAAAACATCACGAATTTACTTCGAACATGGCCTCATTCACTACAAAAAACATGGTCCTGAGTGGTTTACCAGACCTTTCCTGACTCCCAACAAAACTCTAGAGGTAGAGTCTTCATAAATCTGGGAAGCCTTTATGATCCCAAGGTTGATAAGACGTTGACTAAATTTGTTGAAGTCTCAAGCTGCTTTGGTTGCTTATCAACCAAACTTGGTGGCTCCACAGTTCGGTCTAGTCCAGACACTCCCCAAATGCCTCTTTGAAAAGAAAGGTTCCCTTTTACTTCATGGTGTGAAGTATACTGAGGAAATGGCTACGACACATCTTCTCCACTACTCCAGCAAAGTTCAACTTGCCCCTGTCGGTTTTAATCCTTGTTTCTACTGTACCCCAGAGTTTAATCACTGGTGGTCATCGTACTATGCCGAAGAATTCTTCGATGCCCCTTCTTTCACTCGACTTATTAATCAAGCTTTTCTCTCTGTGCAGGAGAAGACAAGAAAGGTAATATGACACACATTAAAGAAATCCAAGCATTCTAGAAGTACTTTGAAAATGTTTATCGACTAGATGACCTTAGTCGAACCGTTCACGAAGCAGCTATTACTTTAAAGGAATTTTTTTTAAAGAAAATGGAAATTTTGGATCTCCCTTCGTACGTCCCTCCCAAGGAATGGTATGTAATGGATTTCAAAGAATTTCCTATAAAATTTCCTCGACTACAAAATGTTGATTTTAGAGTGGCTCTTGCCCCTTCATTCCCAGACTGGTATATCTGTGGAGATTCCATAAAGATTCTCCGCCAATAGTCGAAACCAAAGGCTCAGCAGGTGGTTGCGACTAATCATACTTTAGACAGTTTCAAAGGTCTTCTTCATATCGGTATCGAAGATGTTCGCATCGAATCCGAAATATATGAAGGTGTGGAATATGAGGTTTTCGAGCTAATTTCCCCTATTTGATTTTTTTATCATCTTACTTGTATTATTTTGCTTGACTTTCAGCTGTTAAAGTTTCCCCAAAAAAGAAGAAGCAAATCAAAGAACAAACAAAGGAAAGAACTCCAATTGCTAAGGTAAATTTCTTACTTAATTTTCCTTGATTGCAAAGTCTTCTGTTGTCTGATGCCTCAGGTTTTTCATAGAGTTCCCGAAGGCCTCCCCTTACTCCCAAGAAACAAAAGACTAGGGAAATTCCCACCAAATTATCATCAAATTAGACGAGGAGAACCAATCTCCTCCTGAAGAACAAACTTTGAAGAGGAGGAGGAAGCAAACTAAGATAACCGAAGCCTTCAACCAGCCAAAACCAAAGATTGGAAAACTCTCGATAACAACAACTCCCACTAGTCACGCAGTGCAAGATGAAAGTGACAATTCTAGTCCTAGGTCTGGTGAGCCAAAGGTAAAACAACTTCTTCTATAACTTTGTAGTGCTTCTCTATCATTGAATCTTCTAATTTTTCTTTTTCCTTCATAGATTGCTACCGACACCAGGGGTCATCCCATGGTTAAACAGATTATCCCTACAAGCAGCAATGAGCCAAGCTACCATCCAACAACTCCATCTGGGGCCTCTGCGAGAGGCTCGACAAGAGGTTCTGAGGAGGGAATCCATTCTACCGACATTCTCAACAAGACACCAGCTGCTCCTATGGTGGAGTCTCCCTATATCGAAGCACATGCTCGAAAACAGGACCCTGTCGAGAAAGAAGTTGTTGACCTTTCCAGGGATACCATGATACCTGATATAGAGCAACCTATTGAATGTGATTTCGAAGGAAAGATAAGCGAGGATGACAACCTCGTTCAAAAGGAAGAAGAAAACGAAGGGGATGGTGATGAGGAAGAAGAAGAAGAAAAATAAGACGAAGAAGAAAAAGAAGAAGAGAATGAAGAAAGAAAAGAAGAAGAAAAGGAAGAAGAGGAAGGAGAGAAAATTACATCTAATATAGAGATTATGGTGGAGGCTTTAGAAGTCCATGTGAACCAAGACAATCAGTCTAAGGGTCCTCCACCCAACACTTCGATTGGCACTCAATCGACCAGTCTTTCCCATGAAGAACTGGAATCTCTGAAATTTCAGCGGCCACTGGAGTATTTGAAAGCCATGCTTAATTTTAAATACGTCTTTGGTGACAAAAGTAATACTACTTCGACTGCCTCAGAAAACACCTTCATTGGGAAAACTGGTAGTGAATTGATGGCGAAAATAAAAGAAAAAGTCTTTGCAACAGACTTATTCCAAATCCTGGAGCAACACGTTTCTGTCAGCTTTTCCCTTAAGAAACTCCTGAAACAAATTAATGTCTTGGAGGTTTCTCCCGAAGTAGCTGATACCATTATGGAGCTAACCACAATGATCAAGCTAGTTATCGCTGATCTCAACCGCCTTAGAGACTTTTCGAGCAACCTTTCTAAGAAAAACAACAGCCAAAAAGCTACATGGGAGGTTGCCTCTGCATCCACTGAAAAGGTCTCAACGCTTGAGAAACTCTCAGAGCAAAATAATATAGAGATTAAGAGGTATGACGAAAGCATTGCAGAATGGGAAAAACAGATTGCCATTCTACAAAACAAATTTCTCAAGCTAAACAACGCAAAACTAAACTTCTCAGCTTTGTCGAAGATGAGGTGGTGAAAGAGGTCCAGGATGACCTCCAACACCTCGAGGCAGCTCAGCAACTTGGGAAAGATATTGAAGCTCTCTCCACCAACAAAACTCTTTGTGAACCACCTGCTCCTTCAGAAGTCGAAGTATGAAAAAATGAAAAGCTCCCTTCCCTTCTAGATTTGCTTTGTAGTGTTTTCTTTTTAGCAGATTATAACTTTTGGGCCTTTATGGCATCTTTGTAACGGATAAAGCCTATTTTGGAAAATTTATTTACCATTTTAGCTTCGCTTTTCTCACATCGTTATTCTCTATTGATCTTTATTTCTTGAAGTGCAGGCTTATATTTTTTCAAATATTTCCCATTTATCTTCAAGATTCTTTTATCTTTATCTAATTCCTTGATTTCATATGCACTGTTAGAAAAAACCTCTATAACTTGAAAAGGTCCTTCCCATTTAGAGGACCATTTACCCAAGGCTTTATCTCTTCGATCCATAGGCAAAATTACTTTCCAAACCAATTATTCTGGCGAAAATATTTTGACCTTAACTTTTTGGTTATACAATTTCTCGACTCTTTTCTTCTGTCTTCTTAATAACTCTAAAGCATTAAGTCTCTCTTCATCCAAATCTACCAATTCGTCCAACATCATGTTCCAATAGGCTTCTGACGAAATCTCATGGTGCCTTTGGATCCTTGGTGAATGTAAGTAGATCTCCACTGGCAACACTACATCATGGCCAAACATTAGTCGAAACAGAGTTGTGTTGGTTGATTCTTTGGGAGAAGTTCGACATTCCCATAGCACTTGATCTATAGTCTTGTGCCAATTTTTGGGCTTCTTCCCCACGTGTTTCTTAATCAGCCCTATCACTATCTTATTTGTTGCTTCGACTTTGCCATTAGCCTGAGCATAATAATGTGTGGAAGTCAATAATTTGAAACCCATTCCTTAGCAAAACCTTGCATCTTTTGACCAGTAAAAATTGATCCTTGATCTGTTGTGATGGTTTCTGGGATTCCAAATCTATAGACAATGTGTTGTTTGATGAATTCAATTACATCTTCTAGGTTAACATTTGGCAAAGGTATGGCTTTGATCCATTTTGTAAAATAATCGATACCTACCAAAATGTACCTCTGATTTTTGGATGATGCTGGTCGAATTTCCCCGACCAAATCCAAAGCCCAACCCCTAAAGGGCCATGATTTAACTATAGAATTCAATTCACTGGCGGGAACATGTTGTGTACCTGCATATACTTGGCACTCTTGGCACCCTTTAGCAAACTCGATACAATCTTTCAGCATGATGGGCCAGTACATGCCTTGTCGAAACAACAACCATTTCATTTTATGGCTAACCTGATGTGCTCCACATGACCCACTATGAACAATCGAAAGGGCTAAGTAAGCCTTTGATTCACAAAGGAATTTAAGCAAAATTCCCTCAAGAGTCTTTTTAAATAACTCATTTCCCAAAAGAATGTAACTCAAAGCGCGATACCTGAATTTCCTTTCTGCGGATTTCGTTGGATTTTGCAGATACTCCACTGTTGGTTTCCTCCAATCTCCATCCAACAAGATATCTATTTCAAATATTTCAAAATTCTCCTTATCAGCACATCCAAGCTTCATTGTTTCCAAATCTGACGGGGACAGTCTGGCTGACACAACCTTTACTCTAACTTCGACTGCATCTTGAAGTTTCTCTTTAAAAATTTTATACCCGGAAGCAATCTGGGCCAAATCAATAGCCACTTGATTCTCCACTCGAGGTATGTGTCGAATGCTGACCGTTTCAAATCTTTTTAGTAATCAATTGGCTATTACGAAGTACATAATGAGATTTTCTTTGACGCATTTGTACTCTTTTGTAATCTGCTTTATGACCAACTCTGGATCTCCCATAATTTTGACTCAAGTTTCCCCCAATTACAACAATATTTCAAGTCTGACTATCAAAGCCTCATATTCGAACATAGACCTTCAACTTTATACTTGAATTTTGTTGTAATTTTATCAGGAGACATGATCAAAACTCCTACACCAGTCCCATCTTTATGACTAAAGCCGTTGAAATATAATTTCCAAGGCTCAAGTTCGAGATAGGTTATATTACTTTCATTTATTGAGTGGTCGACTATGAAGTCTGCTACCACTTGTCCTTTCATAGACTTTAAAGGCATATATGCTAAGGAATATTTAGTTAGAGCTAACGCCCATTTACCAATTCGACTATGTAAAATTGGTTTGGACCATATATGTTTAATGACATTGAAATGAGATGAAACATAAACATCAACTGGTTTTATATAATGCTTCAAATTTGTACAAGAAAAATACAAGCATAAACACAATTTTTCAACTATGTTATACCTAGTTTCTGAATCATTTAAAACTCTACTAAGGTAGTAAATGGCTCTTTCGACACCACTTTTGTCCTCTTGAGCCAACATGCTCCCTAAAGTTTTATACGATGCAGATATATACAACATCATGCTTTTATTCCTACAAGGTGGCGACAGAATCGGAGGATAACTCAAGTAGTCTTTGATTTTGTCAAAACCTTCCTGGTGTGTCTTCCCCCATTCAAACCCTTCTTTGTTGAGTCGAAGAAGAGGTGAGAAAGCTTGTGTCTTACTGCTGAGATTCGATATAAACCTCCTCAAGAAGTTAATCTTGCCCAACAGCGACTGCAATTCCTTCTTTGTTGATGGCGCTTTGGCTTCCATTATGGACTTAGTCTTATTCTGGTTTATTTCGATTCCTTTCTTGTGGACCACCAAGCCTAAGAATTCTCCCTCCTTCACACAGAAAGCACATTTAAGGGGATTCATTTTCAAACCATATCTTCTCATTCTTTCAAAAGATTATCGAAGATGACCGATATGGCTCTTCCCTGAAACAGACTTAATGACAATATCATCGACGTATATTTGTATAAAAGTCTCTATGTAATCATGGAAGATCGTATTCATAGCCCTCTGATACGTTGCCTTAGCATTCTTTAAACCAAAAGGCATTACTACCCATTCGTAGGTGCCTAAGGCTATAGGGCATCCAAAGGCTGTCTTCGAGACATCCTCTTCAGCAACAAATATTTGATTATATCAAGAATAACCATCAAGCATGCTAAGGTATTCATGGTCTGCGGCAGAATTGACTAGCATTTCCACCACATGCATCGAATATTCGTCTTTTGAAGTTGCAGCATTTAAATCTCTAAAATCTATGCACACTTTCAAATACCTACTCTTTTTAATAACAGGTACAATATTTGTTAACCATTCGACATACCTGGCTATGCGAATGAAGTTACATCGGAGAAGCCTTTCGACCTCTTCCTTGATCTTCGATAGGACTGTCGGTGTAAACCGTCTTGGGTTCTGCTTGATAGGCTTCTTTCCCGGCTTTATTGGAAACTTTATTTCAAACAAATCCCTTCTCAAACCAGGCATCTTGTCGTAACCCCATACGAAACAGTCTTTAAACTCCTTCAGTAGTTGGATTACTTCAACCTTGAGTTGTACGCTGATGTTGTCACTTATATACGTTGGCCTCCTTGTTGCCCCCTCTCCTAGGTTGATCTCTTGAAGTGGATCTTGCGCCAGCATCTTAGTGTTGGATGCCAACAGATCCTTTTTGAAACTCAAAGGCTCGTCATCATAAATTGCATCGAGCCTTTATTGTTCTTCTTGAACCTTATTAGGAGGCTCTAGATCGAAGTCCTTACCAGAACCTTCTTGGTGCAAGTTTTGATTGGCTTCCACAGCCACACTTTCCATTTTAGCCTCTAAGGCCGTTTGTAAATTACTTTCGGCTATGTAAGCCAAAATCCTTTTTAGTACCTCAAACTTAGTCATCATCACCGAATTCGCTTCCCCATCCTGTTGGGGTTATCCTAGTTACATCAGAATATAGCAGGCTGTCATCTCCTACCACTTCCCTATCCCATTGAAAACCCTGAACATGATGCAGATACAACGAACAGTAAGTTTTGTCGTCTAGGGTGAAAGAAAAATTGGCCGGATTGTAGGGAGCAATATTGCCCAAGTGTTTATCGAAGCTATGTCTGTCGACATGGTTAATTGGAGCTTTAAAATAGCCTTGATCGGCTTCGATATTTTCGATGATACCATCTGGTCTCCATATAGTGATTCTCTGGTGCATGGAAGATGGCACAACCCCAACTCCATGTATCCATTCTCGACCTAGTAGAAAGTTGTAGTTGGTCTTCGTCTCGATGACCATGAACACAGTAGGCCTTGTAACAGTCCTCACCATCAAATCAACTTGTATCACACCCAAAATGGTGCCCACCTTTCCTTTATAATTGGAGAGTACCATGTTATAAGGCTTAGTGTCCATGACGTATTTGCCAATTCTTCTTAACATAAAGTGCGAAATTAAATTCACTTGGCGCCAAAGTCCACTAAAATCTTATTGAATGCGACACTCTTCACCTTTCCTGGGATGAATAGAGGCTTAAGATGACTTTTCATTGCCTCGTCTGGTAGTTCGAAGAACGTATTCTGCTCTTCGACGCACCCATTGTTCATGACATAATAGCACACTAGTTTGTGTGCCGCCATTTCTGCTTTCGTATACATATCTAGATCTTCGACCTCAGTAATTTGGTCGAATTCCTTGGGTAGAACTGATACCACGTTTACTATGATATCTAAAGAATCCTCTGACCCGGAGTTAAAGTTATCTGTAATCATTTCATCTTCTTCTCGATCGTGCCTCTCTTTAGCCTCCTCCCCCTAGGTAGCAAATAGTTTCCTTCCCACGGGAATTTTGTCAAAAGGCTTTAGTTATTCATCTTTTTCTTTCATAGAAGACAGTTTAGTACTGGTCTCTAGCTTAGCTTCAGCCTCTCTTTGGGCTTTCCTCCTACGTTGTTCTCTTCTCCATTATGATCGTGACATTGGATTCTTTCCCTTGTAATTTTCTGAGACATAGGCCATCTTCTTCGAAGCTTCGAACTCCTTATGGTAGGCTATCGATGAGCCTCTGTCAACGTCGAGTTTCTGCCATTTTTCTGTCCCGGCTGTTTGCCCTCAGCTGGCCTTATCCAACTCCCTTTGGAAGTTTTTGTTGTGGGTTTGAATGTGGATGGCCTAACCCCAGGCACCCTTGGCCTAGTTTTGTCTTACCTATAAGCGGATCTTTGTGGGTCGAAACCCCGTTGGTCATAAGAGGCCCTTTGCTCACACCTCTCTTTTGCTTTTCTGACACCCTCTATGTCGCATGCTGCTTTTTTGTCAAAACGTCACTGCACCTGGGGCACAACATTACCTCAAACGTTTTATTTTGGCACCTATGAAGGAAGTCTATAAGACTTTCTTCCTTCTTCGGGTAGGCCACTTCATTGTTTTCCTCATGTCGACACTCTCGGTCGACCTCGATTGGAGTTTCCTGCGAAACCTCCACCATGTTAATGATCATATCGACACCATCTGTGATGTCTAACTTGCAAAACTGCATTTAAAGGACATTAGTAGCCTTATCCATTTAAATGAAATTGTCAACAGTTTCCTTTGTTACTATCATTGATTAGTGCATTTCAATGCACACTCTCTTATGTTTGTACTTAGGCATTTCCCTAGTTTATTTTGTTTCTTTTACTGTTTTATTGTGTTTTTATGATTTAATCTTTTTTTCCTTTAATCTATTTTCGCAGCTTATTTTCAGATTTAGCGATTATTTGATATTTGTCCACTGTTTGGATCATAACTGGAGCTGCAAGAATTGGATTTGCACGTTCTAATAAGCGTTGGAAAGCTAAGGCATAGAGCTAAAACTTTTATGTTTTAGGAAGAAGCTGATTCAGAGTGTAGTAAGTCCAAATAATTCGTTGAAGTCAGGACCCGAAATCTGCTGTTAGAAATATTTTGTTTTGGACAGGGTTTTTTATGTTTTTCAACCCAGTTGGGTTAAAACCAGAAGGGTTGATGCTTTCATATACCTAGGAGTCGTGCTACTGTTATTTTTACATTCTTTTCACAATTTTAATTTGCTTTGTACAGAAAATTCATGGAGAACTAACTTCTTCGGGTTGATCTGCTATAACCGTATCTCCGTTAACTTTGAGGTTAATACAATTTTCAAGTAATTTTGATTCCCTTTTCAATTCTATCTATAATTCTGAATGCTTTATTCATTTGTCATTGTATGCTTAATTCAATTGCATATTTTATAGAATAGGATTGGATTAATTCGATTGATATATGTTCTATTAATCGTAATCGTGTTTGCTTAATTTATGTTTGCGTTATCTGTTTGCTTAATTCGAATTTAGGAACATAAATCATATACTAGTTGTAATCACGCTTGTTAGTTGTTACTGTAATCGAAAGGGAATGAAATCCATTTAGGGCTTGAGAATTGTATGATCAATGATAAGTGGGAGAACGAACAGCAGATTAACTTATCTTATAATCACTTTTTTCTAAATCAAAATCGAACACCCCCATATTTCGTTATTGTAATTGGTTAATCCACTACAAGAATCCTTGAGAAGGATACTCGAGTTGTCGCTTCCCGTTACTATACTTTTTCAAAATTACTCGTTTTTTATCTGTGTGCGACAGCGGATCAAATTGGCGTCGTTGTCGGGGATTCTTGTCATTTTTAACCGTTAGTTGAGTCATAGGTGTCGATTAGTGTATTTTAAATTTTTGTTTTGCTGTTTTACAGTTTTCCTGTCTGGATGTCCGTTTTCGCGTCTCGCGTCCGACCTCGTCAAAAAAAAATCGAAAATCGTCTCAGATTTGTTCGATTCTTGGTCGATTCATTAGAAAAAAAATCATGGATCAAAAGCCTCTATTTAGAAGCTAAATAGTATATGCCAACCTAAAAACCCAAAATTCATCATTTTTCTATTTTTTATGAATTTTTTACTGTATTTATAGTTTTAGAAAAATCCAAAAAAATTCCTAAAATTTTAATTTTGCTTAATTAGATTAAATTTTGTGTTTTTAGATTTTTATGAATTTATTTTTATTATTTTTATTCTTTGATTTTATTTCTGCCTATATAGGGACATTGTTGTCATTATCGCATTTGTTGATGCATTAGTCCTGACTTCTAGGTCTTCTTGTTCTGGGTTTTTTTTTTAATTTGATACTTAACAATTGTGTTTCTGATTCTTGTTCTCTCATAATTTGTTTGATTCTGATTTTAAGCTTTACTACCATAACATGAGTGAAAAAAGAACCTTAAGAGAACTTACTGCACCTGATTCACTTTTTGTCGATTTCCCTTCTTTGTCTGATTTTGATGATAATTATACTTGTGATGTTTGTACTGACACTCACTTATGTTCAGTTTGTGCTGAAATTGAAGCTACCTTACAGGTTAATAGTTCTTATGAGATTTCTACTGACAAAGTTGATGTTGCATATTTAAATGTAGTTCCTACTTCCAAAATTTTGTCATCCATTGAGCAACCATCTACTTTAGAGTTTAAGGTATTAAAGAAACATAAAAAGGCAATTGGATGGACCTTGACTGACATTTTTAGTAATAGCTCATCCATGAGTATGCATAGGGTCTCACTTGAAGATGGAACAAAATTAGTGTGACAGCCCCTTAATCCTTTTATTCTTGATGTTGTGAAAAATGAGATCATGTTCACGTGCCCATTCGACACGTTTATTTATCGAAGAAACTTCTTTGATCCTGGAATAAAAGACGAAGGCATTACTAAAAATTTCAGAAACAATGGTCACTGTCCAAAGCTACTCCATGAGAGCCTCACTTTGGAAGAAGAGACTGTAGAAGAGCTCTCTTTAGAAAAGACTATGCGAACACCTATCCACCTTGACTCCCCGGGTGTGTTCTTTCCTTTCTCTCACTCTTATTTTATATTTATGTTCTTTCATTGAGGACAATGTATGTTTTAAGTGTGGGGGAAGGAACCATTTTTTTTTGTTTTCTTTCACTTTTTATGTGTTTTCTTTATAAAAAAAAATTAGACTTAGAAACACAATGCACCTTTTGAAATTTTTAGGCTATAGATTAATTTGAGGTTAGATTGTAGAGACTTGGGAAAATTTTGTAAGATCAGTATCGTTTTAACACCTTATGTCTCCTGAATATGGAAATTGATTTAAATACTTGTTATGACATAACAATGAGTTCTCATCCTTTAATAGCTCTTAAGTAGTTTATCTAGAAATCAACACCATCTAAAAAGCATACACTAAGTAATTAAGCTGATGCAAATAAGTGAATGATCTCGTGCTTAATAAGAAATCTAAATAGGAATTCGCCTTTTAAGTTAGGTGACCCTCACCCATTCACTTAGGCTAATGGTTGTGAAACCTTCACACATAAAAAATATTGTTGTTGCTAAAGTGGTTAATTTTAAATTGTTGACAAATGATGGATCATAGTCACTAACAAGCTTATTTACCATGTGTGTGAATAGATAACGGGTTTAATGTGATTGCATTAGAATGAAAGAGAGCAAAAAGGAGGATGAGTAAATTAGGCTTAAGCATAATAACATTATTCAGATTGGTTTGTATAGGAGGGAGGTTTATGACCGCACAATTGCGGATTTGTGTTCTTACGATATCTTTAATGTAAAAAAATTAGTACCTATCAATGCAATCTTAACCAAAGAAGAGTTTGTATCCTAGAATGAGTTTCCGAATGCTATTGTTTTTCATGAGTCTTAATACTATTTTGCTCGGAGTGCAAAAGTTCAAGTGAGGGGGAATTTGATCAGTGCATTTCAATGCACACTCTCTTATTTTGTACTTAGGTGTTGCACCCCAAAATTTGCTTAACCTTTTCTTGCCTGATTTATGTTTCATTGCATTTCATTTGCATAGTTACATCATGTACACAGTCTAATCATTTGCATATCATAGCATAACATGCCTCCAACAGGGGATCAAAGTTGTCTATCAAGAGAAGAGCAAAGAAAGGGTATCAAGACCTAGCTCTAGGTCATGGATTGATATGTTGGTACATGTGTGGTGTTGTGCCAAGGTTAAGCAAAGAAGAATCAAGGATGTGGGAAGTTGCTAAATTAGGGTTTCAGTGTAAAATCCCCTGTTTAGTGCCTAACTTCAAAGCCACACAAGTCAAAATACAAGTTTCAAATGGATCTTTGGCCAACATGAAACTTGTAGGGCATCTCAATACCTTTAATTTTAGTACTAGAAGTCTTCAATAAGATTTGTAGAACTCAAGTTATGGTTCTTGCAAGTTATAGGTCACCAGAGGACTATGAAATTTATCTGTGAAAGTCGCTTGATTTCCAAGCAACGTTTTCCCCTGAAGGAGTTTTCAAATGGATTTTTGGCCAACATAAGAGTTGTAAGGCTTGATCTTAGCTTTAATTTGAGTACTAGAAGTCCTCAAGGGGATTTGGGGAACTCAAGTTATGATCTTGCAATCCAGGGGTATTTTGGGAAAGTTGAATTATAGGTCCTTTTTCAACATGTGTCAAAATCTCCATCTTCCACTCTTCAAATGAAAAATTGTTCAACATGAGATGTGCTTAAAATGGTGTTTCTAGGTCATATGTGAAGTCATGGTGAGTTGGATTGGCTTATTTCACAAAGTGCTCCAAAATGGCCTAAAAAGGGAGGTTTTTCAAATGATGCAAAAGAGGAAAAATGATTTTTTGAATTACAAGGCATAAACATGGCATATGGGTAGTCATTTTGAATGGAAATTGGATTTCAAACACATTGGCAATGTCACAATTTTGAGATGAGCCATTATTTTATGAGTTGCTTTGAAAAGTACTTACATTACAAGTAACACATGCCAAATCACTCATGAGATCAGAACCAAGGCTCTAACCCTTGCCAATCAATTCAAAATGTCATGTGGAGAGAAATTGGATCAAAATCAAGGTGTTGAAGCAAGCTGAACCCAACTGTCATGTGCAAGCTTCTCATGAGATTATCAAGTGCAAGAGAAATTGAAATTCTCACATGGATCATTCCAGATCATTCTAGAGCTTTCTAACATGTTCTATATAAGGATCATAACTGATTCAGTTGGTTTTTTGGGTGAGAATTGGAGAGAAACAAAGAAGAGCCATTGAAAATTTCTTCCTTGTATCAAGATTCGAGTTCTGAAATTGGAGTAGTTTCCATACAAATCATCGATTGTAGAAGCTTCATCATGAACTTCTGAGTGAATTTGGAGGATTTTGTGGCTTGAATTGGAAAGAATCGAGCAAGAGCACTTGAAGTTGTAGCTGTTGCAACAAGAATCAGTTTCAAGATTTGAGAGGGATTCAAAGCAAACCATTACATACAGAAGCTTCATCAAGCATTGTTGAAGGAATCTGGAAGGTTTTGGAGTGTAATTCAAAGCCAAACTACTTCTGTTCATTCAATTTTTACAGGTTTGTAAATTTCATCTCATAGCATGATTTAGGTGTAATTGATAGGATTTGGATGTGTAGATGCATTATAGACATGGCTAGGGTGGATTCTGGTAGGAAAAATTGGTGATTAGAGACAAAACCTAGGGCGACACCATTTCTGTTGAAAGTCGTTTCTCCTAGTTCTTGGAGGTTTAAACATGTTTAGATGGTGATAATTACTCAGTGAAGCGTATAGATGATGATAGGCTTGTCAATTTTAAGAATGGTGATGATTGAATTTGGAGCATATTCTGAGCTTGGAGTCGTGTTTTGAGTTGGGCTAGTTAGCTTAGAGAAGCATGTACCCTTAGGAATTTTGTCATAATTTTGTGAATAAAATTTAGGTTAATTTGAGTGATGAACATAAGGAGTGTTAGATTAGGGTTTCAAAACAACTAGTTGTAGTTTGAAGCATAGTTTGGGGACTTAGTGTTTGATTTAGGTCCTGGGATTTATATGGGGTATTGGGTATAGGATTAGGTTCCCTTAGAAATTTAATTAGGATTTTATGATGAGTTTTAGAATTTTATTTGTTTTTTGCAACTTGTGTGGTGATTGTGGGTTTTCCCCTTGGATGTTTGGTTTGTTTATTTGTGTGGGGCTATTTTGGGTGTGCTTGTGGCTTGGACTTTGCTTGGATGAATTGAAGATCAAGTGAAGTTGCTTTGGATGGCTTGAAGAAGCTTGGAGTTGAAGATTTCTCATCTGTTGGAATGCTTGTCAGGAGTTTAGGAAAATTAGGGTTTTAGGAAGAGCTTTTTAGACTTAGTTCATTTCTTTTCTCAAACATGGAATGCTTTTCTTGCTTCCATCCTATCCTATGATTCAAAGTCCTCTTAAGGAATCCCATATCTCCCTTGGATGGATGATTGGCATGCCTTAAAGAGTAGAACTTTTGAGGATACCCTTCTTTGCAGATGATGGTTTCTAGTGATTTCCTTTGGTTTTCACTGATTTCCATTCATTATAACTTGATCCCAATAACAAATCTTTCTTGGTGGAGCTTGCTAGAGCTTGGATATTAAGATCTAAGATGTTGAAGATGCCTTTCATGAGGTTTGCTTGAAGATGGAGTTGTGTTACTGTCAACTTTGCTGTCAGGAACTTGTTGGAGGATTGAAGCTAGGGTTTACTGTTGCTTTTGAGCGGGAGTTTTCTGTAGCTGTGGAGCTTAACTGTTTAGGTTTTGAGGAGCCTTATTTGAAGTGTGCTTTCTCTTCCCTGGATATTGGAGATTGAAGTTTACTGAAGTTTGGAGATGAAATCTGTTGCTGTCAGAGTTATTGTTTGCTGTAGGAGTTTGATGCTGCTGCTTGGGCTGCCTCCTCTACTTTTGGGTTTTGTTTTCTATATTGTTTGTTGGCTTGTGCAGCTTGCCCCTTAGGTTTGAAGTGAATGTTGATTCACTTTGCCTGTTGTTTTCCCAGGTTCGAGGTTGAGCAGGACTCCCTTGCCTCGCTTGTATTGCTGCATTGCATGCATTTTACTGTATTTGCTTGCTTTATTTTCTGTTTATCCCCTAGGATCTCTGATTTCCTCTGTGCAGGAGGGAATTATGACAGACATTAGGATTCTTATCCATGCATGACAACATTAGGTTAGTTTTTATTCCCTTTTCAACCCTAGGCTTTTTAGAGCTTCTTTCTCTTCTTATCTCAAAACAACTCAAAAATACGATAATAAGGTTAATCGATGTCGTACGTTACGAGCCTTAAGCTATTCGAGAAAGGGTTGCTAGAGAGTTTCTTTCCAGTAGTCTGGCTGCTTAGTGTGGTACCCTTTGGATGACACGCGACGTAGTCACTCTCAAATCATAGTCTCTAGTACGTCAGAGATTGCAAACAAACTAAAAAACACTTCTTTCGTAAAAGATTCAAAACAAACATCAAAGTGTCATTTTTGTCCGCTTGGACTCTTAATCAAGGAAAACCCTTTTTTGAAGGTAATAAAAAAAAGTCAGACAAGCTTGTGTCTTCCGTAGCCCGAACTACGTTTGCTCTGATCTTTCATGCTGTATGAAAGTATGTAGGCATAGGATGTCGTATCCTAGCGAGCAACCTTCCCCTCCTTTCCCGTAGGTAGGCGAACTACGTTGACTCAGATTTCTCGTTCCAGACGGGAATACGTAGGCATAAAGTGCGATACTTTTCCGAGTCATTTTATTTTCTTTTAGCCCAGCCCTTTAGAGTAGATAGAATAAAAATCCGTACTAGAAAACAAGCGTGGATCCCGTCGAGTACGGCGGACGTGAGGGGTGCTAATACCTTCCCCTTGCGTAATTGACTCCCGAATCCAGGAATTTGGTTGCGACGACCATTCCTTTCCCGTTTTGCGTTAGGTTTACTCTGAGCGTTTCCTTTCCCTCCTGTGGGATAAATAACGCACGGTGGCGACTCTCCTGTCATAGCCGGCGCCGATTTTCGCAGTAGCGACAGTTGACGACTCTGCTGGGGATATCCAACGGTTCTCTACGCGAGTCAACCCTAGCGCTTGTTTTCCCGTCGTGGGTTTTGTATGGATTTACCTTTCTGTATTTACTTTCTGCATTTTATTGCCAGCTTTATATTGTTATTGCTGTTGTGGGGATGGGGTGATCTATTGAGAGATAAGTTGGACCTGGGCTTGAGTGCACCTAGAATTAGTTGTGGAAAGTAGTGGGCACGTGCATGCTTTGCATGTACTAGTGTCCCGCAAAATCCACGCTCGGACGAGGTTCTTCTGGTTAACTTCTTTTTCAACCCTTTGGGTTGTGGGGGTTGTCGGTTAGTTGGATTGTCGACACCGGGGACCGATCATTTGGAAGTTGGCTAAGTGAGGCCTCTTCAGGACGTGATGATGCCACACCTTCTGGGTATCGTATCATCAGTCTTGAAAGTCTGTGACGCCGACGACCGCATAGGATGCCGTACCTTGTGTCAGTTGATAGGACACCTACCTGTGAGAGGGATTGGGGCATGCAGGAAACTTGACCTCCAGACTACCCGGTTTTCTTGATATTGGATCAGTGTGTGTGGTTACTTGGGGTTCTTCATCAGGACAGTGTTATAGGTCTGTTGAGACCAGGTTGGAGCATTGTTATAGGTCTGTTGAGACCAGGTTAGAGCATTGTTATAGGTCTGTTGAGACCAGGTTGGAGCATTGTTATAGGTCTGTTGAGACCAGGCTTGAGCAGTATTGCGGGTCTGTTAAGACAAGATTATGGATGGATCTCTTCAGCAATATATCACTTGATCCCTGTTGCATGTTTGCATATTGCATTGTTGCATACTCATTTTGCATATCATTAACGTGTGTCTGTGCTGCAGGTGCATTTCATACCTTCTGATTCTAGTTGCCCGGATTTCTGTCTGCTGATATTATGGATACTCTGAAGAAGACTGTGGCTTACAAGTTGCCTACTCCAGATGTTTCTTCTTTGCTTGGTTTGATGTCTCTAGCTGATGATGATGATGTGAAGAGAAGCTTCAGGAAGAGTTATGAGAAACTGCTCAGGTTGGTTTATAAACCATCTATGTATGAACGGAACGGATTGTACACGCTGATGCAGTTCTATGATCCCCCGCTGAGGTGTTTTACTTTCCCTGACTTCATTCTGGCTCCGACTATGGAGGAATATGCTGAGATCTTGGAGGTAACCATTCAGAACAGGGTACCCTTCATTCGTATGGGTGTTGAGCCCAAGCTGGAAGATTTGGCTGTTGCTTTGCATTTAGACCCCTCAGAGTTGTTATTAACCTCGTGGAATGGAGTTTCTGGTTTTTCTCTCAAGTTCTTGGTTGGGAAAGCACAAGAGTATGCCAAGAGTGGCTGTTGGGTTGTGTTTAATGCTATTCTTGCTCTGTGTATCTATGGCATTGTACTGTTCCTGAACATGCCTGATTTCGTTGATCTGGATGCGTTCTATATATTTGCTTCAGGCAATCCTGTGCCTACTCTGATTGGAGACTTCTATCACTCACTGCATTATAAGAACGAGAATAGGAGGGGCAAGAACGTCTCTTGCTATGTGCCTTTGTTGTATATGTGGTTTGATAGTCACCTGCCCAAGAAGGGTATTTTTGCTGAGTCTGCAGATACGGTGGATTGGTTTGAGCATCTGATGGGAATTTCTTCAGAAGATGTTGTCTGGTTTGACAGGGATTTACTGGGATCTGAGATTATCTACAGCTGCGCAGGATATCCTAACGTTCCTCTGATCGGGAGGAAAGGGTGCATTAACTACAATCTGTCATTGTTGATCAGGCAATTTGGTTATGCCTTGAAAAGCCCGCCAAAAGAGGAGGAAGTGCAGGAATCTCTGTACTGCACAGGCGATCTGAGTGGGGAATTATTGTCCAGGCTTCAGCAGGCTTGGAAAATATCAACAGAAGGGGTAAGCCGTTGTTGGGAAAGAATGATTGTCAAACCTATGCTCCGTACAAGGTTTGGATCCAAGATAGGGCAAAGCAGGCGCTGATGCCGTTTCCTGCAGTATTACCTCCTACTTCCCCCGTGATTGAGGAGCCAACTAATGTGTCTATTGAGATATATGAGCAGGTTGTGAAGGAGAAAGAAGAGCTGATGAAAGCCAACAAGAAGTTGGAAGAAGAATGAGTGCAACTCAGGAATGAAAGAAACGAAGCTGTATATTCCTTCAAGCAGCAAACAGAGCTGGTGAACCAACTAGGCACAGAACTGACTGAACAACGAAATAAGCGTGAGCATTTAGGGATAGATTTCAAGAGCTCCCATGATATGCTGGAGTCCAAGAAGAAAGCACTTGATGTAGCCTACCGGGAGATCTCCGTATTCAACAAAACTTGGAATGCCATGCTGACCGGCAATAAGGAAAGAGAAGACAAACTGAAGCTGCAGATCTCTGAGCTGGAAATTCAGTTGAAAGCTAGCCAGAAGAAGTTCGAAGAAGAGGTTATGCGGAGATATGATGTTCAGAATGCCTTGAACAAAGTTATCAAGCGCAAGAAAGAGTCTGCGTCCCAGAAGCGGACGCTAGAAGATTGCTTTGGAGAAGGTGTTTGGGAGGAATCCTTTGGTGATCTCCAGCGTGTTATCAGGAAAAGAGACTCGCTCGTCGAAGGGTTGCTTTCTCAACCGAATCATCCCAAGACTAAGAGATCGTTAGAGGAGTATCAGGCATATGGTCGCACTTGATTACCTTATGTACTATTGTATATGCTTTATTTGCACTGTGCTGGCCATCACCAGGATTGTTGGTTGAGGTCATGCCTTCTTGTTATTGTACACTCAGTGACATTTTATTTCTTCCTTGATGGGCTTTTCAGCAATATATGAGATGTTTTCTCCATGAATGGATCCAAGCTTCTTATCACTATCAATGTCACCGCACTAGCACTTTGGCACTAGAATCAGGGGTTTATCTCCCTAACGCACAGACACATATTGCATCTGCATATTCATTCTGCATCACCAGTTACTTGTTGAATTTGTATCTTATTTCCTGCATCTCACAGGTTTTTCAGGATTGACGAACAAAGAGTTCATCGCTATTCAACCAGAAACAACTGCAGGAAGATAATGGATCAAGTCCAAGTTGAGATGCAGGAAATCTGTGAGAAGTTGACTCTGTTCATGCAAGCTATGGAGAACATGGCCAAGGGCCAGGAGAATCTTCAGACCCTGGTGCAGCCGCTGCTGACGCGGGCAAACGAAAATGGCAACACTAACCACATTTCTGTTGAAACTCCTCGACGGGAGAATGAGATACCGGCAGTTGTTACTCCACCTGTTGTGACTGTCAATGGAAACATTGGTACTGGTGCAGGTGCTGGCGCTAGTAACGGCAATACTGGAAACGGTGGTGATGGGCATGTTGTCAACAACAAAGGCAACACTGTGGATGTTGATCAAGGATTCGTCGACAATGTTGGCTTCGGAAACAATGGGTATGGCAATGTCAATCAGGACGGGAACTTCGGGTTCAACAATCAAGGCTTCGGTAATGACGGTTTCGACAATAATCAGGGGTATGGCTACGGTAATGGTGGATTCGGTAATGTGAATGTGAACGGAGCTGGAGCACTTCCTTTCAACAATGGTTTTAGACCTGCTGGGGTCAATCTGGGGTTCGGCAACCGAGGACAAGGTCTTGTGTTCAATCAGCAAGGATTTGGTCGTAACATGGGTTATGATGGGTATGGAAATGACTAGAATGTGGATCAACAGGAGGATGCTTTTTCAGGAAGAGGTATGGGACCTGAAGACCCTATTGACCCTGTTCAGAGGATCAGAATGCTAGAAGAGCAGATGAAAGGTGTGGTTGATCAGAACTCCGCTGGATTGGATATGACTACTATGGGGTTGGTACCAGGGCTGAGGGTGCCGTTGAAATTCAAGGCTCCAACATTTGACAAATGCAAAGGGGATACCTGCCCAAAGGTCCATGTACGTTCTTATTATAGAAGGATGTCTGCGTATTCCAATGATGAAAGGATGCTCATGCATTTCTTTCAAGATAGCTTATCGGGACCATCATTGGAGTGGTACATGGGGCTGGAGCCTGCTCAGATTAGAAGTTGGAAGCAGTTGGCTGATGCTTTTGTGATGCATTACAAATATAACAGCGATTTGGCGCCAAACAGGGTCCAGTTGCAGAGCCTGTCGCAGAAAAATGGTGAAAGTTTCAAAGAATACGCGCAGCGGTGGCGTGATATGGCAGCTCGAGTGCACCCTCCTTTGGTTGAAAGGGAGATGAATGACATGTTTGTGGGGACGTTTACTGGAATGTATTATGACAAGTTACTCAATGTTTCGATGGGCAGTTTCTCTGATATGATCCTTATGGGAGAAAGGATCGAAAACAGAATTAAAATTGGAAAGATTCAGGCAGGCGAATCTACTTCAGCCGGGGGTGCGAGAAAAGCGTTCGGCGGAAGACGACAGGGTGATACAAGTTGTATTTGGTGGTAGAGGCCGGGGAAGAGGCAGAAATCAGTACGTCCAACCTCAACAGATAGCCAGTGTTACTATTCCAATTCCTCCACAACAACAACAGCAACAACAACCGCAGCAGTAGCAAAGGCAGAATCAGGATCAGGGAAGGTTTCAGAATGTAAATCCGAGGAGGGTATTCGACAAGCCTCCATCGACATATGCAGAGCTTCTTCAGACATTGCTGGGGTTGAATTTGGTCGAGAAAAGAACACTGGAACCACCTACAGGACCGATACTTCCTAGGGGGTACGACGCCAGTAAGCACTGCGAATTCCATTCCAGGGCGCCCGGACATGATGTAGAATCTTGTCATGCTTTCAAGCATAAAGTTCAAGACTTGTTGGACAG
Organism: Lathyrus sativus; assembly: GCA_963859935.3. Taxonomy (NCBI): domain Eukaryota; kingdom Viridiplantae; phylum Streptophyta; class Magnoliopsida; order Fabales; family Fabaceae; genus Lathyrus; species Lathyrus sativus. The sequence continues at coordinate 25,620,577 of OZ012736.1, forward strand.
TAAAGCCATCAACTTCGGCCAAGTGGGGCCCAACATTTTACAACAGCCTATGCCCAATAATGGGGCAAATGCCATCTTAACAGAAGAAAATTTGAACCTGGTGATGGATGTTAATAAGCCGAAGACACCATTGAGTGATGTGAAAAGCAGGTTGCTCATAGGGGGAGTATTTCCGGGTTGTGATGAATACTGTTTAGAGTGCTGGACCCAGCCAAAGGGCTGTAATGATTTGAAGCAGAGCATTCAAGCCATGATCGACAAAGGGACCTTTCAATTTGATCGAACTGCGGTTGAGAAGCCTGTAGAGGCATTATGTGAAGAGTAGAATGACGTTGCAACGGTGACAATCTCGAGGAAGACTATAATGTTAGTGGAGCCCGCCAAGCGGCCAACTATTACGATTACCAAAGCAGGGCCTGTTCCCTTTGAAAGTACGAAAGTTGTCCCGTGGACGTACGGTTTAGAAGCGTATTGCAATGGTGAAAAGATTGTGATGAATAGCCAGCCAACTGGGACTGTTGATAATGTTGTTGGTACGGGGGGCATGACCCGTAGCGGAAGGATCTTTACCGCACCTGAAATAGAAGCAGAGAGGTTGGCCAAAGGTAAAGCCAAAGTAAGTGAAAGCGGGCCTTCTCAGTCGAAAGAAAAGGACACGTCACTCAAGGACGTGGAGGAGTTCATGAGACTGATTCGCAAGAGCGACTACAAAATTGTTGAACACCTACAGCAGACGCCGTCGAAGATTTCTATCTTATCGTTGTTGTTATGTTCCGAGGCGCACCGGAACGCCTTGCTAAAGATTCTGGATACGTTGTTCGTACCCCAAGAAGTTTCTGTAAATCAGTTAGAGGGGGTAATGGCACATGTCAATGCTGGACATAGCCTGGGTTTCACAGATTTTGACCTAACACCCAAGGGTCGAGAGCACAACATGGCCTTGCATATATCGGTGGAGTGCCGGAGCACCGTAATGTCGCATGTATTGGTGGATACTGGGTCGTTGTTGAACGTACTGCCAAAGAAAGCCATGATGAAATTGGACGTACGGGGAGTTATTTGCATGCCCAGGGATTTGGTTGTGAGGGTGTTTGACGGGACGAAAAAATTAGTGTTTGGGTCAATAACATTACCGCTGCAGGTGGGGCCAGAAATTTTTGATACCGAATTCTACATCATGGATATCCATCCAGCTTATAGCTGCCTTCTTGGACGACCATGGATCCACGCTGCAGGGGCCGTCACGTCCATATTGCATCAGAAGTTGAAATACATGGTGGGTGATAGTGTTGTTACCGTTTGCGGGGAGGAGGATATTTTGGTCAGCCACCTGTCATCATTCCGATATGTGGAGGTCGACGGAGAAATACACGAGACACCGTGTGAGGCCTTCGAGGGGTTGCAGATTAAAGACAAAGCTCAGGGTTCCAGCAAAATATCAGATGTGGCAGTGTCATCTTACAAAGAGGCTCAGGCTTTAGTGCAGACTAGTGAGGCTAAAGGCTGGGGGCAGGTATTGGAGATTCCCGTGAAGAATGACAAGTTTGGGTTAGGGTATCGACCGACGTCGTCAGCGTCATCTTCAGGAGCGCCCAGGTTCAAGGGACCGATCACGATTACGCCAAGCGGGGTGTGCTTCGAGACTATCAACGCTATTTCCGATGCTGAAGACGGAGATAGCGACTGCGATATGGACGCGTGGATCAAACCAAGCGTGCCAGGACAAAGTCTCTGCAACTGGTCCATCCGGGAAACTGTCCCAGTGACTTTTAAACACTAATGATTTGTTTTATCAATTGTTGAATAATCCGATGTCCTACCCGGGGCATAGTGATGTTGCATTAGGACTGCTTGATTATGTGTATTGCACTATTTTAATCATGAAATAAAGGCATTTTTCATATTCAAATATTGTGATCCCTGTTTTTCTTGTTTTTGCTTTAACAATAAATGGCAACGTGGTTATTTGCTTTGTTTGCATGTTGAAGCGTTTAACCATTTCCTTTGCAGGACTAATATTTCAGATGACATCTCATACGAACCGCCTATGACTCGTTTCGACTTCTAGCACCTGGTATTCCAAGCAGAGGAAGAGATTGTTGAGGATAGCGACCTGCCATAGGAGCTGACTCGTTTGTTGAAACAGGAAGAGAGGATCATTCTGCCTTATTAGGAGGAAATTGAGATCATTAACCTGGGGTCGGAAGAAGTTGTGAGAAATATCTGTATAGGGGCTGCGCTGCAAAGCGACATCAAGCAAAGGCTGATTGAAATACTTAGAGAGTATGGTGATATATTTGCTTGGTCGTACAAGGATATGCTTGGGTTGGATACGGACATGGTTGTGCACCGTCTGCCGTTGCGAGAGGAATGTCCACCTGTTAAACAGAAACTCAGAAGAACCAGACTAGACATGGCTGTGAAAATCAAGGAGGAAGTGCAAAAACAGTGGGATGTCGGTTTCCTAGCTGTTACAACTTATCCGTCATGGGTCGCTAATATAGTACCAGTGCCGAAGAAAGAAGGTAAAGTGCGAATGTGTGTAGACTACCGTGATTTGAATAAGGCGAGCCCGAAAAACGACTTTCCACTTCCTCACATTGATGTGCTGGTTGATAACACTGCTCAGTTCTCCGTATTCTCCTTCATGGACGGCTTCTCAAGCTATAATCAGATCAAAGTGGCACCTAAAGACATGGAGAAGACTACCTTCATTACTCCCTGGGGAACATTTTGTTACAAAGTGATGCCCTTCGGACTGAAGAACGTTGGGGCAACATATCAACGTGTTATGACGACTCTTTTTCATGACATGATGCACAAAGAGATCGAGGTTTATGTTGATGATATGATTGCCAAATCCCAGACAAAGGAGGAGCATTTGGTTAATCTGCTGAAACTGTTCAAAAGGCTTAGGAAGTTCAGGTTGAGACTGAACCCTAACAAGTGCACCTTCGGGGTGAGATCGGGAAAACTGCTGGGGTTTATCGTGAGCGAAAAGGGAATAGAGGTTGATCCTGCGAAGATAAAAGCAATACAAGAAATGCCGACGCCTAAAACAGAAAAAGAAGTGCGTGGGTTTTTAGGGAGGTTGAACTATATAGCCCGGTTCATATATCACCTAACTGCGACATGCGAGCCGTTATTCAAGTTGTTGAAAAAGGATCAGGTGTTGACCTGGAATGAAAATTGTCAAAAGGCGTTCGACAAGATAAAAGAATACTTGCAGGAACCTCCTATTTTGATACCCCCAGTGGCCGGGAGACCTTTGATTATGTACTTGACGGTTCTTGAGGAAAGTATGGGTTGTGTTCTCGGTCAACACGACGAAACCGGACGTAAAGAGTATGCGATCTACTATTTAAGTAATAAGTTTACTAACTATGAGTCCAGATACTCAATGCTCTAGAAAACGTGTTGCGCACTAGCCTGGGCCGCCAAACGTTTGAGGCAATACATGATGAATCATACAACCATGCTAATTTCAAAGATGGATCCAATCAAATACGTGTTTGAGAAGCAAGCACTCTCCGAAATAATTGCTCGATGGTAGATGGTGTTAACCGAATACGATATCCAATATGTCTCGCAAAAGGCTATTAAAGGCAGCGTTCTATCGGAGTACCTTGCGGAACAACCTGTTGAGGACTACCAATCGATGAGGTTTGATTTTCCTGACGAGGATATCATGTACCTGAAAATGAAATATTGTGAAGAGTCGTTGCCGGATGAAGGACCAGAATTGGGTTCCAAATGGCAGTTGATATTTGACGGAGCTGTGAATTCCTATGGTAGCGGAATAGGTGCAATTATCACCACTCCTCAGGGGTCGCACATCCCCTTTACTTCCCGATTGACCTTTCCCGTTACCAATAATGAGGCTGAATATGAGGCTTGCATCATGGGTCTGGAAGAAGCTATTGATTTGCGAATCAAACATCTGGATGTATACGGAGACTCAGCTCTAGTGGTGAATCAGATTAAAGGAGAATGGGAGACACATCAGCCTAATTTGATATCATATATGAATTATGCAAGGAGATTGTTGCCTTTCTTTGACAAGGTGGAATTGCATCACGTACCACGAGCAGAAAATCACATGGCTGACGCCCTGGAGACATTGTCTTCGATGTATAAAGTTAACTTCTAGAACGAGGCTCCCCGGATTGTTATCTCTCGGCTCGATAGGCCTGCATTCATATTTGCCATTGACGAGGCTCCCGGTGGTCAACCCTGGTACTTTGACATCCAGAACTTCCTGAAGAACAAGGAGTATTCGGCTGGGGCATCCAGTCGAGATCAGAAGACTCTCAGGAGATTGGTCGGCAATTTCTATCTGAATCCTGACGGTGTCCTGTACAAAAGAAACCACGACTTGGTGTTGTTACGCTGTGTAGATGAGAAAGAGGCTAAGTTGCTCATGGAAGAGATACATGAGGGTACATTTGGTACACATGCTAGTGGGCATGCTATGACAAGAAAATTGCTGCGGGCAGGTTATTATTGGCTAACTATGGAAACAGACTATTTCAAGTTTGCAAAGAGGTGTCATAAATGCCAGATTTATGCGGACAAAGTCCATGTGCCTCCAAGTCCTATGAATGTGATGTCATCACCGTGGCCTTTCTCGATGTGGGGAATTGATATGATTGGCAAGATTGAGCCTACGGCATCAAACGGACACCGGTTCATTTTGGTGGCAATCGATTACTTCACCAAGTGGGTGGAAGCAGCATCATACGCCAATGTGACCAAGCAAGTGGTAGCCAGATTTATCAAACGAGATATTATCTGCAGATATGGAATCCCTGAGCGGATTATCACCGACAACGGTTCAAATTTGAATAACAAAATGATGAAAGAGCTGTGTCAGAATTTTAAGATTGAACATCACAACTCTTCTACTTATCGGCCCAAGATGAATGGCGCTGTCGAAGCGGCCAATAAGAACATAAAGAAGATTGTCCAGAAGATGGTTGTGACGTATAAGGACTGACACGAGATGCTACCTTTCGCTTTGCACGGTTATCGTACGACGATACGCACATCAACCGGGGCAACCCCTTTCTAATTGGTATACGGAATGGAAGCAGTGCTACCATTGGAGGTCGAGATTCCTTCCCTGAGGGTTTTGCGAGATGTCCAACTTGACGAGGCAGAATGGGTTAAAGATAGACTGAATCAGCTCAGTTTAATGGATGAGAAGAGACTGGCTTCTTTAGCATACGGTCGGTTATATCAGAGCCGGATGAAGAAAGCTTATGGCAAGAAAAGCTTTCTCCCACCACAGACAGATCACAGGGGCAAGTGGACTCCCAATTACGAAGGACCCTACGTTGTCAGAAAAGTCTTCTCTGGAGGAGCCTTGTTACTATCCACCATGGATGGTGAAGACTTTACGTTTCCTGTGAATTCGGACGCAGTTAAAAAATATTTTGCTTGAAAGTGACCCGCTGGACAGTAAAAAGAGAGTCCAGGCAAAAATGGGGCATCCCGGCGAACCATAAAAAATGAATAAAAGGTTCGGGCAAAAGTTAGGGATAAAAATTGAAAAAATGTACACCCGCGAAGTCGAAAACCTGAAAAGGGCGATTTCGGCAAAAAAGGGTATCCCGGTGAATTGAAAACCCGCAAAGGGTGGTTCACGCAAAAGTTAGGGATTGAAAAAGCAAATGACTGCGGTCCGAATTTGATACGGAATTGCTTAGTGGTTTGGGAGTACCTGGGGGCCGTCTATCCAAAAAAAACAATCTCTTCCGAAGATCGAGTATCGGGAAAGCGCAGAGTCAGGCGAGTCGTAGGAGGATCAGCTCATGGTGTTTGTCTGCACCACGTCGCTGACATGTATACAAATATTGTTTTGTATTTTATTTATGCCTCTTGTGCATATATGTATGTGTGTTTGTGCGTAACTTCCTCTTTTTAGGAGTTGCATTCAGTGTACAAAACTTTGCCTATTCAGAGGCCTGTTATCAATAAAACATGTTATTCAATACGTGATGCTTGTTCTTTACTGTTTTGTTTGTGAAAGACGCCGATGCTGTTGATAAACTTGCATTTGCATAATCTTGCTGGCCCTTGTCAATAATTGCTAAAACTTCAAATTGACTGAAGTAATGTCACGGATGCTAACCCAGGTAGATTCTGTTGTATAGGCTTGTTTTGTCTCGTTTGTGTTTTGCAGGGTTCTTACCTTTGGAGAAAACAGTCAGGGATTGTGTTCCCCAGCCAAGATCGCTTGACGTAAGACCTAAATCAGTTGACGTCATTCTCCAGCTAGTCGCAGCTTGTTCCCAGAGAGTTGGAATGACGTTATCCCCTAACGAATGAGGAATTATTTTCCCCAGAAGAGTGTACTCAAAGAAGTTGTTCACAGGATATCCCCAGCGAGTCGAAATCAGTATCCCCTGCAGAGGTTGCGCTCCCCAGTGAGTCAGATATGTGTAGGATCAATCCCCAGCATGGGAGGTTCCCGCAGAGTTTAACCAAGTTGTTGGTTCATAAGGATTATACCCGGAGGATGGGTTTTCTTGCTCCCCACAGGTCGTCATGCCATTGACAGGATGTTGATCCTCAGCAGAGTCTGAGGCTCCGAGTTTGTAAACTGTGCCCAGACAGTGTGCTTTTCCTAGAAGCGCCGCTTCTTCCCCAGCTAAGTTTGTTCACCAGCAGGGTGTTGGTTCTTTCCTCCCAGTGGAAATTGGTGTTTAATCTCTCCCCGGCAAAGTTGACTGTGTTTCCGGCATTTATTTCGCTAGAATAATTTGTGATACTTGTTCTCCCCTACGGAGTTGGTTTTATCCTCAACATTCATGTTGTTGAGACATCACTATCAGAGTGGCCCCGGCAGCTTGAGCCTGCATTTGCATTTGCATATACTGTCATATTTGCATCTACTCAAACGCGTAGCATTTCCGTGCCGTACGGAGCATTACGCCATTTTCAAACATACGCATTTTGAAGCATAAGTCAGGTTGGCTACCTCTTTGTTTTCAGGTGTTCTTCCCTGCAGGTAATTGGAATTCTTGTTCAGGATCGTTTTCAGATATTCAGATTTGTGGCATAAGATATGTGATGATAATGTTCGTCCCACCATATGTTCCCTTATCAGAGGTGCTTGATTAACTTCTCTTCTTCCTCAGTGGAGTGTTCTTTACACGGCTTCATAATTGGACTTTGGAGTTGTTGTCAAAAATTCCCCAATGGAGTGTTCCCTCGGGTTGCTGTCACGTCAACATTTTCAGAAAAGATTTCAGGGATTAGACATCTGAATTCATTACTTGTCATCAAGTTGGATGTCTGGCAGTTGACGTCAGAATTCCCCCGGCAGGGTTCTCCCCAGTTTGCTGTTATGGCTTCATAATTAGACTTTGAAGTTTGTTATGTCAGCATTTTACGGCTTCATAATTAGACTTTGAATTTGTTACCATCATGACATGGCTTCATAATTTGACTTTGAAGTTGTTGTCAGGCTTCATAATTTTGAGGTTGCTTTCAGCAGTCAACGACTTCATGAATAGACTTTGAAGTGGTTGTAAAAGAGAGATTTCAGCGATTAGACAGTTGAAGTCATTACTTGTTGTCAAGGCTTCACGATTTGACTTTGGAGTTGTTGTTAGCATTTTAAGGAGAGATTTCAGCAATTAGGCGGTTGAAGTCATTACTTGTTGTTACGGCTTCGTAATTTGACTTTGAAGTTCGTCAGCGTGGGATGCTCCATAATTAGATGTTGGAGACGTTATCACTATTACAATGGCTTCATAATTAGACTTTGAAGTTGTTGTTAGAATTTCCTCGGAAGGAGTCTAGAGGGTTTCATGATTTGACTTTGAAGTTCAATGGGGTTTTCCTGGAATTGCTGTTACGTCAGCATTGCACGGCTTCATAATTAGACTTTGAAGTTCGTTACATCAGCGCTATAAGGCTTCATGATTTGACTTTGAAGTTATTGTTGGCATTTTTAAATGGAGATTTCAGCAATTAGACGACTGAAATCGTTACTCAGTGTCACTGCTTCATAATTGGACTTTGAAGTTGTTAGCAGCAGTGGATGGCTTCATAATTAGACATTGGAGTTATTATCAGTTTATACGGCTTCATAATTCGACTTTGGAGTTATTGTCAGTGTTAAACAGCTTCATAACTAGACTTTAGAGTTGTCGTTAGGAATTCCCTAGCGGATGTTCCTCGCGTAGCTGTTATGTCAGCATTGCAGACTTCATGATTTGGCTTTGGAGGTCAGCACCGTTTTCTTCAAGTGGCTGTTACGTCAGCGTTACACGGCTTCTGAATTAGACTTTGGAGTCGTCGTTAGTTCCCCAACAGAGATTCTCTAGCAGCTGTTATGTCAGCACTGCGCTGCTTCATAATTAGACCATGGAGTTGTTGTCAACATCAAGACTTCGTAATTAGACTTTGGAGTTCTTCAGCGGTACCGCATCTTCATGATTAGATTTTGGAGTTGTCGTCTGAAGGTTTTGTCCGCATGGAATAGCTTCATAAGTAGACTTTGGAGTTGTTGCCAGATTTTTCCCTATAGAGTTGCTTGTTGAAGTTTCTCTTATCCGGCCATCGGAGTATTTTCTTCAAGTTTGTTGTTCTGGCAGCGTCGCAGGGTTTCATAATCAAAATTTCAGGAGTTATCGCCTGTTGTCGAAATAGGCGCCCGGCAGTTAATTGCAGAGCATCCCCAGTGGGTTTGGCTACTGCAAAGATAAGGCGGAGTTATTGTCCAGTATGATTGACTGAATTGAATTACTATTGGGTGGAAGAATTCGATCCCCGATGAAGTCGCCGTGATTTCTTTGTATTGACGAAATATTATTATCCCCAGTAGAGTCCTCCTCAAAGTCGTTTGCAGGTTGGGACCAACGGAGTTAGCTACTGCAGAGATAAGCAGTTTCCTGTGTTTAGACAGATGGTGTTCCCGTGTGAATAGGCGGATGGAGTTTCCCGTGATTGGACAGAAATATTTCCCAGTGAAGTCGACAAATTTATTGCCTATGGTTGATAGGACCTCCTCGTGTTGGCAAGAGGCGGACAACTCATCCCCAGCGGAGTAGCCGGGATTTCTCCGTGTTGACGGAATGTGGAGTCCTGACGTGGACAATATTTCTTCGGGTTGACGAAATGTGAGTCCTGACGTGGACCGATTGGTGTTTAGTTGTGATTTGACGAATTTGTTTCTCTTCTTGTGTTGACAAGGTTAGTCCAGTTGAGGACGGAGGTGTTCAGTACCTGTGGTGTTACACAGGTGGTTGGTGTTGGAATCAGAGTTATTATCAGACGTTGAATCAGTTGTTACCGTAACAACCAGGTTCAGTTGGTGGATGTCGTTCCCCAAGCAGTTGTGCAGTTTATTTCTGCGGTTAGCAAATTTCCGGGTTTCTCGGTATTCAACCGTCTCGTACCTCGATTGTTTGAAGGTCGTTCGCTCTTCACCCAGTCGGGTCCAAGCCGTTTGAATAGGGGAAGCTGTTGCACCCCAAATTGCTTAACCTTTTCTTGCCTGATTTATGTTTCATTGCATTTCATTTGCATAGTTACATCATGTACACAGTCTAATCATTTGCATATCATAGCATAGCATGCCTCCAACAGGGGATCAAAGGTGTCTATCAAGAGAAGAGCAAAGAAAGGGCATCAAGACCTAGCTCTAGGTCATGGAAGTCATGGATTGATATGTTGATACATGTGTGGTGTTGTGCCAAGGTTAAGCAAAGAAGAATCAAGGATGTGGGAAGTTGCTAAGTTAGGGTTTCAGTGTAAAATCCCCTGTTTAGTGCCTAACTTCAAAGCCACACAAGTCAAAATACAAGTTTCAAATGGATCTTTGGCCAACATGAAACTTGTAGGGCATCTCAATACCTTTACTTTGAGTACTATAAGTCTTCAAGAAGATTTGTAGAACTCAAGTTATGGTTCATGCAAGTTACAGGTTACTAGAGGACTATGAAATTTATCTATGAAAGTCACTTGACTTCCAAGCAACTTTTTCCCCTTAAGGAGTTTTCAAATGGATTATTGGCCAACATAAGAGTTGTAGGGCTTGATCGTAGCTTTAATTTGAGTACTAGAAGTCCTCAAGGGGATTTGGGGAACTCAAGTTATGATCTTGGCAATCCAGGAGTACTTTGGGAAAGTTGAATTATAGGTCCTTTTTCAACATGTGTCAAAATCTCCATCTTCCACTCTTCAAATGAAAAATTGTTCAACATGAGATCTGCTTAAAATGGTGTTTCTAGGTTAGATGTGAAGTCATGGTGAGTTGGATTGGCTTATTTCACAAAGTGCTCCAAAATGGCCTAAAAGGGAGGTTTTTCAAATGATGCAAAAGAGGAAAAAATGATTTTTTGAATTACAAGGCATAAACATGGCATATGGGTAGTCATTTTGAATGGAAATTGGATTTCAAACACATTGGCAATATCACAATTTTGAGATGAGCCATTATTTTATGAGTTGATTTGAAAAGTACTTTCTTACATTACAAGTAACACTTGCCAAATCACTCATGAGATCAGAACCAAGGCTCTAACCCTTGCCAATCAATTCAAAATGTCATGTGGAGAGAAATTGGATCAAAATCAAGGTGCTGAAGCAAGATGAACCCAACTGTCATGTGCAAGCTTCTCATGAGATTATCAAGTGCAAGAGAAATTGAAATTCTCACATGGATCATTCCAGATCATTCTAGAGCTTTCTAACATGTTCTATATAAGGATCATAATTGATTCAGTTGGTTTTTTGGGTGAGAATTGGAGAGAAACAAAGAAGAGCCATTAAAAATTTCTTCCTTGTATCAAGATTCGAGTTCTGAAATTGGAGTAGTTTCCATACAAATCATCGATTGTAGAAGCTTCATCATGAACTTCTGAGTGAATTTGGAGGATTTTGTGGCTTGAATTGGAGAGAATCGAGCAAGAGCACTTGAAATTGTAGTTGTTGCAATAAGAATCGGTTTCAAGATTTGAGAGGGATTCAAAGCAAACCATTGCATACATAAGCTTCATCAAGCATTGTTGAAGGAATCTGGAAGGTTTTGGAGTGTAATTCGAAGCCAAACTACTTCTGTTCATTCAATTTTTACAGGTATGTAAATTTCATCTCATAGCATGATTTAGGTATAATTGATAGGATTTGGATGTGTAGATGCATTATAGACATGGCTAGGGTGGATTCTGGTAGGAAAAATTGGTGATTAGAGACAAAACCTAGGGCGACACCATTTCTGTTGAAAGTCGTTTCTACTAGTTCTTGGAGGTTTAAACATGTTTAGATGGTGATAATTACTCAGTGAAGCGTGTAGATGATGATAGGCTTGTCAATTTTAAGAAAGGTGATGATTGAATTTGGAGCATATTCTGAGCTTGGAGTCGTGTTTTGAGTTGGGCTGAGATTCGAGGAGAATGGAGGTTACCATTGGATTCAGTTAGAAAAAACGAGTTAGATGAATTGTTTAGGGTTAAGTTTTGATGGATATTCATGGTGTTTGCATTTGGGGACGACGGTGGTGCCACCTCCGACCACCGTCGTGGTTCACTTCCCTCCAACATTTGAAATGAAGAAGATGATGGCATAGCCCTTGGATTGGCGTTGACACTTGACTCAGATAACCATCCAAGGGCCACGATTGAATTTGAGTTTGTGAAGGAGTCTGAACATGAACAAAACGCCCCGTTTCATTTAATATTTTGACTTGGGCTTAGTACAAGTTTTGCTATCCACACACCCTTCTGAAGCCCATTTAAGATTTACACATGGATTAGTTGCTATTTGATACAGACTTTTATTGATTTCCCATTGCATTTTTCATGCTATTTTCTGGTGGGTCTGGGCTTGATGCACGCTTGTTATTCACACCCCTTCTTGTGCCCAGTCTGGGGAATGTACTTGTTAATTTTGCTATTCATCACGCTCCTTTTCCATTTTCTTTTATTTTCTTTGATTTTCATAGTTTTATTTAGGTTAGTTTTTAATTCATATAAAATTGAAAAATGATCATTTCTGAGTGGGACTTTTTTCCCTGGTTTCCTTAGGATCTCTAGAATTTTATAGGATTAAAAATATTAATTTCATGCATTTTATATTTTCTGGCATATTTTTATAGTTTTATTACCTTTATTTCCCTTTTGTTTGATATACTTTCTTTCTGAATTTTGTATGAGAGTTTGGTGAGGAATTTTTGAGTGGTTCTTGTTGGATTAGTTAGCTTAGAGAAGCATGTACCCTTAGGAATTTTGTCATAATTTTGTAAATAAAATTTAGGTTAATTTGAGTGTTGAACATAAGGAGTGTTAGATTAGGGTTTCAAAACAACTAGTTGTAATTTGAAGCATAGTTTGGGAACTTAGTGTTTGATTTAGGTCCTGGGATTTATATGGGGTATTGGGTATAGGATTAGGTTCCTTTAGAAATTTAATTAGGATTTTATGATGAGTTTTAGCATTTTATTTGTTTTTTGCAACTTGTGTGGTGATTGTGGGTTTTCCCCTTGGATGTTTGGTTTGTTTATTTGTGTGGGGCTATTTTGGGTGTGCTTGTGGCTTGGACTTTGCTTGGATGAATTGAAGATCAAGTGAAGTTGCTTTGGATGGCTTGAAGAAGCTTGGAGTTGAAGATTTCTCATCTGTTGGAATGCTTGTCAGGAGTTTAGGAAAATTAGGGTTTTAGGAAGAGCTTTTTAGACTTAGTTCATTTCTTTTCCCAAACATGGAATGCTTTTCTTGCTTCCATCCTATCCTATGATTCAAATTCCTCTTAAGGAAGCCCATCTCTCCCTTGGATGGATGATTGGCATGCCTTAAAGAGTAGAACTTTTAAGGATACCCTTCTTTGCAGATGATGGTTTTTAGTGATTTCCTTTGGTTTTCACTGATTTCCATTCATTATAACTTGATCCCAATAACAAATATTTCTTGGTGGAGCTTGCTAGAGCTTGGATATGAAGATCTAAGATGTTGAAGATGCCTTTCTTGAGGTTTGCTTAAAGATGGAGTTCTGTTACTGTCAACTTTGCTGTCAAGAGCTTGTTGGAGGATTGAAGCTAGGGTTTACTGTTGCTTTTGAGCGGGAGCTTTCTGTAGCTGTGGAGCTTAACTGTTTAGGTTTTGAGGAGCCTTATTTGAAGTGTGCTTTCTCTTCCCTGGAGATTGGAGATTGAAGCTTACTGAAGTTTGGAGATGAAATCTGTTGCTGTCAGAGCTATTGTTTGTTGTAGGAGTTTGATGCTGCTGCTTGGGCTGCCTCCTCAGCTTTTGGGTTTTGTTTTCTGTATTGTTTGTTGGCTTGTGCAGCTTGCCCCTTAGGTTTGAAGTGAATGTTGATTCACTTTGCCTGTTGTTTTCCCAGGTTCGAGGTTGAGCAGGACTCCCTTGCCTCGCTTGTATTGCTGCATTGCATGCATTTTACTGTATTTGCTTGCTTTATTTTCTGTTTATCCCCTAGGATCTCTGATTTCCTCTGTGCAGGAGGGAATTATGACAGACATTAGGATTCTTATCCATGCATGACAACATTAGGTTAGTTTTTATTCCCTTTTCAACCCTAGGCTTTTTAGAGCTTCTTTCTCTTCTTATCTCAAAACAACTCAAAAATACGATAATAAGGTTAATCGATGTCGTACGTTACGAGCCTTAAGCTATTCGAGAAAGGGTTGCTAGAGAGTTTCTTTCCAGTAGTCTGGCTGCTTAGTGTGGTACCCTTTGGGTGACACGCGACGTAGTCACTCTCAAATCATAGTCTCTAGTACGTCAGAGATTGCAAACAAACTAAAAAACACTTCTTTCGTCAAAGATTCAAAACAAACATCAAAGTGTCATTTTTGTCCGCTTGGACTCTTAATCAAGGAAAACCCTTTTTTGAAGGTAATAAAAAACAGTCAGACAAGCTTGTGTCTTCCGTAGCCCGAACTACGTTTGCTCTGATCTTTCATGCTGTATGAAAGTACGTAGGCATAGGATGTCGTATCCTAGCGAGCAACCTTCCCCTCCTTTCCCGTAGGTAGGTGAACTACGTTGACTCTGATTTCTCGTTCCAGACGGGAATACGTAGGCATAAAGTGCGATACTTTGCCGAGTCATTTTATTTTCTTTTAGCCCAGCCCTTTAGAGTAGATAGAATAACAATCCGTACTAGAAAACAAGCGTGGATCCCGTCGAGTACGACGGACGTGAGGGGTGCTAATACCTTCCCCTTGCGTAATCGACTCCCAAATCCAGGAATTTGGTTGCGACGACCATTCCTTTCCCGTTTTGCGTTAGGTTTACTTTGAGCGTTTCCTTTCCCTCCTGTGGGATAAATAACGCACGGTGGCGACTCTTCTGTCATAGCCGGCGCCGATTTTCGCAGTAGCGACATGTACTTAGGCATTTCCTTAGTTTGTTTTTTTTTATTTTACTATTTTACTGTGTTTTTATGATTTAGTCTTTTTTTGCCTTTAATATATTTTCGCAGATTATTTTCAGCTTTAGCAGTTATTTGATACCTATCCACTATTTGGATTATAACTGGAACTGCGAGAATCGGATTTGCATGTTCTAATAGGCGTTAGAAAGCTAAGACAGAGAGCTAAAACTTTTATGTTTTAGGAAGAAGTTGATTCAGAGTGTAGAAGTTCCAAATAATTTGTTTAAGTCAGAACCCGAAATCTGCCGTTAGAAATATTTTGTTTTGGGCCGGGTTTTTTATAATTTTCGACCCAGTTGGGTTAAAACTAGAAGGGTTGATGCTTTCATATACCTAGCAGTCGTGCTACTGTTATTTTTACATTCTTTTCATGATTTAAATTTGCTTTGTACGAAAAATTCATGGAGAACTAACTTATTCGGGTTGATCTGCTATAACCATATCTCCGTTAACTTTGAGGTTAATACAATTTTCAAGTAATTTTGATTCCCTTTTCAATTCTATCTATAATTCTAAATGCTTTATTCAGTTGTCATTGTTTGCTTAATTCAATTTCATATTTTATAAAATAGGATTGGATTAATTCAATTGATATATGTTCTGTTAATCATAATCGTGTTTGCTTAATTCGTGTTTGCGTTATCTATATGCTTAATTCGGATTTAGGAACATAAATCATATATTAGTTGCAATCACACTTGTTAATTGTTACTGTAATCGAAAAGGAATGAAATCCACTTAGGGCTTGAGAATTGTATGATTAATGACAAGTGGGAGAATGAACAGCATATTAACTTATCTTATAATCACTTTTATTTTTAATCACTTTTTCTAAATCAAAACCGAACACCCCCATATTTCGTTACTATAATTAGTTAATCCACTACAAGAATCCTTGAGAACGATACTTGATTTGTCGCTTCCTGTTACTATACTTTTTCAAAATTACTTGTTTTTTATTTGTGCACGACAGCAGATCAATCATTCGGTTAGAGTCTTCAGCCAACCCTTTAGCAAAATCATTGGTGACTTCGCCATTGGAACCACCAGTAGTCTCCTAGGTGAAACCTTTAGTTGCTTCCTGGACAAAATCCGTCAAAAAATTTCGACCAAGTTCTTCAGTGACTCGAACCAGAACAGCCTTATTAAGGAAATCCTCAGTGACTTCCTTCATGTTTACAGCATCGTCGAGATCCTTAGTAACCCCGAACATGTTAACCTCTTTAGGCTCAGTATAGTGCACGTCAGCAATTTGTTGAGGTTCGTCATCCATCTTTTTCTGTCTTTTGAGCTTCTCTCCAAATTTCAATCTCCCCTCCAAGATAGCATTTTGCAGAAGATCCATGAAAAGAAAACATTAAGAGTTTTTATAACCCCTAAAGTTATGGTATTTGTAAAACCCTATTTTCTTCCTTTGATTTAAAGGGGGTATCTTAGCACTAGGAGGTACTATCATTTTCCCATCTTTAATTAGTAAATCGAAGATTTCATCACACTTGGTGACGTCGAATGTATAAGTTCTTTTAAGGAACCTATCATTCTTATCTGACTCAGTAGGGTTTTTTCCATTTGAAGGTGTTAACACGTTGCAAGAATAGGGTGAACCCTTATTTAATTCGGCGAGATTTATTTCGTTTTTGTCGAAACTTATAGACTCATGGAATGTCCCTTCGTCGTCTTTGTCGAAATCGACATAGGCTATCCTTTTACTCTTATTTGCCCTTACTTTCTCTTCTCTCAAACTTTCCAAGTGTCGAACTCTATCGGCCAACTGGGCCATATCCCTTAGATACTGGGTGTCTAATTTGTTTCTGATGGAATAATCTAGGTCACCAGCAGCTATTTCGACTAACTCATGCTCTGGTATTTGCGTGAAACACCTTGCTTTAAGGAGTCGAAATCTATTTAGATAATCATCAATTGGCTATGTAAACTTTCATTTTATGCTAGCCAATTCCTTCAGACTAATCTTCATATGTCCTATATAATATTGTTCATGAAATACACGTTGTAACTGGGCCCAAGTGTGAATTTAATTTGGGGGTAAAGTTGTGAACCAGGTAAAAACATAATTTATAAGAGAACTTTGGAAGTACTTGAACCTAATATTCTCATGGTTCGAAATGTCCCCGACTTCTATCAGGTACCTAGCCACGTGTTCGACAGTAGACTTAGTAGTATCCCCACAAAATTTAGTGAATTTAGGGGCTTTTGTTCTAGGGGGCAAGTCTATTTGGAGGATATATTCCAACAATGGTGACGTGTAATTTGGTTGTCGAAGGCCAATATTTACTCTGTTATGTGCCATGACTCTTTCGACCATGGCAGCCAAGTTATTGTCTGCTGCTATATTGTTACGTCGAACATGTTGTACGACGTTCTCAGCGTCCTGGTTCCTATTTACCAACACTACCCTTGATTCTTCCTCTCTAGGAACTTGTGGTTGATTCCTAGGAGGTCCGATTATAGGTTGTTTGACCATTCCCTGGTTATTTTGATTTGCCTGGGCCTAGTTTTGTGGAACTTAATTGATGGTGTTATCTTCATCAAAGACTACTCCTTGGTTTTCTGTAAAATACTCCCTCAGTGGTTATCGAGGGGGATTTAGTACACCCAAGAATTCCGCCATGCGCGTCATTGGTGCTACCAATTATTGATTGGCTTACGTAGTGTTCCGGATGAGGGGCTGAAAGATTTCCCCCATACTTGGAGACATCATCTGAACCATTTGATGGTTACTTTCGTCCATTTGTTTTCTCAAATAAGATGCATAATTAGTCGTTAAATCTGGCATTTGGGTTGAATACCCTATACCTAAATTCTGGCAATTTTGACCCATATTTACTCCAGTACCGGATCCCCGTAATGGGGAAATCATTACAGGTTCTGTATATAACGGAGGGGCATTTTGTAAATTTTCCATCAACGAAGTTGGCATGCCATATGGCGGGTCCCGTAACAAAGGCATTGAAAATCCCAAGGGAGAAATGCCTCTACACGTCGACGTCCCTATTGGTGGTGGGGTCTGAGGAGGACCCCTTGGCCCAATGTAGATCAAAATAGGTTGCGTATGGGGAATCGAATGTGTGGGCATCGAACTTCCCATAGACGGTATTGCCTCTGAAACAGATGTTGAGACCGTTGGCCCCCCTGTCGAAGCTTCTATGGGTTGTTCTACATTGTCGTTTGGGACATCCTAAGGATTATTTGGCTGGTTTAGATTTGTGGCCATTTTCCTCCTATATCTCCTTTTTAGTCTATCTCGTTAACAGTGGCTACCTTACCACTTCTATATAACATACAACGAAGTTTTTTTCCCGAAAGAAAACTTTTTACCACAAACTAATAAAGTTTTTCCAAAGATGATTTTTTTTCTAAAAAATGATTTTCGTAACCGCTTAGCATTTTCCCACTGAGCGTGCCAATTTCTTCACCGTGAAAATTGGCGAACAACCGCTGGTCTAACAAATCGAAAGAGATATGTGTTACTTGCAGGATCGACCACACAAATCCTAGGACATGTACTAATTGGTCTTTTAAGTGAAGTGGATGAGAATTATAAACACTTCGACGAGTCCTAAGATAAGACAAATCATTTCAAGCATGAATGAATTTAAGTAACGGTAAGAAGAAGTAAAATGCTGATAAATGACAAGGATAATAACTTGAATGAAGAAAAATAAACTTTTAAGTAAAAGAAGTGTTAAATTGCATTGAAATAAAAAATGGTGCTTAACCAACATACATTCTCACGTCTCGTTTTCTCCCAATCACACGAATATTTAGAGTAACTAGATATTTTGTACACAATTGCACACATCCATCTTAAAACTAAAACCTGTTATTTATAACCATCGAACATAACCGTTATTAATGACTAACAAGTAAGATCAAGACAAGTGTTACTACGAATGCCTTCAAACCACCAGAATGCTCCACGTGTCTTTCTCAAAACGGAATTTTCCTCTTTTATTTGAATTCAAATGAACTCTCGTCGAAGACTCCCCCGAACAATTCTTCTGTCGAATTGAGTATTCTAAATATTGAGGAATATTTATAAGTCCAAAACATAGAACCTTCTGACAAATAAAACATTTTCGACTCTTACTTCATAAAACAACGTCTTAGCCGAAGTAACTAAATTTCCCAAAAAATTCTATTTGTTGTTTTTAACTCTGCTCAGGTGTCGAAATTAGGAGCCAACAAAAGTACAAAGATGATGTGGGCACTAGTCATACAATTAACAACAAAGAGTGTTAAGTTTGTCTATTTTTGAAGAAGATCACAAAGTTGACAACAAAGAGGCAGAAGTGATATCCATGTTAAATGCACAACCACAGTGGAAAGGATCTCGACCACACCGGTGGGAAGATCTTAGGCAACCTCAATTGTTGGAAGAGAGTAAAGAGATAAAAAAAGGAACGGAGTTAAAACAACTATCGGAGAACCTCAAATATGTCTTCCTCAACACTGAAGGAAAATGCCCATCCACTATAAATTCAAACCTCAAGAGTGTCGAAGAGGATAAACTTATCCATGTGCTAAAAAAATATAAAAATGCTATTGGATAGGTGATTGAGGATTTTAAAGGCGTTAGTCCTACAGTTTTCATGCACAAAATTCTAATGGAAGATGATCATAAACCAGTTGTACAACCACAAAGGAGACTTAACCCTGTTATGAAAGAGGTGGTTCGGAAAGAGGTGGTGAAGTTGTTAGATGTAAGCCTTATATATACTATATTTGATAGCTCATGGGTTAGTCCAGTTCATATGGTACCCAAGAAAGGGGGAACCACGGTGGTCAGAAACAAGAAGAATGATCTTATTCCTACAAGAACATTTACCGTATTGACTACAGAAGGATGAACCTTGCAACAAGAAAAGACCATTTTCCCTTGCCATTCATTGACCAAATGTTGGAAAGGTTAGCTGGCCACGACTACTATTGTTTTCTTAACGGATATTCTAGGTATAATCAGATTGTGGTTGCTCCTGAAGATCGAGAGATGCATGGCATCCATTTTTGCGAACATGTTAGAAAAGCACATGGAAGTGTTCATGGATGATTTTTCTGTTTTTGAATCTTCTTTTGATAATTGTTTGACTAACCTTTCTCTTGTTTTAGAAAGATGCCAGCAGACCAATTTGATTCTCAACTGGGAAAAATGCCACTTCATGGTGCGAGAAGGAATAGTCTTGGGTCACAAGATTTCCCACAAGGGAATCGAAGTGGACCAAGCCAAAGTCAAATTAATATCCAAACTTCCTCCTCTAACTAATGAAAAAGGTATAAGGAGTTTCTTAGGCCGTGCGGGGTTTTACCGCAGGTTCATAATAGACTTCTCTAAAATAGCCAAACCTTTAACCACTCTTTTGGTTAAAGACAAGGCTTTTGTCTTTGATAAAGAGTGTGCCGATGTGTTTGAGACATTAAATTAAAGATTAGTGTCGGCACCAATTGTGATTGCCCCCGATTGGTCTCTTCCTTTTGAGATCATGTATGATGCTAGTGATATTGCAGTGGGGGCAGTATTAGGACAATGAAGAGAAAAGCTTTTACATGTTATCTACTATGCTAGTCATGTGTTGAACCCTGCTCAGATGAATTACACAACTATCGATCAAGGATATAGGAGTTGCGTCCAGGATTCTTGGAATTGACATCCGTAGAGATAGAAAGCAGTCGAAATTATGCTTATCTCAAGAGGCATACCTATGGAAGATTCTCAAAAATTATGGTATATCGAATTCAAAGCCTATTGTGACACCGACAAACCCTCAATTCAAGATGAGTATAGATTAGTATCCCAGTACTGATGTCAAAACATCTTATATGAATAGTATTCCATTTGCTAATATAGCGAATTCTCTGATGTATGTTATGGTCTATACTAGACCTGGTATATCATATGCAACAAGTCTTGTAAGAAAGTACATGGCAAATCCTGGAAAGGCTCACTGGCAAGAATTGAAGTGGATTCTAAGGTGCATAAATGAGTCTCTGAACTGAGTCCTAATTTATGGTGGAGCCTTGAGTGAAGATAGTAAAGCAGCAATCGAAGGATATGTCGACTCTGATTATGCAGGTTGTATGGATTCCATAAAATCTTTTTCTAGATATGTATTCACTATATTTGGCACAACAATCAGTTGGAAAGAAACACTTTATAAGGTTGTTGCCTTATCAACCAGTGAAACATAATATATCTCCCTAACTGAAGCTGTGAAAGAAGCATTATGGCTTGAAGGTTTTGAAAAGGAGATGAAGCATTAAGCATTATGGCTTAAATGTGATAGTCAATGTGCAATACACCTGTCGAAGAATTCAATCTATCATGAGCGAATCAAGCACATTGATGTGAGACTGCATTTAGCCAGATGGGTGATCGAGCGTGGAGAAGTCCAAGTGATGAAGGTTTCGACAGATCATAATGATGTTGATATGATCACCAAGTCGTTGCCCAGTTTCAAGTTTTTCCATTTTATGCAGTTGATAAAGCTGCATGAAGAAAAATAGTTTGTTTCTTGATTTTATAAAGTTTGTTTCAAGGTGGAGATTTGTGAGATATTGGATCAAACTCTAGTATTGTCGACAGAGGTTTAGCATGTCGTCGAAGTCTGCTTACATGTTATTGTCGAAGACCTACATGCTGTAGTCGAAATATGTTTTTGTATGTAGTTGTTGAATTAGGCTTTGTGTTAAGGATCCAATTGTTTAAGTTAGCTTGTAATGAGTAACTATTAAAAAGCCTATTAGTTTAGTATGTTAGGTTTATTATAAATAGCATACTAATCTCACACCTTAAGTGTGGGGCAAATCCTAATTAGGGTGAGAGGGTTATTTGTTATTCTTGAGTACTTATAATCTGTTTAAAGAGAAAGTAAAGAATAGCAGTTATAACCAATCGTTGTTGTTGTTCTTCTTGTTTTTTCGTTAACCCTGACCCTTGTGTGTTTCTTGATCATAAAGAAATTGTTTATACTTTTTTTCAAGGTATCATTTTTCACAACATATGCTTATCAAAATAACCATAATAAAACTTTTTTCGGCCAAGTTTCAGAAATCAAAATAGAGATTTTATGACTGATTTATCTCACAAATCAAACTCAATTTCCCAAGAGTATTGCACTCATGAGAATTGAAACAACAACGCGACCGATACAATTTCTTACTCATAAGTAATGTTTCACTCAAAAGCAATGAGGCAACTTAAGTGACAGAAAAATTATTTCTAGAGAGAGAAAGAGAATATATATATATATATATATATATATATATATATATATATATATATATATATATATATATATATATATATATATATATATATATATATATATATATATATATATATATATATATATATATATATATATATATATATATATATATATATATATATATATATATATATATATATATATATATATATATATATATATATATTCCAAGGAAAATATAAAGCTTTGAAAAATGGTGTGAACTGAAGAGGAGGCGACCCTCCTTTATATAGGATAAGGAACATCCAAAAAAGGAAAAATCCATGAGGGAAACTAAATCCCTCATCGATTGGCTTCTTGTTCTAATCAATTGGATGACCAAATTTAATTGATAACCTTTATCCAATTTGGAAAGATTGGATACAAATTCATTATAAAGTCATTAAGATATTGTCATAATCGTTTCGTTAATTATTTAGGTATTCTCCAATCGATTGGCTTAATGCCCCAATCAACTGTCCAGTCTAAAAAATATTTCCAATCAATAGGGTAGTTCAAAAAAGCCTTTTAAAATAAAGTAGACAGTTTTTTAGTCACTTGGCTCGACCTTAAAAATATTTTTAAGAGATAAAAGTGGTTTAAAAGACTTTTATGTGTGTGTGTGAGTTGCCTTAGTACTTAGGAGTTACTTCCTTACTTTTATAAAACTTTGTTCACTCAGAAAGACACGGTCTGTCGAGCTTTTGCACTTTCTCTCTTTCACAACTCTGAGGCTTTTAAGATTCTTAAATTAACATAGGCGAGGTGAAGTCGTCCCCAAGTAATATGTGATAGATTTCCACATTGTATGACAAGGTCTCCTTAGCTTTGAGTTAGAGAACTAACTCACCCTCGAGTCATAAGAAGGGTTGGATATGAATCGCACACTTAAAACTCAAACAGAGAAGGAAAAGGCAATGAATGACAATAATAATGTAACATATATAATGGTGAAAGACATGAAGTTCACATTAAAACCAGAAGGGATATATATACATCGAGGTAGGGCCAGAGATAATTATCACTTATTTCCAATTTAGAGATTTTTGAATAATTACATTTTTTATAAAGTGATATATATTTGTTGAAAATTATGCTAACATATTCACCAACGATATTCTATTAACCTCTGTTATAGTCGCCGCAGTCGTTTTTCACATTTTTTAACTAGTTTTTATTTCTTTCCATCTCTTTTTTTTCCTTCTTATTCAATCTCTCTTAATATCATTTTATTTTGATATTTGTTAACCTAACAATCTTTACATATTTGTGTTTAAAGTTTAAATAAAAAAAAGAATTTTATTTTAGTTATATTTTTTATAATTTAATTGTTAACTTAATTTTATACTGATTGTATTTGTATTTGATGGTGAATTGTCATCATTTTGAATATACAATATATATTTATTCATATTTAATAGTAAATTATCTTTTTTGGATGTATTGTGTGGATCTATTTAATTTTAAATATATTATATTAATTGAATTAAATTAAAAATTATTTTAAAAAAAAGAAGAGACCATGAAATATTTTTGATTTTAAAAATAGTTTTAAAAAACAGAATTAAATAAAAATGTAAAGTAATAAATATAATATTTGAAAAGAAAAAAATTATTCAAATAAAATTAATGAAAGTTATATCGGTTTAGTTGGTTTAATTTTTAGTGTTATTTAAAAATAGAATTACATTAAAAATTAAACCAAACTAAACTGATATATTTTTTATCAATTAAAATATTTTAAATCAAAACTATTTTATAAAACCAATTCAAACCATTACATCTTTTAGAAAAACATATTTTCATATCATATAAAACTATTTTAACATCAATATATATATATATATATATATATATATATATATATATATATATATATATATATATATATATATATATATATATATATATATATCAATCCTCAACTGATTTAGTGGTAAATGATGGTGAACTTAGTAAAAAAGTACAACATTTCAACACAACTACAATTGAAGAAGGTTAAAATTACTTTATCCTATAATTAATTCCGAATCAAATTAATCGATCTAATAGACTAAATATTGGTGATGAAAAGAAAAACTAATACTATAGAGATTAAGGGCAATATAGTAACTTGCAACACATTTATCTAGGCTTCTCCTATCCCAAAATCAAACCAACTCTCCCAATATAACCACATCAAAGTTCCCCACCACATAAGAAAGAATCTCTCTCTCACTCTCTCCCAAAACAAGTATTTCCATCTCCTCTCTCTCTCTCTCTCTCTCTCTCTCTCTCTCTCTCTGCCCCTCTGCCCTTCCTTGAAAACTCACACATCTACACTCAACCTTCTCTGCCCTCCAATTTATTCACCTCTGACACCCCTCTTTAATTTTTCTCCCACTACTAATCACTATGATCTCTCCTCACTCCCACAATTCTCACATTATAGCAATCCTCACCACCTGCTTCTTTCGTCATAAATTCTAAATCAAAATCAACCCTTCAAATTCAACTCTTTTTTTCTTTCTTACTTCTTATAGAGCATGTTTGATTGTGACCCTTTTATCTAAAACTCCCTTCTAAGGCTCCACTCTTACAATCCTTTCAAAAAGTTTTTTTCCTCTTTAGCCTCTTCTTATGGCAGGTGCCAAGCTTTTTGGTGCCTCTAACATGTCACTTTTGCTCCAAAATGAAACACTCCCTTCTTCGAACCATCAAGTCCTTGAATCTCTTTGGGTTCATACCTCTAACCCTGCCTCTTTTCAAGGTGATCTTTACCTCCTCACTTCTCTTTCTACATAATTGAATCATGCATCAAGTCATAAAATTTCATCTGAGTTGCTGTCATCGCGGTGTGAATTAACAACAATGAATTACGGTATCAGTATCGGCACTTTTCGATATTGTTGCGGCCGTTTTTTAAAACCTTGGAGTATAGAAAATCATGTTTCTAGAAATCATGAAAGTGGGTTTCTTTTTTCATTGTGAAGAAACCACAAAAAAATAGTTTTTTTTTTAAAAGAAAAATAAGCCTATAGAAATTTTCAATGAAGAACTATAAAAAAAAAGTAGTAATTTTTAATCATTTTTCTACTACTCTTTAGTAGGAATTGTTTATATAATTGAGTTATAACAAGTTTGTATTTGGTGTTGAAAATTCAGGTTCAAAGACAATAGTTGATTTTGAGAATGTTGGAATTGGAAGCAGGGTGGTAACAGACATACCCTTCTTTCAACAACTTGAGAAAGAAGAGAATTGTGGTGATGAAGATTATGAAGCATGTTTTCATCAACAAGGAAAGAAAAGGAGACTCTCAAGTGAACAAGTTCAGTTTCTTGAAAGAAGTTTTGAGGTTGAAAACAAGCTTGAACCTGATAGGAAAGTGCAACTTGCTAAAGATCTTGGGTTGCAACCAAGACAAGTTGCTATATGGTTTCAAAATAGAAGAGCCAGGTTCAAAACTAAGCAGCTTGAAAAAGATTATGGCACATTGAAAGCTAGCTTTGATAGACTCAAAGATGATTATGATAATCTTGTTCAAGAGAATGACAAGTTAAAACAAGAGGTAAAAAAACTACAAAAAATTTACACATACACTAATGATATTATTAAATTGTGTTTCATCTGCAGGCACGCAGACAACCATGTCAAACGACAATTGGCTTTCTGCGTGTAGTAACATGATTGTGTTTCGTCACAATTTATGCATGTGACTGCACGCAGACAACTCATCATATCATATGAATTGTTTGATCTTAATCAAACAATTATTGATTTGGCTGGTTTATTGCGTGCAGTCACATAAGAGTGATTGGGCACAAAAGCACAATCAAAATCTTTCAAAAACATATTAATTCAACTTTTTTTACTTTATGCTGCTATGATCAGCAATTTACTTTAATAAAGTTTGATATTTATCCCACTAATGAGTTAATGATTGAATGAATGGTTAATTTTCTATTATTTTTTTCAATAGGTGAATTCTTTGAAGAGAAAAGTGAATCCAATAGATAAAGAGAATTCAGAAGAAGCTATCAACAAAGAGACTATGGACTTAACCTCAAATGAAAATTCAGAAAATGGGTCCAAAGTGTCATTCCCAAATATGGTACTAAGATGTAAACAAGAAGATGCTAATTCAGCTAAAAGTGATTTGCTTGATTCTGATAGCCCACATTGCAATGATGTTAACAATCTTTCTTCATTCATGGAGCCTACTACAGAATCGTCACATGTTTTCGAACCTGATCACTCCGATTTCTCACAAGACGAAGAAGATAATGATGATTTGAGCGATAATCTTTTGACTCTTCCAAAGATCGAAGATGTATGTTACAACGACCCTCGTGAAAATTCTTGTAATTTCGGGTTTCCGGTTGAAGATCAAACCTTTTGTTTCTGGCCTTACTCAATTTAAGTTTGATCAAAGATGTAACTCTGTACTAGAAGAAATAAAAATGGTTATCACTGTATTCTAGTAATGAATAAAATTGAAAGGGTTACACATTGTGATATTAACAAATGGAACAATGTTCATACATCTATTTCCCATAGCCAAGTTAGAAAATTTTGTTTTTAAAAAGTAATGTGCCACAATAATTATTAAGGATTTTGTGGATTAAAAAAAAAATGTTTTATAGGTATTGTACTATTATTTATTTATATTAAAATAATAGAAATTATATTAAAATAATAGAAATTATATAAAAAAAAATGTTTTATAGGTATCTAAATTTGTTACATAAATATAATATAATATTTTTAAAATGTATTATATTAAAATAATAGAAATTATATAATAAATATAATGAGATTTTTATTTTATATTTTACAGCCCAGAAAGAATTATGAGAGTATTAAGAGATTATCCATTAAAGGATTTTCACACTAGTAAAAAAAGTAAAATCCATGTGAAACTCAACCTATGATTAAAATATAGTTAGAAGACAAAAATTACAAATCTGAAATCAGATATGAAGGTGACAAGAGTTGATTATATTAGAAGAAAAAATAAAGGTGAGAGAAAATGTTAAAATCAAAATGAGTTTCAGTAGTGACAGATAAAAATCCAAACGTGCACTTACCGTCAGGGTGTCGGATATGAAAACTGTGTTACACTGTGTGGATTCGTATAAATCAAACCATTGTTTTTACTCTTTTTTTGGAACACACACTTTTTTTATCATTATTCATTTGTCCTTCTTCTTAGGCCATGACTTTGAATTTGAGTGTCTAATGGGTAAACGTTTGAGAATATACTATTTCAATCAATTTGATTAGGTGATATATCCATTTGAAATTAAGTCATTTAAGTAGTTTTTAGTTTTTTTTTTTTACCTTAACCGTTGTTTCAAATTATGTCAAAATTTTCTTGATTTCGCTTAGTTATGTGTTGTGAATCGTCAGATCAAGTTTGAACGGTGTGATTAAAGATATTTTTTAAATTATTATATAAATTTTAAATCTATTTATGTTTACACGGTTAAATTAAAATCAAACGACCATAAATATCGTGATGATGTGATTGTGTAAAAAAGAATTCGTTTACCAAATTATGATACTTATGGAAATTAAGAGCGTAATATAGTTTAATGGTTAGAATTTATTTTTTAAAGATGAATAAGTGAGATGTTGTGGATTCGAATTTGTACATCTGTATCGGATGTCTCTACACAACTATCAACTAAATTGATCTAATTAGACAATCAAAATTGTAATATTATTGATGCAATAGTCTTCATAACGATAATGCATTAGAGTTGGTGTGTGACTTTACCACATTGTTTGCAATAAAGATTATTGAAGGTGCAAGAAACACAAGAAAGATGTGAGTTTTTTGATTTAAAAACTTTTGGAACCCAATTTATCAAGCAGGAAAGATAATGATAAAGATAAGAACACAAGTATTTTTTATCTTGGTTCAATATTAACGAAGCTACATGCAGTCCACTTGTCTAAGTGATTTCGCTTTTTCAATAAAGACTTAATCAAATAATCAATCTGATTACAACAAACTCATAGACACACACAATCTAAGACTTATTGAGAACTTTTGAGTATATGTCTCTCAAGGAAAATAACTCAAAGATTAATGGTCAATGACTTGAGAATTCTAACTAAACTCAGTATCTCAAAGAAATTAACAGAGGTTAATTAAAATGATTATGTTTGCAAGAATGCTTCTTATCAAGTAGATTACACACTGAAATTCAGTTAGAACATTTGAGAATATTTAGAAAAAAACTCAAGGTGTTTTTTACAATCTTCTTCTTTCTTAACGATGATTTTCTTTGATGAATTTTCTTCTTCATAAAAGTTAGCACAATCGTTTGCTTTTAATTATACATCATGCATATATGTTTTTTAATTCAAGTCCTTTGACCTCTTTAAATATGAAGAAATAAATCTGTTGTAGGAAAGGTTTTAAGCTTTCTTCAAGGTATCCTATTGTTGTAGAGTAGGTAGGTTCAGTTGTAAATCTTGGATAGTAGATAGAAAATATTATATAATTTGTTTGAAGTATAATACTATTGATTTAACGTTTCACAGACACAATATATAATTACTATTTACTCAATATAATACTCTTAAACATTGTTTTTGCATACGAGATTTATAGCACGTGTTTAGAGTTCAGAATCTTGAGAATAGACATTGAAATCTAATGAGTAAATGAAGCTTGAACACTTAGAGTGTTTCAGAGACGTCTATTTTAAAAGTGTTAACTAGTTACAATCAGAGTTGACTTAATCTTCAAAACATTTTTTAGTGATCACTTGGATTCAAATGCTTATGATATCTAAAGTTTAGAATCTCTTTTATCAGAGCCCAAAGTCTTTATTTTTAAAGTCTCTCTAAGACTAGAGTTCAGAATCCGATTACATCAGTATTGTTCAACATCTAAATTTGATCAGATCTATATTTGCTTCATTTTAAGGATCCTAGGAGTCTGCATACTTAACAAGCTATTAGAAAACCAAATTGTTCTTTTTTATTTTATTACCAACAAAACTCAATAATAGTTGTCTAACCAAACTTATTCCCACAATTATATTAGACGATTTTAATGATATTCTTTTAAAGGAAATGAAAAATTAAGAAAAGAAATTGAAATTGATTATATAATTAATCAACAAAATCTACCATAGCCACAGTACTGATCTTGTACACATTAGCACCATGTTCAAAAGTCTTCCTAACTTCAAGCTAAATTTCATGAGCTTTATCAATGCAAACTATATTTAATCATTAACATTACTATTTTGCTTAAATATTTAATTAACAAGGGATTAGTGATAAATCAGATAGAAGAAGCTAAGTAACTTTCAAGTCACATCAAATTGGTGCCAATTCACATTTAAAATGTTGCTTTAATAGATAAACAGAAGTGACATCCATTGAAAGCCGTGATAGTTGCTTTATACTTGTCGCATAAAAAATTGAATATAATAATTAATTATACCCCACGAATTTAATTGAACTTATCTAAGTAAGTAACTGTTCTCTTGTGAACAAACCTAATGTTGAAAACCAAAAATGGTGAATTATCAACACTCTTACATAAGTCAATGTTTCTTGGTGTGCTTCACTAGAAGAAATTGGTTTTTTTCAAGACTTTTTAGCCCTTCTTAGCTCATTGTGGATGTTGACACCTTCTTCTTCATTAACCATTTTAATATTTCAAGTTTTCATTCGTGCATTATACATCCATTGCTTTCTTCTTTAATCCACTTCATGATAATTTAGTTAACATTTATAAGGGTTTGAGTTCGAGTTTTGTTGCCGATATAATTGACTCGTAAATGATAATTTTTTTTATGTCCGCTATTTCGATTGATCTCGAAATTATTGACCCTTAACCTCAATTATTAGGTAAATGTGAGATTTTTAATGAATGGAAATATTTGATCTCAATCGAGACTATTGAATTAAAGGGTTTGAATCTCGATTATACGGGTTAGGTTTCAACCGAGCACAAATCTGCTGTTGATTAGTATTATATTTATGAGATATTGTTCGTTTTTAGTGTATAAATTTTTTACAATTTTATTCTTTAAAAAAACATTTCATTGAATTTAAGTGTGTGAATGTAATATAAAAATGATTGTTAACTTCGTTGAATTTAAGTGTGTAAATGTAATATATAAATTATTGCTAACTTCGATTCTCAAACAATATAAATTTTTTTAGCATCTCTGAATATCTGAATTCTTTAATTTATAAATTTTCTTTTGAAGAGCTTCAAAACTCAACTCTAAGTTTTTAAAAGAAAATAAAAAGTACTTATAAATTAACAAAAGAAAATGAAATTAAAGAAAAACCTTCATGAATAAAAATTAGATTTTACTTTAAAGAGGGTCATGTTGCAAACTTTTTTGAAGATTGTATATGCAATTAGCAAGAATATTTTATTCATTATTTTACTAAACTTATATAAATAAAAACTTGCCATGCTTTTGTTTTCTTGATGAAAATTTTGTCCGTTGTAGAATATTATTTGTTGTTGATATTTGATTGGTTGATGAAAAAGTCTATGTAAATTGTAAAGTGTCTCACTCTTTAAAATATTATCTGTATTAATATTTTACTCAAAATGTTGCATCACACATTGACAAGTTATAAATGGAGGCACCTTTCAGGGATGGCCCATTGTCTTTCTTGACGTTATTCACGTGAAAATAAAGTTTAAGCTAGAAGCAACACACACACTTAAGTAACTTTAATTAATTAATTAATTAATTAAAATTTCTATGTTTGGTTTTGGAACCTAATAGCATGAAAAATAAGTATAAAATTGGAGTTAAATATACATAATTAACATTTCTATGTTTGGAGCCTAATGGTATGAAAAAAATGATACAAAATAGGATAGTTTAGGCTTTTGATTGTTAAAGAATATTTTCAAAAAGTGATTTTGACATTTGTAAGAGAAAGATAATTGTTTAGAGATTATAAGTAAAATTTAAAATAATTTATTTATAGTTAAAAACAAAAGTGTTTAGTATGATATATGTTAATCCATAACTTATATTTTTAAATTACAAATTCGTGTCAAAGATTTATTAATTGATGTGTGAAAATAAGCTGAAAATAATTTATAAATATATTCTATATACTATTTTCATAAAAAAAATTTAAACAATCTCATAAAACTTATAACAATAATAGTTTAAATAAACTAAATGAATTTATTTTTTTGCATTTAACTGTTATAATAATTTTTGGATTTTATTTTAAATTCTAACCTTAAAAACTTCAATAAATAGATTAAAACTTCTGAAAGCTATTGTTTCTTAAAAAAGAAAGAGTTTTTCAAGAAAAATTATTGAAACAAACAAGCCCTCAAATATATATATATATATATATATATATATATATATATATATATATATATATATATATATATATATATATATATATATATATATATATATATATATATATATATATATATATATATATATATATATATATATATATATATATATATATATATATATATATATATATATATATATATATATATTTCTTGAATTAGTGTATGGAAGAAGTTAAGTGAGGAGTCAAAAATATCATACTCTCATGTCTTTATTTTGAAATGTCATATTACTTTGTATATATGCAGATACAGCTAAGGTCAAAAGTTTTATGTGGTCCTAAAAAGAAGAACACTGCTGAATTTGCCATTTGATTTTTCATGAAAGTGATGTTAAGTGAAGAAGCTCTCTTTGGGGTCTTTTGCCTTTTTCCTTTCTAGCTTTGTAGCATAGGATCAAAATTGAAGCATAAGGTTCATTAATTATCTTTGTCATGATTGTATTTAGTACCATAAACGAGTAAGGGCATTGTCTCATACCAGGTGTACTTAAGAATCATTCTTGGTTGTGGCTTAGAAAGAAAATTGATTGATATCCATTTATTGTAAATGGATTTTGAAGCTTGCTAAACAAATGTAATGATGGTGAATGTACAATGGCAATGTTTGTAACTTTGTTTGTGGACAACAAAGAAAGTCATGGTCTTGTCACAAAGCTAGCCTTTTTTTTTGGTTGAAAATTAAGAGATGGTATAAGGTGCACAAAGAAATTTTTGATATTGGTAATTGACATGTTTTTTAACTATTGATTCCTTTTTAATTACTCATTCTCTTTTAAATTGACAATCGTTTAAGATTTTTACATACAGATTAAAGAATGCAATAATATTATCGTAAGATATTGTACTTTTATTAAAGTAGTTGTATTAATATGTTGAAACTAATGTACAAAGTAATAGTTAAATGACACAATTGAAAAAATATCAATCATTTCTACATTAAAAAGTGATAATGACATTCATTTAAAAACAAATTTTCTTTAAAATGACACTCATTTTAAAACGGAAGGAGTATATATTAAGCGACAAGTAATTCAAATCTAGTAATCATTGTTGGTTAAAGAGAAACAAAACAATGTTACTATACTCATAATTTCTTCTGTCCTTGTTGTTATGTTGTATGCTTTATGATTGACTGCATTTTGTTAAACCAATTATTCTAGGGAGATGTTGTACCAAATGTCGTGACATATAGGTGCGATACTGAAGCAGATTTTGTTCAAGTATTCTACCGAGATGTCATACCAGATGTCGTGACATGTTGGTGCGGTACTGAAGCACATTTGGTTTCGCATTTTGGAAGATTTGGTTTTATTCCTGAAGATTTGATTCCAGTATATTATAGTCCAAGGATTGTGTGTTTTTAGATGCAAAGGACGACTTTATCTTTGCAATGTTTCCTAAGAAATGATGACATATCATTTAAGAAAACATGAGATTTGATTTGATTTGTTTATGCAGAAGATTTGATTTGGATATGAACTTTAGAAAATAATATATTATGGATCTGCATTTAATAATATATTATTTTCTATAATATTATAGATGTTCTATTTAATTTAGCTCAATTTTCTCATCAAGTCCATTCTTTTTCGAAGGCTATTTATAAGAAGATTCTAAACCAAAAGTGGAAGGAGTGCAGCCGTATTTTTTGTAAGAGTTCTTTAGGTTTTTATTTGTTCATTGTTATTTGTGAGCCATTCTTGTATCACCTTGATACTAGAGCATGATTGTTTTAGTAGAGTTGTAATTGTGAATCACTCATAAGCTTTTAAGCAAGAGTGCTTTTTGTTTCTTGAAGTGTGTCTTCTTCTTTGACTATTTGTTTTATTATCACTGTTGTGTGATTGAGGGTGAGTGAGAAAGATCTCTTATCTAAGAGTGTCTTAGATAGAAATTGTACGGGTAGTGATTAGGTGCGAAGATTGTAAATCGGAAGTTGTTTATATAAGAGTTTCAAACTAATACTGTTATAGTGGATTATCATTCTGCCTTGGTAGCCCCCAGATGTAGATGACGTTGCAACGAACTTGGTTGACAATTGATCTGTGTTATTTACTTCCTCCAATTTTGTTTAAATTGTTCATTGTTAATTCTGCTATTACTACGTCTCGACATTACATTTGACATCCTGGTGTTCTGACATCGAATACGACATTTGTCTTCTATATGCCAGAATTTCAATTAGAATTAGAGCAGACACCCTGTTCTGTTTTGGGTGAGCTCT
Organism: Lathyrus sativus; assembly: GCA_963859935.3. Taxonomy (NCBI): domain Eukaryota; kingdom Viridiplantae; phylum Streptophyta; class Magnoliopsida; order Fabales; family Fabaceae; genus Lathyrus; species Lathyrus sativus. Next base: position 25,653,830 of record OZ012736.1, read on the forward strand.
GGGGAGATATTTTCTGGTACTACGGATAAGGAAGGAGGATTTGTCAACAGACCACCTATTTTGAATGACATCAACTATGATTACTGGAAGGCGTGTATGGTGGCTTTTCTAAAATTTATGGATAGAAAAACCTGGAAAACAATTATTAATGTAAGTAGAATATGCACCTAAGAGGGGGTGAATTAGGTACTTAGAATTATTTTTCTAGTTTTAACTTAAGTCTTGTAATTTTTTTGATTTAGTTTCTAAGTGATGAAAGTTTTAAAATGTAGAAAGATAAATGACACGATGATATATCCTAGTTTCCCTTACAACCTGAGAGTATTCTAGTCCTTTTACGCAGTAAGAGATTTTCACTATTGTTAGATCTTATGGACAAGACAATCCTAGTCTTTCTATACAAACTCTAACACAATCACCAAGAGTAATCCTCTTGGACTTTCACTAAGTACATTAAGAGAGAAATTTTCCCATAATGACTCTCTTGTTTCCAACAATCCTGGACAACAAGGATTACAATAATAATCTGAATTCTACAAGAGTCTTAAATATAGTGTATAATGTATCAATCACTTGGATTGATCTTCTCCTTCAAACATACAATTTTCTTTATGATATACAAGTGCTCAAGTATGTATGTGGATGAAACTTATAAATATTTTCAATGAAAATTATTAGCAGAAAGTTTCTCCAAAAATGAAGAGAGAAAGACGCACAAAAAGTATAAGGGAAATTCGGTCCTAACGTTGTCATGCAAAGTGGTCCTAAGGTCAGGGTGCGAAAGGAAATTCTATCCTAATGTTAGCAAGCAAAAGTGGACCTATGGTTAAGGTTGAAAATGGACTAGCCTAATATTAACATGCATGACTGCATTCTGCATGTTCTGGTTGCATGACGGTCGTCATGGAGGTGTGACGGTCGTCACACACATGACAAGCGTAACGGCTGTGTGACGGTCGTCACATCAGTAAAACTCGTTTCTGCGGTTTTTCTCTTGGTTTTTCATCTATTTTTCACTTGTTTTTGCTCCTTTTCTTCATATTGCTTTGCTTGGACATGTTCTTCAAATACCTGCAAAATACTTAGACAAATAGCATGGAATGCCCCGAATTCGGAGTGAAATCGGTCAAACATTAGTTAAAACACATGTCATTTTATATATACATTTTCGCGTTATCAAACTCCCCTAAACTTGAATCTTTACTTGTCCTCAAGTAAAAGTTGGAAAATTCAAAAATGTGGCAAACACGCGGCACGCTTCTCCTTTCCGAAAGGTTTTTCGAATTATAAGTTAGGAAGGCCAAGACTTAAATTGAAACAAAACACACACGGTGGTGACACTGAGTTGTAAGTCTTCGAAGGCCTTCCTTTTATGCAAGCCAGTTCCAATCATGCTACTGCAGCTTGGCGCCAAGTTCCTTTCGACAAGTTTTACCCGGTTTGTTCTGGCGCAGTCACATTAAGCCCGTTATCCATATACTTTCATGGCAAGTCAACCTGTTAGTGGCTATGATCTCTTTTCTATTTCGATTCTTCTTTGCACATAAGCTTATGCTATTGATTTCCAAAGACTTTCTGTACCGTTGGGTTAAATGCTCGGGTGAGGAGCACCTAACTTAGAAGGAACATGTCTCTATACTCAGGCTATATGGCTTTTCTTCTTCATGATTTTTCATTTTGAGTTAGAGATCACACACACTTATTTGCATCGGTTTCATTGCTTAGAAGCATTTAGGATGGTGCTGACTGCTTGTATAAACTACTGGGGGCTATGTTTGAGTAGGAGCTTGAAGCTTCGGTACGTGTAGGTAGTGAAACGGACTCGCATAAACTGGAGGTCTAAGGTGTCAGGACGGTAATGGAATTGTTAGAATTTTCTTCTCGGGATTTCCATACTTGATTTGAACTTTGGCGTGTCCTCGTGATGCTTTGAGGCAAGAAGTTTAAAGATTTCTTTGTATAGTCATATGAAACGCGGGGAGTTCACATAACGAAGATAAATATATATATAAGAGCTTATTTGCCGAAACCGAAAATTGAAATTTCTTTAAATTCGAAAGAAAAAGTACAACGGGAAATAACATGAGAAAGGGAAATGAAAAGGGAAATAACGATCCGCTCCCACACTATCTCAATCAGTGTCCCCACTGATTTGAAAGAATGCGGAAGGGAGATACAAAGGAAATAAAGAAAAAACAACAAAAATGGCAAAAATGAAAAATACTACTAATCCCATCCTCGTCCTCGATCTCTCCCTCGACCTCTGGCTGGGGGGTCATGGGCGGCGAGGTTCAGAGCTCCGGTGTGGAATATGTAATCCCGGAGGCCGTCGACTCGCACAGTGAGGTGTTCCATCTCGTCAGCCATGCCAGAATGGATATCGTTCATCATCTGCAAAGATTGCTGGATTTGGCCGATTTGCTCTCTCTGCCATGCTTCAAATTCCTCAGCCCTGCGGTTCTGCTGCTCCATCATAAGCATCATCTGGTTCTGTTGCTCGATGCAACGGAGGAGGGTCGCGGATGTGTCATCAGTGGCAGGACGGGGGCGGCGGCGGGTGGAAGGGCCAGCGGCAGCAGCTGCTTGTGATGGCTCAGGCTGGTCGGCTCTGTCGAGCTCCTCCTGAACTTCGTCCCTGGGCTCTGGGATATTATCCTGTGTTAGGGCAACAGGGGCAGCGGTGTCGAAGAGCCAGTTGGCTCTGTCCTCTGGATGCATCTGGGTGCGTGAAGGCATGATGATGCTCTGGATAGTGCGGCCTCGCACTACAGGATGATATCGCCCATCACGGCGGGCCTTGATGAGGTGGGAGGCGCGGCAGTGGTCGGTGTCCAGGAATACGGGGGACATCTAGCGGAGTGTCTGGAGGCGGACGCCAAGACCGAGGCCTATGGCGATGGATGTGATGATGCCACCGAAGTAGAAAGGTTTAGAGCCGCGGTTGCAGTTGGCCTGGATGTGAGCCAAGAGAAACGGGGCGGTGTTAATCGGATCTGAAGCGAACACACAGCGGAGGAAAAACAGCTCCTTCGAGTTGACCTTATGGTTACTGTCACGAGCGAATATTGTGTTGCTCAACACGCGGTGGAAGTAGCGGATAGCTGGGTTATGGATATGAGTGGCGTTCAGCGTGTCCCAGCTGTCTGGAGTGGTTCCTGTCAATCGGTTCCAGAGAGGGAAGGCCTCTTGGTAGAACTGATCGGAGATGCGGCGGTGAGCATCATCGCTGTGAGTTAACTGTAGGATGACGGTGATGCGGTCCTGGGGGACCTGATATTCAGTGCCGAACAGCCGAAAGCAGGCGGCGCCGTGAAGTTGGTTGGCATCGCCGGATGATGTTGTGTAGGCGAAAGAGCTGAGAAACTCCAGAGTGAGTTGCTCGTAGGTGGGTTGGGGATTGGTGCAGAGATGCCAGATGTCGGCTCTCTACAACATCCAAGTGATGCCGTCGAGAATCCTGAGTTCCGTCAGAGAATTCAGATGAGCATACCGGGTCGGTTGAAGCGACCGTTGATGGAATGCGAGAAAGTTTGTCTACTGCCGTTCGCCGGCCTCTCCTTCTCGGAAGGTGATGTTGCTCAAATCGGGGTTTGCACTGGCCATTTTTGTGAGAGAAGTGCAGAGGTTTGAGAATATGGGGTTTCAGAGAATGGTGAGGCAAAGGAGTGTAGAGGGTAATATATAAGGGTGAATGGAGGTTGAAAATGGTGGAGGTTTTATGGGGGATTCGAAGGGTTTTAAGCGGGTTTTAATAATGGGATAGTGGGGAATTAGGGGAGAGGAAATGGAGAGGGGCGCAACTCTGTTTTAAACAGAATTGGGGTTTTTTATGCATGACGACCGTCAGGGGTCTGTGACGGTCGTAACACGCGTGACGACCGTGGTGGGAGTGTGACGACCGTCACAGCAGCAAAGTCTGCAGAATTGCAGAATTTTGCTTGTGGGGCATTTTAACAGTGGAAAGTATGGTATTATGACTTATGATGGACTAATGACAAAATAAAAATGAACAGGAAAGATAATTAAGGAAAATACTGAAATGAAATTAACATTAAATCGAAAAATAAGTGTAAGGTAGTACAATATCCAAAAAGAGGAAACAATTTCAAAATGAACTAATGTCAAACAATGTAAAATGCAGGAAACGTAAATTAAAGCGAAAACTAAAATATCACTCCGTTGGTTTCTTCAAATTTTTGACCTGCTGATCAACGGCATTAAATTGGTCGCTAACCAAGCCCATGAAGGTAACGAAATCCATATGAAGCTGCGTTAATTCATCTTTAATAGTGGTTACTTCCAGCTTGAGGTCGTCTACAGTTTTCAGAACAGTGTCTAGCTTATCTGTGTTTTGTTCAGGCGTGGGGTCAGGAAAATTATGGTAGTTAGGAGGGGTCTCAGAATCGATCTCCACTTCGGACTCATAGTCTTGGTAGTACAAATAGTCATGTTCTTCTGAGATTTGATCACTGTCATACATATAAGCCTGGGGTGTGGAGTGAGGTGATGGAGGTCCCATAGGCTCGTCCAATTCATAAAGCCAATTGTCTTTGTTATGGATACTGGTTAGCTCATGGTTGGGCAATGTGAAAAGGTGGACAGGTTGATCAGCTATGAGGTATTCGTAGGCTCCTGGTCCTAAGGTACCTAGAATGCGTCTGTTGAAGCAGAACTGGATGTCCATTGCTCTGAGGTTGCCGAAATGGACGACTTTGTTCAGGTAATACCTCAGACCAATTTCATGGGCGATCATGGTGGCTAGGCCTCCTATTAAAATGGGTGAGTGCGGGTCCTGATTGATGCGTGTAAATGCCCTCATCATAAAAGGGACAGCATTTACAGGGCGGCCTTGTGAAGCACAAAAAAGGATGAACAACTCGTCCTTTGAGACTGTTGTGATGTTTTCTTCCTTACCAAAGAGGGTATGGGCTAATATCCTATGGAAATAGCGGAAGGCTGGATTGTGTATCTCGTTGTTGTGCATGTTGTTCGGTTCTGGGTGATAGTTTCCGGTGATGGAACCCCAGAATTGGTCTAATTCGAGATCAAAATCTTCTTCAGTGGCGGTAAACACAAAAGGTCCGCTAGGGAAGCCTAGGATGTTAGCTAACGTGGTACGGTTGTACGTTTGGTCTATTCCAAACATTCTAAAGGTTATTAACTCTTTAGTGGATCCAAAGCCATATTCAGGTAAGTAACTTAGGGAGCTAAGGAATTCGAATGTCAGTTCGCGGAAGGTAGCAAATCGGGTCTTTAGAGCAGTTTGCTCCCAGCCTAATTGGTAAAATAAGTACTGAATGTTATCCTGGATTCCTAGCTTGTCCATGGTTGGTGTATCGTAGTACAGAGTCGAAGCAAAGTTTCTTTGAGTCAGTGCCTCGAATCTGGCCTGCTGAGCTCGTCCTCTAAACACAACAGTCGTAACGTCGATTTCGGCCATACTCGTTAGTCGGATAAAATGGAAGAAAAGTAGAATAACTTTTAAAATCCTGGAAAAAATCACATTCACTCAGATCATAATTTTAAGAAAATAAAAAGTGATAAAAGAGAAAAATATAAAATAAATAAAAATAATGGAAAATAAGATAATAGAAATTTATAGAAATTATAAGTTAATAAAAAGAATAGTTTTAATAAATTTAGAAGGAGAATAAGGAAAACTTTGGGTTGCCTCCCAATCAGCGCTGTCTTTAACGTCAGAAGCCTGACGATAGCTTGGATATAAGCTATTCGGGAATATCGAGCAATTTCATATTGCTCACGTGGTCGATGTGTTCACTTTGATTATAATGTTTCAAACGCTGTCCGTTTACTATAAACGGTGCATTGATTTGATTCTTGACTTCAACAGCTCCACTCTTAAGGACTTTGGTGACCTCAAAAGGTCCAGACCACCTAGATTTTAGTTTTCCAGGGAATAGTTTCAATCTGGAGTTGAATAGGAGCACGATGTCTCCCACTCTGAATTGCTTCTGGATTGAACGTTTATCATGCCATTTCTTGGTCCTTTCTTTGTAGATGCGTGCATTCTCGTACGCGTCTAATCTTAGCTCTTCCAATTCATGAAGGTTCAAGATTCGCTTTTCGCCTGCCGCAGTGTAGTTAAAGTTGAGTGTCCTAATAGCCCAGAAGACTTTATGCTCTAACTCTACCGGCAGGTGGCATGATTTTCCGTAGACTAGTTTGAATGGTGTGGTGCCTATCAGTGTCTTAAAGGCGGTCCTATAGGCCCATAAAGCTTCGTTCAGCTTTGAGGACCAATCTTTCCTGGAGGTTGCGACAGTCTTTTCTAAAATTTGCTTTATTTCCCTGTTCGAAACCTCCACTTGTCCATTAGTTTGTGGATGATACGGTGTGGCTACACGGTGTTTGACTCCGTATTTGGAAAGGAGTTTATCAAAGATTTACGATATGAAATGCGAACCACTGTCACTAATGACTAGCCTGGGCACACCGAATCTTGGAAAGATTACGTTTTTAAAGAGTTTAACGACTACTCGCGTGTCATTTGTTGGAGCGGCAACGACCTCTATCCATTTCGATACATAGTCGACAGAGACGAGTATATATTTATTTCCAAAAGAAGATGGGAAAGGTCCCATGAAGTCGATTCCCCAGACGTCAAAGATTTCTACTTCCAAGATTCCTCTCTGAGGCATTTCATCACGTCGTGAGATGTTGTCGGTGCATTGGCACCGGTCGCATTTTAATACCGTGGTATGGACGTCCTTCCAGAGAATGGGCCAAAATAAGCCAGACTGTAGGATTTTAGCGCACGTCTTTGAGGTGCTGGCATGACCACCATATGGTGCTGAATGGCATTGGGTGATGATGTCTTCTATTTCTTCCTCTGGGACACAACGACGGTATAAGTTATCGGCGCCTCGTCTGAAGAGTAGAGGTTCGTCCCAGTAGTAGTGCTTTAAGTCATGGAAGAATTTCTTCTTTTGTTGATAAGTCAGGTCCAGTGGAAGCACGCCTGCGGCTAGGTAATTAAGGATGTCGGCAAACCACGACAGAGTGGCTTGGGCATAGACAGCTTCCACGACTTTTTCCAGTTCCGGTTCTTCCGTAGTAGAGTTAGACATATTGCTTTCCAATTTAGCTATCAGACGTTCGTAGGGAAAATCGTCGTTGATGGGCACTGGTTCTTGTTTCATGCCCTCTATACGGGATAAGTGATCGGCAACTACGTTCTCGGTCCCCTTCTTATCTTTAATTTCTAAATCGAACTCTTGTAATAATAGGATCCATCTCAATAATCTGGGTTTGGCGTCCTTTTTGTTTATTAGGTACCTAATGGCAGCGTGGTCTGTGTATATGATTATTTTGGCTCCTACCAAGTAGGAACGAAATTTGTCAAGAGCGAACACGACTGCTAAGAGTTCCTTTTCTGTTGTGGCGTAGTTCACTTGGGCAGGGTCTAATGTTCTACTGGCGTAGTAGATAGCGTGAAGCTTCTTATCCTTCCTTTGTCCTAGAACTGCGCCTACGGCGTAATCACTCGCATCGCACATGATTTCGAACGGTAGTCGCCAATCTGGGGGTTGCATGATTAGTGCGGTGATAAGTGCTGACTTTAGAGTTTCGAATGTCTCTAAGCATTCTTTGTCGAAGATGAACTCGGCATCTTTCATTAACAAACATGTAAGAGGTTTTGTGATTTTCGAGAAATCCTTTATGAATCTTCGGTAGAATCCAACGTGTCCTAAGAAGCTTCGTATTTCTCGTACGGTTTTCGGAGGCTGGAGATCCTTTATGATCTCTATTTTATCTTTGTCGACTTCAATCCCTTTTTCAGAGATGACGTATCCTAAAACAATGCCTTGTCGGACCATGAAATGGCATTTTTCCCAATTAAGGACAAGGTTCACTTTGGCGCATCTTTTGAGTACCATTTCTAAATTCGACAGGCACCTTTCGAAGCTTTGTCCGCATACAGAGAAGTCATCCATGAACACTTCCATGATGTCATCTATGAAATCTGCGAAGATTGCCATCATGCATCTTTGAAAGGTTGCTGGAGCATTGCATAGTCCGAACGACATTCGGGGGTAGGCAAAAGTACCATATGGACAGGTGAATGTTGTCTTTTCCTGGTCATCGGGGTGAATAGGGATTTGAAAGAATCCCGAATAACCATCTAGATAGCAGAAGTACGAATGTTTCGCTAGTCTCTCCAACATTTGGTCTATGAATGGTAAAGGGAAGTGATCTTTCCGAGTTGCCTTGTTCAGTTTTCTGTAGTCGATACACATCCTGTTTCCGGTCACAACTCTTTAGGTTATCGATTCACCTTTTTCATTCTTTACTACAATAACGCCTCCTTTCTTGGGTACTACGTGTACTGGGCTGACCCATTGGATGTCGGAGATTGGGTATATGATTCCTGCGTCTAGTAGCTTTTTCACCTCGTCTTTGACTACAGTGCTTAGGATCGGGTTTATCCTTCTCTGATGTTCTCTTGAAGTTTTGCAGTCTTCCTCCAGCATGATACGGTGCATACAGATGGAGGGACTTATGCCTTTTAGATCGCTTATATTATAGCCTAACGCAGTTGGGTATCTCCTTAGGATTTCTAATAATCGCTCAGTTTCTGACTGTCCTAAGTTAGCGTTTACTATCACTGGTCTTTTGAATTCTGTATCTAGGAATTCATATCTAAGAGTTTTAGGTAGCTCTTTAAGTTTTAAAGCTGGGTTTTTCGGACCTTGCATGTGATTTGGAGTGAGTGCTAAGATCTCGCTCAGACTATCATCTTTGTATGGTGCACGCCAGTTGTCGTCTTCATGAATATCAGGGATCGGGATTTTCATGATTTCAGAATATGTAGTTTCCTCATTTTCTAATTCTCGTATGCATTCGTCAATTACATCTACTATATAGCATGTGTCATCGATGGTTGGTGCCTTCAAGAATTTAGTAAGGATGAACTCTATCTTTTCTTCTTCTACTTCGAATGTTAGCCTTCCTTTCTTTACGTCTATAATAGCTCCGGCTGTAGCTAGGAATGGTCTTCCTAGGATAATTGGGGTAACAGAATTCTCTTTGATGTCCATGATTATGAAGTCGGTTGGGATGTAGAATTGTCCTATGCGTACTGGAACATTTTCCAGTATTCCGACGGGGTATTTGACTGATCGGTCAGCCAACTGTACGGACATTTTAGTTGGTCTTAGTTCTCCCATATTTAGCTTTTTGCATATAGATAAAGGCATGACGCTTATACTGGCTCCTAGATCGCATAGAGCTTTGTCTATTACGAACTTTCTTATGACGCATGGTATGGAGAAACTACCTGGGTCTTTTAGTTTAGGAGGCATGTGGTTTTGAATGATTGCGCTACATTCGACAGTAAGTGTCACTGTCTCGTTATCCTCTATTTTCCTTTTATTAGACAAGATTTCTTTAAGAAACTTAGCGTATGACGGCATTTGAGTTATCGCTTCTGTGAACGGAATAGTGATGTTTAGTTGTTTCAGAAGTTCAACAAATTTCTTGAATTGTCCTGAAGTTTTGGAATTTATTAATCTTTGAGGATAAGGAATAGGTGGTTTATATGGCGCTGGAGGCACATATGAGTTTTCATCTTTGGCGGCTTCCTGCTCGTCACATTCCTTCTTTTCTGTTTCAGACTCCTTTTCGGTTGGTTTATCGGATTTCTGTTGCATTACTAAATCTTCGTTCCTAGGATCTGTTGGGCCTTCCAATTCCTTTCCACTTCTTAATATAACAGCATTTGCGTGACCTTTCAGGTTAGGTTCGGGCTGTCCTGGAAATGTTCCAGCTGGGGCAGCTGCAGAGGCTTGTTGTTGGGCCACTTGTGATATCTGCGTTTCGAGCATTTTATTGTGGGTGGCTAAAGCGTCTACTTTTCCGGTCAGCTGTTTAATTTGCTCGCTAGTGTGTATGTTTTGATTTAGGAATTCTTTGTTTGTTTGAGCTTGAGTAGCTATGAATTTTTCCATCATCAACTCGAGGTTTGATTTCCTAGGGGCAGTCTGGGCAGCAGCTGGTTTCTGATATACTGGCGGAGCACCTGGTGCTTGCAAGGCATTATCGTTCTTGTAGGAAAAGTTTGGGTGGTTCCTCCATCCTGGGTTGTAAGTATTTGCGTAAGGATTTCCTTGAGCGTAGTTTACTTGGCCTGGTGGGATTCCGGCCAACAATGGGCACTCGGGCGCATTATGAGTGGCAATTCCGCATAACTCGCAGTTTAGAGTTACAGCAGCGACGGTTGCAGTTGGGTTAACGGTCAGACTGTCGATTTTCTGTGCTAGAGCATCTACTTTAGCGTTGAACTTTTCAAGGCTGCTGATCTCGTACATCCCACCTTTCGCTGCGGGTTTCTCTGCTGGAATGCGTTTACCTCCCCATTGGCAGTGGTTCTGAGACATGTTTTCGATTAGTTGATAGGCTTCATCGTATGGCTTATCCATAAGTGCACCGCCCGCGGCGGCGTCTACCGTTAATCTGGTGTTGTATAGAAGCCCATTGTAGAAAGTATGGATCGTCACCCAGTCTTCTAAACCGTGGTGAGGACATGTTCTCATCATATCTTTGAACCTTTCCCATGCTTCGTAGAGAGATTCAGTGTCTTCTTGTCGAAATCCGTTGATTTGGGTTCTAAGCATAGCAGTTTTGCTTGGCGGGAAGTATCTCGCTAAGAAAATGTTCTTCAACTGTTCCCACGTCGTAACGGAGTTGGATGGTAAGGATTGTAACCATGTCCACGCTCTATCTCTAAGAGAGAAAGGGAAAAGATGAAGTCTTAGTGCGTCTGGAGTTACTCCATTTGCTTTCACTGTGTCTGCGTATTGTACAAACTTCGTTAAGTGTTCATTTGGATCCTCAGTTGCATTTCCTGAGAATTGATTTTGTTGTACAGCTGACAGCAATGACGGTTTTAGTTTGAAATCGGTTTGATTGATAGATGGGGCAGCTATGCTACTTCTAGGCTCCATCTGAGAGGGTGTAGCGTATGCCTTCAGCGGTTTGTTTTGAGGTCCTTCAGCCATCTTTGCTTCTTCAACCGGAGGATGAGCTAGAAGATTAGGAATGTTGTGTCTTCGTTGATATTCGACGATGCGCCTTCTTAGATGTAAGAAGCGCTCTAGTTCGGAGATTGTAGGTTGTAAGATTTCGCCTTATGAGCGAGTACTTGGCATACAATCGAAGAACTAGTAGAGGGAGAGAGAATTGTTAACCTAGTCTATACTGTGTAACAAATGATTACACTATTGACTAAACGGGTCCCCGACAACGGCGCCAAAAACTTGATCGTGACTTTCTATGTCTAACAAATCTAACCGCAAGTGCACAGTCTATCGCGTAGTAATAATAGATATCGATCCCACTGGGACTCGTAATCAATCTAGTATTATCGGGTGTTACGGTGTTTAGCTAGGTCGGTTTGGTTTCAAGTTGAATAATAACAGAGTAGATGCGTAAACTAAAGGGAACTAAGGTTTTTACTTAAGATATGAATTTACGAATCGATATGCAATAACTTTGTTCTTCGGGGATTTGACAATTTACTGGCGTATTAAGTGTTTTCAAACTTAGTTTAAGAAGAAAATAGTGATCTAAAGACTTTTGTCTCACGATGGTTGTTGACGCTTGTCGCAACTCTAAGGCGGAACGTATGCTATCGCTATCCCGTTCGGGGTTAGAGTTACCTTTTGAAAATCTCTAAGTTCTAATCCTTTTTAAAGTGCTTTCGCTGTTTTTAAATCGAATGCCTAGTTTTTACTATCTGGTCTTAGCCTCAGCTGTCGCTTGTTGGTTCGTACCTTAATTTGGTTTCCCACTGTCGTGGCAAAACCACCGTAAATAGCTTCTCACTGTCATGACAAAGGTTTATTTAGAATTTTGATTAAAAACTAAAACCATAACTGAGTTTTGAAAAGAGAAAGACTACGCCAATTATTATCAAATTCCGTCTGAACTATTATTACATATCGATTACGGTAATTTAGCTAGACATGGAAAAAGAAATGGTAATACATAAATAAAAGCAGTAATTAATAACATACATCATAATGAAAATTGCAATTACGATTAAAAATGAAAACTTGTAAATATTCCAATTGGCTTTTGGGCAGATCCTCCACAATGTTGGCAGGATTCTGGTCTTTGTGCCAATTGATCGTACAAGGAAAATGGGAATTACAAAATATCAAAGAATACAGAGAAGGAAAAGAGAAACAAATAAGAATATAAGAACGGTAAGGTTGCTCTGAAGATGAATTGGCAGCACTTCGTTGTCTTGAATGCGGCTCCTTTTTCAGGTCCCAACCTCTTCCTTTTATAGAGGGAGAGTATCTAACGGTTATTCCTTCAGGAAGTGGGTTTGAGGCAGAAAAGTAGGAGTTAGTGGCCACACTTTTGGTCTTTGAGGGGGAATTTTTGCATGTGACTTCATTCTGCATGTTTTGGCTGCATGATGGTCGTCATGAAGGTGTGACGGTCGTCACACGCATGACAAGCGTAACGGCTGTGTGACGGTCGTCACATCAGTAAAACTCGTTTCTGCGGTTTTTCTCTTGGTTTTTCATCTATTTTTCACTTGTTTTTGCTCCTTTTCTTCATATTGCTTTGCTTGGACATGTTCTTCGAATACCTGCAAAATACTTAGACAAATAGCATGGAATGCCCCGAATTCGGAGTGAAATCGGTCAAACATTAGTTAAAATACATGTCATTTTATATATACATTTTCGCGTTATCACATAGAGCGGCGATGCTCTATCGAGTCTCTTTTCTTTTCTTTTGTCCCTGAGCCGTAGCTTAGATAATAAACACCCTTTTAGATAGACAACAAAGCGTGGATCCCGTCGAGTACGACGGACGTGAGGGGTGCTAACACCTTCCCCTTGCGTAACCGACTCCCGAACCCGAGATATGGTTGTGATGATCTGTCTTCTCCCTTTTCGTTAGGTTTTCTATGATCGTTTCCTTTCCCTCTTTTGGGATAAATAAAAAACGGTGGCGAATCTTCTGTCATTGTCGGCCCCTCTTCGCAGTGATGCGATAGCTGGCAACTCTGTTGGGGAACTTTCTCATCCCCTATGTGAGTCAATCCTAGCGCTTGTTTGTTTATCTTTTGGGTGTTGTATATATATTGTACTTTATTTTCCCGCATTTACTTTCAGCATTGTATATATCAGTTTTGTTGTGCTGTTGGGGGGAATGTTCCATTGAGAGATAAGTCAGACCCGGGCTTGAGTACAAACATAGCATTAGAAGTGGAAAGTAGTGGTGAACCTGTATGTTTGGCATGCACTAGTTCCCATGAAATTCGCGCTCAGACGAGATTCTCTTTGATGATTTCTTTTCTGTCCCTTTGGGCTCGAAGAGATTTTGGATCTGAGGATTGTCGACTCCGTGAACCGATCATTTGTGATTCAGCTAAGTGAGGCCGCTTCGAGAGATTATGTTGCCAAACCAGAAATAGTGAACGTATCATCGTTTCTCGAAAGTCTGTGACGCTGATGAACTCATAGGATGTCGAACCTTATCAATGGATAGGTCCATACCTGTGAGAGGGATTGGGTTATGCAGGAAACCTTGAATTTCAGACTACCCGGTTTTCTTTGTAGTATGAATCTGTGTTCTTGATACAAGGGGTTCCTATCAATAACAGTGCTATGTTCTTCTCAAAGTGAAGCGCTGGTTCTTCTCGATCAACAACACATCAGTCTTTATCCCCTATTTGCATTTGCATTTTCATATTGCATATTCTTTAACATGTATTTATGTTGCATGTGTACATTTCCCTTTGATTCTAGTGTTCTTATTTCTCTGACATGGAGCCTAGCCCGAGGAAGACAGTGGTATACAAGTTTCCAACACCTGACATCAGATCTCTGCTGGGTTTAATTTTTGTGGCTGATAAGAAAGTGATGGAAGACTTCAAGGAATCCTATGGGAAGCTTCTGAGTGTTGTCTGCAAGCCATCGGTGTATGAGTTGATTGGTCTGTGTACTCTCTTGCAGTTTTATGACCCGCAGTTGCGGTGCTTTACTTTTCCTGATTATATTCAGGTGCCTACCTTAGAAGAGTTCTCGATGTTATTGGGAGTGCCTATTCTTTATCAGATGCCATTTTATCACACTGAAGTTGAGCCTGATCTGGATAAGCTTGCTACTGCTTTGCATCTAGATGTTTCTGAGCTGAAGGGGCATTTGGCTAAGAGGAGTGGAATGTCTGGTTTTCCTTTACCTTTTCTGATTGAGAAAGCTCAACAGGTTGCCAAAGATGGTTGTTGGGTGGTGTTTAATTCTATCTTAGCGTTATGTATCTATGGTATCATGCTATTTCCTAACATTCTGAATTTTGTAGATTTGGACGCGTTCCATATCTTTGCTTCAGGGAATCCTATACCTACGGTGCTAGGTGACGTCTATTATTCTGTACACTACAAGAATGAAAACAGAAGAGGGAAGAACGTATCTTATTGCGTGCCTTTGTTGTATATGTGGTTTATGAGCCATCTTCCCAAATCTGGTCCTTTCATTACTGCTGCAGGTACTTCAGAATGGTTTGAGAGGTTGATGGGGTTGTCTGCTAAGAACATTATTTGTTTTGACAGGGATATGCTGGGTATTGAGATCATTTATAGTTGTGGAGATTTTCCTAACGTCCCGTTGGTCGGAAGGAAATGATGCATCAACTATAATTCATCATTGTTGGTCAGACAGTTTGGGTACGTCTTGAGAGATCCTCCTAAGCAAGAGGAGATACATGAATCTTTGTATCTCATTGGATTGTTAGAGGGTGATACCTTGCTTAGAGTTGAGGATGCTTGGAGAAGAATTCACAGGAGAGGGAAAGTTTCTCTAGGGAAGAGTAACAGTCGAGCCTACGACCCTTATCTGACTTGGATCTAGGATAGAGAAAAGAGGTTACTAATGCCTTTCCCATATGTAGAGCCTTTGTATCCTCTCATGATTGAGGAACCTACCACTGTGGATATCCAGAAGTACAACTAGTTGTGGTCTGAGAAGGAGGAGCTTCAGAAGGCTAATGAAGAGTTAGAGAAAGAGATCATTCAGCTCCGGGGTGAAAAGACTGAGGTTGTGCACTCTTTCAAGAGGCAGACTGAGCTTGTGAACGAGTTAGGTACATATTTGACTAAGGAGACTCGTTACCGTGAACGTTTGGGTTTAGATCTGAAAGTTGTCAATAATGTTCTTGCTTCTAAGAAGAAGGACTTGGATAGGGCTTATCTGGAGATTTCCAAGTTCAATGATCAGTGGAATGCTACTCTTTCCAACAACAAGGAGCATGAGGATTAGTTGAAGTAGTAGATTACCAGACTAAAGACTCAGCTCAGGGCGAAGGATGAGAGGATTGCAGATGAAGCTTCACTCAGACGTGACAGTGATTGCAGATTGAACGAAGCTTTGGTAACCTTAGAGGATTACAAGCTGAGGGCTTATTCAAAGAGGTGCAAGCTAGAGGAAGTCTTTGGTGAGGGAGCCTAGGAATACTATACTGAGGGGTTATAGACTACTATCAGACAGCGAGAGGCACTCATTCAGGGATTACTCATCAGACCCGACCATCCTGAGACATAGGAGCTGTTGGAGGGGTTTTGTGCTCGTTGTCGTACTTGATGCCTTTCATTTCCTTTGTAGCATGTTGCTTATATTTGTATTGACCATCACCAGACCTGTTGGCTGAGGTCCTTTTGTAGATTCATTGTACTTAGTTGTATGATTGTACATTGCCTGTTGGCCTTTTCTTGTATGTATGAGGTGTTTGGCTTTATGCTCGGTTGTGGTTTTCCTATGTCTCGTTGTTCGCGCAGGAACTAGAATCGAGGGGAAACGTCCATAATGCATATATACATGTATGCATTTTGCATATCATATTTGCATAGCAGGTGCCTCAGAACCATTTTTCTTACCCCTGTTGGTTTGTCAGATTGTTTCAGGATAGATGGCCAGACTACTCACCGGTACGCCACCAGAGGTAATCAGCGCAGAGTTATGGAACAAGTGCAAGCTGAGATACAGGAGATGACAGACATGATGGCTCAGTTTATGGAGCTGATGCAGGGTGTGGCATATGGCCAAGAACAACTGAGGACTCTGTTCCAACCATTGATTGCTCTTGTTGACAATAATGGTGTTCTTCATGGAGGTACTGCTGTTTTTCCTCCTCGTGGTAATGGTACGCCACATGCTTATGTTGTTCCTAGAATAGTTATCCCTCCAGGAGGAGGCAACGTGGGTGGAATCCCCAAAGTGGTGTGCGCAATGCATGGAAACAATGTTCCTCAATGGGATGAGGACCAGCAGGAGGATGCATTTTCTATGCGAGATATTAGTGTTGGACTACCATCTGAGGCTGATAAAAGGTTTAGGCTGATTGAGGAAAATATGAGATCTTTTATAAATCAGAATTCCATGGGGCTAGACATGGCCAATCTGGGGATGATCCCAAATCTGAAAGTTCCGCTGAAGTTCAAAGTCCCTGACTTTAACAAGTATAAGGGAACTACTTGCCCGAGGGTCCATTTGCGTTCTTATTACCACAAGATGTCTGCTTACTCGGATGACGAAAAATTGCTCATGCACTTTTTTCAAGACAGCTTATTGGACCCTCACTTGAGTGGTATATGGGACTGGAGCCTGTTAATATCCTCAGTTGGAGAGACTTAGCTGAAGCCTTCATGAAACACTATCAGTATAATATTGACCTTACTCCTAACAGGGTCCAACTTCAGAATTTGTCTCAAAAGACCGGTGAATGCTTTAAAGAATATGCCCAGAGGTGGCGCGAACTAGCAGCCAGAGTGCAGCCTCCGATGGTGGAGCGTGAATTGATTGATATGTTCTTGGCTACTTTGCCTGATGTCTATTATGAGAAGCTTATCAGTAGCATGTCCGATAGCTTTTCCGATTTGATCATCACTGGGGAGAGCGTAGAAAATGGTATAAAACTGGGAAAAATCCAATATGGTGAAGTGCCCTCAGCTGGAGGAGGAGGTAAGAACGTGTTTGGAAATAAGAAGCGTGAAGGAAAGACTAATTCAGTGTCTAGTTCCCGAAGGAATAGACATCAATGCCAACAAAATCATCAGCAGCACTAGCAGGTTGCTAGTATCACAATTACAGTTGTTCCTCAACAACAACCACAGCAACAACAGAATCAACAGGGTTATAGAAGATTTCAGGATCAATGCCGGGTGAATAGACAATTTGACGCGCCTCCGATGGCGTACTCTCAACTGCTGCAACATCTATTACAGTTACAATTGGTACAAAAGAGAACCATGGCTCCTCTGACAGGACCATCACCGCCTGGTTATGATGCGAATGCTTGTTGTGAGTTCCATTCTAGGGCATCTGAGCACAACAGTGACAACTGCAAGGCCTTTAAACACAAAGTTCAGGATTTGGTGGATAGCAAGGCAACAAACGTTTCTCACGATGCTCCCAATGTCGTGCAGAACCCCATGCCCAAACATGAGGCAGCCGGAGTCAATGCAATCATTGAAGACGAGAGTTTAGATCTGATAACTGATGTCAATAATTTGAACATGCTGTTGGGCTTTGTGAAGGAGAAGTTATTGAAGGGAGGGATATTCCCGGGCTGTAATGAATCGTGTGTTGAATGTTTGAGTCATCCCGAGGGATGTGCAGAGCTGAAGAGCTGTATTCAGGGTATGATGAATGACGGAATGTTGCAGTTTGACCAGATTGTCGAGAAGAAGTCTGAAGAGATAATGGTTGAGGAAAGGAATGAGGTTGCAACGATCTTGATTCCATACAAAACTATAACTATTTCTGTGCCGAGACCGCCAACCATTATTATCACCAAAGCTGGTCATGTTCCGTATGAGAGTACCAATGCCATTCCGTGGAACTACGGAGTGGAGGTATATTGTAATGGGTAGAAACAGGAATTGAAAAGCTTGTCGACTGATTCTGTGGATAATCTAGTTGGAGCTGGGGGAATCACTCGAAGCATAAGAGTGTTCTCATCACCTGAAGTGGTTGCTGACAGAGTGGATAAGAGTAAGAAAGCTATGGTTGAAGAAACTTCTCAAGATGGTGAGAAGAGTTCTTTGGAGAAGGAAGCAGAGGAGTTCATGAGATTGATAAGAAAAAGTGACTACAAGATAGTTGATCACTTGCAACAGACTCCCTCTAAAATCTATATTCTGTCATTGTTGCTATGTTCAGAAGCGCACCAGAATGCTTTGTTAAGGATATTGAATACTGCTTACGTGTCGCAAGAGATATCGGTTAACCAACTTGAAGGGGTTATAGCACACGTCAACGCAGGAAATGGGCTAGGTTTCACGGACTTGGATTTAACCCCGAGGGGTAGGAATCACAATTGTGCGTTGCACATTTCAATTGAATGTCGTGGAACCGTCCTGTCTCATGTGTTGGTAGATACATGATCATCTTTGAACGTGCTTCCGAAAAAGGCATTGATGAAACTGGATACTCGTGCTATAACGTGTACGCCAAATGACTTGGTAGTACGTGCTTTTAACGGTACCAGAAGACTTGTGTTTGGAGAGCTGATATTGCCTATTCAGGTGGGTCCCGAAGTATTTGATGCGGTATTCTATATTATGGATATTCAGCCTGCCTATAGTAGTTTGTTGGGCCGTCCATGGATTCACTCGACGGGAGCCATAACTTCCACGCTGCACCAGAAGCTAAAGTATATGGTGGGTGGCAGTGTTGTCACTGTATGCGGAGAGGAAGATATAATGATCAGTCATTTGTCTTCGTTTAAATACGTTGAGGTGGATGGTGAAGTCCATGAAACTCTTTGTCAAGCCTTTGAGACGGTGCATATCAAAGACAAAGTGTCTGCTGTGAGCAAAGCGCCCGAAGTGGCCATTTTGTCGTTCAAAGAAGCCCAGGAAGTGGTAAAGGCTGGGGCAGTGCCAGGTTGGGGTCAAGTGTTGGATATTCCCCATAAGCAGGATAAGTTTGGTCTGGGATACCGCCCATATTCTTCGTCATCCTCACAGAGCGCGCCGCGCTACAAAGGGCTGATACAGTTTACCAAAGGCGGGGTTATCTTCCAACGAATCAACGCTGTTTTAGATGAAGACGGGGATAGTGATTGCGATATGGACTCGTGGATTAGGCCGTGCATTCTAGGACAAAGCCTCAACAACTTGTCTATCGAGGAATTCATTCAAGTGACAACGAAAGAGTAATACTTTGTTTTTCTGATTATTGTACAACCCTATGTTCTACCCGGAGCATAGTGGTTTTTGTCTTCAGGGCCTTATTGTTTATGCTTGCACAATCTTTTTCAATTAATCAAAGGGAGTTTTTCTGCATTCAAATATTGTGATCCTTGTTTTTCATGTTTTATGTTTAATAGTAAAATGGCAATGTGGCTTTGTGCTTGTTTTGCATATCATTTTAAGCATTTAACCATTATCATTGTAGGATTCACATTGCAGATGACACCGCGCCAGAGACATATATGACTCGCTTCGACTTTGATAATCCGATATTTCAAGCCGAAGAAGAGATTGATGAAGATAAAGACTTACCAGAAGAGCTGGCTAGACTTTTGAGAAAGGAAGAAAAGGTTATTCTACCTCATCAGGAGGAAATCGAGGTTATTAACTTGGGTTCTGAGGAAGTTGTGAGGAATGTTCGGATAGGGGCTGCGTTGTAGAGTGACATCAAGCAAATATTGGTTGAGATGCTCCGTGAGTATAGCAATATCTTTGCTTGGTCATACAAAGACATGCCCGGGCTTGACACAGACATTGTGGTTCATCGCTTGCCGTTGCCTGAAGAGTGTCCGCCAGTCAAGCAGAAGCTCAGGCGTACGAGACCAGATATGGCTGTGAAAATCAAGGAAGAAGTTCAGAAGCATTTGGATGCAGGATTTTTAGTCGTTACAACTTACCCTTCGTGGTTCGTCAACATCGTGGTTGTGCCTAAGAAAGATGGCAAAGTACGGATGTGTGTTGATTACAGAGATTTGAATAAGGCGAGCCCGAAGGACGACTTCCCGCTCTCCCACATTGACGTATTGGTTGATAATACTGCTCAATATTCTGTGTTTTCCTTCATGGACGGTTTTTCCGGTTATAACCAGATCAAGATGGCACCAGAGGATATGGAGAAAATGACTTTTATCATGCCGTGAGGGACTTTCTGTTATAAGGTAATGCCTTTTGGGTTAAAAAATGCAGGGGCAACCTATCAGTGGGCTATGGTCACTTTGTTTCATGATATGATTCATCATGAGATCGAGGTCTATGTTGATGACATGATAGCAAAGTCGCAGACGGAGTAGGAACATCTGGTCAATTTGTTGAAGCTGTTTGAGAGGCTCAGGAAATTTAGGTTGAGGTTGAATCTTAACAAGTGTACTTTCGGGGTCAGGTCAGGAAAGTTGCTGGGGTTCATTACCAGTGAAAAAGGAATCGAGGTCGATCCTGCAAAAATAAAAGTTATTCAAGATATGTCAGCGCCGAAAACGGAAAAAGAGGTTCGTGGTTTCTTGGGGAGATTAAACTACATTGCTCAGTTCATATCTCATGTTCAAATTGCTAAAGAAAGATCAGGCGGTCTTCTGGAATGAAAATTGCCAAAGGGAATTTGATAAGATTAAAGAATATTTGCAGGAACCTCCGATACTGATACCCCCAATCGCTGGAAGACCCTTTATCATGTATTTAATGGTTCTTGAGAATAGTATGGGTTGTGTTCTCAGTCAACACGACGAGACGGGAAGAAGAGAACATGCAATATACTATCTGAGTAAAAAAATCACAGATTGTGAGTCTCGGTACTCGATGTTGGAGAAAACGTGTTATGCACTCGCGTGGGTGGCCAAACGTTTGAAACGGTATATGCTTAACCATACAACCATGCTGATTTCAAAGATGGATCCGATCAAATATGTCTTCAAAAAGCAAGCACTTTCCGGAAGAATTGTCAGGTGGAAGATGGTACTGACAGAGTATGATATCCAGTATGTTTCCCAGAAGGCTATCAAAGGGAGTGTTCTGTCAGAGTATCTCGCCGAACAGCCAATTGAAGACTACCAACCTATGAAATTTGAATTTCCTGACGAAGACATCATGTATCTGAAGATGAAAGATTGTGATGAACCGTTGCCTAACGAAGGTCCTGAGTTGGGTTCCCAGTGGCAGATGATATTTGATGGTGTAGTTAACTCGTACGATAGTGGAATTGGGGCAATCATCACGACTCCCCGGGGTTCTCATATACCGTTCACGGCCAGGTTAACATTTCCTTGCACCAACAATGAAGTAGAATATGAAGCGTGCATCATGGGGTTGGAAGACGCTATTGATATGAGGATCAAGAACCTAGATGTGTACGACGATTCAACTCTAGTTGTAAATCAAATCAAGGAAGAATGGGAAACTAGGAAACCCAATCTAATTCCTTACATGAACTATGCTAGGAGGCTGTTGCCATTCTTTGATCGTGTAGAGTTCCATCACGTGCCAAGAGCAGAGAACCAGATGGCAGACGCTTTAGTGACGTTAGCCTCATTGTACAAGGTGAACTATTGGAAAGATGCTCCAAGAATAGTCATCTCACACCTTGATAGGTCGGCATTTGTGTTCGCTATTGAGGAAGCCTCTGATGCCAAGCCATGGTTTTATGACATCCAGAACTTTCTTAAGAAACAAGAGTATCCGCCAGGGGCGTCGACCCGGGATAAGAAGACTCTGAGAACGTTGTCTGGTCATTTTATCTGAATCAGGATGGTGTACTCTACAGGAGGAATTATGATTTGGTGTTATTAAGGTGCGTGGACGAGAAAGAAGCAAGCTTGCTTATGGAAGAGGTCCACGAAGGAGCCTTTGGTACGCATGTCGGCGGGCACGCCATGTCTCGAAAGTTATTACAAGCAGGGTATTATTGGCTAATGATGGAGTCTGATTGCTTCAAATATGCGAAGAAATGCCATAAATGCCAGATTTATGCAGACAAAGTTCATGTGCCGTCGTGTCCTCTGAATGTCATGGCATCTCCTTGGCCCTTTTCCATGTGGGGCATTGACATGATTGGCAAGATCGAGCCCACCGCACCCAATGGACATTGCTTCATTTTGGTAGCCATTGATTACTTTACCAAGTGGGTGGAAGCAGCCTCCTATGCGAATGTCACGAAGCAAGTCGTAGCCAAATTTATCAAAAAGGACATCATTTGTAGATACAGAGTGCCCGAAAGAATAATTACTGATAATGGTTCGAACTTGAACAACAAAATGATGAAGGAACTGTGCCAGAGTTTCAAAATTGAGCATCACAACTCATCACCCTATCGTCCGAAGATGAACAACGCTGTTGAGGCAGCCAACAAGAGCATCAAGAAGATAGTGCAGAAGATGGTTGTAACCTATAAAGATTGGCATGAGATGTTGCCCTTTGCTTTGCACGGATATCGTACTACGGTACGCACCTCAACTGGGGCAAATCCTTTCTCACTGGTGTATGGTATGGAAGTTGTCTTACCATTAGAAGTCGAGATTCCTTCTTTGAGAGTTATGGTCGACGTCAAGCTCGATGAGGCATAATGGATAAAGAATAGATTGAATCATCTTAGACTAATGGACGAGAACAGGCTGGCGTCTATTGCATATGTTCGGTTATATCAGAGTCGGACGAAGAAAGCTTTCGACAAGAAGGTGCGCCCTCGAAGCTTTCAGACGGGCGATCTTGTGCTGAAAAAGATTCTCCCTCCATAAACAGATCACAGGGGAAAATGGACTCCCAACTATGAAGGTCCATACATCATGCGAAAGGTCTTCTCTGGAGGAGCCTTGTTGTTATCCACCATGGATGGTGAGGACTTTACATCCCCTGTGAACACAGACGCAGTTAAAAAATACTTTGCTTAAAGAGACCCGCTGGAAAGAAAAAAGAATATCCAGGAAAAAATGGGGCATCCCGGCGAACCATAAAAAGAATGGTTTCGGGCAAAAGTTAGGGATATAAAAGAAAAAATATGTAAACCCGCAAAGTTGAAAACCTGAAAAGGTGACTTTGGCAAAAATGGGTATCCCGGTGAATTGAAAACCCGAAAGGGCGATTCACGCAAAAGTTAGGGATTTGAAAAGCAAATGACTGCGGTCTGTGTATGATCTTCGGAGCTTAGTGGATTGAGGGAGGACCTGAGGGCCGTTTATCTGAGTCAATCTCTTCTGAAGACGAAGCATCGGTGAAGCATCAGAGTCATGCGAGTCATAGATGGATCAACTTATGGTGTTCGTATGTGCCACATTGACGATATTCTGTATATTTCTGTGCATTTCTGTATATTTTTGCGCAGCTTCCTCTTTTCAGGGGTTACATCTGTTTTAAAATCTTTCCTATTTACAGGCCCATCTGTCAATAAAACATACACTATTTAATAATTGTTTGTTTTGCTTTAGCCTTACTGTTTTGTTTGCAAAAAATGCCCGATGTTTTTGATAACTGTGCATACATAAACATGCAGGCTTTGCCAATAATCGTTAAAACTTCGAGTTATTTGAACAAAGTCACGAATGATTACTGATATAGTTCCTTTGTACATGATATCTTGTCTGTTTGTTCATTTTTGCAGGGTCGTTATCCTTGGGGCAATTCGTCAGAGGTGTATCTCCGGTATGATCACCATTTCTCCCAGATATTGAAGTTTGAACATCTCTATCCCCGATAGAGTTGTAGGCAGATGGAGTGAGCAGTTAAGTGTGTATGCTTATCCCCAGCAGTTGGTTCGTACACATTTAATCCCCGCAGGTGGCAGGTATGTATTTACTCCCCAGCGAGTCGAGGTGGGATTTCTCCCCACAGAGTCTGAATAGGTGGATTTGTATTCCCTCGGAGTTCAGTTTGTTGAATCATCCCCAAGCAGAGGTCGATGTTGTTCCCTCATTGGGTGATCCCCAATAGAGTTGGATTTTTTTCATCCTTGCAGGATCGTAGAGTTGTCTCTATCTTCAGCAAAGTCAACGTGAAGTGATTCTATTTCCCCGTAGAGATAGACTATTTCATAGCAAAGTCGGTAAGTTTGTGATTCCCTGACAGAGTGGATCTATGGCAGAGATAGATTGTTCCTCAGGTGAGTAATTCTCGGCAGGTTAAATTTTGACTTTTTGCCCCAGTAAGTCGTCACTCTCAAGTAAGTATTGATTCCGGATTCCCCGCAGAGTTGTGGATTCCCCACTAGGGTGAGGTTTGTTTTCAATGTCTGGTTGTCTATCCGGCAGAGTCGTCTTTTTCCCAGAAGAGTCGTATTCTAGAAGGCCGTTCAGAGCATTTTCCTCAGCAGGCTTTGATATGAATCCCCAGCTAAGTTTGAACTTCTTGTTCTCGTAAGAACTTTGTAGAGAAGCTGTCCAAGGGTCGTTTCCTAGTTTAAGTCCAGTTGTGATTGGCATGGGTTAACCTTTTCCCTAGCAGGGTGAACTTTGGTTTTCGTTAGCATTTATTTTGTTGGTTTTGTTCCGTTGCATTTTGCATTCTGTGCATAACATCCTCCAAACGCGTAGCATTTCCATTTTGTATGGAGCATTGATCGATAAAATAACAAGTATAATATTTTTACCGATGTAGTAATTAAGGAAAATTTCCTGAGTATCGATCTCGAGGACTGCGTAGGAATCAACAGTGATTTTATGATTCAACGGAACAAAAATAACTTGGGGTTTTTGTAAAAAGTTATAAAAACTAGTACTAGAAAAATAAGGTTTAAAGTAATTATAAGAACAATGCTAGGGAAGTGGATAAATTGCTAGTAAAGACCTGAAATAATTATTCTGAGATACTTTCCGCCAACCTTAATTTAAGTCAAATTTCAAAATCAGTTTTCCTTAATTCCTTAATGAAAAACCCTTTGATAATTTTCCTACGCACTAATTCCTTAGTTGCACATAAAAATTATCAAGCAATAGTTCTGACATAAGAAACACGTTGTTACGGGGTATCCCCATTCCTAGGAAATATCAACCGTAATATTATTTTGCAAAGCATTAGGTTGACTTTCCAGACTTAAACCTAATCGTCAATCAAATTCCATTTTCCAATACAAATTCGCATTAAGATCATTGCAAAATAAAAGATATAATGTGAACAACATAAATCTCATAGAATAATCCCAACAAAGGTCAATAAATTGCAATTTAGTACCACCCCCTTACAAATGGGGGTTTAGCCACTCATGTTCTTAATCAAAACAAATGCACTTAGAAATAAAAGGGAGAAAGTCATTAGAATAGGGATTGGTGTCCTTGGATCATCAATTGCTTCCGCTTTTGATCAATCCTTGTTCTCCATAAATCTCCTTCTCAAGTGTAAAAACTAGATTCAAAATTCAAAAGTCATCCTCACTTAGCCACAATGCGGCTAATATACCCAAATTCAAATTACATCACGAAACGTCTAAACTGCCCTTCGAGACAGCACAACCAGCCTAAAAACAAGATAAAACAACAAGTTAACTTTCAGTGGCCCTGACACGGGTGGCCGTGTCATGCTGCTGAATCAAAGGGCGTGTCCTTCCTCTTCATGGGTTGCAACACGGGCCGTGTTGTGTGACACGGGCACCCGTTTTGCACGTTTGTTCTTCCATTTTCCTCTTCAAATCATGGTCGTGTCCTTCCTCTTCAGGGGTTGCAACACGGGTCGTGTCATGGGACACGGGCACCCGTGTTGCATGATTGTTTTGCATAGTTTCCTCTTCAAATCTTCTCTTCATGACCCTCTTGATTTCCACTTCTTTGGTGGTCTTTGTCCCCGAAACGGCACGGATATCGGATCACCACTTCCTGCTGAAAACACACTAAAAATAACCAAATCAAACGCACCAGCGACATAAAATGATACAAACCTAAAAATAAGACTTTCTCAAAGATGAATGAAAATAAAGATGAAAACATAAATAAAAGACTCGAAAATGGAAGAAAACATTAAAAACAAACCACATACACAGTTTGAAATACACGACTAAAACCCACTGATCAAACTCCCCTGAACTTGAACTTTTGCTTGACCTCAATCATAAAGCTCACCAAACAGTTTTTATACTGCGAGTTACGGTGATGATACTCATACGTGAGTTTCTCGTTCCAAGTCACTCAAGGATTAGTCTCGGCACTACTCCGTTAACATAGGTATCACACCAACACTACACTGCGGCGAAACCACGGACCTCAATCTCCCTATCAGTAACCTCTCCGACTATACTTTGGACTTAAGTCTTCTTTTTCGATTTTCAGCCCTTTTCATTCGGACAATCACTTTATGGATTTTATGATTTTTCCTCGTACGCACAAGATTGATCAAAAAAGTTTCTGGCACTGTTATTTTCTTTGTCCACTTAGGGACGACTTTCAGGTTCGACCACCGTTGGGCTAAATAACCGGGTGAGGGTTACCCAACTTAGAAGGATTGGTCGTCTAATTGCCTTTATTTTCACTTTCTTTTTCTCGGTGCCTTTTCTCAATACTATTTTTTTAGATCAACCTCGCACACACGATTCTTATAGATTAAGCTCGACTGTCTAGATAAACTATAAGGGGAATACTTCTCATATCAAAGTACTATGGTACAAATCTACATGTCGGACTCGTTTCTTACTCGGGAAACTCAGGGTGTTTGCACTTTACCTACATCTCAGGATTATTCCAATTTCCTCCTCAAGGTTCTTTTCACTTAGCACTCTATATACTTTCTCATCACTTCACTTGCAAAACGGCTCAACCACATTGCTATCAGAATTAATTTTTATCAACTCAAATTCGGGGTGTTTTCACTATGGAACTTCAATCATGCTTTCAAACCGACAACCAACACACGAAAATACGCTCAAATTAAATGACCTAATAAAGGAAAACAAAAACACATAAATAAATACCCCCACACTTGAACTCAACAGTGTCCCCACTGTTGACGCACTAGTAGAGGGGATGACTCACAGAGCTCATTGTTGAGGAGGTTGGTTCTGCAGCGTCATCTACCGCATCCGCTCGTGCATCTCCCCAATCAACCTTCCTTGGCGGATCTGCTTGTTGCCTTGCCGTGTCTGCTCCTTCCCTTGCCTCGTCTACTCGCTCCAGAGATAACGTACCACATTCTCCATCCAATTCCACTCTTTCTTTGTTAAGTTCCAAGAGCCAGATCCTGATTGGGAGAGATTCTAGGAGTAGGTACAAGGACTTCTTCCGTATGATCTCCTTCCTCATCATCAGTACCTGCATAATCATCAAATTGCTCTTCGTCTCCCTGCATCGGGTTCTCATATAACCAATTATTTACATTTTGAATGTTAATAAAATCAGGAGCAGGTAAAGCTAGGAGGTGACTATTGCGGCTTACCAACGAGTAATAATCATTAAAGACTTGTATCATACCTTGGTTGGTGAGGGTAGCTAAGTCGATCTTAGTTTTACCTCCGACCGTACGTTCCTCCATCAGGAGAGGACCGTATCCCAAGTGGTCCGCAATCTGAGTTATCATCCCTCCCACACTTATTTCTCCTGAAGCTGCATTTGCAACACGCTTCAAATGGTCAGCTGCAAAGGCAGCTACATTTATCAGCTCCTGGTTGGCCATGCCATACAACAGGTATAACTCCTTCTTAGTCGCCACCCCAGTACTGTCAGCTCTGCCAAACAGTGTATATGCCAGCCGTTTTTGTGCATACCTGAAAAAAGGGTTATGAATGCAGGAGGCCTTTGCCGCCTTCGCGACATAATCAGATTTTCCTATAATGGCCCTCCAAAAAGCTCCTGCACTAAAATTACCCGGAGGTGCTTCAGGTCCAAAACTGGGGAGCTTCAGAACATCTCCCAATTTAGCCACTGTCAGATTGTGATCAGTATCAAACATATGAAATTTCAGAGTACCAAAATATTCTTCCTCAGTACCTGTCCACCTATGCTTAAGCTGAAATTCTAAAGTGCTCAGAAATTCAAACGTTATGCGCTCATAGGTCGGCGCTTCAAATTTCATAAACTCAAGCATACCAAGAATATGAAACATTATGTGCACTTCTATTCTTAGCCCTAAATTATCTAGCGTATCGTTACAGATATACCTGGTCGGGATTAGCTTACGCTTTACCAAAAGATGAATATTTCTTTTGGTGTGCCGACTCCTCAAACAGAATGTTATGAGCATTTGTCATGCGGTGTGATCTTTTTTTAGGGCGAGAAGTTTCGGCCACCGCTTTACCAGTATCTCTCCGAGGTGGCATGATTTATCTTGCACGACACACTAAAAAAAATTCGAAATTATAGTTAGACAAATGTGTTACCGTAGAAGTAACCACAGTGATGATGGGAATGTTTTTTGTGAAGAGACGAGATGCTTTTGAGGAGTGGGTGTTGGTGAAAGTGGAGCTTTTGTAGAGGAGAGGTTATGGGGTTTAGGTTTTGTTTATGAGAAAGAAGGTAGAAGATGAAGGAGATAAGGTAATAGAGGTAAATGAGAGGGTTAAAAGATATAAGTGAGATGGGGCCCACAAACGGGAAAAATAATTTTTACTGTCGCACCTTGCAACACGGGCCGTGTCATGAGACACGGGCACCCGTGTGGCAGCCCCTGGAACCATAAATTTTAACAAAACCTGATACTTGTGACACGGGCACCCGTGTCACACCACTGATTTTCAGCCCCTACCCTTGTTTATTTCTCCATCTCCTGACACGGCCCGTGTTGTACAACACGGCCACCCGTTTCAGGGTCCTGATTTGCCTGAACTTCTCTGATTGAATGGTCATTTTGACTCCACTTCACCTTGACTCTGGACCAAGTCATCTGCAAAATAAACAAAACTACATTTAGCAAAGAAAAATGTGGGTTGCCTCCCACGCAGCGCTGCGTTTAACGTCGTATGGCTCGACGGTCGTCCATCCTACAAGGTAAGACGAATGACTTCCACTTGGCCGATTGAGTCTCCTTGGTAGTAAGGTTTCAACCTCTGCCCATTCACTTTAAAAGTATCTCCATTGGCTTGATTTTTTAACTCGATAGCTCCATGTGGAAAAACCTTGAGAACCACAAATGGTCCCGACCATTTGGACCGTAACTTTCCTGGGAATAGCCTCATCCAGGAATTGTATAGGAGGACAAGTTGTCCTTCCCAAAACTTTTTTCTCATAATCCTCTTATCATGCCATTTTTTTGTTTTTTCTTTGTAAAGTTTGCATTTTCATAGGCGTGATTTTGAAACTCTTCCAACTTGTGCAGTTGAAGAATTCTAGAACTTCAAGCTAGCGATAAATCCATGTTCAAGAATTTTGTTGCCCAAAATGCCTTATGTTCTAACTCTAAAGGTAAATGGAAGGCTTTTCCATAGACAAGCTGGTATGGTGACATACCGATGGGCGTTTTAAAAGCTGTTCAGTAGGCCCATAACGCATCATCCAACTTATTTGACCAATCTTTCCGCGACGATCTTACAGTTTTCTCTAAAATTTGCTTGAGTTGTCAATTTGATACCTCGACCTGACCACTTGTTTGAGGATGATACAGAGTGGCTACCCGATGCTTCACATTGTACTTCTGTAGGAGTCTCTCCATAAGGTGATTTAGGAAGTGAGTTCCTTCATCACTTATCAATGCTCTCGGAACTCTAAACCTTGCAAAAATGTTTTCTCTTAAAAACTTTACCACAACCTTTGCATCATTTGTCGGCAAAGCCACAACTTCAACCCATTTAGAGACATAGTCCACTGCAACCAAAATGTAGTTCTTTCCAGAGGATGGTGGAAACGGCCCCATAAAGTCTATGCCCCAAACATCGAACAATTCAACCTCCAGTATACAATTTTGGGGCATTTGGTTCCTTTTTGAAATATTCCCAGTTCTCTGGCACCTGTCGCATTCTTTCACCAACTCTTGAGCATCTTTAAACACAGAGGGCCAGTACAAACCCGATTGGAGGACTTTGGTTGCAGTTCTATCCCCACGGAAATATCCTCCGTACTCTGAATCATGACATCCTTTCAACACATCTTTCTGTTCTTTCTCTGGTACACATCTTCTGACCAATCCGTCCACCCCTCTTTTGTAGAGAAACGGATCATTCCATAAGTAAAACCTGCAATCATGAACAAACTTCTTTCTCTTGTTAGAATCAAAATCGTCAGGTATGATACCCCCGACCAAATAATTTGCATAATCTGCAAACCACGGAACACCAGTAATAGCTAGGATGCATTCATCAGCAAACTCATCCTTTATAGGACGATTGTCCTTGTTCTCTTCTATCAGTGACATTCGCGAGAGGTGATCAGCTACGGTGTTTTCACACCCTCTCTTATCGCGAATCTCCACATCGAATTCCTGGAGAAGCAAGATCCATCTCAGGAGCCTGGGCTTTGATTCCTGCTTAGCAAAAAGATATTTTAAAGCAGTATGGTCAGTATAAACAATCACTTTGGAACCCAATAGATATTTCCTAAATTTATCAAAGGCGTAGACCACAGCTAACAACTCCTTCTCGGTAGTTGCGTAATTCATCTATGCAAGGTTCAAAACATGACTAGCATAGTAAATAACATGCAACAACTTCTCTTTCCGCTTTCCCAACACAGCCCCCACGGTGATGTCGTTGGCATCACACATGATCTCAAACGGTAGAGACCAATCGGGGGCAATCACAATCGGTGTTGACACTAATTTATTTTTCAGCTTTTCGAACGCGTCAGCACAGTCCTCATTGAACATAAAAGCTTTGTCCTTGACCAACAAGGAAGTTAATGGTTTAGCTATCTTGGAGAAGTCTCTTATAAACCTACGGTAGAAACTCGCATGGCCTAAGAGACTTCGAATACCTTTCTCATTCACAGGTGGTGGTAACTTAGATATCACCTCCACTTTGGCTTGATCGACTTTGATCCCCTTGTGTGAGATCTTGTGACCAAGGACAATGCCCTGTCGTACCATAAAATGGCACTTTTCCCAGTTTAGGATCAAGTTACTTTCTTGACACCTCTGCAAAACAAGTGAAAGGTTAGTTAAACAAGTATCAAACGATGAGCCAAATACAGAAAAGTCATCCATGAAGACTTCCATATGCTTCTCGAGCATATCAGCAAAAATAGAAGTCATGCATCTTTGAAACGTTGATGGGGCATTACATAACCCGAATGGCATCCTCCTGTAAGAAAAAACACCATATGCGCATGTAAAAGTCGTCTTCTCTTGATCCTCTGGTGCAACCGCAATTTGGTTGTACCCGGAGTACTGACCGGTAAATTAGCAAGTGTACTAATTGTACCGATGTAGTAATAAGGGGAAATTCCCCGAATATTGATCTAGCGGACTGCGTATGAACACAAGTTCTAAAATAATACAATTGAACAAAAAGTCATAGGGGTTTTGGTTTGTTTCTTACAATTTTAAAGGCCAAAAGGCAAAAGCAGTAAAATAAAGGTTTTAGACAGTTATGAGAAGCATGCTAGAGTAGGGTGTATGAAATAACCTTGTAACAACCTCAATCCTAAGTTTTTAGAACTATTTGCTCAATTCAATCGTGACCAGTTTTAAAGATTAGTTGACTCTAATTCCTTAACAGAAAACCCTTTGGTATTCTCCCTATACCCCAACTCCTTGGCAGTATAGGAACAATCCCAAGCAATTTACATTATCTAAAACATTACGGTTACTATAGGGTATCCTCATTCCTAGGCAATATCTACTATAGTAATATCATATAAACGCGTTAACAATTGTTTTTCCAAACCTAAGGTTAACCGTAATTCATATTCTCATTTGTCAGATAAGAAAAGCCATAAAACAAAATACGATAACAACGATGATTAGAGAGCAGAGAAATCCATTATTAAGGTCAAGGTCATTACATAGTCAAATCAGGGACACCCCCTAGCATTGGGGGGTTTAGCTACTCATAATAATAAAAATAAAATCAACAACTAGATTCAACATTACAGATAATAGGGGTGTCTTGATCTTCAATAGCTTCCGCTCATGAGGCCCTTCAGTTTCCCCCAATCCTTGGTTGCTGCAATCTTGATCGTGAAATTCTTTTCTGTCCAAAAGCCCCTTATTCTTTCTCCAAACACATATCAAATAGTCTCAATTCAAACTCATCACTAGGGAAATACCCCCAATACCCTCGAGGATCACAAGAGTAAAAAATACAAGTAAAATAGGGAAAAAGCGCTTCCTGCAACACGGGCCGTGTCAGGAAACACGGGCGCTCGTGTTGGCTTCCTGACACATTTTTCGCGTGAAATTTGCAAGTCCCAGGTGTCACAACACAGTCCGTGTCACACGACACGGGCACCCGTGTTGTGCCACTGTTTTTTCTCCAAAAATCGCCTTTTCTGAGCACATCTTGCAACATGGGCCGTGTCACACAACACGGGCACCCGTGTTGCACCCCTATTTCGAATCTGACTTTAACTCCAACACGAAAGTCGTAGCTCTCTCTCTTAGCTTTCCGGAGGTTTTTAGAACGCCTCAAAAGGATTCCCGGAACTCCAGTTATGATCGTTTTCGTGCAGACTGCTAAAGATTTCACAACAAAACACTTCCGAAATCTTGCCATTTTTCCCGGTTTTCGCTCTGCTTCTCCTTTATTGTATACCTGAACCTAGAAACAGTGAAAATACCAAATCGACGCATAAAATGTAATAAAAACAACTAAAATGCGACAAGACAAAACAAATGATTAACTAACATAAACGATAAAATAACGTGTAAAAACCATCGATCAAACTCCCCCAAACTTAAACCATTGCTTGACCTCAAGCAAAAAGCTTGGATAAATAATTTTCAAGTCATACATCACATCAAGTGAAGGGTTCAGGGTGTAAGGCGTGTCGATACTCATACGTGAGTCTTAGTTCCAATCGGCTCAAACTAGCTCTTTCGGTACTCATCCGTTAACAAAGGCATTACATAAACACATACCGCAGTAAACTTACGAACCTAAATATCCCTTTCCGCCACCTCTCCAACTATGCTTTGGGCTTAAGTCTTTTCTTCGATTTTCTACCCCTTTCATTCGGATAATCAGATTAAGGCATGCACATTTTTGCTCGAGATTTTTTTCTGTGGCACCTTTATTCTTTTTCTCGCTCATAGGTGTTTATTAGTCCACTTTGGGACGACTATAGAGATTCAACCGCCGTTAGGCTAAATAACCGAGTGAGGGTTACCCAACTTAGAAGGACAGGTTGTCTTTACCATCATTATTCAACTCTTTTTTTTGTGCCACACATCATTCTCAAAACAATTTTTTTTTATGCAGGACTATCACAATGAACTAATCGAGGTATACTTTTCAAATACAAGTACTATGGCACAAATCTACACGTTGGACTCATTTTCTTACTCTGGGGAACCTAGGGTGTTCAAGTTATACCTCAATTTCCAAACTATCCCAAGTTCCTTAGTTCAAACTCCACTTCCTTTGAACTCTAAATACTTTCTTGACTACCTTACACACCTACTAATCACAAGAAAAAAATTTACGGTCTCCATATGGGCGAATTCAATGTGATTCTTACCGAACATAAAAATAAAAAGGTGTTTAAATAGACAATTCAAAACGGTAAAACCTCACCCAAACTTGAACTAAACATTGTCTCAATGTTCAATAATCAAGAGAAGAAGAGGTGTACTCACAGAGATCCTCACAGAGGGGTCGACAAGTAATGTAGTACCTCTTCGCTGCTTCCACGTTTTGCCTTGTAAAATCTCGTTTATTCCTGCAAAAACAATAACAACAAAAGAAACAACATCAATTCATAAAACCGTAGGTTGCCTCCCACGCAGCGCTTCGTTTAACGTCGCATGGCTCGACGATCGACTCCCCATTATTATGGGGGGTACTTTAGCCTCCGAACTCTATTGCTCGACTTCTTCGCAACAGAGTATTGTGTCGGTTCAAAAATAAGAGCAACTTGAAATGGTTTCGATCGTTTTCCCTTCTTAGTTGTGTTGATCTTCCCAACTGAAGGTTTGACATATTTATCCTTACCTTTCTTTCGAACCTCTTGAGCTTTTAAGGTGATTTCCTCATCAAAAAATTTCAAAGTGAGCATACTTTTTTCCACATCAATATTGCACCGACTAGTAAGCAAGAACGGTCGGCCAAGTATGATCGAAGTTTCTTCATCCTCGGGTATATCCATGATTTGAAAATCAACTGGGTAAGTGAAGTTATCGATTGTCACTAGAACATCCTCTGCTAGCCCATATACCCTATTAGTTGTGTGGTCGGCAAACTTCAAGCTTGTTCCCGTATCGCTCACTTTTCCAATATCCAGCTTTTTGAAAATTGATAACGGCATGAGACTCACACTAGCACCTGAATCAATTAGGAATTTCTTAAAAGTTCGATCCTTTATAGTACAAGGGATTACAACTGGTCCATGATCCTTCATCTTGATGGGTATTTTCCTTTCTTGTGATATTTCCTTGCATTGCTCAGTTGTGGTCTTCGGTTCTTCATCCATTGGTCTCTTTTTGCCTATAACCTCTTTCATGAATTTCTTGTTAAAGGGATTTGCTCAAGTGCTTCAAAGAACGGCATGTTGATTTCCAATTTGTTGAACATTGCACTGAACCTTCCGAAGTCTTTCTCGTTCTGATCCTTCTTTGTAACTCTTTGAGGGAACGATAATTTGATTTTCGGTTTGATCTCCTCTTTCGTTTTCTCCCCAGTTGACTTTTCTGATAGTACAGCTTCTTCTGGTTCTTTTATTTTTTCTTTTACCTCAAGTTCCACCTCTATGCATTCGTCCTCCTTTGTTTCCTCCTCTTCTATCACTTTCTGATTTCTTGTTGTGACAACATTAATACTCTCTTGATTTTTTGGATTCGGTACTGTCGCACTCGGGAGGGTTCCTTGAGCGTGTGTTGAGAGGTGTTGGGCTATCTGTCCCATTTGCGACTCAAGGTTTTTGATGGAAGATGTGTTGTTCCTTTGAATGTTTCGGGTCTCTTCTTGGAATTGCATACTTTGAGATGCCATTCTTTCAATAGCTAACTCCCATTCTGCTTTTTGAGGAG
Source organism: Lathyrus sativus (assembly GCA_963859935.3). Classification (NCBI taxonomy): domain Eukaryota; kingdom Viridiplantae; phylum Streptophyta; class Magnoliopsida; order Fabales; family Fabaceae; genus Lathyrus; species Lathyrus sativus. Next base: position 25,688,850 of record OZ012736.1, read on the forward strand.
CCTGTTGTTGTTGCTGTTGCGGATATGAGGGTTGATTTGGGTCTTTCCAGGAAAAGTTAGGATGATTCTTCCATACTGGATTACATGTATTAGAATAAGGATTGTTTTGCCTCAAAAATTTTATCTCTTCAACTTGTTGAGTAGTTGCAAGACAATGCACAGTATAATGGGGACCATTACAAACCTCACAACTAATAGCTTGGACAGGTTGAACTTGAGCTACAGTTTCAGTACTCACATTCATCCCTTTAAGCCTTCTTTCCACTTCAACCTTGATTCGATCTTCCATGTTCACCACTTGTTCTGCTAGTTTCAAATTAATCTTACCCTCTGGTTGGTTCACAGTGCGATCATACAACTCAAGATGCTCATTGGCGGCAATTGCTTCTATGATCCTCTTGATACCAGTGGCTGTTGAGAAATTAGTTGAGCCACCGGCAGCAGTATCAATAAGCTGTTTTGTCTTGATTCTCAAACCATTCACAAAATTCTGCATCTACTCTGTGGCATCCATGTTATGAGTTGGGCATGCAGTCAGACACCTCTTAAACCTCTTGTATGCATCTCCCAGAGATTTCCCTTCTTTTTGTTTGAAATTGACAATGTCGTATCTTTTTCGAATAAACACTGAAGCAGGGAAATACTCGTTGAGGAATGCGTTCTCCATTTCTTGCCATGTTATGATACTTCCCGCTGGAAGTGAGTAGAACCATTCTTCCGCATCATCGGTCAGTGTGAACGGAAACATAACAAGTCTCTTGGCCTCTTTAGAATGGCCTTCTATCTTCAAAGATGTGGTAGTTGTTAGGAATCTCTGTAGATGCTTGTTTGCATCTTCGTTGATTCTTCCAGAGAAAGGCTTGCTTTCCAACTTGCGAATGCTAGACGGATGTAGCTGAAAATGTGCCACATTCACCGATTGATTTACGATGGTCATCCGGTTGGGTTGAGCATGGGCCCCTCCATAGTCTCCAAGAAGTCTCTCCGCTGGTGGGGGATCCTCCATAGCTTCAGTGTCTCCTTCTGGTTCCGAACCTGAATCTGAATGAATAAAAACTATTTCCTCTTCTGAAGCTAACAATCTCGCTTGTCTACGTCTTTCGCACAGAGTCCTTTCAATTTCTGCGTCCAAAGAAAAATTAGCTGAGGGGTCTCCTCGCATGAAAATGTTAGACGCAGATTAGTAGTAACAAGACAATAAAAATAAAAAAATAAAATTGAAGATTAAATTTTGGTCGCAGAGCAACAAAATTTCAATTGAATTATGATCTAACTTATATTCTGGCAGTCCCCGGCAACGGCGCCAAAAACTTGACCGGTAAAATAGCAAGTGTACTAATTGTGCCGATGTTGTAATAAGGGGAAATTCCCCGAATATCGATCACGCGGACTGCGTATGAACACAAGTTCTAAAATAATACAATTGAACAAAAAGTCATAGGGGTTTTGGTTTGTTTCCTACAATTTTAAAGGCCAAAAGGCAAAAGCAGTAAAATAAAGGTTTTAGACAGTTATGAGAAGCATGCTAGAGTAGGCTGTATGAAATAACCTTGTAAAAACCTCAATCCTAAGTTTTTAGAAATATTTGCTCAATTCAATCGTGACCGGTTTTAAAGATTAGTTGACTCTAATTCCTTAACAGAAAACCCTTTGGTATTCTCCCTATACCCCAATTCCTTGGCAGTATAGGAACAATCCCAAGCAATTTACATTATCTAAAACATTACGGTTACTATAGGGTATCCTCATTCCTAGGCAACTTCTACTATAGTAATATCGTATAAACGCGTTAACAATTGTTTTTACAAACCTAAGGTTAACCGTAATTCATATTCTCATTTGTCAGATAAGAAAAGCCATAAAACAAAATACGATAACAACGATGATTAGAGAGCAGAGAAATCCATTATTAAGGTCAAGGTCATTACATATTCAAATCAGGGACACCCCCTAGCATTGGGGGGGTTTAGCTACTCATAATAATAAAAATAAAATCAACAACTAGATTCAACATTACAGATGATAGGGGTGCCTTGATCTTCAATAGCTTCCGCTCATGAGACCCTTCAGTTTCCCCCAATCCTTGGTTGCTGCAATCTTGATCGTGAAATTCTTTTCTGTCCAAAAGCCCCTTATTCTTTCTCCAAATACGTATCAAATAGTTTCAATTCAAACTCATCACAAGATAAATACCCCCAATACCCTCGGGGATCACAAGAGTAAAAAATACAAGAAAAATTGAGAAAAAAGGACTTCCTGCAACACGGACCGTGTCAGGCAACACGGGCGCCCGTGTTGGCTTCCTAACACATTTTTCGCGTGAAATTTGCAAGTCCCAGGTGTCACAACACAGACCGTGTCACACGACACGGGCACCCGTGTTGTGCCACAGTTTTTTCTCCAAAAATCGCCTTTTCTGAGCACATCTTGCAACGCGGCCCGTGTCACACAACACGGGTACCCATGTTGCACCCCTATTTCGAATCTGACTTCAACTCCAACACGAAAGTCGTAGCTCTCTCTCTTAGCTTTCCGGCGGTTTTTAGAACATATCAAAAGGATTCTCGGAACTCCAGTTATGATTGTTTTCGTGCAGACTGCTAAAGATTTCACAACAAAACTCTTCCGAAATCTTGCCATTTTTTCCCGGTTTTCGCTCTGCTTCTCCTTTATTGTATACCTGAACCTAGAAACAGTGAAAATACCAAAGCGGCGTGTAAAATGTAATAAAAACAACTAAAATGCGACAAGATAAAACAAATTATTAACTGACATAAACGGTAAAATAACGTGTAAAAACCACCGATCAAACTCCCCCAAACTTAAACCATTGCTTGACCTCAAGCAAAAAAATTGGATAAATAATTTTCAAGTCAAACAACACATCAAGTGAAGGGTTCAGGGTGTAAGGTGTGTCGATACTCATACGTGAGTCTTAGTTCCGATCGGCTCAAACCAGCTCTTTCGGTACTCATCTGTTAACAAAGGCATTACATAAACACATACCGCAGTAAACTTACGAACCTAAATCTCCCTTTCGGCCACCTCTCCAACTATGCTTTGGGCTTAATTCTTTTCTTCAATTTTCTACCCCTTTCATTCGGATAATCAGATTAAGGCATGCACATTTTTGCTCGAGATTTTTTTCTGTGGCACCTTTATTCTTTTTCTCGCTCACAGGCATTTATTAGTCCACTTTGGGACGACTATAGAGATTCAACCGCCGTTAGGCTAAATAATCGGGTGAGGGTTACCCAACTTAGAAGGACAGGTTGTCTTTACCGTCATTATTCAACTCTTTTTTTTTGGTGCCACACATCATTCTCAAAACAATTTTTTTTATGCAGGACTATCACAATGAACTAATCAAGGTATACTTTTCAAATACAAGTACTATGGCACAAATCTACACGTTGGACTCGTTTTCTTACTCTGGGGAACCTAGGGTGTTCAAGTTATACCTCAATTTCTAAACTTTCCCAAGTTCCTTAGTTCAAACTCCACTTCCCTTGAACTCTAAATACTTTCTTGACTACCTTACACACCTACTAATCACAAGAAAAAAATTTACGGTCTCCATATGGGCGAATTCGATGTGATTTTTACCGAACTTAAAAATAAAAAGGTGTTTAAATAGACAATTCAAAACGGTAAAACCTCCCCCAAACTTGAACTAAACATTGTCTCAATGTTCAATAATCAAGAGAAGAAGAGGTGTACTCACAGAGATCCTCACAGAGGGGCCGACAAGTAATGCAGTACCTCTTCGCTGCTTCCACGTTTTGCCTTGTAAAATCTCGTTTATTCCTGCAAAAACAATAACAACAACAGAAACAACATCAATTCATAAAACCGTGGGTTGCCTCCCACGCAGCGCTTCGTTTAACGTCGCATGACTCGACGATCGACTCCCCATTATTATGGGGGTACTTTAGCCTCCAAACTCTATTGCTCGACTTCTTCGCAACAGAGTATTGTGCCGGTTCAAAAATAAGAGCAACTTGAAATGGTTTCGATCGTTTTCCCTTCTTAGTTGTGTTGATCTTCCCAACTGAAGGTTTGACATCTTTCTCCTTACCTTTCTTTCGAACCTCTTGAGCTTTTAAGGTGATTTCCTCATCAAAAAATTTCAAAGTGAGCGTACTTTTTTCCACATCAATATTGCACCGACTAGTAAGCAAGAACGATCGGCCAAGTATGATCGAAGTTTCTTCATCCTCGGGTATATCCATGATTTGAAAATCAACTGGGTAAGTGAAGTTATCGATTGTCACTAGAACAACCTCTGCTAGCCTATATGCCCTCTTAGTTGTGTGGTCGGCAAACTTCAAGCTTGTTCCCGTATTGCTCACTTTTCCAATATCCAGCTTTTTGAAAATTGATAACGGCATGAGACTCACACTAGCACCTGAATCAATTAGGACTTTCTTAAAAGTTCGATCCTTTATAGTACAAGGGATTACAACTGGTCCAGGATCCTTCATCTTGATGGGTATTTTCCTTTCTTGTGATATTTCCTTGCATTGCTCAGTTGTGGTCTTCGGTTCTTCATCCATTGGTCTCTTTTTGCCTATAACCTCTTTCATGAATTTCTTGTATAATGGAATTTGCTCAAGTGCTTCAAAGAACGACATGTTGATTTCCAATTTGTTGAACATTGCACTGAACCTTCCGAAGTCTTTCTCGTTCTGATCCTTCTTTGTAACTCTTTGAGGGAACGGTAATTTGATTTTCGGTTTGATCTCCTCTTTCTTTTTCTCCCAGTTGACTTTTCAGATAGTACAACTTCTTCTGGTTCTTTTTTTTTCTTTTACCTCAAGTTCCACCTCTATGCATTCGTCCTCCTTTGTTTCCTCCTCTTCTATCAGTTTCTGATTTCTTGTTGTGACAACATTAATACTCTCTTGATTTTTCGGATTCGGTATTGTCGCACTCGGGAGGGTTCCTTGAGCGTGTGTTGAGAGGTGTTGGGCTATCTGTCCCATTTGCGACTCAAGGTTTTTGATGGAAGTTGTTTTGTTCCTTTGAATGTTTCGGGTCTCTTCTTGGAATTGTATACTTTGAGATGCCATTCTTTCAATAGTTAACTCCCATTCTGCTTTTTGAGGAGCCTGTTGTTGTTGTTGTTGTTGCGGATATGGGGGTTGATTTGGGTCTTTCCAGGAAAAGTTAGGATGATTCTTCCATGTTGGATTATATGTATTGGAATAAGGATTGTTTTGCCTCAAAAATTTTATCTCTTCAACTTGTTGAGTAGTTGCAAGACAATGCACAGTATAATGGGGACCATTACAAACCTCACAACTAATAGCTTGGACAGGTTGAACTTGAGCTACAGTTTCAGTACTCACATTCATCCCTTTAAGCCTTCTTTCCACTTCAACCTTGATTCGATCTTCCATGTTCACCACTTGTTCTGCTAGTTTCAAATCAATCTTACCCTCTGATTGGTTCACAGTGCGATCATACAACTCAAGATGCTCATTGGCGGCAATTGCTTCTATGATCCTCTTGATACCAGTGGCTATTAAGAAATTAGTTGAGCCACCGGCAGCAGTATCAATAAGCTGTTTTGTCTTGATTCTCAAACCATTCACAAAATTCTGCATCTGCTCTGTGGCATCCATGTTATGAGTTAGGCATGCAGTCAGACACCTATTAAACCTCTTGTATGCATCTCCCAGAGATTCCCCTTCTTTTTTTTTGAAATTGACAATGTCGTATCTTTTTCGAATAAACACTGAAGCAGGGAAATACTCGTTGAGGAATGCGTTCTCCATTTCTTGCCATGTTGTGATACTCCCAGCTGGAAGTGAGTAGAACCATTCTTCCGCATCATCGGTCAGTGTGAACGGAAACATAATAAGTCTCTTGGCCTCTTTAGAATGACCTTCTATCTTCAAAGATATGGTAGTTGTTAGAAATCTCTGTAGATGCTTGTTTGCATCTTCGTTGATTCTTCCAGAGAAAGGCTTGCTCTCCAACTGGCGAATGGTAGACGGATGTAGCTGAAAATGTGTCACATTCACCGGTTGATTTACGATGGTCATCCGGTTGGGTTGAACATGAGCCCCTCCATAGTCTCCAAGAAGTCTCTCCTCTGGTGGGGGGACCTTCATAGCTTCAGTGTCTTCTTCTGGTTTCGAACCTGAATCTGAATGAATAAAAACTATTTCTTCTTCTGAAGCTAACAATCTCGCTTGTCTACGTCTTTCGCATAGAGTCCTTTCAATTTCTACGTCCAAAGAAAAATTAGCTGAGGGGTCTCCTCGCATGAAAATGTTAGACGCGGATTAGTAGTAAACGAAATAATAAAAATAAAAAAATAAAGATGAAGATTAAATTTTGGTCGCAGAGCAACAAAATTTCAATTGAATTATGATCTAACTTATATTCTGGCAGTCCCCGGCAACGGAGCCAAAAACTTGACCGGTAAATTAGCAAGTGTACTAATTGTACCGATGTTGTAATAAGGGGAAATTCCCCGAATATCGATCTCACGGACTGCGTATGAACACAAGTTCTAAAATAATACAATTGAACAAAAAGTCATAGGGGTTTTGGTTTGTTTCTTACAATTTTAAAGGCCAAAAGGCAAAAGCAGTAAAATAAAGGTTTTAGACAGTTATGAGAAGCATGCTAGAGTAGGGTGTATGAAATAACCTTGTAACAACCTCAATCCTAAGTTTTTAGAAATATTTGCTCAATTCAATCGTGACCGGTTTTAAAGATTAGTTGACTCTAATTCCTTAACAGAAAACCCTTTGGTATTCTCCCTATATCCCAATTCCTTGGCAGTATAAGAACAATCCCAAGCAATTTACATTATCTAAAACATTACGGTTACTATAGGGTATCCTCATTCCTAGGCAATATCTATTATAGTAATATCGTATAAACGCGTTAACAATTGTTTTTCCAAACCTAAGGTTAACCGTAATTCATATTCTAATTTGTCAGATGAGAAAAGCCATAAAACAAAATACGATAACAACGATGATTAGAGAGCAGAGAAATCCATTATTAAGGTCAAGGTCATTACATAGTCAAATCAGAGACACCCCCTAGCATTGGGGGGTTTAGCTACTCATAATAATAAAAATAAAATCAACAACTAGATTCAACATTACAGATAATAGGGGTGCCTTGATCTTCAATAGCTTCCGCTCATGAGACCCTTCAGTTTCCCCCAATCCTTGGTTGCTGCAATCTTGATCGTGAAATTCTTTTCTGTCCAAAAGCCCATTATTCTTTCTCCAAACACGTATCAAATAGTCTCAATTCAAACTCATCACTAGAGAAATACCCCCAATACCCTCGGGGATCACAAGAGTCAAAAATACATGAAAAATAGGGAAAAAAGCGCTTCCTGCAACACGAGCCGTGTCAGGAAACACGGGCGCCCGTGTTGGCTTCCTGACACATTTTTCACGTGAAATTTGCAAGTCCTAGGTGTCACAACACGGGCCGTGTCACACGACACGGGCACCCGTGTTGTGCCACTGTTTTTTCTCCAAAAATCGCCTTTTCTGAGCACATCTTGCAACACGGCCCGTTACGAATTTGACTTCGACTCCAACACGAAAGTTGTAGCTATCTCTCTTAGCTTTTCGGCGGTTTTTAGAACGCCTCAAAAGGATTCCCAGAACTCTAGTTATGATCGTTTTCGTGCAGACTGCTAAAGATTTTACAACAAAACTCTTCCGAAATCTTGCCATTTTTTCCCGGTTTTCGCTCTGCTTCTCCTTTATTGTATACCTGAACCTAGAAACAGTGAAAATACCAAATCGACGCGTAAAATGTAATTAAAACAACTAAAATGCGACAAGACAAAACAAATGATTAACTGACATAAACGGTAAAATAACGTGTAAAAACCACCGATCAAGTACCCATCCAGAAAACAATAGTAGTCATGCACATCCAATCTCTCTAACATCCAGTCAATGAATGGTAACGAAAAATGATCTTTTCTTGTGGCTAAATTTAGTCTCCTGTAATCAATGCACACCCTCCAACCAGTGACCGTTCTAGTAGGAATCAACTCGTTCTTTTCTTTGGTTACCGCCGTTGTACCTCCTTTCGTGGGCACCACATGAACAGGAGTTACCCATGAACTTCCTGATATAAGATAGATAAGTCCTGCATCTAACAACTTCACAACTTCCTTTCTCACTACCTCCTTCATAACGGGGTTCAGTCTCCTTTGGGCTGCACAACCGGTTTGTGGTCTTTTTCCATAAGAATTTTGTGCATCCAAACTGTAGGACTTATACCCTTGAGGTCTTCAATTTTCCACCCAATAGAACCTTTAAACTTTTTCAGAACTCCAATCAACTTGTTCTCTCGGACACTTTTCAAACTAGAGCTAATGATAGCGCGACATTTTTCTTCAGTGTCGAGGAAAACATACTTGAGATTCTCAAGAAGTTGTTTCAACTCTTCATTTTTTGGCTTTTCTTCATCACCTTCCAACACTATAGGTTGCCTTAAGTCTTCCCACCGATGTGGTCAGGATCCTCTTTGAAAAGGTTGAGTCTCCAACATTTCTGCCACTTCCATATCGCTACCATCAACTTCTTTATCTTCCTTAAAAATTGACATGCTCAACACTCTCTCGAGAGGCAATTGGGTCACACTCTCCAAATGTTCACTCTCTACCACTTGCTCCAGCATTTGTATGTTCCTACTTGTGCCAAAATCCTCTTTATGCTTCATGGTATTCCTAACATCAATTTTTAACTCCTCGTCATAAACCTTCAAGGTAAGGGTACCACCTTCCATATCTATCATGACTCTCCCGGTTTCCAAGAATGGTCGGCCTAAAATTAAAGGGATTTCTTCATCTTCCGGAATTTCAAGGATCACAAAATCAACCGAAAACACAAACTTATCTACTTTCACAAGAACATCTTGGACTACTCCATAAGGCCGCTTAACCGAATGATCTGCAAATTGGAGAGTCATCCGCGTATCTTGAACTGAGCCAATACCCAACTTTCTGTAAATGGACAAAAGCATGAGACTAATACTTGCCCCCAAATCGAATAAAGCTCTTTTGAATGACCTATCACCAAAGTGCACGGAATAGTAACAGCTCCACTGTCTTTCTTCTTCACCGGGATCTTCAAACCCTGCAAAATAGAACTACAAGTTTCGGTTAGAATAACAGGTTCAGACTCACTGGTCCGCTTCTTAGCAATGATATCCTTCATGAATTTAGCATAGGTGGGCATTTACTCTAGTGCCTCCAATAACAGAATGTTCAGCTCTAGCTTTTTAAACAACTCTAGGAACTTCTCGAAATTCTTATCCTACTGTCCTTTCTTTTTATTCCTTGAGGGATAGGGGAGCTTGATCACCGGTTTCGGTCCTACTACTTTTTCCTTAGTTACCGGCGTTGGTGGTACCACTTCTTCTTCAACTACATCATTCTCTTTTATTTCCAGATCCACTTCAATCATATGATCATTCAAATCAGTTTCTTTTTCCTCTACTTCCTTGGATTTACCACTTCTTGTTATTACAACCTTAACATGGTGGTGATCTTTAGGATTTGGCACTGTAGCACTTGGAAGTGTACCCGACGCTTGAGAACTCGCAAGTTGTTGAGCAATCTGACTCATCTGAACTTCAAGATTTTTAATGGATGCACCAGTATTCCTTAAGTTGCTCCTTGTCTCTTCCTGAAATTGTGAACTTTCGGAAGCCATCTTTTTAATGGTGACCTCCCAATCATCTTTTCTAGGGGCTTGTTGTTGAGGTTGTTGATATTGAGGTTGGTATGGTGACTGTTGATATTGTTGCTGCTGTGGTTGGTACGGTTGTTGGCCTTGAATCGGTTTCTGCATATTTCCTTGCGAATCTTTCCATGAAAAATTGGGGTGATTTTTCCAACCTGGATTATATGTGTTGGCATAAGGATTGTTCTGCCTCAACATATTAATTTGTTCAACCTGCTCTTGAGTAGCTACACAATGCACGGTAAAGTGTGGTCCACCAAATATTTCACAAGGTGGCGCCTGAACTGGTTCAACTTGGGCTACTGTCTGAGTTCCAAAATTCATCTTCTTTAACCTTCTCTCTACCTCGGAGGCGATTTGATCCTCCATTTTAACAACCTGATCAGCCAGCTTCAAATCAATCTTACCTTCGGGTTAGTTCATAGTGCGATCATACAGCTCAAGATGCTCATTGGCGGCAATTGCTTCTATGATCCTCTTTATACCAGTGGCTGTTGAGAAATTAGTCGAGCCACCGGCAGCAGTGTCTATAAGGTGTTTTGTCTTGAGTCGTAATCCATTCACAAAGTTCTGCATCTACTCAGTGGCGTCCATGTTATGAGTAGGACATGTCGTCAGACACCTCTTAAACCTCTTATATGCATTTCCTAGAGATTCCCCTTATTTTTGTTTGAAGTTGACAATGTCGTATCTTTTTTTGAATAAACACTGAAGCAGGGAAATACTCGTTAAGGAATGCAGTATCCATCTCTTGCCATGTTGTGATACTCCCAGCTGGAAGTGAGTAGAACCATTCTTCCGCATCATCGGTCAGTGTGAACGGAAACATAACAAGTCTCTTGGCCTCTTCGGAATGGCCTTCTATCTTCAAAGATGTGGTAGTCGTTAGGAATCTCTGCAGATGCTTGTTTGCATCTTCATTGATTCTTCCAGCGAAAGGGTTGCTCTTCAACTGGCGAATTATGGAAGGGTGTAGCTGAAAGTGTTCCATATTCACCAGTTGATTAACGATGGCCAACCGGTTTGGTTGAGCATTGACCCCTCCATAGTCTCCCAGAAGTCTTTCAGGCCGAGGTGGATTCCCAACCATTTGAACAATTTCTGGTGTTATCTCCCTTTCTGCGTCTGAATCATTGTGCTCACTATGCATAAATACCTCTTCTTCTCTTTCTAGCAACAGAACACCGGGGCCTGCACTTGATCCTACCAGTCTTTCAACTCTAGCTTTTCTCAGTCTTTCGTGCAATGCTCACTCTGGTTTTGTATCAAAAGAATATTTAGCTGAGGCTTGACCTTGCATACACAGTTAGACAAAAGTTAGATATTTTAAACAAAAAGATAATAAAGCAAGAAATAAAAAATTTAGTTGCAGAGCAACAAAATTTCTTTTGAATCCTAAAAACAAAGTTAATTGGGCAGTCCCCGGCAACGGCGCCAAAAACTTGATCGACAAAATAGCAAGTGTATTATTTTTACCGATGTAGTAATAAATGAAAATTTCCCGAGTATTGATCTCGAGGACTGCGTAGGAACCAACAGTGATTTTATGATTCAACGGAACAAAAATAACTTGGTTTTTTTTTTAAAAAGTTATAACAACTAGTACTAGAAAAATAACGGTTTAAAGTAATTATAAAAACAACGCTAGGGAAGTGGATAAATTGCTAGTAAAGACCTGAAAGAATTATTCTGAGATACTTTCCACCAACCTTAATTTAAGTCAAATTTCAAAATCAGTTTTCCTTAATTCCTTAATGAAAAACCCTTTGATAATTTTCCTACGCACTAATTCCTTAGTTGCACATAAAAATTATCAAGCAATAGTTCTGGCATAAGAAACACGTTGTTACGGGGTATCCCCATTCCTAGGCAATATCAACCGTAATATTATTTTGTAAAGCATTAGGTTGACTTTCCAGACCTAAACCTAATCGTCAATCAAATTCCATTTTCCAATACGAATTCACATTAAGATCGTTGTAAAATAAAAGATATAAGGTGGACAACATAAATCTCATAGAATAATCCCAACAAAGGTCAATACATTGCAATTTAGGACCACCCCCTAACAAATGGGGGTTTAGCCACTGATGTTCTTAATCAAAACAAATTCACTTAAAAATAAAAGGGAGAAAGTCATTACAATAGGGATTGGTGTCCTTAGATCATCAATTGCTTCCGCTTTTGATCGATCCTTGTTCTCCAGAAATCTCCTTCTCAAGTGTAAAAACTAGATCCAAAATTCAAAAGTCATCCTCACTTAGCCACAATGCGGCTAATATATCCAAATTCAAATTACATCACGAAATGTCTAAATTGCCCTTCGAGACAGCACAGTCAGCCTAAAAACGAGATAAAACAACAAGTTAACTTTCAGTGGCCCTGACACGGGCCGTGTCATGGGACACGGGTGGCCGTGTCAGGCTGCTGAATCAAAGGGCGTGTCCTTCCTCTTCAGGGGCTGCAACACAGGCCGTGTTGTGTGACACGGGTACCTGTGTTGCACGTCTGTTCTGCCATTTTCCTCTTCAAATCTTGGTCGTGTCCTTCCTCTTCAAGGGTTGCAACACGGGCCGTGTCATGGGACACGGGCACTCGTGTTGCATGACTGTTTTGCATAGTTTCCTCTTCAAATCTTCTCTTCATGACCCTCCTGATTTCCACTTCTTTGGCGGTCTTTGTCCCCGAAATGGCACGGATATCGGATCACCATTTCCTGCTGAAAACATACTAAAAACAACCAAATCAAACGCACCAGTGGCATAAAATGATACAAACCTCAAAATAAGACTTTCTCAAAGACGACTGAAAATAAAGATGAAAACATAAACAAAAGACTCGAAAATGGACGAAAACATTGAAAACAAACGACATATGCGGTTTGAAATACACGACTAAAATCCACTGATCAAGCATTACGCCGTTTTCAAACATACGCATGTGAAACATAGGCCAGGTGGTTATCTCTTTGTTTGCAGGTATATCTCCGATAGATGACTGATATCTTTGCTGAATGGTATCTAGACTACTGCAATTTTTGATAGACGAGTTTATCCCATCATATGTTTCCTCCACAGAGTGCTTGCTTAAGTTTCTTCGTGATCCCAAAGCTGAATTATTGGTTAAATTTCTCTCTTTCTCCCTGCCAGAGTTGCTTGGTTAAGTTTCTCTCTTCTCCAACGAAGTATTCTCAAGATGGGTTTATCAGTTTCGATTGAGCTGGCTTTCGGATTCGGGGCTCGCTTTTATTTAGCGAATGTCTGGCAGCGATGTCAGATGTCTTTACCTTTGGGTATGCCTCTCGCTTTTATTTAGCAAATGTCTGGCGGCGATGTCAGAAGTGCCTATCTTTGAATTTGGTGTTTGTATTTTATTAAGAAAGATACCTGACAGGCTGGATGTTGATGCCTGACGGCAAGGTCAGAGGCCTGACAGCGATGTCAGATGTGTATCAACTCCGCAAATTTCTGGCGGCGATGTCAGATGTCTGTGGATTTCTGGCGATGATGTCAGATGTGTATCAACTCCGCAGATTTCTGGCGGCAATGTCAAATGTGTGTGTATTTCTGGCGGCGATGTCAGATGTGTATCAACTCCGCAGAGGCCTGGCAGTGATGTCAGATGTGTGTGGATTCTTGGCGGCGATATCAGAGGTGTGTGGGTTCCTGACGGTGATGTCAGATGTTTCATCCTCTACAGATTCCTGGCGGCGATGTCAGATGTGTGTGGATTCCTGACGGCGATGTCAGATGTTTCTCAACTGCGTGGGTACTTGACGGCAATGTCAGATGTTTCTCGACTGCGTGGATACTTGACGGCGATGTCAGATGTCTTCATCAACTCAATAGATGCTTGACGGTGATGTCAGATGCTCTGTGTTGATCCGATTTTCAGATTTGTTACTCGCTTTTATTTAGCGAAAGCCTGGCGGTGATGTCAAGAGTCCTTATCTCAGGATCCGATACCTGTTTTTATCTAACGAAGGTCTGGCGGCGATGTTAGATGTTTCTTCTTAGCTGTGTGTTGAGCTGATCGGTTTATTGCTTATTGGGTTCAATGGTTCTGACGGTGATGTCAGATGCTTTTACTGACTTGATGCCGAGGCCTGACGATGATGTCAGATGCTTTATCGACTTGATCTCGAGGCTTGACGGCGAGGTTAGGTGGGTCGTACCGAATTAATGTCAATGCCTGGCGGCGAGGTCAGAGGCCTGACGGCGAAGTCAGAGATATCTTCTTTCAAAATTAATGTTATTACCTGACGGCGGGGTCCGATGTTTTTCTAAATTGATGCAGTGGCTTGACAGTGAAGTTAGAGGTCCATTATCCGCTATATGGTAGAAGATGTTTTCCTGACATAGTGTCGATGCCTGACGGTGATATCAGGTGATCTTTCCGACTTAGTGTCATTGTCTGGCAGCGATGTCAGATGATTCTTCCAGCGGCGTGTCTACGTTGCAACCATTATGCAGTTATCGCCGGAGATTTTTATCCCCAATCAGAGTTTGCAGTTTATTTCTGCGGTTGGCAAATTTCCGGGTTCTTTGGTATTCAATCGTCTTTTACCGTGATTGCTTGAAAGTCGTTCGCTTTTCACGCATTCAGGTCCAAGTCGCTTGAATAGGGGCAGCTGTTGTACCCCAAAATTTTCCCAACCTTTTCTTTACTTGGCTTATGTTTTCATTGCATTGTTCTAGCATTTGCATTGCATATCATTGTTCATTTGCAGGGGATCAAGAGAGGTATGCATAGCAAGAGGAGGTTACCAAGATTCCTAGCTCAAGCAAGAGGGCTCAGTTCAAATCATCATAGGATCCTAAGATCATGGGTATGGATATGAGATGTTGTGGAAACGCATTTAGTGCTTTGAGGCCATTATGGAGCTTATCTAAGTTGTTATATCATGTGCAAGAGGTTGCAGTCAAAGGATTGTACACCAAGGGTTTCATCTGCCTAGTGCAAGATCCATTGAGGATTTGAAGGGGATTAAGACTTAGTTATAAGTCTTTGGAGTCATGGAAAGTTGTGTTAAGGCATCTAAGATTTTATTTCAAGATCAATTCAAGAAGAATCAAAAGTGTGAGAAGTTACTAAATTAGGGTTTCAGAGGTTTGTCAGTGTAAACAAGAGACTTGTAGAGCATGTTCTTAGCTTTCTTTTGAGTACTAGAACTCATTAATTGGGTTTCTAGAACCCAAGTTATGGGTCCTCAGATGAATGTATTTTCAGTCAACCAACTTCCAAGGCACTTTTGACCTAGAATCATGTTTCTCCTCCACTTTTTATGAACATGAAACTTGTTCCTCATGATCTTAGATTTCCAAAAAGTCATAGAAGTCCTTCATATCACTTGTAGAACTCAAGTTATGAAGCTTGCAAGGCAGGGGTATTTTGGGAAAGTGAGATTATAGGTCATTTTTTATTATAGGTCCATTTCATGATCTTGTGCACTTCAAATGGAACTTTCTCCAACATGGAACTTGCTTCAAATGATCTCAATTCCATCATGGATCATCAAATTGTCATGGATTTGGCATGGATATGAAGATCGGTGAAGAAAAATCAAGGAAAATGAACTTTAAAGGCATGACTTTAATTGAAGTGGTTTTAAATCATTTTCATAACATGTTTGTGCATATTTTGATTCACTTTATCACAACAAACACAATGCACCAAGGAATTTTGAATGATGCAAGCTAGAACTCGTGCTATTTCAAGTAACTTCATGGTGAAGTTTCACATTCAAAATCAACCATTAGATCAAATTCAGGGATAATTTATATCCACATGATCAAGCCAAAGTCTCAACTGTTAATTTGAATCAAAAACAAGGGAATTGGAGCCATTTTTCATGTATGCATGAGCTTGAAATTCAAATTTGGGAATCTCAAGATTACACTCAAACAAGCCACAATTGGGCCTCCAAACACTCCCTGATCCATAATATAAAAGCTTCAGATCAATTTTGAAGCTTCATTCAGCCAATTTCGTGCACAAAGAGCTTGAACACAGTTGGAATTTTCAAGAGAGAAGTGAAATCATGAATTCGAGATTCAAGCCAATTCAGAGCAACCCAAAGCCATAGTTATCTTCCTAGAAGTTCATTGATCATTTCTGCCTCATTTGGATCAAGGTTGAGCATAATTGAATCCCCAACGGAGAGGCCCCGTTAGGTAATTTCCTTTTCAAAAATTCTCACTCAATACGCATCTATTTCACTCCATTGTTGTTGCATACTGAAGTCCTATGTGCATAGGAAAATCCTGGATCATAATACGTGATGTTTGCGCAATCTCAGTCACGATGCTTGATTTTTCAATCGTTCATATTTCTGCGTATGTGCATGATGCATGATTTTTGAGCTCAGATCCATGATCTCCTTGAGCTCCTCTTTAATTTGCTATAATATTTCACTTGATTTAGTTCAGTCTTGCACCTGCTACTCCGGTGGAACGATCGGAGAAGACGACCGGAGCACAGTGCTTCGGTGTCTGGTTATTATCTCCGTTTTGGTGAGTCAGCTTGCCACATGTGCAGTTGAATTGTTGATCGGAGGTGGATCAACGGACGAGATTAGGTCTGACTGGCTTATGTGTGATGTTGACTACCACGCAACTTAATGAAACGCATCGTTTCATGTGTGGCTCAACTTGTTTTTGGTTTGGGCCTGATCACGCTATTCGCACCCCCTGCAATTGAGGCCCAATGTTTTGGCCTGTGAAAATTGCTATTCACCATGCATCCCTTTTTCATTTTATTTTCATTTTATTTTTGATTCTGTTTTGATTTTAATTCAATTAAAATACTTCCAAAAATGATAAAATCCTACAAAAATATTTTTAGGATATTTTAGGTATGCATATCACATGTGTTCCTAGAACATTGATCTCTGCTCAACAAGGATGAGGACAGACCATGGCCAATTTAAATTTCTTTAAATTGTCCCAATGTCACGACCTCTGTTGTGACATCTGCAGCATGTCATACTATTTATCTAACCATTTAAAGTACAAAATGGTAAATGCAGAAAGATAAATAACACAGTAATTGTTCACCCAGTTCGATATCAACAACGCCTACATCTGGGGGCTACCAAGCCAGGGAGGAAATTCACTATTAGTAGAATCAATTCAAAGTCAAACCTCCAGTTTGCACTTCTCACTTAATCTCTATCCAATGACACTTCAGCCTAGAGACACTCTAGTACCTGAGTATACCCACTCACTCCTTATCTATCACACAACAGTGATATCAAACAATTACACGAATTGTATGAAGAGACACTTCATACACACCTTGATCTTGCTTCACAACTTTGATCAAGGAATTCACACACTCTTGCTTCACAGCTTCGAGTGAGACACAACCTAGAATCTACCTAACCAAAACAATCATCCACCAGACAATTGCGTGGATTACAAGTATTCCTAAACAGACTTTACATGTGAAGACTTGCCTTCTTCACTTACAATTATGTCTACCTCAATGTATCAAAAGATACAAAGGGTGACTTACACACAAGGGACTCTCAACCCTAGACCTCTATTTTACACTCTGATTTTTCCTGGTATGAGTGTTTGCTTTTCTTCTGCTTCTGCTCCTCCTTTTATAGTCGTGCAGCCTAGGCTTGGGCTGTGCAAAAGTAACAAATATTAGTTTTAACAAAATAAAATTAATTTCCACAATTCAAGGTGTTGTCCAATTAGGTCATGGCATGGTCAGCATTGCCTTGAATCTCTCTTGAGATAACTCAGAGGTCATAACATGTTTCCTGATATTTAGCCTGAGATATATTAGGTCTCATAACAGAAAAACAAACTCAGCCCGTCTGATGTCATACGATCAATGTCATAACATTGGTCATGACATTCAGCTTCACTTCCTCTTAGCTGACCGGCTTGCCCTGCTGAACACTTCTGCAGAATCTTCATCATGACAGTCATGGTTTCTCCAATCTTCTGCAGAATAATATTAGAAACAAGTATCTTCAAGTTTCCTAAAAGGTCTCTAAGATCCTTTTATGAATACCAATACAATCTGTTCTTGTTCCTAATCTATCTCCTTGACATATTTACTGATGATGTATTTTTAACATGGTCTCATCAATCCAAACCAATTCTGTCAAGAGATATACACTAGCAGCTCCTTCTGTTGTCATGCAGCTATATCTTGCAACTATGTCTTGCTTAAAACACATGACAACACACCTCACTCACCACAACTCACATTGTTGTGGCTGCACACCTCACACTGCCTGTGAGGAACTAGGCTACTGCTAACCCATAGCAGTGCCTGTTGTGCCAGACAGCTATATCATTACTTTGGTATTGACATCCATGACAACAGTCCTTTCTTCAGCCTCTTCTTGCTCCTGCTTGCTCTTACTGCACTCTTCTGCTGAATCTTCTTCATAACAGTAGAAACAAATGCTTTATAGTTCCCTAAAAAGTATCAACGATCCTTTTTGTGAACACCCATTAAATCTGCACTTTGTTTCTAACAAATCTCTTTGGCCTGTACATACTGATGTGGAATATCCACCAATACAAAAACACTTCTGTCAAGAGATATATCATAGCAGCCCTTGCTGTACCAGACATGATGTCATACGATCAATGTCATGACATTCAGCATGAGATTCATGACAGCAGTTCTGTCATCTGTTCTTGTTAGCTCCTGCTGCACCAGATGTAATGACATCATGTTTACAACACATGACATCATAACAGCAGTTCTTCACTAGCTCCTACTGCATCAGTAGCAGTGTCATAAGCCCCTGCTACACCACTACTCCTGTTGTTTCTCACACATGACAATAGCTCTGTCATGATAGCAGATGGATGCCGTGATGGATGTCACGACATTCAGCATGACATTCACCTTAAAACACTCCACATCAGTTCTTTCACCACAGCAGATGGAGATGTCATAATATCTTGCTTAACATCAGTGCAGGATCATGTTTTACCAAAATTTAGCCAATCCTAGAACCATAGAACCATGGTACTAACAATCTCCCCCTTTGGCAAATTTTGGCCAAAACAACTTATCAGGACATTCAGTAGTAGTTTACACAAACTATCATGCTCCCCCTTGATAGTTGCATCCAACATGGCAGCAACAATGCTTTTCCTCATCAGCAGCAGTAGTTTTTCTTTTTCTCCCCCTTGGTTTAGTCAAAACTTTGACAACAAATGGGGTACTAGTACATACATAAGCTCAACACAAACTGTACGTACAGTCATCTCACAAGCTGCTTGACCTCTAATAAGGACTTTACCACTTCAGCAGCTACACACCAGACAGGTCCACATCTTCCCCTGTCAGCATAAACATTGCTCCCCCTGAAAGAGAAAACCCAAGCACATGATGAATTACTTTATCATCTTCACCCCTTGATTCACAACCCATACTGGAGTAAATAGCATAGGCAGTTTCAGGGTTACTTTCTGGAAGATTTCTCAGATTTCAGCTTTGACAACACAGTCTCCAAGATGTCAGAGTGAAATTCCTTCCTTATGTACAAGATCAAGGCTGCTGATGTCTTGATCTTCATCTTCAGATTACTCCCAATTCAGCTTGTGCAAGGATGATTTGATCCATTGCCACCCAGTGACAGAACCAAGAGCAGAAACACTATTAAGGTTATTATGACCAATAACACAATGTCACACCATCGGGTATGACATTCCACCCTCCTAGATGCATACAATCTCAAACTACTTGAAGCCACAAGCAATCTTGAGACACACCTGCACTCTTGCAGTATCATATCCTGGATAGAAGTCTAACTCCCCATATCAAGGGTAACCAGAGCACATGAATGGAAAACATAAGACGCATCTTTATGTCTTCAAGAACGCATTCTCTGCTCAACACACAAGTTGAACGCATTCACTTACTGCTTGAGCCACAAGCAAGTAGTACACCCCTCAAATAGAAGCTCTCCCCTATCTTTGATAACATCTACTCCAAGGTCACCATATTATCTCTCATGACCAACTCCATGCTCATATAGATAAAATGCACCAAACTGATTCACCTCTTCCTAGAGTTACTTGTAGCAGAAGAGGCCACTTCTCCACAAGTATTATGGCTTTAGGCTGAGTACAAGATAGACACCGCATATGGACTTTATCACATCAGAATGCACTTAATACCTTCACATCATACTCCAAGACATACCTTTTACCTTATCATTCTCCCGTATGACAAGATAGAGTACTTCTTAGCCAAGAAGTGAATCACAAGTTCCACAAGAGATCTTCACATATCAGATGGTTCATATCACATACACACCATCCCATGGTTCTTTATGTGCCCATACTAGACTTACTGTTGTCCAGTAATCCAACTGAAGATCTTCACAGCTCCATCAGCTTGATCAAATACATCTCCACAAGAAGGTAATCTTCTATGCACAGCTTAGGGATTCTACCACAAGCTCAAATATGTGAACAGAAACAGATCCTCCTTTGGTCTTCAACCAATTACCCTTCTGTACATGAGTAATTAGTTCCAAGCATGAACAGTCCCAGAACCTTATGTGGTCTTCAAATAACTACCCTTCTACACAAGAATAGTTCTCTAAGGCACACTGCTTAAATAACCAAATGCGAATGTTTGGGTATTCAGCATTTTTCAGAGCTCTAGACAGTCTGCTAATCCACCAGGCCACTTTGATCTTCACATTCTTCTTGCTCCAAAGCAAGGCATTTACTTCTTCACACAACTCCCGCAAATTGTATGATATGAAGCATTAATTCCATTCATACCTGCGAAGATCAACTTATCTTCAAATGATGTGCCACACCATCACTTAAGGACTTGAAGTTCCTACTTGATGTCACCACTTTGGTTAAGACATCCAACGGGAGAGTTCAACCTTTCATTCTGCCACTTAGACGATTCTCTTCACTCAATCAGAACAAGAGTACATATCCTTGATATCAGAGTGGAGTAGTCAACCTTAATCCTGCTTTGTTGTGCCACAACAGTTACCTTGAAGTGCATTTGCTTCATGAAACTCCTCTTTAGAGAAACCAAACATGCCAAAGCTTGATTCTTTTAGGGAGGAGGGATCACCCAAGTATTTACAAAAGGATTCCCGCTTTCCTTAAGTATAGACTTCTTCAGAGAATCAAAGATAGTTGCCACTTATCATTGACCTCCAAGCTGAGCAAGGTCATATTCTCCTATGCACTTAGATCAGAAATAAACTGACCTAAGTTGTGCTATCACCAACACCATCTTCTAGACAAGTTTCTTGCCAGGAACCTTTCTATCTAATAGATCAGGTGCTTCTAGTAGAAACTAGAACACAACTGCTGCACTCCAATACTCTTATAGAGCATATTGTCTTCATCTTCATTCCCATCAGCACTCCATTCTAGCCTTAGTTTCTGCCAAGAATATTACTAGAATGAGTATAGATCCAGCTATATCTCCTTTGATCTATGGATCAACAGAATTCTGCACAATCCCTGCTGATGGAATGTCTCAACATCTGGTTGAACTTCAGATCCAAGCATATCAGGGCCTGATGCTTGTGCAACAACTGAGGAGACAACTTGATCATCACCTAAGGATAATTCATTAAATATTTGAGACTATCTCAAATAGCTAAGAATCTTAAATTCTTATAATGATTCCTTCTTTGAACTTCATGGATAACCAATTAAATACGTGCGTAGTCCATAAATAGCAATTGGTCTTAAATCCACACAACTTCAGGAATACCAGGGCTGAGGCACCATTGACTTAACCTGCCTATGTCTTCTTCTGCTGATAGAATCCTTGCAAGTCATGAGTGGTGACAATAAATCACCTCTCACTATCTTCTCTACATAGCTTCCAGCAAACTGTAGAACACAACAGAACAGTCCAGGCACACAACCAAACATAGCGGCAGGCACCATCTTCTAATCATCTACACAACTGCCACAGTCATGCATCAAACTGAATATAGGCCAATCTTCTTCCAGGGGCATCAGAGTTCTGTTATCAGAGAAATATGCAGTGGAACTACCAAAAGAACATGCCCTACACAAGATTTCTGATCACCCAACAGGCTATAGGATAGAAGTAGCCACTCTTCCTTTGGCATAACATACAGCTGGTCATAAAGCTCCTACATCAGAGGGTACATCAGCAATTACAAGCTTCTCTTTATCTCCATAAGCAGTAGCTCAACCATTCAGCAAGATCAGCAACTCAGCTACAACTTCTCCTTGTTCAAAACACCAGAAAGTATCTCTCAAGATCTCATCCAAAACAGACAGGATGCCTGCTCTGATACCAATTGAAATTCTGGTATGCAGATCACATGTATTCCTAGAACATTGATCTCGGCTAAACAAGGATGAGGACAGACCATGGCCAATTTAAATTTCATTAAATTGTCCCAATGTCATGACCAATGTCACGACCTCTGTTGTAACATCTGCAGCCTGTCATACTATTTATCTAACCATTTAAAGTACAGAATGGTAAATGCAGAAAGATAAATAACACAGTAATTGTTCACCCAGTTCGGTATCAACAACGCCTACATCTGGGGGCTACCAAGCCAGGAAGGAAATTCACTATTATTAGAATCAATTCAAAGTCAAACTCCAGTTTACACTTCTCACTTAATCTCTACCCAATGACACTTCAGCCTAGAGACACTCTAGTACCTGAGTATACCCACTCACTCCCCATCTATCACACAACAGTGATATCAAACAATTACGCGAACTGTATGAAGAGACACTTCATACACACCTTGATCTTGCTTCACAGCTTTGATCAAGGAACTCACACACTCTTGCTTCACAGCTTCGAGTGAGACACAACCTAGAATCTACCTAACTAAAACAATCATCCACCAGACAATTGCTTGGATTACAAGTATTCCTAAATAGACTTTACATGTGAAGACTTGCCTTCTTCACTTACAATTATGTCTACCTCAATGTATCAAAAGCTACAAAGGGTGACTTACACACAAGGGACTCTCAACCCTAGACCTCTATTTTACACTCTGATTTTTCCTGGTATGAGTGCTTGCTTTTCTTCTGCTTCTGCTCCTCCTTTTATATTCGTGCAGCCTAGGCTTGGGCTGTGCAGAAGTAACAAATATTAGTTTTAACAAAATAAAACTAATTTCCACAATTCAAGGTGTTGTCCAATTAGGTCATGGCATGGTCAGAATTGCCTTGAATCTCTCTTGAGATAACTCAGAGGTCATAACATGTTTCCTGATATTTAGCCTGAGATATATCAGGTCTCATAACAGAAAAACAAACTCAGCTCGTCTGATGTCATACGATCAACGTCATAACATTGGTCATGACATTCAACTTCACTTCCTCTTAGCTGACCAGCTTGCCCTGCTGAACACTTCTGCAGAATCTTCATCATGACAGTCATGGTTTCTCCAATCTTCTGCAGAATAATATTAGAAACAAGTATCTTCAAGTTTCCTAAAAGGTCTCTAAGATCCTTTTATGAATACCAATACAATCTGTTCTTGTTCCTAATCTATCTCCTTGACATATTTACTGATGATGTATTTTCAACATGGTCTCATCAATCCAAACCAATTCTGTCAAGAGATATACACTAGCAGCTCCTTCTGTTGTCATGCAGCTATGTCTTGCAACTATGTCTTGCTTAAAACACATGACAACACACCTCACTCACCATAACTCACATTGTTGTGGCTGCACACCTCACACTGCCTGTGAGGAACTAGGCTACTGCTAACCCATAGCAGTGCCTGTTGTGCCAGACAGCTATATCATTAATTTGGTAATGACATCCATGACAACAGTCCTTTCTTCAGCCTCTGCTAGCTCCTGCTTGTTCTTGCTGCATTTTTCTACTGAATCTTCTTTATGATAGTAGAAACAAATGCTTTATAGTTCCCTAAAAAGTATTAATGATCCTTTTTGTGAACACCCATTAAATCTGCACTTTGTTTCTAACAAATCTCTTTGGCCTGTACATACTGATGTGGAATATCCACCAGTACCAAAACACTTTTGTCAAGAGATATATCATAGCAGCCCCTGCTGTACCAGACATGATGTCATACGATCAATCTCATGACATTCAGTATGACATTCATGACAGCAATTCTTCATGACAGCAGTTCTGTCATCTACTCTTGTTAGCTCCTGCTGCACCAGATGTAATGACATCCTATTTACAACATATGACAGCATAACAGCAGTTCTTCACCAGCTCCTACTGCATCAATAGTAGTGTCATAAGCCCCTACTACACCACTACTTCTACTGTTTCTCACACATGACAGTAGCTCTATCATGACATCAGATGGATGCCGTGATGGATGTCACGACATTCAGCATGACATTCACCTTAAAACACTCCACATCAGTTCTTTCACCACAGCAGATGGAGATGTCATAATATCCTGCTTAACATCAGTGCAGGATCATGTTTTACCAAAATTTAGCCAATCCTAGAACCATAGAACCATGGTACTAACATTTTGGATTATTTTTCAATTAAAAATGGATTTATTCTTTGGAAGTGTTTTGATTGGATTATTTCTTGCTCCTTGCTTGTTTTTGTTTTGTTTTTTATCAATCCTTTTGATCTAGTGAATGAAAATCATTCCTCATTTCAATAATAAGTTGAATGATTTTTTAGAACCATTTTGCCCCTGGTTTGACCAATTTTGGTTTGACTTTTAAGTCATTTTGTTTGACCTTCGATTATTCCATTTCAAAGTGGTACACCTTAGGGATTTATTTCTTTTGGTGGTGTTTTGATGGAACATTGCCCTTGTGCTTTAGGCGTCTGGTTTCCAACATTTTAATGGTCATTTGAGATTTTATTTGGCTTATTTTGAACCTTTTTCCTAATTTTGAGGTGACTTGCAAGTCAAGTTACTTCTAAGGGAGGTCCATACAAGTAATTGACCTAGTTTGATTTGGAAATGACCTTTGTGGATCCATTGAGCTCCTAATTATTGTTTATTCATATTTCTAACATGTTGAGGTATTTGAATGCTCATATTTAGGTCATAAACTTGTTCATTGCTTGTTGAGAGTTGTACTTCTTTTTAGGCTTTCCACTTGAAGTTCAAGTGTTGAGTGTGCTTAAGACCTAGGTCTTTTTCCTTGCCTATTCTTGAATTCCTCTATGTGTGATTGATCCTTGGATTTGTGCACCTTCTCCTCTCATCTTTGCTTCTGTCCAATGACTTTATAATCCCATTTGAGATGGCTTAATCCCTCTTTTGGAGGTACTTGAAGCATATCATAAATGGTGATTCTTTGAGGACTCTTTTGTTGTGTTCTTGCACGATCCTTGAGATGGCTTATGGTTGAGTTTCCCATGAGAGTTCCTTGTTGTCCTCACATTGCCTCCCATTCTCTAATTTGATCATGGCTTATTCTCTTTCTTTTTGGTTTGCCTTAGGGTTTGTGGTTGATGACAAATGGTTGTAGGATTTATTCTCCCATTTCATCCCACTTTTGTGTGCTTGTTTGATTGCTTTTGTATGCATTCTTTCTCCCTTCTTCTTTGCATCTCTCATATGCATGCTTGAGGTTGAGATGTTCTTGTGGAGGCTACTGTCCCACACTTTTTTCCTCCCTTACTTTCATTCTAATTGTGCATTACACGTTTGCATACTTGCATCTTTCTTATTTCATGCTTCCTTCTACTTCTTCTTTCTTCTTTGCCATGTTCCCTTAGGATCTCTAATCTCTTGAGATAATGATAGAACTTAGGCTTGAACCCATGCATGATAACATTAGGTAGCATTCCCTTTCACCCCAATCATAGGTTCACTTTGTATGAGAACATTAGGTTGAGTCCTAGTCTCCCTTTAGAGTGTCTTTCTCTTTTCATCTCAAAACACTTTCAAAACACTTAATAAAGGTTAAGGATTATTGTACATTACGAGCCTTAAGTACTTGGGAAATGGTGATTCGGGACCCCCTCTCAATTATCTAGAGTGTATAGCATATTTCCTTTGGACGATATGCGACGCATTCGCTCCTAAGTCATAGTCTTTAGTGCAACATGAATTACAAACAATAATCAATGCACTTCTTCTATAAAAAACACAAAAGCAAACTTCAAATATTTTTTATCCTTCTGGATTTAATTTGGAAAACCTTTTTCATAAGGAGAGTTTTGTTAACTCTTGGTTCTACTGCAAACAGGTAACACCTAAGTCTCCAATGGTCGAGCTGCATACACCTAAATGCTAGAACTAAGTTTTAACTCTACTCGGGCTTAAAACATTTTGAACCAACCGGTGTTCTTGTTAGCCCGAACTACATTTGCTCTGATTTCTCATACCAGACAAGGATACGTAGGCACAAGACGGAGATGTCTTGGCGAGCAACCTTCCCCACCTTTCACCCGTAGTTAGCCGAACTACGTTGACTCTGACTTTCCCATTGCCCGAGGGAATATGTAGGCATAGAGCGGCGATGCTCTATCGAGTCTCTTTTATTTTATTTTGTCCCTGAGCCGTAGCTTAGATAGTAAACACCCTTTTAGATAGACAACAAAGCGTGGATCCCGTCGAGTACGACGGACGTGAGGGGTGCTAACACCTTCCCCTTGCGTAACCGACTCCCGAACCTGAGATATGGTTGTGATGACCTGTCTTCTCCCTTTTCATTAGGTTTTCTCTGATCGTTTCCTTTCCCTCTTCTGTCATTGTCGACCCCTCTTCACAGCGATGCGACAACCACCCACTGACATCCATCAAAACCAAAATAAGGTGAATGCCATCTCATGCAAACCTTGAACCATCAGGTTTACACCGTCAAGATAAGCATATGCAAAATTAACTGAACATAGGACTGGAGATCATATCGAAGAAGGGGTGGGTACAAATAATACTTTGAGCCTAACATCCTTTGTTTCATAATCTTGAACCAGGACATGTTACAACCCTCGAGAGACCTAATTGAGGCGAGGTTTATTCTGAAAGCATACTAGGGGCAAGATTGCATAAACTGACTCCTCACATATATGCTAATCATAAGCATTGGTGTCATTATCCTTGCTATATCTTTCACATCAAATTAGCAACGTTTGGGCTAATGGTCCATTCATTTCACACTATCACAACACTCCAACAAACGACACTTTTTCAAAACTTGCATTGAACTTTGCATTAATATTACCAGTTGTGAGTGTATAATTTTATTACAAATTAGTGCTAGATATCAAAGACGCCTTAACAAGGGGCAATCAAGGAAGAACTTGACTTTCAGTGGCGAACACGAAGCAAGACTACCTCAAAATCCATAAGCTGGGGCAAAGCATTCTGGTGATCACGGTGGGACCTGGTCAATCTGGGGCAGACCATTACCATGTTCAAACTGGGGCAAGGCCAAGTCATTCAGATCATTAAGAAGATCTACAACCTTCTCTGAAATAAGTTCACGACAAGCCACCAAGTACCCAGACTTGGGGCATCTAAATTATCGTCGTCTACTTCAATCACAACATCTTCAACAAACTGCGTGTCGAGGAAGTCAATCCCTCCCACCACCCAAAGTCCAATTCGCATTGGCAGCTAACTAAAGTCCACCATGCTGGCGTCTCCCGCTTGCATTTCCAATCACCTGTTTGCATCGTGTGCATTATATGCATTGCATCCGTTATCATAAGCATCTTGCATCATATGCATACCAAATCATATCATACTTCCCCAGCTCTTGCATCTCCGCGCATCAGCATTTGCGTTTGCACTTCCATTTGTTGTGGAACCTCATTCTTAACATCTAGCATTCGCATATGCAAGTCAAGGTCCAGGATCAATCTCGAAGATTTCCAAGACTATCTACAGCACAGTCAGGGGCATCCTCTGCAAGACCGTGGGCTTCTCCCCACGAAATTCAAAGATATTCAAAGCAAGATTCATCCCAGTCAGGGGCATCTTTTCAAGACCATGGGTGATTCCCGTGACGTATTTCAACCTGGTGGTTGATCAAATCTTTAAATCAACATATAGCCCAGTCAGGGGCATATCATTCAAGACCGTGGGCGTTCCCCACGAAACTGTTCAGCCTTTTGTTAGGCAAATCCAAGAATTTCAAGGCAAGATTCAGCCCAGACAGGGGCAGCTTCAGTGAAGTCGTGAGCGTTCCGCACGAAGTTGTTCATTCTTTTGTTAATCAAGAAAATACATTAGACAAACTCAGCCCAGTCAGGGGCATCCTCTTCAAAGTTCATGGGCATTCCTCATTAAGTTATTTCAGAAAAATTGTAACCTCCAAGAAAGACGATGGGCATACCCCGTTAATTCATTTCAATCCAATCTTCCTCTTGGATGTTCCCCGGTGAGTTGTATCCCGAAAGCATGACCATTGTCAATTGCCTCACTATCATCCTTTTGGTGATAGCCAGACCTCGTCGGTTCAACCTAGCCTGCATCCTTTTGTGGTTGGTAACTTTCAAATTTGTGTCATTCTATCATCCTTTTGGTGATAGCAACCTGTGTGCGTGAGTTTGCTTCGTGATCCTTTTGGTGGTGGGTCTGGCATTTCATCGATGTCAGATTGTGCGATTTTGTTTGCTCAATCATCCTTTTGGTGGTAATATCCGGTGTGAGTTTCGCTCCGTCATCCTTTTGGTGGTGAGTCTGTCATCTTATTGGTGACAGATTGTGCGATAGTGTTTTGTTGTACCATCCTTATGGTGGTAGTAGCCGGTGTGAGTTTCGCTCCGTCATCCTTTTGGTGGTGGGTCTGTCTTCTTGTTAATGTCAAATTGTGCGAGTGTTTTGCTCTACCATCCTTTTGGTGGTAGTACCTGGTGTGAGTTTCACTCCGTCATCCTTTTGGTGGGGGGTCTGTCATCTTGCCGATGTCAAATTGTGCGATAGTGTTTGCTCTATCATCCTTTTGATGGTAGTAGCCGGTGTGAGTTTTGCTTCGTCATCCTTTTGGTGGGGGTTTGTCATCTTGTTGAAGTTAGATTGTGCGAGTGTTTTGCTCTACCATCCTTTTGGTGGTAGTAGACGGTGTGAGTTTCGCTCCGTCATCCTTTTAGTGGGGGGGGTCTGGCATTTCGTAGATGTCAGATTGTGCGAATGTTTTGTTCTATCATCCTTTTGGTGGTAGTAACTGTGTGCGTTTCGTCCCATCATCTTTTGGTAACGGTGACCTTTTGTCAGTTATTCACTGTCTACTCGAGGGTAGATCTTGATCCATTATCCCACATCCCAAACACTTTCTTTCTTTTCGGACAAATTTAGGATTTTCTTTATATTTAATTTCATATACCTCGAAAGGTGAATGCCATAGCAATTCATCTTATCGGGTTTGAGCCAATTAGATAGGGGCATTTGTCATACCCAAAATGTGTCCTACCTGTGTATAACCTTCATATGTGTATCCATCCACCCACCACTATCCAAAATATTTTGTTCAGCCTTAAGGTCTTGCAAGTTCAAATCAAGTTTTAGGCAAAGTTAACATGCCAAGTATGTGGGTAGCGTCAATTGAATTCGGTGGATGTAACCTAGTCTTGGTCAAGCAGGGATTTGGTTAGGGTCGGAGTACAGGAACTAGATGATACGTGGCCAAGGATTTAATCAGGATTATATGCTAATTCAAGTTTGTTATGGATGGATCAGGTTCTTAGACTAGAACAAGACAAGTACTTCATGACTGAGGATCATCAAAGATCGTTTCATTTTTTAATTAGGATTTTGGGCAGTGTAATTCATATCACAAGTTATAATGCTTTAATTTTCAAGGATTGTTCCTGTTCATAATTGTTTATAGTGAAAAGTTTGGCATCATGATCCAAGTGGCCAAATTCAGAGATTGATTCATGTTCAAGTTTATTGCCCAGGATTAAGTTAAGTTCTATTCATTTTAAATGAAAGAATTAAAGAATGGTGGGATTGCGTTTATGAGACCTATAGGTCAAATTTTAGAATTTCAAGTCATGAATCAAATTCATTTTTGCTCATGGTTAAACACAATTCAAATAAAAATGGGATGTGTCAAATTATAAATCCATTAAAACATAGTCCATTTGCAAGGCATTGTTGAAGAAAAACAAGAGGTGCAAATATCAAATAAGGCCTAATATGTTAAGTCCATTTAAAGAAAGGAGCCCATTACATGAATTTTTCAATACAAAAGTTTAATACAATATTCTAAAATAGCAAAAAAATAAAAAAATTGAGCCACCACTATAATTCTATTCCAAGCTAATACGGTTAGAGACTACACAAAATTCTCAATCACTTGCAATACATGAGGCCACTACAAATACCACGGTACAAAACTGCCATTCCAAATGCTACGACTAAAGGCACAACACCAACAGGCCATGACAGTAAACCGACAAACCGGCAACACCATCTTGTAGCATATATTGTACGATCCCACAACACACGGTGTGTACGACGTCAAAATGCAACGCCACTATCCAGTTGTAACTTCGTACCACCTACATAAGGTCAAGCCTACAGAACATGAGAAAAGAGGATACCTTGTCACACAACACTACCTTATATAACATGCCTCATGCAAAGAAAAACAAGGAGAGGGACTTTTCTCATTGTTAAAAAACCAACAGCCTCTCATGTAGCTTCCTTTTTTTTTTGAATCACCATAGCCCACATAGCTCTTCCTCCGTCTTCAACGCGACCCAACCTTTCCCTTTTTCAACATATAACACCAACCCTGTTATCTTCTTCCAACAACAACAAACCCAAACCTCTTCCTCAACCTTTAATCTTCTTCAGACCACCCGAGACAAACCCGCAAATCCCTTTTCAACTCCAAATCAAATCTAAAAACAAACCAGAAATAAAATATTGAGAGAGAGAAACAGAGGAAAAAGAGCAATTGAAAAGTTCAAATCCAAACTCAAAATAAAACCCATAGTGAATCGCAAAAACCTTGAATCTGGAGCCGGATGAGAGACGGACGGAACAGATCGAAGAAGGTTAAACACTCATCATCGTCGGTTTTTTCGCTCTTGTATTGTGTTATTCTTCGAGTAAATACCCATTTTGCATTGCTTCTTATGTTGAATTTGGATAGGTGGCTTTGAAAAGAGGAATTGGTTGTTGTGCGTAACCGTGCTTTTTGATGGTTGTTCCATACCATTACTCTTATTCGGATGGGCTTTAGAAGCCATTTTGTTTTGAAGTTCATTATGTTCCTTTAAAAGCCTTTGATAATTTCCCAATATCCATACCCCTCTCTTATATCCACTGAGTTTTTAGATGAATGGGCCACAAGGCCCATGATGATTCTACAAAATTTCTATTTCACATCACCAAATTTTAGCACCCCCCCCCCTCCTTTCTTGATTTTGTGAATTTCTAATTTTGTCAAGTTTCTTTTTTATTAAGTTTTAGGAGGAATTTTGGATTTCAATTTGATTCATTTTATTTTAGGGTCGATGAAGAGACCTCAAAATTGTTTTTCCGTCAAATTATTGATGAAAAACGATAAATCCGAGACCAAACTTTCTTTTCATTTTCATTTTCGGTTTTTATCCATTTTTATCCTTTTTTATTCATTTTATTTCATTTTTTATTGTTTTTTGATCAATGACGAAATTATACAAGTTGTTATCAGTCCAACTATTGCTAGATGACAATTTATCCGAGACTATTTTATTTTCTAATTCATTTTCTTCTTCATTTCCATTTTATTAATTTTTTCCGATCTATGATGTCTTTCGATTCGTAAACACCGTTTTATCAAAGTCGATAACCTTCTCGATTTCAAATCTATGGAAAATGACCAGTTGGGTCATTTTCTTTATTTTGGGATTGCGATAGGCTACCTTCGATTAATCAACATGATGTTTACGATTAAGACGAGATCCCACCTTCTTTAGTTCGTGCGACACGATTAAATTGGAGAATAGTCCCCAATATCGTTTCTCTATCTTGTTTTAGTACGAATATCAACTCACGCGACCTCCTATAGTTCGACTTTCACCATAAGTCGAGCTACGACAGTTTAGCGTTACATTTGTCCCGATTTAATTCCTAACCAAACTAACCACTAACTTTAATTTCCATCAAACATTAATTGCTTTACAATTCAGTCAAATATTATTGTGAATATTATTGTTATATTATCTAGCTGTATAATTTATATTATTCATATTCACATCATATTCATCTTCTCTTATTCACCCATATTCGAAAACACATAAATAAATGATCAAAATGCTAAAAGCCTAAATTGGTGGACTGTTGGATCATTGGTCATTTGCAGGAAACCCTAACAAGGAGAAGTGCCCGACTTTGCTTAAGGCGTAGTTTAGGACACATTGCACACACACGGCTTTCTCTTAGGCACCTGACAATGGGACCCCTTTATTTCGTGCAATCCCGTGTAAATTACATGTACCCCTCTCCCATTCCGATGTATGTTTCGTATTTCTTTGATTATTAGTTTATCTTCTAGGAGCACTCATAGGGACTAGCGTAGATTAAAATATTCTCAAACTAATTCTCAATTCGTCGTCGAACCATTTTCAAACACCCCTCGGAAGTCGAGTGCTCGTCCGCATTCGCCATTAACCTATTGCACACACTTCACTGTTTCTCAACCATTTCCATTCCACCACACGTTTTGCACGCGAAAATAGGCCAAACCCTTGATCCAAAGTCAAGCGGATATTCATAATTAAACTATTAGTCAATTTACAAACTATTTAATTCTTTTCAAGGTGTAAAGAGTGGGATCAAGTCTTTGATCTTTCTTTCAGTTGTTTAGATGCGAGTTATCTTACTCGTGTGTGAGCAATTGACGTCTCCATTAACATTAACAACTCGACAACGTTCAACCATCGTTAAACCACTCATTATCCAAACACCATTCAAACACAACTTCTTTTGCGATGAAAAAGAGAAATAGTCAAGTCTTTGACTCATTCTCCCGGTTACTTAGGTCCGAGAAGTCTTTCTTAAGCTCCAAGTAATTGTCATCCGATCTCAACTCACCTTTCAATTACAACTCCTCCCGTGATGAAAAAGAGAGATAGTCAAGTCTTTGACTCGCTTTCCCGATTACTTGGGCCCGAGAAGTCTTTCTTAAGCTTCGAGTAATTGTCACCCGTACCCACTTCAAACTCAATTCAATCCCGTTTCTTTTCGTGGTCGTTATCACGAACTACGGACGCTATGATTCTTCATTCACTCTTGAATGTAAGATACGTAGGCACAAGATTGTGATGATCTTAGCGAGCATAATCCCCTTCATCTTCCATTTCCCCTATCCTTTCCTGTAGTCGAACTACGATGCTCTGATTTCTCAATCTCGTCTGAATGAGCATACGTAGGCACAAGTGCCTCAATCCTTGGCGAGCACCCTATCCTATAACCATCCCCTTTCCCCTAGCGTCTTTATTCTTTTATCGTACCGTTTAATATTTATTATTGAGAATAGAAAGAACTAAGCTTAGCTAACATTCATCACAATCCAAATTAAGAGGTTCCCGTTGAGTACAACGGATGTGAGGGGTGCTAATACCTTCCCCTTATGTAACTGGCTCCCGAACCCAGGAACATCAGGTTGCGACGGTCGCGTTCCTTTCGTTTTTAAGAGTTTTTCTCGATATTTTCCTCTCCCGTCTATTTGGGATAATAAAGTTCGGTGGTAACTCAGTCAAACCGAGTTTCTGCGCCTTTAGCACGAGGGTCGTATGTTCGAATGAATTTTCGAGGTGCGACAGTTTTCAACTTAGATTTAGAGAGTTGGTTAACTTTGTGTAAGTATCATGGTTATGGATACTTACTCCCCTTTGGAACCTTGATCGTTATCAAGAGTTCCTCCCCCTATTTAGGTGAATTATGGTTGCTCTGATTCCATCCTAGTTAGGATACGTAGGCATAAGATGTGATGTCTTGGCAAGCATACTTAGTGTATATACCCTAGGTCTTTATCTTAGCACTTTTCCCTTAGCAAGCACTTTAGTATAACACAAATACTAACAAGAGGTTCCTGTAGAGTACTACAGATACTTAGGATGCTAACACCTTCC
Organism: Lathyrus sativus; assembly: GCA_963859935.3. Lineage (NCBI taxonomy): Eukaryota > Viridiplantae > Streptophyta > Magnoliopsida > Fabales > Fabaceae > Lathyrus > Lathyrus sativus. Next base: position 25,722,608 of record OZ012736.1, read on the forward strand.
CTAGGTATAACCAACCCCCGAACCTTAGATCTCTTAGCTTTGTTGTTACATAATGCACTTAGGGATTTCTTCGATCTTTACCCTTTCCTTTGGATAAATCAAAGCTCGGTGGTGAACTTTATGATTTGTGATTCAAGTTAATTAATAGCTTCATATCCAACTCTCACCGCAACAATACCAACCAAAAGTTGGGATAGAACCAAAGGTATACAGAGAGTTAAATTAACAGACTTACGACCTCAAGAGAATATAACTCCACTGGGGAAGAAGAGAAGCCTAAGTAGACTGCGGGGGATAAACATCAACCAAACTAAAAGTTGGGATAACAACAACAAGTACCAACCAAGAGTTGGAATAACAAACAGGATACCAACGAAAAGTTGGGATAAAGTCTACTCCATGGGGAACAAACAACCAAGAATACCAACCAAAAGTTGGGATAAAAGCTACTAACCAAAAGTGAGAATCACTGGAACACCGACCGAAGGCAATCATGTGAGGAAAGATACTAACCAAAAGTTGGGATAGAGGAAAAAATTCCAAGAAAACGGTGACCTCAATAGAACAGGCACCAACCAAAAGTTGGAATGAAACCAAGATTACCAACCAAAAGTTGGAATAAAAGAAAATCTTACCAACCAAAAGTTGGAATCACCAGAACACCAAACAAAACTAAATCCACAAACGACGAGTACCAACCAAAAGGTGGAATGGTCCATAAGAAATATCAACCACGAGTTGAGATGCAAGGCTACTAACCAAAAGCTAGGATCACCGGAACACCGACCGAAGGCGAACTCTACGGGGAATGAAACCAACCCCTGACAGTTGAACCCACAAAGGAATACTACCAACAAAAAGTTGGGATACGAGGCTACTGACCAAAATTCAGGATCACCAAAACACCGACCGAAGGCGAAGTCTGCAAAATGAAGACTACCAACCAAAAGTTGGGATGATCCACCAGGAATACCAACCAAAAGTTGGGATACGAGGCTACTGACCAAAAGTCAAGATCACCAGAACACCGAACGAAGGCGAACTATGCCAAATGAAGACTACCAACCAAAAGTTAGGATCACGACTTCGTAGGGGAAAAATACCAACCAAAAGTTGGAATGATCAACAAAATGGGTACTAACCAAAAGTTAGAAAAACCACAAGGGATACCAACCAAAATTTAGGATAAAGCCCAAAAGATACCAACCAAAAGTTGGAATAGCAACCAAGATAGACAGGAAGTAGAATTAATCGACTTACAACCTGAAAAGAATACTCCGCTAAGGGAAAGAGAGGTTTAAACAAACGACTCTGCCAGGGAGACCCAAGTAAGATGAACACATCCATCAATGATTTCTACTGAGGATATAAGTGACTGAAAATCTCCTAAACCATGCCATTATCTATTGGAGAGACACCTGGAAACAAAGATATCAAACCTGGATTATCCTTTCGATGCATATGTTTGAATAGGGCGTAATGCTCCATATGAAATGGAAATGTTACGCATTTGGGAGGATGTAATGCAAAATGAAAATGCAAAAGAACACCACCCGGAGAAGTGATGAGAAGATCATCAAACAAACTCTGCTGAGGAAGGCACCCTAAACGGCTTTCCTGAATAAAACTCTTCTGGGGGAAATTCGGCCCTGATGGGGAAAAATAAAAACTCCACTCAGTGGGGAATAATGAATAACATCTGTTAAGAAATACACCCTACCGAGGATAAACAAACTCTGCTGAAAATTCCACTATGTTGGGAATTAAGAGTAACACCTGTTGAAGTCCACCCTAAGGGGAAATGGAAGTAACACCCACTGGGAGATCGTCCCAAACGTCTAATTCTAAAAGATGCCAATGATCATTGGACTTTGTTGGAGATATCAACCTGTGGTTGATTTACCTGTCAAGGGAATCAACACCAAATTTTTCTTGGGAAGAGAAGTCAAGGATACCGATCCTGCTGAGGAATACCTTGAGTTTACCCTGTCGTTGAGGAAATATCCTTCAACCTTACTCTGTTGGAGATAAGTGTTTTCACCGCTGCCGATGATAAATACTTCTGACCTGACAACAGGATTTTATGGGGAGAGACACAATCTCTGTTGTGGGAAGACAAATAGTCTTTTGTCGAATAAATTCCTGACTACATACTAACAACATTCTACCTAAAGTAGTCAATCTATGAACACTCACTAGGGAGTACAAATCAAATCTGGTTGTGAAACCTAATCGCTAGACTCCTGCTAGAGGAGGAATGATTCATCATACACTGTTGTTAAAATTTCACCGCTAGGGAGAAAAGCTCTACTGGGGAGAGGACCATGTCATCCTGTAAACAAACAATATGCAATAAGATGTTCTATATGTGAAATGGCTACCTCAGCTGCTATTCATGACACCTACCGTTCAAGTAAATCCATTGTTTCTATATGCTTTGTAAAGCCTTATGTTTTCACCTGTAATATTGATCAAAAATATCGGACGTTTATGTAAACAAAACAGTAAAAGTAAAACAGGAATGAAAAGCTCATTGAGTTAAATGAATACTTTATGGATTGAAAGGCATGTAAATAGACAAGTCACAATTTGGATGTAATTCTTGAAAAGAGGTAATTGCGCAGAAAGCCAAAAGAAAATACAAATGTCAGCAATGTGGGAACATATATCCACCATATGTCGATTAAGCCATGACCTGTATGTCTTCGATATTCACCAATGCTTTGCCTTATGAAAAGGTTGATTCCTTTCCTTCGGGATAACCGTGTATTGAAATAAGTTTACAGATCGAACGCAGGGCGTAGTCTTTTGCTTTCAAATCCATAACTTTTGCCTTGATCGCCCTTTCGGGTTTTCAATCCACAAGGATATCCATTTTTGCCAAATTCGCCCTTTCAGGTTTTCAACTTTGCTGCTTTATTCTTTTTCTTTCTTTTATCCCTAATTTTTCCCAAACCTTTCTTTTTATGGTTCGTTGGGATGCCCCATTTTTTCCTGGACTTTTCCTTTTTCTGTCCAGCAAGGCTCTTTTAAGAAAAGTATTTTTTTAACTACTTCTGCATTCATAGGGGATGTAAATTCTTCGCCATCCATAGTGTCACATCACTGCAAAGAGGGGCCGACAAGTACAGAAGATTCACCACCATTCGTTATTTATCCCAAAGAAAGGGAAAGGAAACGATCAGAGAAAACCTACGAAAAAGGGAGAAGACAGGTCATCGCAACCAAATCTTGGGTTCGGGAGTCAGTTACGCAAGGGGAAGGTATGAGCACCCCTCACGTCCGTCGTACTCGACGGGATCCATGCTTGTTGTCTATCTAAAAGGGTGCTAATCTATCTAAGCTACAGGTCGCAGGGACAAAAGAAAAGAAAAGAGACTCGATAGAGCATCGCCACTCTATGCCTACGTATTCCCTCGTGCAATGGGAAAGTCAGAGTCAACGTAGTTCGGAAAACAACGAGTGAAGGTGGGGAAGGTTGCTCGCCAAGACATCAACGTCTTGTGCCTATGTATTCTCGTCTGGTATGAGAAATCAGAGCAGACGTAGTTTGGGCTAACACGACCACAGGTTGGTTCAAATGTTTTAACCGAGTAGGGTTAAACCTTCGTTCTAGCAGTTAGGTGTATGCTACTCGACCATTGGAGACTTAGGCGTTGCCTGTTTGCGGTAGAACCAAGAGTTAACAAAATTCTTTTTGAAAATGGTTTTCAATTAATCCCGAAGGATAAAAAAGTTTGATGTTTGTTTTTTAGTCTTTTATGAAGAAGTGAATTGAATTGTTTTTGTAATTCATGTTGCACTAAATACTATGATTTAGGAGTGAATGTGTCGCATATCGCCCAAAGGGTGTACGCTAAACACTCTAGACAATTGAGAGGAGGCCCCCAATCATCATTTCCCAAATGCTTAAGGTTTGTAGAATACAACACTCATTATCCTTTATTACATGTCTTGAAGAAGTTTGAAGATGAGAAGAGAGAAGGCACAACTAAGGGGAAACTAACTCAACCATAATGTTATCACGCAATGTGCTCCTATGATTGAGATTAAGAGGGGAAAAGACTATCCTAATGTTAGCATGCTTGGATTGAACACTTAATGTATCTCCTACTCCCATCTTAAACAAACGGGACTAGGAATCCTAAGGGATCATGGCAAAGAAAACCAAGTAAACACAAGATAAATCAATCTCAAATGAGATGAAAGAAAGAGATGCAAACATGAAATGCAACACAAAGAAAAGAGGGAGGAAAAAAAGTGTGGGGCAGCAACCACCACAAGCACATCTCAACCTCTTGAATTCAAGCCAAGAGATGCAAAACAAAAGAGGAATGCAAGCAAAATCACTCAAACAAAACCAAGCAAAAGTGAGATGCAATGGGAGAAGTCACAACTCCTACAACCATTCAAGCATCAATCACTAAACTCAAAAGGAAAGCAAATAAGAAGGAGAATAATACATGATCAAGATGAGGACGGGAGAATAGGCCTGGGCAACAAGCAACAAAGAAAGAAATCTCAACCATAAGCGTCAAAATGATCATGCAAACAAGAAAGCACAAAAGAACTCTCAAAGTGGCATCTCATCCAAGTTAAACTCAAAGTGCAAACAAAGAGCACCAAATAAACTTGAATGAATTCCAAAGTCCCATGGATAGAAGTGAGAATAAGGGAAGAAGATGCACAAATGAAAGAAGAATAGGGAACAAAACAAGTTGCAAGGTAGGGCATGGGGAAGAACCTACGTTCAAACCACTTTCAACATTCAAGTGCAAATGGAAAGCCCTAATTAGAAGTAACTTGCAACACAAACCAAAAAAGTGTAGGACCTACAAACTTGCAACCAGCAACTTCAACATGTTAAGAATGTGAATCAAGAGGTGTTGGAAGCATATGGGATCCACAAGGGTCATCTCCCAAAAGAACTAGGTCAACTAGTTTGTATGAATCTCCATTAGGGTGACTTGACTTGCAAGGTTCACCAAGAATAGGAAAATGGTTCAATAAATTCAAAATAAAAGACACAAAGCTCATAAGTAAGTTGGAAACCAGAGGACAAAACATTAAAGCCAAAATCCAATCAAAGCATCACTAAAGGAATTGATCCACTATGGTGCTCCACTTTGAAAGAGATTCATCGAGGGTCAAACAAAACCAAATGAAAGCTAAACAAAAATAAGTCAAACCTTGACCAAAACCAGCCTCAAAGGCACCTTAACTCATCATTAAAATGAGGAGGAAGCCTCACTCGTTGGTGGTTTCAATTGGTCAACAAACTAAGCAAGATCAAATGGAAACAAACACAAAAACACTTCCAATTGTAAAATCCCAAATTAATTGCAAAATAAAAGAAAAATGAAATTAAAAATTAAATAAAACTAAATAACACCTTAAGGTGTTGAAACATATTTTTTATGGGATTTTATGACATTTGGAAGTATTTTTAAAAATCAAAAAGCAAAACAAAAATAAAAAAATAAAATAAAACAATTAAAATGCAAAAAGGTGCAAATAGCAAGGAATCACGTTGGAAATCAATGGGCTGATCAAAAGAGGGGTGTGCATAGCATAAAAATCCCAAACCATCTTAGCTTGGATCAAAGCGCACCGTTTCACTAATTGACGTGGAAGTCAATCTCCACGCGTGCAAGGTCAATGCAATCTGAGCCATCCATCTCACACAGTTAAAGAGTCCAACATACACACGTTAGATCTGAGGTCAAAAGACCAGACACCGGAGCCCTAGTTCCGGTCGTCTTTTCTGGTGGACTGGTCGGAGATCAGATCACTCAAACTCAACCAAACTTAGCAAACCACATATCAAAATGAAGCTAAGCTTATGTACATCTCAAATCCAAGGTCCATTGGTTTTAAACATGGCTAAATTAGTAGAATCGAACAAATTAAATTTGATATGCATATCTACAAACTTCATCAAACACGAACAATGAACAATCAAACTTTGCCTACACGAGGTAGGGCTTCAGATGCAACCAATATGGACCTAGATCATGCTCTAGAATGAGAAAAAAGTGAAGGAGAAAGTTACCTAACGGAGACACTCCGTTGGTGCTTCAACAACTTGCTTGCTTGCTTGAAAATGTCCAGATCCACTCCACTTAGCTCAAGGAAGAAGAATCTCACTTAAATTGGCTTTGAATTGCTCTAAAAACTGATTCACGATTTTGAATTTCTTTGGAGAATTTAAAAAATGGAAATTGCTTCTTCTAGCTCCAAAATGCACTTATGAGCTCTCAAAATGAAATGTGAACTTTTATATGTTGGATTTGCAATGGAATTTGAGGCCCATGAAGCCTCGTTTGGCTGAATTTGAAAAATGCCCAAAAATATGATTCCTTCATGAACACGTGAAAACTGATGCTTACACACATGAAAACCATTTGAATTGGCAGCTGGTAAGTGGAATTTTGCAATGGAATGGTAATGTGCTTTTGATTTGGTCCAATTTGAAAGTTTGAATGTGAAACTTTCTTGTGAAGCAAGTATCATTTCCACGTATTTTTGCTAGCATGGACCAAAATGAATTTGTGCATTTTACTTGTTGAAGCATTGTGAATAAAATTGAATCAAAACCAACCATGCAAATGGCCTATAATCAATTCAATTGAAATCACCTTTTAAAGTTCATTTTCACTTGAAACTTCTCACCCAATGTCCATAACCAAAGCATAATTCACACTAAACTTGAGTTCTAGAGTGTAAATGAGGTCATTTGGAACAACTTTCATGTTGGTTGAAGTTTCATTTGAACTACTTAAGTGCATGAAGATGACCCATAATCAAAATGACCTATAATCAAAGTTTCCCAAAATACCCCTGCCTTGCAAGATCCATAACTTGAGTTCCACAAATGATATCAAGGACTTCTAGGACTTTTTGGAAAGCTAAGATCATGAGAAATAACTTTCATGTTCACTTCAAGTTGAGGAGAAACTTGATTCTAGGTCAAAAGTGCCTTGGAAGTGAGTTGACTTTTGTTGACTGAAAAATATGTTCATCTGAGACCTATAACTTGATGGCATCATAACTTGAGTTCCACAAACCCAATGGATGAGTTCTAGTACTCAAAAGAAAGCTTAGAAAATTCCCTACAAGTCTCATGTTTACATGAAAGTAAGATTAAACTTGTATCATGAGGTAACTTGTCCTTGAAGTTAGGCACTAAAGAAAGGGATTTTACATTGAGATCCTTTGAAACCCTAATTTAGTAACTCCTTAGACTCTTGATTCTTCTTGATTTAAACTTGACATGACATACTAGATGTCTTGACATAACTTCCCATGGATCCAATGACTTAAAACCAAGTCTCAACCTCCCTCAAGTCTGCAGTTGACCTTGAGTTGACCAGATGAAACCCTAAGTGCACAACCCTCGACTGTGGTCTCTTGCAAGTGAAATGAAAGCTTAGATAAACTCCACAATGGCTTCCAAAGCAACCAATGAGTTTCTCAAACATCTATTATCCATAACCATGAACTTGTGAACCCCTGATGATCCTCTGTTGACCCCCAAGATAGGAGATAAGCAACACACATCTATCTTATTCTTCAAAGAGCTCTGACCACCTCCTGATGATTGCAAGAACTTGATGAATTGAATAAGCACTCTTGCTTGATCTTGAAACCCTTGATACTCTTCTCTTGAATGGCACACCCTCTTGATCCCCTGAAAAGGACAATGTTATGCAAATGCAAATGCTAAAGAAGTGAAATGAAACATAAGCCAAGTAAAGAAAGAGAGGTTGGTCAAATTTTGGGGTGCAACAACTGCCCCTATTCAAACAACTTGGATCTGAATGAGTGAAAAGAGAACGACTTTCAAACAGTCAAGGTAAAAGACGATTGAATACCAAAGAACCCGAAAATTTGCCAACCGCAGAAATAGAACTGTAACTCTGTTATCAGGAACAAAAATCTCCGGAAATAAATGAATCTAATAGTTGCAACGGCAAACCGCTAATTGATTACCGACCAGAAAACCTCGACACGCAGTCGGAAGAAACATTTGCTATCACGCAGGCAACGACACTAAGTCAGAAAGATCATCTGATATCACCATCAGACATCTATTTGAATAAATAGGGATCGAACCCGAAGTCCGGCTCAACACGCAGTTAAGAAGAACATCTAACATCGCTACCAGGCATCTGTTAAATAAAAACAGGCATCGAAACCGAAGGCCGGCTCAACACGCAGTTGAGAACATCTGCTAACCAGCAGGCATTCGCTAAATAAAAGCGAGCATCAAACTAGGCTTTAATGGACTTGTAGTGGGACCAATTTGCACTTGATTCTTGTTGAATATAAGCTCCTTGAATGTATGGAAACTTTATTTGATGATGACCAATCCAAAACATTGACTGATCAAGCAATAATTCTCTTGATTCCAAAGATGTAAAACCCTAATTCAAATAGACGTCAACAACAATAAACTTGAAACAAGGTTAGGGTTAGGAAATAATGCTTGATGCTCGTAGAATGGAAATGGAATCTTTGGGTCAAAAATTGGGGTATGGAAAAGTTTCTTTGCTTTTACTCCATAGTACAAGAGACGTTGAAGATGGATGCACAATAGATTTTGAATTTAGTGTGTAACATGTTTAACCTTTGAGTCTTCAAGAGGTTTTGTACTAATAGAGTCGTTCAAAGCATACATCGATAGAAAACACCAGATTTTCTTGAGCCTTGCAATCTTGTAGAATCGAGCTGATAGATTGATAAGAAAATATAGATTGCTTTCAGTAGTACGAATAATCCACAGTTTTATCACCAAGTCTGAATGGTACCAGATGCTGATATACAATTACTAAGTGTAAAAACTTGTCTGAATGTCGAGGCCTTCACTTCAGAGTCTACATCAAACCACACTATATATGTTTCTTCAAACTCTGCCACCAGAAGCTAGAAATAAAGCATTTCTAAGTGTGTCTAAGTATAGCATATTCTGATGTACAAGAACAAGAACCTGCATAAATAAAACACATATAAAATAAACCATTTTTCTTTTAATACTTTTGTTATCATCAAAACTAAAAGATAATATGTCAAGAATAAATCTTATTCTAACAGCCTATTGTGATCCCCAATCAACGCTAAGATATAAATCTCCAGCGAGTGAACACCACTTCAGGTTAAAAACTAGCAGTCAGGGAAATCTTGTTTGGCACCCTTTCCAAGTGAAATACTTAGTCAAAGCAGAAATTGATCCCCATTCCAAGTGGAATACCAGAAGTTATGAGAGGTTTATTACCCTTTCCTAGTGGAAGACTTGGTTAAAGAAGAAACTGAACCTTATTCCAAATGGAAGACCGAAAGTCATGGGAGGTTTATTACCCTTTCCAAGTGAAATACTTGGTTAAAGAAGAAACTAAGACCTATTCTAGGTTAAAGACCAGAAGTCATGGGAGGTTTATTAACCTTTCCAATTTAAAGACTTGGTTAAAGAAGAAGTTGAGCCCTATTCTAGATGGAAGACTAGAAGTTATGAGAAGCTTGGTATCAATTTAAATCATGTGACTACCTTCGACTATGAGTTGGTAATATACTGTCATCCATGAGTCGGTATTACATGTTTCTATACCATCATCTATGAGTCGGTATTATCTTGTTTACTACCTTCAATTATGAGTTGGTAGTAGTTTCTTTTCTACTGACTACTCAGGGTTGATCCCCTAGTAAGCCTAGTGTTTTTTTCCTTGCCGTTTGTTCCCCACTGGAGCCTTCCATTGTCGCTTGCTAGCTTTTTTACTTCTGGTTGTACTTTGGGTTGTTCTCTAGTATGGCCCCTTTGTGATGTTGTGGTGCTCCCTAGTGAGTTATGCCTCCCTATTAGGCTCCCAGCGGTATCATTTTACATTCATATCATAAGCATCGTGCAACATCTTAAGGCTAAAAATTGGGTCTTTTGTATTTAAGTCTCTCCAATCCCGTTGATACAAAGATTTTCAATCTTCATATATTCAGATAAAAGAAATTTAAATAGGGGCATCTGTCATACCCTAATTTTAACCCCTAAGATTCTAACTATCATATTATTTTCATCTCATCAAGATCCCAAACATGGTATCTTCATAATCCCCACCCTCTCTTTGGGTTTTCCTTTGGGGAGAGATCACCAAGCACTTTTGTATTTTCCTATGCTTGATTATATACTAACATTTCTAACCTTATTCAAAATTAAAAAATATGTGTTGTTTCCTTTTCTTATTATACAAGGTAGGGACTTGCAATCAAGGATCAAGCTTGGTTTCTAAATTAGGGTTTTGATTCCCTAAGTCAAAGTTTTGGTCAACAAGTGGTTCACAAGAGCTCTTACCTCAAGACATGACTTATAATCTTAGGTCATATTCATGTCAAGCTTCATTCAACATCATTTGTTCAAGAGAAGTTCAAGTTTGGTGTATGATTTCAAAGATGATTAAAATATGGTTCATGTGTTTATTTCCATGCAATCTCAATCCAATTCTCAAGCAATCATCAAATATTATTCAAAGAGGAAACTAAATTTTCTTCATTTGGTATTCAAGTGTTCATCAATGGGCCTTTGGATGCAAAAAATCTCAACTTGGCGCATGTTTTGATTGGCCTAAAGTCAAGTATGGCATGTCACTTGGTCCAAACACCATAACTTCTTCATTTCTCAACATTTTTGGAATCTACTTTGAGCCAAATGTCACATTTGAACTCCTCTACAAATTTTATTCAAGGGGCAAACATCAATTCAACCTCTAAGTCCACAAATATTGGGATTTTCCAAGTTGCCCATGTGTGTACGAAAGTAGGCCCAAGACCTGGTCAACCTAATGCCTGACCTAGAATTTTAGATCATGACCTCAACTTTTATTCAATTCCATTTTCAATCCAAGAATCCTTTTGATGTGGTTGTTTTTGTATTTAATTATTTTCCATGAGAATATCATTTGGCAAAAATGAAATTTAAAAACGCACGAGTAGATTCCATTTGGCCTAAGTTCAAACATGGTGTCATGAACTCTGTTCCCCATGCAAGTTTCAGGTCATGAATTCCACTCCAATCTCAATTTGGGACCAAAAGGACATGTGCAACTCCTTTGTGAACCAAAAACGTGTGCAAACAAACACAAAACAACTTATTTTCATCATCAATTCACGCATTTCATGTTGCATTTCACACGAATTGCAAAACATAAAAACTCGACCCTAACTCACACGAATTTTTCACAATTTCACATGTACCATGACCTCACTTCATTTCCTATAAATAAGGGGTAATTTTGCCTTTATTTCAAAGTATTGATAGAAAAGGAAACTCTGAAGCCATTGAGCTCGAAACCTCTCAAAAACCAGAGATCAGAACTTCCTAATAAAGCTTGTTTCAACTTGTTTCTTTGTCCATAATCCATCATCGATCTCCTCTGAAGCTAACTGAAGCATTGTTGTGGCTTGAAACTTCCTGCAACCTTCAACTCGATTCCACCAATGTTGACCTCTGAAGCTTCAACTAAAAAGGTAGCTACAAGTAAATTTTTTGAGCAAACAAGTTACCAATATGTTCGTCTTGTTCCATTGATCAAAAGTCCTCACTTAACTGGAATTGGTTTTTTAATTTAGTCATTTAATTTTATTTTGAAAAACTAGGGTTCTTCGTGTTTTTGAGCAAATTCTCTCTGATAAGAGCAAATTAACTGCTCTGATGTAGACATACATGAAAGATAACATGAGTAGAAGCTTGCACGTATGGTATTTGAGCTTAAAACTTAGAGTTCATGAAATTTCAAAATTTAACCAAGGTTGAAGACGATGAAGCTTTGCACGCGTTCTGGTGGGGAAATTCAAATCTTGGTTAATGAGAGTGCGCCATGCAGCTAGCCATTAGTTCTTTTTATATCAAATTATTTTTATTTTCTTTTTCTTTTCTGATTTATTTTAAATAGCTCCCTTGAACTTTTTACTCTATTTTTTTTTCATAAATTCATAAAAATATTTTCTTTCACATATTTTTTTGCATAATTTTTAAAATTCATTTTGCATTTAATTGATATTTTCTTCTATTTTTCATTTAATTTTCACTCTTGATTTTAATTTTAATCATATTCAAATATTTTTTGCATCCAAGTTTTGAGGTTCACTTATTCATATTTTTCTTGACTTCTCATAATTTTCTCAACCATTTATTTTACCTGTTATTGCATCTTTTAAAGTTTTCATTTATATTTCATTTTTATTCATATTTTTGAATATTTAGATTTGGAACTTGATTATTGTTTGGTTGATCATGTCTTCAATATCTCAAATCTTTGATTGATGATCTCTTGGTTGATTCAATCTTCTCTGGTTCAAACATTTAACAAATGATCATCTGATCATTTTTGGTTGATTCAATCTTTTGGTTCATACATGTTTTAGGAGACTAACTTTGTGTTAGTTTTTTTAACATGTTTGACACATAAATTGTTATTAACCGACCTCAGATAAGTGTGACTTCTACATAAGTTTACTTACGATTGCTTAACATATCGCTAAATTTTTCCGACCCAATTAAATTCTCATTAATTCTAAGATTGACATATTAATTGTGCTAGCATTTAACATTTATTTTATGCTCTTTACATTTACGTCATTTACACTTTTACATCATTTACACTCTTGCCATTTTTATATTCTTGCCTTTTACTTTTGCTCTTTATTTTATGATTTATTACTTTCCTATTTCAAAAGAACAAAAACCTCATAAATGGCTAAAACTCTAAAAAACTTTAATTTGATCTCTTATACTTTGTGTTACTATCCTTTATTTGAGGAGTATTTTGGACCTTGGACATTAGGTCTTAGTGTTTTTCCTTTGTTTGGAGTGGTATCTGATACTTTGAGATTCATCTGAGACATAGTGCTTCATCTGAGACCTTTTGAACTTCAATTCAAGACTTGGAGGCTCTTTATGGCTTGGTGACCTTGATTGTCTATCTGGTTTTTCTTTGATATTCATCTGTGCTTGTTGCTTATTCATATTGTGGCTCAATCTAAAGGAAAATGAATGCTTTTTTTGACCAATGTCAAATGCTTGCCCCTTCTTGAGACTTTATGATTTAGGTTAGTCTCTTCATCTCCTTCCCACTTCTTAAATTTTCAAAACTGCTTCCTATTTCAAAATAATTTCTTGTTTATAAACTTCACACATTTTTCTTAATAAACCTTAAGCATATTTAAACTCTTTTTAAAACCTCTAAAAAAGGGAAACCTCATCAAACTTCTTTTTTTGCCGTTGTGCACTTTTCTCTAAGAGCCTTTTTTTTTCAAATGATTGGATATTAGCCTATTCTTGTAGTGATGCAAACCACTATACTTCTACAAGATATTGAGAAATTATTGACATTTTCCACTTGAATGTTGAGATGTACTTGTGAAAAAGTCCAAGTAAAAGTTCTTCATATCAAGATGATGCAAATGTCATTTCCTTATGTTTTTGGGTAGTAAGTTGAGTTTTTCACTCGAATATGATAAAATATCTTTTCATTTAAAATCAATCAACAAACAATCCAGCTTTTTTATAAACACAAATTTGCATGTGGTTCCCGTTGAGTACAATGAATGTGAAGAGTGTTAATACACCCCCCTTGCATAACCAACTCACGTATCCAGATCTCTTTTTGTGAGTTTTGTTCGACCTTTTCCCTTTTTTCTTTAGAAACAATAAAGTTTTGTGGCGACTCTTCCTTTTCAAGTTAAGTTAATCAATAACTTAATCTCAATAATTTTTCCCGCCGCGACATATACCTTCTTCAAAATCGATGATGGCTTGGAGGCTCATGATAGACAAAATCCCAACATATGATCATTTGAGTCAAAGAGGTCGTTGGATTATTTCCAAATGTAGTCTTTGCAGGAATAATGTGGAGACTTCACAACACATTTTCTTTGACTGCATATATGCCAAACAAATTTGGAAGTGGTTCCATAAAACTGCTAGAATTGTTAACCTTCATTCAACCCTTGAAGATTGGTAGACAACTTGCACCTTAAATAGATCAAAGCAAGGCTCTTTAATTTTAAAAATTGCTATCATCTACATTTTGTACTTCCTGTGGGAAGCTAGGAACTGAGACGAATTTAGAAATATTTCCACAAACATCAAGTGTCCGATACAGAAGATCCAAAGCCAGATAATTCTCACAAAAGATAAATTGTGATCAACTGCATCATCTTTCCCAGATGATTTTCTAATCATTAAAACTTTCAACGTCTCCATAAATCCACCTAGAGCTCAAAAGATTATATAAGTGATATGGACCCCTTTGGAATGGATTAAATGCAATTGTAATGGAGCATGTGATCACAATCTTCTTCCAACCTAAGAAGGATGGCCTAACATTTGGATTGAAACGGTCTCGAGCATTATGGTTAAAGCTTTTTACAAATCAGCTTTGTTATCTTGGTAATTTCGCAACAAATGAAATAGTTGTATGGCTCATTTCGCACATAAACACATTTTCATCTCCCATACTTATAAAGAGTTTAGTAAAAATAAGTCTCAATTACAACACTATAACCATTTTTTAAAATGGATTAGAAATATCTTTCTTTAAATTCTCTTATTTTTGAAGAGTTGGTTTTATGTTCACCATTTTTGTAATATTTTAGTATACCTCTATATATGGCTTCATTTGGAACAGAATATTACTTATTTATTTTAATATGATTTACTTTTTGTTCATGGTTGAGTCTATCTACCTTTGTACGTATAAATTAATATTTAATACGAGTTAATATTTAGTCTTTTATGTCAAATTATTATCAATAATATTCAAGACTTTGATTTCTATTGATATCAAAATTGTTTTTGTTTTTCTTTTCTCCCTTCTTATCAATAAATTCATATTGTTAACTAATCTGACTCGTGTATATAATAGATTCCAATGAAGTTATTTCATATTAACTTGAGAATGATGCATATATACTACTAAAAACCCATTAAAACTACATTGAAAATTAAAAAGCATTATTGTTAGAATACTTTTCTTTTTAATTTCGTAAATATAACATATATTAACCGGTAGATATTTCATATGTATAACATGACTAACAAAAATAAATACATCAAAGATTAACAAAGAATGAAGGTTTTTTTATCATACAAAATTTAGATAAATTGTACTTCATAACTCACTAGATACATCCCGAAGTTCAAAGAACTCTTAAATAGATCTTAACTATCATTCACCAAAAATATTTATATAGATTTTAACAATCATTTACCAAATATATTTTCACATTAATATATCCTTATCCATCATTCACCAAAAATTTCCTTACATCAATGGTCGGATTAAGGAAAGAAACTTTTTAACACACAAAATATCAAAAAAAGAAGAAATTTATATGATCAGTAAAACTATGAAAGAATTGCTCAATTATTTACAAGAAGCAAGAAACTAAACTAACTAAAACATCACAAACCAAATTCACAACAGTTAGTAAGAAAAAAAAAATCTACAGCAAAGAAGGATGGAACAGAGAGACAGCAACAAATGTCTACAAGCTACAGTGATTCGATTTCGATAATTCATCTCAATTGTTAGGTTAAGAATAAGAACTAAAAACATTAACATATGGTCGACAACGTTTGATTCCTCTCTTGTACCTTTCAATTTTCTCCTTCTCATTTTCCTTCACAAAACAACTCATATATCATAAACTCTAATTAGGAGGACCCTCTATCCAAACTCAGATGAATAAAACACGTTAAGATATTTTTTTTGCCTATGACACGTGTCCACTTCCTACTTTCATGGCATCCCACGTGCGACATAGAATCTCACAAAGCAGCAAACATGACAACGGGTGTTGTGGGTCCCATGATGTTGGAGATTAAGCGATTACGTGGCGGAATCATACAGTGGAAGGTTAAAGTTAGAAGCGAAAGGTAGGCGCCATATGAGACATGTCGCTTTCGACCAGATAAGGATGGGCCCGTAAATGGGGATGGGCTTTTTGTTTTGAGAGAAGCATACTAATACACCCTTTGGAGGATGGTTTTGTTTAGTTTGAAGAATTCTTTTTTTATTTTTAGTTTTTGTTAATTAGATTTTAATTATATTATGATTTAATTAGAGATTATTAGGATATTATTTTAAATTAAATTTTTTAAGTCATTTAATCTGGTTTTGATTGAACAATTAGTTTTGAATATTTGTTTTTTTTATCTAATTGGTTTTTGTCCTTTGATTTTGGTTAATTGGTTTGGGATAATTTAGATTAGATTTTTTTAGGAGTTATTTTTGAATTAAGTCTTGATTAAAATTTGTTTAATTTTTGGTTTTACAATTAGATTTTAATTTTAGTTTAGTTTTGATTTTAAATTAATCTTGATTTTAATTAATGATTAACTTTTAATCTTGATTTTAATTATAGTTAGCTTGCATTTTAATGTTAGCTTGAATTTTAATTGTGATGTTAATTGTGATTAAATTTTGATGGCGATTAACCCTTAATAACATTTGTAAATATTTCTTGTGAATTTATTTTGGTTTTCTCGCCTTATTTCTGATATCTATCCAGATTAATTCTTGATTAAGTCTTGATCAATTTGAGATGCGACGTCTTGGCGAGCATACTTAGTGTACATACTTAGGAAAACTTTAGGTCCTTCTCTTTTATCCTAGTCTTAGGATTAGAGTCGTCGTACTCTATATGAGTGTCATGGTTATGAACACTTACTTCCCTTTATCCTAGCCTTAGGATTAGAGTCGCCGTACTTTATGTGAGTGTCTTGTCATAGACACTTACTTCCCATTTTACCCAGTCTTAGGTTTAGAGCCGTCGTACTCTATGTAGGTATCTTGCCATGAATACTTGTTTTTCCCCTTGGAACCTTGACCACAGTCAAAAGTTCCTCACCCTTATTGAGGTGAACTACGGATGCTATGATTCCTCATTCCTAATCAGGATACGTAGGCACAAAATGCAATATCTTGGTGAGCCCACTAACCCCCTAACAATTAACTTCCCTTATCTCTCGCCATCGCACGATCGAGACTAGTTTACCTTGCCCTTTATCCTACCCTTATGATTTGAGCCGTCGTACTCTATGTGATTGTCTTGTCATGGACACTTCTTTTCCCTTTAACCTAGCCTTAGGATTGGAGTCACCATAATCCATGTAAGTGTCATGGTTATGAACACTTACTTTCCTCCTCAGAACCTTGACCTTAGCCAAGAATTCCTCACCCCTAGTTAGGTGAACTACAAATGCTTTGATTCTATCCTAGTTAGGATACGTAGGCACGAGATATGATGTCTTGATGACCATACTTTGTATATACCCTAGGTCTTTACCTTAGCACATTTTTCTTAGCAAGCAAACTTTAGTATAACACAAATACAAATAAGAGGTTCCTGTAGAGTACTAAAAATACTTAGGATGCTAGCACCTTCCCTAGGTATAACCAACCCCCGAACCTTAGATTCTCTTAGTTGTGTTGTTACATAGTGCACTTAGGGTTTTCTTCGATCTTTACCCTTTCCTTTGGATAAATAATTCAATAGCTTGATATCTAATTCTCACTGCAATAGAAATGGCGACTGCATTAGGAAAATGACTCCCCTAAGAGGGTTAAGCCTATTTTGTTTGCATCTGTGTTATTTTTATATGTTTGCTTACTTGTATACTTGTATATTTGTAAATATTTTTATACATCTGTTATGCTTGGGTTTTTCTTTATGCAGGGTTTTACCTTGAGTGTTGAGATAAGTTCTAACCCGGACTTGAGCATACACCTATGATAGGATTGTGGTATAACCAATAGTTAGTTGTTGGGAGTAGTTCAAACATGTCTTACATATGATTACCATGCTAAGTGGAGGCCCCTTTGGGATTACTGATGTCAGATGCAAGTAGTCGTATTGGCATCACTTTTCCCGACCTGGGAGTATGTGAAGCTGAGGATCTTCTAAATCCCTTCCCCCCTCTAAGCCTTTTAGGATGTAATGCACTGATTATCCCAGGTGTAGACCTATGATGGTTGTTGTTCTGGACTGGCCTAATAGCTAGGCATGACCCAATCCACTTCTGCTCCCAGAACGGCCCAATTTCCTAAGTCCAACCACTTTGGAGGAGAATTTACCTTTCTGCCCTTCAACAGGGGAGGCTAACCAATTTACCCTTGGTGGCAACCTTTCTCCTCGTTAGTCTCTGCCCGTCATGCACGGCCCTACCATCCAGAAATAGCCAAGACGCATGTGCCCGTAACTACGCCCTGCCCATAGCAACTGCTAGTTATGGGCACGTCTGCCAGTTACAACGGCTAGTTCTAGCAGTTACCTATTCTTTGGGAATATACAAATGAACAACAGACTCCGACATTTTCTTACTTTAGCATCATAATGCCTTGTAGGTAAACCCATCTCCTCCTCTTTCACACCCAGCATCATAGACGACTGTCTTTGGTCCACATCAGGTTCTAATGAACCGGTAAGATCAGTGGCGTCGTCTATGGGAAACTTGTTATCCCCGTCTTTTCTCTTTTCGTAGACACAAGACAAAAACAATTCTTCAAAATTCCGATCGTGACCAACCGTGACAACACTCTTGATGCTCACAACTATGATTTCCTCCTTGTCAGTAAGACTGAAACCGACGGGGCCACCACCTCTTGTGGCAGCGACATCCTTTGACAAAAGAACGGAGCCACAACTTCTCCATCCCCTATTCGCGCAGGTCATAACAAAGTCTCGCTCATCGCACAGGACCTGCCAGTCCCAGTTCTGCCCAGCGCTGACCCAGCCATGGCGGCCCTCCTCGAGGTTCTCAATAAGACCAACCTCCTAATCCTCAACCAAAATGCGAGGATTGAAGCATTAGAAGAGTCTAGTCGTCCAAGATTCCCTCCACCGAGGAAGGAGCGTCAGTGGCCACGGAGTCCCCCTCCTCAGCGCGAGAGGAACCGTCAGAAACCTCCATAGCCAGAAACCCTGACCATCCGCAAACGCGACCACACGTATCCTGGAACCAGCATTCCTCACAACCCAAGAGGACTCGAAGAGGCCACTGGGAAGAATCGTAATGTTCGCCTCCACCCAGATCCAAGGTCCGAGCATGAACTTCGTCTCCTTGACGAGACTTCCATCCTACGTACAGACAGGACTCCCGCTCCCCGTCTTGGATTAGCAGCAGCAGTGACGACGAGCCCCGTGACCCATTGTCCCAGGAGATTATGGCCATGCGCCTGCCGAAGGGACTAGAGAAACCCCTCTCTCTGGGCACATACAACGGAACAACAGACTCCGACGATCACATCGAAAACATCAATGCGTTGATCGATTATCACGGCGTCTAGGGTGCTATCTAATGTAGGTTATTCCCAACCACACTTAGGAAGAGGGTGATGACCTGGTACAAAGGACTTCCCGATGACTCCATCACCTCATGGAGACAATTGGGGAGACTATTCTCCAGATATTTCACAGCCTCTCGTCACCATTCGAAGACCGAAGCCTCCCTTGAGGCCATCATTCAAGAGGGAGATAAACCCCTGTAAGCCTACATCGAAAGGTTCAACAAGAAGGTCATCCAAGATTCTACAACCGATGACATGAAAAGTTTCTGCTCGAACGCAGGCTCCGTCCCTGCATCGAATTTACTAAAGTCATTGGCATCCGGCCCTTGACAATGTTGGACGCCTTCCCCCTCAAAGCACAAGCATACATTCAGTATGAAGAGAAGGAGGCAGCCAACTCTGCCCGTAATTTCAAGCATAGGGAGAATGCCCGACCCTCCAGGTCCGACGAGCCCTCGACATCCTGTCAGGGAGTTAAAAGGCGAGAAGACTGTCCCCATGAGCCCCGGGACAACAAAGGAACCTCCGGCTGGTTCCACGTGTACGCCCCCTAACAGTTTCAAGGGAAAAGATCCTCACTAAGTGTGCCAACTCAGAATTCCGGCAGGCAGAAGTATGATTCCCAAATCAGATATCGTTCAAACCCAACATTGATAAGTCTAAATATTATCGGTTTCACAAAAGCCACGACCATATGACTGAAGACTGCATCCACCTGAAGGAGGCCATAAAGATACTCATCAGGGATGGACATCTGAAGCAGTTCACCAAGCGAAAGGACGCTTCTTGACCAGACGCCCAGGAATCCTAGAAAGTCGAGGAAGAGGTACCTTCCTCCGAAGAAGCCAACCTTCAGGTCGCTATGAGCGTCTCGCAGCCTGAATATTTCTACATCCCCGAAGGGCTCAATGCCCCTCCGTATTTCATCGCGCATGGCCCGTGTGAAACATTTTCCTCCACCATGGTCATCTCCAGATGAGGCTTCAACAAAGTGACGATATGGTCCGTCAAAAGAAAATTCGAGCACCTTATCAGCAATAGCTCGAATCGGAACTCCACCCTCGATAGGGCCCAGGGAGAGTTTGTTCTCATCTTCTTCTACTATGAGGAGCTCTTCAGGGAGCCCCTAATTCCAATATCCATTTGCTCGTAAGAGCTCAGATGGCTAATTTTGATGTCCAGAGAATCCTCGTCGACCAAGGTAGCTCAGTTGATATTATGTAATCTCAGCTGTTTTCCACGTTCTAGCTGAACGAACCGCATTTAATCCCTCTGTGGGCTCTGACCTGCAGTTTTGCAATGGGTCAGTGACAAAGCCCTGGGGTTACGTTGAGCTAATCGTAACATTCAGGTCCGCTGAAATGGCCATATCAATCAAGGTTCAATTCTTGGTCATAGATTGTCCGTCGCTATACCAGTGCATCTTCGGGCGGCCGACTCTAGCTGAGTTGGTTGCTGTGCCTTCAACAGTACACTTGAAGATGAAATACTACACCTTTAAAGGCCTTATTGCAACTCTACACGAGGATATCAAAGCCGCAAGGAGATGCTTTGAAGCAGCATCCAAGGGACTGAATACCATCGCCACCAGACCGAAGACTCCTAGACAACCTTCTCTGCCCAGAAGCACCGAAGAGACGAAGTCACTTCCCCATATTGATTCCATTGACCTTGACAGCTGCTTCTCCAAAGACGACCAAAGGAAAAGGAGAAAGAGATCCAGTCATCCTCGAGCATCCCCTATAGTAGCGGCGAAGCTGCAATCCGATTCGCTCAATTCTGAATAGAGAAATTGAGCTTGTCTTACTCGGTGACGACCCCAAGAGGGGTGAAGATTGGGACCGATCTCCCCGAGCTAGCAAGGAAATAACTAAGAGCATGCCTTCAGGAGAATACAAAACTGTTCGCATGGAGTGCCACAGAGATGCCCGAGATAGACCCTGACGTGGCATGTCACCACCTCACTATCGACTCCGCCGTTAGGGCGATGGCTCAACATAGACGACGACAGTCTCCAGAGAAGACGAAGTATACCGAACAGGCTGTAAAAGACCTCCTAGAGGAAAACTTTATCTCGGAGGCCAAATACACCAATTGGCTGTCTAATGTTGTACTCGTTAAAAAGAATAATGGACAATGGCGAATGTGTATTGACTATATCGATCTTAATAGGGCCTTCCCTAAAGACGCATATCCCCTCCCCAACATAGATAAACTAGTTGATAATTCTATCGGTTTTAAATTTCTATATTTCATGGACACCTATTTGGTCTACAACAAAATACCCATGGAAAAATGCGACAAGAGGTGCACGACCTTCATGACCGAATCGGACAACTATTACTACAACGTAATGCCCTTCGGCCTGAAGAATGTTGGTGCTACCTACCAAAGAATGATGAACAAAGTCTTCCAAGAAGAAATTAGGGACATGCTCGAAGTCTATATGGACAACATGATCGTGAAGTCCCACGAGGAATCCCATCACACGACCCACTTGAGGAAGGTTTTCGAGCAAGCCAGGAAGTACAAGATGTGCTTTAATCCGGAGAAGTGCATGTTCGGGGTATGAGCGGGCAAGTTCCTCGGTTTCTATTTAACTGAACAAGGAATTGAAGCTAACCCCGACAAATGCAGAGCCTTCTCCGAGTTCCCCATGCCAAACTCAAAAATGTCCATCTAGTCCGTCAACGGGATGCTCGCATCGCTTTCCCGCTTCGTAGCCAATTCTGTCCAACACGCCCTTCCCTTTTCAAACTCCTTTGCAAGGAAGTCACGTTCGAATGGACAGAGGAATGCAACAAAGCTCTCCTCCACCTGAAGAAATCCCTGTCGGCTCCACCAGTCCTCTTCTGACCAGAAATGGGGAAACCCTTTTTCTTTACCTCGTCGCCGCAACCGAGGTTGTGAGCACCGCTCTCACCCGTGAAACTCCTAACGGGCAGAAACCCATCTATTTCACGAGCAAGGCATTGCAAAGGCCATAGCTGAGGTACCAACAGATAGAAAAGATGGCCTGCCCTTATCAATGTTGTGAGAAGACTGAGGCACTACTTTCTGGCCCATACGATCGCGGTATGCACGAACCATCCCATAAAGCATCTACTGGGCCGTCCAGATATGACCGACAGGATGCTCAAATGGTCGCTGAAGCTATCCGAATTTGACATACAATATGAGAGCAGAAAGGCCCTCAAGGCACAAGAATTAGCCGACTTCGTAGCAGAAATGACCTTGCCCGACCAACCGAACGAGGGCGCTCACAAATGGGTTATATTTGTCGACGCATCATCCAGCTCGGCTGGGAGCGGAGCAGGTGTCATCTTAGAAAACAAGGAGGGAATCCTCATCAAATTTTCTCTCACACTGTCATTCCCTACCTCTAACAACCAGGCCAAATATGAAGCCTTCCTGGCCGATTTGTGCCTTGCCGAACACCTGGGAGCAGAAGAAGTCGTCATCTGCACCGACTCTCAGCTAATGGCCCTCCAAGTTCGAGGAGAATACCAGGTCAAAAATGACAACTTGTCCGAATACCTGGCCCTGTTTAAGGAGCAGATGGCAAAGTTCACCTCCGTGAAGGTAAAACACATTCCCCGCGAGTACAACGTCCGGGAAAACATCCTATAAAAACTATCAAAACTCAGGGACGACTATCTTTCCATCCTTAACAGAATAGAGGAACACTGTGCCTTTGGTAGCCAACTCGACACTAGGGTTCACCAGCTTCAATTGATCCACGACATTCTGAAAAGCCTCCTCGTTGATGGCCAGGAGATCGTCGTCGGCCTGAGTGATCGGGCAACCAGCTCCGCCCGAGTCGACAACTTCTTCATCTCTTCGGTCTCATCTTTAGTAGGGGCATTAGCGGCCTTTAGCTTCTCCACCAAGTCGTCAGCAGTCTTCTTTTGGGCAGCCAGAACGTCACTTTCCGCGGACATCTCCTTGCGACCCTTTCGCGGAGCATCTTCAAGCTCCCTATCCCGCTTCTCCTGAAGTTTCTTGACCCTCTCTTCCAGGGCAGCCACTGCATCTTGGGACTTCTTTAACTCAGACTCGAGAGGAGAGCCGTCCTCGGTATACACCACCACCATATCCAAGATCCTCATCAAGGCGGAGGCATCTTGCACGAGCATGGCCCGCTTGCTGGGACGATCCATTTCCTCGATCTTGAGAGATTCTTCCCGAGGAATGGACATGGAGGACCCCTCAAATAACTTCCTATTATGTAGGCAAAGAGGCATCTCAAACTTTCTTTTGACGGATTCCCAGCTGAGGTCCACGATTTCATTCGTGCATGCACGCTTGAGCCTCAAACTCACGGGCATGGGAGATGTCTGGGTGGCTGGTGGGGTAGACGAGGAAGTCCCTGATCCTGTCTGGGGAGGAGTCGTTTGCTGACTAAGGCGGCTTTTTCCTATGGACACGCCGCCCTTAATCTTTCTGTGGGCATTCTTCATCATCCGCTCCTGCTCCGAAGACATATTACCTGCAAAAACAACGAACACATCAGCACGTGAAAAGAAAAGCATTTTGAACAAAATAAGAAGAAGCAGGAAGCTACCCAAGAGTTTAAGAGCCTCCTCGCGAGTGCTACACTTGAGGAGCTCTTTTGTGTTGATATATTGAGCTTCCACCTGTAGCCCCCTATCTTCTTTGTAAAGCATCTTCCCAGCACGAGTCACGCACTGAGCGGGGAGGAAACCATCCACAAAGGCCACCAGCTTAGCATAGCTGGCCCGATCATCGTCCCCCAACTGATAAGGAGTAATTATATACTCATTATTTGAGTGGGTAAAAGGAGCCCCACTCTAGCAAAAGGGGAACATGAACAGTCTCCAGGCAACTATCTTGCCTTCCTCGTCTATCAGATCCTCCTCGTTCTCGTCCATAGAGACCTCCCAAATGAAGGTCGAGTCAATAGCTTTCTCCGACACAAGCTCGTCCACGTAGAACCTCTCTTCGAAGGTCTGAATAGATTCAGAGAAGGGTTTGAATAATTTCCTCCCCTGTTTCAGAGAAACCCAACTGAATTTCTACCCTGACACCTGTCGTTGGAGATGGAAGATGGTGAAGAAAAGCAGAAAAGTAGCCCGATCTGCAAATACTCGCACACCAATTTGTATGCCTTCATAAAGGCAATAGATGGATGCAGTTGGGAGGGAGCCAAGTTCAAATGTACGAAGACTTCCTTCTGGAAGTCTGTGAAGGGCAGCCTCATCCCTATCTCTTTGAAAACATACTCGTACATGGGAAACCTTTCCTCGTACGATGAGCATATACGGTCGTCCTCCGAAGGGAAGTAGACCCTTCACTCTCCCTCTGGCCCCACCGTGGTAAAAACATCCCCGGTGTATGAAGCAAAAAGCGAGGCATGCTCCATCAACTCGGCCATAATCCACTCGTCGACTGAGGTCCTCGCAACAGTCACCCCTGCAGCCTCAGGCGATGTGGAGTCATCATCTATTTCAGTATCTTCCGAGGAGCTCTCCTCGGACAAATCTCTAAGACGTTCTTCTTCGTTGGCCCTGTGTGACATTGCCTTTACCTGAAAACTAGAGGATCAAAGTTAATTTGATGACAAAATCAAATCCACCCTTCCACTGCTAATCAAGTGAAAGGGCGTGCAAAGGGCCAAAGACAACATCCTCGACCTAAGCCCCACTCAAATGGCACAACTAAACAAACAAGGAAGTGCCCGAGAGTTCTCCCTGGCACATTCGGGGAAAATTCCCCGCGCACAAAACCCATAACTCTCATGAGGGAACCATCGGAAAGCTCATAAGCACACCAGAATCCATGCTTCCCTCCGACAGCAAACACCACCGTGCCGTTACTACTTGTCATACCCCAAATTTTTCCTACCTATATATAGATTTCATCTGTATTTCCATATACCGACAACTACTCAAAAATCCAAAAAAAAATTGTTGTTCTATCATGAGGTTGAATTGAATCGAATCAAGTTCCAATTGAGGTTCATCAATGTTAGTCCCATGATTCTATGAGTGCCCATGGTTCTATGATTGGCTAAATTTTGGTAAAACATGATTCTGCACTGATGTTAAGCAAGATGTCATAACATCCACATCTACTGTTATGACAGTACTGCTGTCAGGTGTTTTAATCAGGATGTCATTACCAATGTCATGACATCGCTGTCTGGTACAACAGGAGCTACTATTTTATATCACTTTACAGAAGTGGTTTAGTTTGATGAGATCCTGTTGGATATATCTCATCAAGTGTGTGCAGGTCAAAGATATTCATAACATGAAAGTGCAGATTTAATTGGTGTTCATAAAAAGGATCTCTAAGACTTTTTAGGAAACTATAATATATTTGTTTCCACTGTTATAAAGAAGATTCTGCAAGAGTGTTATGCAGGGTAAGTTGGGATAGCTAAGAGCAAGTTAAGTTGGATTTCATGCTGGATGTTATGACATCAAACGTATGACATCAGGGCGCGTGTTTAGGTTTACTATTATATTGCAAGAGGAAGCTCAGGCTATACTTCAGGAAACCTCTTATGACTCCTTAGTTATCTCAGGTGAGATTCTAGGCAGTGTTGAGCATAACATGAAATGCCTATGACCTATTTAAAAGCGCCTTGAATTACGGAAAGTGGTTTAACTTGGTTAAACCTAATTTATGACCAGCCCAAGCCCAGTCTGCAGTACTATTTAAGGAGGAGCAGAAGCAAGGGAAAAAAGCACTCACAACAAGAAAAACTTGAGTGTAAGATAAAGGTTTAGGGCTTTGAGAGTCTTGTGTGTCTGACCTTGTAAGTCACCCTTTGTATCTTTGGATGCATCGTGGTTGACATGTTTAGGCTGTTAATTATTCACTCAAAGCTTTTAAGCAAGAGTGTATTGTTCTTGATTGAAGCTGTTAAGAAAAATCAAGTATTGTGACTTTGAAGAGTGTCTTCTAAAGTCTTCTTTTGCATTGAATTGTTTATCACTATTGTGATTGTGGGGAGCGAGAGGTGTCTCTTGTCTAGTGGGTTCTAGGCAGAAATTGCATTGGGTAGAGATTAAGTGAGGGGTTGTAAACGGGGGAGTTTAGCTCTGAATTAATTATGCTAATAATGGATTTCCTTCCTGGCTTGGTAGCCCCCAGATGTAGGTGATGTTGCACCGAACTGGGTTAACAATTCATTGTGTTATTTATCTTTCAGCATTTACAATTCTGCACTCTTTAAATGGTTAGATAAATAGTTCTGTCAGTCTGCAGATGTTACAACAGAGTTCATCACATTGGTCAGGACATTGGTCATGACATTGGTAATTCTTAAAGGGATTTAAAATGGTCAAGTTCTGTCCTTGTTCTGTTTTAGCATAGATCAATGTTCTTAGGACATCTGAGATCTGCATACCAGAATTCCAATTGGTATCAGAGCAGGCATCCTGTCTGCTCTGGATGAGATCTTGGGAGATACTTTCTGGTAGTTTAAACAAGGAGAAGCTACAGCTGATGTGCTGATTTTTCCAAATGAGGAGTTTGTGACGGATTCTATGTATCTGCTACTGTGCCCTCTGATATAGGAGCTTCTATGACCTGTTGAATGCTTATGGCATGTTGAAGATGTTCTTTCGGTGGTTCCGCTGCATATCTTTCTGATGAAAGAACTCTGGTATCCCTGGGAGAAGACTAGCTTATATACAGTTTGATGTATGGTCGTGGCAGGTGTGTAGATGGTTGGAAGTTGGTGTTGCTGCTGCTCTGTTTGGTCTGACAAGCTGTTTATCCTGATTGATGTTGTTTTGTCTATGTTGCTCTGAGTTTTGTCCTTGGGCTGCTCTGTTGTATATTACAGATTGCCGAACGCTGTTTTAGAGAAGACAGTGGGAGGTGATTTATTTTCACCACTCATGACTTACAAAGGTTCTATCAGCAGAGGAAGTCATAGGCAGGTTGAGTCAAGGGTGTCAGCCTTGATGTTTCAGCCTTGGTATTCTTGAAGTTGTGTGGATTTAAGATCAATTGCTATTTTGTAGACTACCTTGCAAAATGCCCATGAAAAGTGCCCATGGCAAAGGCCTCTCCTCAGTATCAGATTCTCATGGCTCCCGTGTCGTATTATCCTTATCCTTATGTTGTTGTTGCTCAATATCAACAACCTCCGTATCAGTATCATCCATAATAACAAGTTCAGAATTCTCAGAATTAGAATTAACCTCAACAACAACAGTCTTAGCCAAACAACAGAAATCAGCACCAGAACAAACAAAACAACAATCAGAACAACCGCAAGCGGATGAATTTTGACAGAATTCTTGTGCCTTACACATAGTTGTTTCCTTATTTGATTCATCAAGGGGCAATAGCCCCCAGAGAGATTGCACCTGCAGTTCCTCCTTTTGATTCGAAGCATAATCTGAATGCATCTTGTGCTTACCATAACACCCCAAATTTATTGGAATATTTATTTAATTTATTTAAATATAAATATTCGTATTTTTGGTGATTTTTGGTGGTTGGTGTGAAATATTGAGAATTATGGATTTTAGGTTATTTATTTAAATAATAGTATATAATATGAATATATTGGTATTATTATTAATTTAAATAAATATAAGTTAACTAAGGGAAAATTGGACAATTAAGGAGGAGTTATTGAGGGTAATATTGGAAAAGCTCAATTTATAGGCGCAAAGTTAGGTTTAACAAAAAGGATTTTTGAGGGAATTAGGATTCATTCTTGTTAGAATGTGAAAGGAAAGAAATAAAGGCCAGAGCTCTGAGGAAGAGGATTGAGGCAAAAGCTTCGCGAGGTTTCCAAGAATCAAGGAGAAAGGCTTAGAGTCGATAATTAACGTATGGGGAGTATTGTCTTCATTATTTCAATATGTGATTCAATGTATTTAAAGCTGGTTTAAGGGTTTAAAGGGTTTAAGGATGATTTGAGATAAAGAAAATTAGGCCTTCATGGCCAAAATATATTATTGAGGTTTTAACCGTATAGGGGTTTGAACTGATAGTCTGATAGGTTTGAGGTCGATTTGGGTTTGAGGGAAAGTAGGCCTTCATTGAAAAAATTTATTATTGAGGTTTTGACCGTATAGGGATTTGAACTGATGGTCTGATGGGCTTGAGGTTGATTTGAGAGTAAAGGAAATTAGGCATTCGTGGCCAAAATCTGTTGTTGAGGTTTTAACCCTGTAGGGTGATTAGATAATGAGTACTCTAATGACCGTGGCGTAGTTGTAAGAAATTTATGGGAATTAGAGGCGTAAATATAATAAGGGATTGAACATATATCCCTTAATTTTAAAGGTTTTAGGCATAACCTTAAAACAATGATTAGATGGTTTAATTGTGTTAAAATTGTAAATTTACTTGAGATAGTTACAGTGTTGAATGGGTTATAATTTTCTGTGAGTTTGGGTTTTTACGGAATCGAAATCGGAGGTCCAGAAGGCCTCCAATGGTGAAAAACGCAGAAAATTCTACATGTTGTCTGTCACAACTGTTCATGTTTTCGGTCGAAATCATTTTGGACGTAACTTTTGATCCGTAAGTCTGTTTTGGTCCCCGTTTGAAAGTTGGAAAGCTAATGAACAGGGATATAACATGGTATAGATAAGAGAATTATTTTTCCAATATTTATATATCTAATATGTTTGGGAAGTCAATTATATTCTAGTTTAGTGATGTCTTGATGCTTTGATGTTGTGATTTTCTGGTTGAATTACCATGAGTGTAACTGTGATTTCTATGTGATAAAATGAATGTATGATGAATTACCATGAGTATAATTGTGATTCCTATTTGATTAAATGTATGTATGATGAATTACCATGAGTATAATTGTGATTTATATGTGATTAATACATGATTGCATGATGAATTCCCATGAGGAACTGTGATGATTTGTGATGTTGATTCCATGAGTTTTGATGATTATATGATGACGTGATTCTTATGATTATTTTGATGAATGATGATGCACCTAATGATATTATTATGAGCATGATATTGATGTGTTCATCATGCACTCATGTGCATCCGGACTTCGGTTCAGGACCTTGATTTCTTTGGCTTCAGTCCCATTGTGCGGATGTGAGGTATTTTGATGTGCTCCAATTCTTGTATAGAATCGATCCTATTGATGGGGATCTATGGAGGGTTGATGTCCCAGTGTCCATCGAGCTGTGATGATTGATACCACATGCATGAGTCTTGTTGCATTTGCATTTATGTGACAATTTGGTGTAATTTATAATGTTGTGACCTTTGATGTTCCTTAATGATTATGATGATGTTGAATATGAAAATGACGTTGTTTTATATATTGATTCCTATATTTAGTATTATGAATCGTTTTACTCACTCTGTTTGTTTGAATGTTGCCTCCACGTGGGTAACGTGCAGATGACCAGGTTTAGCCGTGAATACCGTCGAGGACTTTTGAAGTTTTTGGGTCATTGGCCATTGTGGTTGACTTACTCTGATAGTGTAACATCGGGTTGGGGTCCTTGAGTCAAACTATTTTATTGAGTTTTTGTTATGTTGATTTCCTTGCGGTAAAAGGAAAACTTTGGATTTTTGCCTTTTTGAGTTCCGCTGCCATTTGAGCACTTTTGAGTAATTTTGAGAAAACCCGTTGCTTACGGAGCAATGACCTTGATTTGAATTTATTGAGAAATGTACGCCCTTTGAGGTAATTTTGATGGTATTTAAAATTTTACTCTGATAAATTCTATTATTTTTCCATAATATTCATGTGGTAGAAAAGGGTGTTACATTAGTGGTATCAGAGTAGGTCGTTATGTCCGGCCAAGTCATCTAATGTTAATTGTTCTCTAGTATGCGGCATCTGTGTGAAAAAACTGTTGATACACATTTTTTTTCTAACCTTTGTCTGCAGAAGTGGGAATGAAACAATTGGGGGAGAAGCTTGTGCTTCTCCAGGATGCTTCAAGTGTGTAGTGGTGGCTCAGTATGTCGATGAATGCTCTTATAGTTTGGTAAAGATTGTTTATGCCCCCATCATGATTTTTGGTTGTCTATTGACAAATTGAGGAACTGATCACCCTTAATCTCTTGTTGATAGTAGACGGAGTCATATTGGATGGGATAGACGTGTCTTGCAAGCTTAGATGGTGTGTGCAGTGAATTGTTTTGAGTTAAGCTAAGTGCTTACAGATTATTTTGGTGAGTCGGTGCAGGATGGTGTTGAGACGTTTATTTTGATGCAAACTTTGAGTATTAATAAAGTGGGGAAGTTGGCGGTGTACAAACTATTTGTGATTGCCCGAAAGTTTTTCCTAACGAGATAAGTGATTTACTGCCGGAACGTGAAGTAGAGTTTACGATCGATGATAACGCGAAATTGTATATATAAAATGACATGTGTTTTAACTAATATTTGAATGATTTCACTCCGAATTCAGGAAATTCCATGCTATTTGTCTAAGTATTATGCAGGTATTCGAAGAACATGTTCAAGCAAAGCAATATGAAGAAAAGGGAGCAAAAACAGGTGAAAACAGATGAAAAACCAAGAGGAAAACAGCAGAAACGAGTTTTATTGATGTGACGACCGTCACATGGCCGTTACGACCGTCATGCACCCAGAACGTGCAAAATGAAGTCACGTGCAAAAATTCCCCCTCAAAGACCAAAAGTGTGGCCACTAACTCCTACTTTTCTGCCTTAAACCCACCTCCTGAAGGAATAACCGTTAGATACTCTCTCTCTATAAAAAGAAGAGGTTGGGACCTGAAAAAGGGAGCCGCATTCAAGAACACGAAGTGCTGCCAATTTATCTTCAGAGAAACCTTACCGTTTTCATATTCTTATTTGTTTCTCTTTTCCTTCTCTGTATTCTTTGGTATTTTGTAATTTCCATTTTTCTTGTACGATCAATTGGCACAAAGACCAGAATCCTGCCAACATTGTGGAGGATCTGCCCAAAAGCCAATTGGAATATTTCCATGTTTTTATTTTAATCGTAATTGCAAATTTTCATTATGATGTATGTTCTTAATTACTGCTTTTATTTATGTATTATCATTTCTTTTTCCATGTCTAGCTAAATTACCGTAATCGATATGTAATAATAATTCGGACGGGATTTGATAACAATTGGCGTAGTCTTTCTCTTTTCAAAACTCAGTTATGGTTTTAGTTTTTAATCAAAATTCTAAATAAACCTTTGTCACGACAGTGAGAAGCTATTTACGGTGGTTTTGCCACTACAGTGGGAAACCATATTAAGGTACGAACCAACAAGCGACAGCTACGGCTAAGACCAGATAGTAAAAACTAGGCATTCGATTTAAAAACAACGAAAGCGCTTTAAAAAGGATTAGAACTTAGAGATTTTCAAAAAGTAACTTTAACCCCGAACGGGATAGCGACAGCATACGTTCCGCCTTAGAGTTGCGACTAGCGTCAACAACATCGTGAGACAAAAGTCTTTAGATCACTATTTTCTTCTTAAACTAAGTTTGAAAACACTTAATACGCCAGTAAATTGTCAAATCCCTGAAGAACAAAAATTATTGCATATCGATTCATAAATTCATATCTTAAGTAAAAGCTTTAGTTCCCTTTAGTTTACGCATCTATTCTGCTATTATTCAACTTGAAACCAAACCGACATAGCTAAACACCGTAACACCCGATAATAATATATTGATTACGAGTCCCTGTGGGATCGATATCTATTATTACTACGTGATAGGCTGTGCACTTGCAGTTAGATTTGTTAGACATAGAAAGTCGCGATCAAGTTTTTGGCGCCGTTGTCGGGGACCCGTTTAGTCAATAGTGTAATCCTTTGTTACACAGTATAGACTAGGTTAACAATTCTCTCTCCCTCTACTCGTTCTTCGATTGTATGCCAAGTAATCGCTCACAAGGCGAAATCTTACAACCTACAATCGCCGAACTAGAGCGCTTCTTACATCTAAGAAGGCGCATCGTCGAATATCAACGAAGACACAACATTCCTGATCTTCTAGCTCATCCTCCTGTTGAAGAAGCAAAGATGGCTGAAGGACCTCAAAACAAACCGCTGAAGGCATACGCTATACCCTCTCAGATGGAGACTCGAAGTAGAATAGCTGCCCCAACTATCAATCAAACCGATTTCGAACTAAAACCGTCATTGCTGTCAGCTGTACAACAAAATCAATTCTCAGGAAATGCAACTGAGGATCCAAATGAACACTTAATGAAGTTTGTTCAATACACAGACACAGTGAAAGCAAATGGAGTAACTCCAGACGCAATAAGACTTCGTCTTTTCACTTTCTCTCTTAGAGATAGAGCGTGGACATGGTTATAATCCTTACCATCCAACTCCGTTACGATGTGGGAACAATTGAAGAACGTTTTCTTAGCAAGATACTTTCTGCCAAGCAAAACTGCTATGCTTAGAGCCCAAATCAACGGATTTCGACAAAAAGACACTGAATCTCTCTACGAAGCGTGGGAAAGGTTCAAAGATATGATGAGAACATGTCCTCACCACGGTTTAGAAGACTGGGTGACGATCCATACTTTCTATAATGGGCTTCTATACAACACCAGATTAACGGTAGACGCCGCCGCGGGCGGTGCACTTATGGATAAGCCATATGACGAAGCCTATCAACTAATCGAAAACATGTCTCAGAACCACTGCCAATGGGGAGGTGAACGCATTCCAGCAGAGAAACCCGCAGCAAAAGGTGGGATGTACGAGATCAGCAGCCTTGAAAAGCTCAACGCTAAAGTAGATGATCTAGCACAGAAAATCGACAGTCTGACCGTTAACCCAACTGCAACCGTCGCTGCTGTAACTCCAAACTACGAGTTATGCGGAATCGCCACTCATAATGCGCCCGAGTGCCCGTTATTGGCCGGAATCCCACCAGACCAAGTAAATTACGTTCAAGGAAATCCTTACGCAAATACTTACAACCCAGGATGGAGGAACCACCCAAACTTTTCCTACAAGAACGATAATGCCTTGCAAGCACTAGGTGCTCCGCCAGGATATCAGAAACCAGCTGCTGCCCAGACTGCCCCTTGGAAATCAAACCTCGAGTTGATGATGGAAAAATTCATAGCTACTCAAGCTCAAACAAACAAAGAATTCCTAAATCAAAACATACACACTAGCGAGCAAATTAAACAGCTGATCAGAAAAGTAGACGCTTTAGCCACCCACAACAAAATGCTCGAAACGCAGATATCACAAGTGGCTCAACAACAAGCCTCTGCAGCTGCCCCAGCTGGAACATTTCCAGGACAGCCCGAACCTAATCCGAAAGGTCACGCAAACGCTGTTATATTAAGAAGTGGAAAAGAATTGGAAGGCCCAATAGATCCTAAGAACGAAGATCTAGTAATGCAACAGAAAGCCGATAAACCAACCGAAAAGGAGTCTGAACCAGAAAAGAAGGAATGTAACGAGCAGAAAGCCGCCAAAGATGAAAACTCATATGTGCCCCCAGCACCATATAAACCACCTATCCCTTATCCTCAAAGATCAATAAACTCCAAAACTTCAGGGCAATTTAAGAAATTTGTCGAACTTCTAAAACAACTAAACATCACTATTCCGTTCACATAAGCGATAACTCAAATGCCGTCATACACTAAGTTTCTTAAAGAAATCTTGTCTAATAAAAGGAAAATAGAGGATAACGAGACAGTGACACTTACTGCCGAATGTAGCGCAATCATTCAAAACCACATGCCTCCTAAACTAAAAGACCCAGGTAGTTTCTCCATACCCTGCGTCATAGGAAAGTTCGTTATAGACAAAGCTCTATGCGATCTAGGAGCCAGTATAAGCGTCATGCCTTTATCTATATGCAAAAAGCTGAATATGGGAGAACTAGGACCAACTAAAATGTCTGTACAGTTAGCTGACTGATCAGTCAAATACCCCGTCGGTATACTGGAAAATGTTCCAGTACGCATAGGACAATTCTATATCCCAACCGACTTCATAATCATGGACATCAAAGAGGACTCTGTTACCCCAATTATCCTAGGAAGACCGTTCCTAGCTACAGCTGGAGCTATTATAGATGTAAAGAAAGGAAGGCTAACATTCGAAGTAGGAGAAGAAAAGATAGAGTTCATCCTTACTAAATTCTTGAAGGCACCAGCCATCGATGACACATGCTATATAGTAGACGTCATTGACGAATGCATACGAGAATTAGAAAAGGAGGAAACTATGTATTTTGAAATCATGAAAATCCCGATCCCTGCTACTCATGAAGATGAAAACTGGCGTGCACCATACAAAGATGATAGTCTGAGCGAGATCTTAGCACTCACTCCAAATCACATGCCAGGTCCAAAAAACCCAGCTTTAGAACTTAAAGAGCTACCTAAAACACTCAGGTATGAATTCCTAGATACATAATTCAAAAGACCAGTAATAGTAAACGCTAATTTAGGACAATCAGAAACTGAGCGATTATTAGAAGTCCTAAGGAGATACCCAACTGCGTTAGGCTATAATATAAGCAATCTAAAAGGCATAAGTCCCTCCATATGTATGCACCGTATCATGCTGGAGGAAGACTACAAAACTTCAAGAGAACATCAGAGAAGGATAAACCCGATCCTGAGCACTGTAGTCAAAGACGAGGTGAAAAAGCTACTAGACGCAGGAATCATATACCCAATCTCCGACAGCCAATGGGTCAGCCCAGTACACGTAGTACCCAAGAAAGGAGGTGTTACTGTAGTGAAGAATGAGAAAGGAGAATCGATAACCCAAAGAGTTGTGACCTGAAACAGGATGTGTATCGACTACAGAAAACTGAACAAGCCGACTCGGAAGGATCACTTCCCTTTACCATTCATAGACCAAATGTTGGAGAGACTAGCGAAACATTCGTACTTCTGCTATCTAGATGGTTA
Source organism: Lathyrus sativus (assembly GCA_963859935.3). Classification (NCBI taxonomy): domain Eukaryota; kingdom Viridiplantae; phylum Streptophyta; class Magnoliopsida; order Fabales; family Fabaceae; genus Lathyrus; species Lathyrus sativus. The sequence goes on from OZ012736.1 coordinate 25,757,824, forward strand.
TTCGGGATTCTTTCAAATCCCTATTCACCCCGATGACCAGGAAAAGACAACATTCACCTGTCTTTATGGTACTTTTGCCTACCGCCGAATGCCATTCGGACTATGCAATGCTCCAGCAACCTTTCAAAGATGCATGATGGCAATCTTCGCAGATTTCATAGATGACATCATGGAAGTGTTCATGGATGACTTCTCTGTATGCGGACAAAGCTTCGAGAGCTGCCTGTCGAATTTAGAAATGGTACTCAAAAGATGCGCCAAAGTGAACCTTGTCCTTAATTGGGAAAAATGTCATTTCATGGTCCGACAAAGCATTGTTTTAGGACACGTTATCTCTGAAAAGAGGATCGAAGTTGACAAAGCTAAAATAGAGATCATAAAGAATCTCCAACCTCCGAAAATCGTACGAGAAATACGAAGCTTCTTAGGACACGCTCGATTCTACCGAAGATTCATAAAGGATTTCTCGAAAATCACAAAACCTCTTACAGGTTTGTTAATGAAAGATGTCGAGTTCATCTTCGACAAAGAATGCTTAGAGGCATTCGAAACTCTAAAGTCAGCACTTATCACCGCACCAATCATGCAACCCCCAGATTGGCGACTACCATTCAAAATCATGTGCGATGCGAGTGATTACGCCGTAGGCGCAGTTCTAGGACAAAGGAAAGACAAGAAGCTTCACGCTATCTACTATGACAGTAGAACATTAGACCCTGCCCAAATGAACTATGCCACAACAGAAAAGGAACTCTTAGCAGTCCTGTTCGCTCTTGACAAATTCCGTTCCTACTTGGTAGGAGCCAAAATAATCATATACACAGACCACGCTGCCATTAGGTACCTAATAATAAAAAAGGACGCAAAACCCAGATTATTGAGATGGATCCTATTATTACAAGAGTTCGACTTAGAAATTAAAGATAAGAAGGGGACCGAGAACGTAGTTGCAGATCACTTATCCTGCATAGAGGGCATAAAACAAGAAGCAGTGCCTATCAATGACAACTTTCCTTACGAACGTCTGATAGCTAAATTGGAAAGCGATATGTATAACTCTACTTCGGAAGAACCGGAACTGGAAAAAGCCGTGGAAGCTGTCTATGCCCAAGCCACTTTGTCGTGGTTTGCCGACATCGTTAATTACCTGGCCGCAGGCGTGCTTCCACTGGACCTGACTTATCAACAAAAGAAGAAATTCTTCCATGACTTAAAGCACTACTACTGGGACGAACCTCTACTCTTTAGACGAGGCGCCGACAACTTATACCGTCTTTGTGTCTCAGAGGAAGAAATAGAAGACATCATCACCCAATACCATTCAGCACCATATGGTGGTCATGCTAGCACCTCAAAGACGTGCGCTAAAATTCTACAATCTGGCCTATTTTGGCCCAGTCTCTGGAAGGACGTCCATATCGCTGTACTAAAATGCGACCGGTGCCAACGCACTGGCAACATCTCACGATGCGATGAAATGCCTCAGAGAGGAATCTTAGAAGTAGAAATCTTTGACGTCTGGGGAATCGACTTCATGGGACCTTTCCCATCTTCTTTTAGAAATAAATATATACTCGTCGCTGTCGACTATGTATCGAAATGGATAGAGGTCGTGGCCGCTCCAACAAATGACATGCGAGTAGTCGTTAAACTCTTTAAAAACGTAATCTTTCCTAGATTCGGTGTTCCCAGGCTCGTCATTAGTGACGGTGGTTCGCATTTCATATCGCGAATCTTTGACAAACTCCTCGCCAAATACAGAGTCAAACACCGCGTAGCCACACCGTATCATCCACAAACTAGTGGACAAGTGGAGGTTTCGAATAGGGAAATAAAGCAAATTTTAGAAAAGACTATCGCAACCTCCAGGAAAGATTGGTCCTCAAAGCTGAACGAAGCTTTCTGGGCTTATAGGACCGCCTTTAAGACACCGATAGGCACCACACCATTCAAACTAGTCTACGGAAAATCATGCCACCTGCCGGTAGAGTTAGAGCATAAAGCCTTCTGGGCTATTAAGACACTAAACTTCAACTACACTGCGGCAGGCGAAAAGCGGATCTTGAACCTTCATGAATTGGAAGAGCTAAGATTAGACGCGTACGTGAATGCACGCATCTACAAAGAAAGGACCAAGAAATGGCATGATAAACGTTCAATCCGGAAGCAATTCAGAGTGGGAGACATCGTGCTCCTATTCAACTCCAGATCAAAACTATTCCCTGGAAAACTAAAATCTAGATGGTCTGGACCTTTTGAGGTCATCAAAGTCCTTAAGAGTGGAGCTACTGAAATCAAGAATCAAATCAACGCACCATTTATAGTAAACGGGCAGCGTTTGAAACATTATAATCAAAGTGAACACAGCGACCACGTGAGCAATATGAAATTGCTCGAGATTCCCGAATAGCTTATATCCAAGCTATCGTCAGGCTTCTGACGTTAAAGACAACGTTGATTGGGAGGCAACCCAAATTTTTCCATATTTTCCTTCTAAATTTATTAAAACTATTCTTTTTATTAACTTATAATTTCTATAAATTTCTATTATCTTATTTTTCAATATTTATATTTATTTTATATTTTTTCTCTTTTATCACTTTTTATTTCTTAAAACTATGATCTGAGTGAATGTGATTTTTTCCAGGATTTTAAAAGTCACTCTACCTTTCTTTCGTTTTATCCGACTAACGAGTATGGCCGACATCGATGTTACGACTGTTGTGTTTAGAGGACGAGCTCATCAGGCCAGATTCGAGGCACTGACTCAAAGAAACTTTGCTTCGACCCTGTACTACGATACACCAACCATGGACAAGCTAGGAATCCAGGATAACATTCAGTACTTATTTTACCAATTAGGCTGGGAGCAAACTGCTCTAAAGACCCAATTTGCTACCTTCCGCGAACTGACATTCGAATTCCTTAGCTCCCTAAGTTACTTACCTGAATATGGCTTTGGATCCACTAAAGAACTAATAACCTTTAGAATGTTTGGAATAGACCAAACACACAACCGTACCATGTTAGCTAACATCCTAGGCTTCCCTAGCGGACCTTTTATGTTTACCGCCACTGAAGAGGATTTTGATCTCGAATTAGACCAATTCTGGGGTTCCATCACCAGAAACTATCACCCAGAACCGAACGACATGCACAACAACGAGATACACAATCCAGCCTTCCGCTATTTCCATAGGATATTAGCCCATACCCTCTTTGGGAAGGAGGAAAACATCACAACAGTCTCAAAGGACGAGTTGTTCATCCTTTTCTGTGCTTCACAAGGCCGCCCTGTAAATGTTGTCCCTTTTATGATGAGGGCATTTACATGCATCAATCAGGACCCGCACTCACCCATTTTAATAGGAGACCTAGTCACCATGATCGCCCATGAAATTGGTCTGAGGTATTACCTAAACAAAGCCGTTCGTTTCGGCAACCTCAGAGCAATGGACATTCAGTTCTGCTTCAACAGACGCATTCTAGGTACCTTAGGACCAGGAGCCTACGAATACCTCATAGCTGATCAACCTGTGCACCTTTTCACACTGCCCAACCATGAGCTAACCAGTATCCATAACAAAGAAAATTGGCTTTATGAATTGGACGAGCCTATGGGACCTCCATCACCTCACTCCACACCCCAGGCTTATATGTATGACAGTGATCAAATCTCAGAAGCACATGACTATTTGTACTACCAGGATTATGAGTCCGAAGTAGAGATCGATCCTGAGACCCCTCCTAACTACCATAATTTTCCTGACCCCACGCCTGAACAAAACATAGATAAGCTAGACACTGTTCTGAAAACTGTAGACGACCTCAAGCTGGAAGTAACCACTATCAAAGATGAATTAACGCAGCTCCATATGGATTTCGTTACCTTCATGGACTTGGTTAGCGACCAATTTAATGCCGTTGTTCAGCAGGTCAACAATGTGAAGAAACCAACGGAGTGATATTTTAGTTTTCGTTTTAATTTAAGTTTACTGCATTTTACATTGTTTGACATTAGTTCATTTTGCAATTGTTTCCTCTTTTTGGATATTGTACTACCTTACACTCATTTTTCGATTTAATGTTATTTTCATTTCAATCTTTTCCTTAATTATGTTTCCTGTTAATTTTTATTTTGTCATTAGTCCATCATAAGTCATAATACCATATTCTCCACTGTTAAAACGCCCCACAAGCAAAATTCTGCAATTCTGCAGACTTTGCTGCTGTGACGGTCGTCACATTCCCACCACGGTCGTCACGCGTGTTACGACCGTCACAGATCCCTGACGGTCGTCATGCAGAAAAAACCTCAATTCTGTCTAAAACAGAGTTGCGCCCCTCTCCACTTCCTCTCCCCTAATTCCCCATTATCCCATTATTAAAACCCACTCAAAACCCTCCGAATCCCCCATAAAACCTCCACCATTTTCAACCTCCAATTCACCCTTATACATTACCCTTTGCATTCCCTTGCCTCACCATTCTCTAAAACCCCATATTCTCAAACCTCTGCACTTCTATCACCAAAAATGGCCAGCCAAACCAGTGCAAACCCCGATTTGAGCAACATCACCTTCCGAGAAGGAGAGGCCGACGAACCGCAGCAGACTAACTTCCTAGCATTCTATCAACGGTCGCTTCAACCGACCCGGTATGCTCATCTGAATTCTATGACGGAACTCGGGATTCTCGACGGCGTCACTTGGATGTTGCAGAGAGCCGGCATCTGGCATCTCTGCACCAATCCCCAACCCACCTACGAGCAACTCACTCTAGAGTTTCTCAGCTCTTTCGCCTACACAACATCATCTGGCGATGCCAACCAACTTCACGGCGCCGCCTGCTTTCGTCTGTTCGGCACTGAATATCAGGTCCCTCAGGACCGCATCACCGTCATTCTACAGTTAACTCACAACGACGATGCTCACCGTCGCATCTCTGATCAGTTCTACCAAGAGGCCTTCCCTCTCTGGAACCGACTGACCGAAACCACTCTAGACAGCTGGGACACGCTGAACGCCACTCATATCCACAACCCAGCTATCCGCTACTTCCACCGCGTGTTGAGCAACACAATATTCGCTCGTGACAGTAACCATAAGGTCAACTCGAAGGAGTTGTTTTTCCTCCGCTGCGTGTTCGCTTCAGAGCCGGTTAACGCCGCCCCATTTCTCTTGGCTCACATTCAGGCCAACTGTAACCGCGGCTCTAAACCTTTCTATTTCGGTGGCATCATCACATCCATCGCCATAGGCCTCGGTCTTGGCGACCGCCTCCAGACACTCCGCCAGATGCCCCCCGTATTCCTGGACACCGACCACTGTCGCGCCTCCCACCTCATCAAGGCCCGCCGTGATGGGAGATATCATCCTGTAGTGCGAGGCCGCACTATCCAGAGCATCATCATGCCTTCACGCACCCGGATGCATCCAGAGGACAGAGCCAATTGGCTCTTCGACACCACTGCCCCTGCTGCCCCAACACAGGATAATATCCTAGAGCCCAGGGACGAAGTTCAGGAGGAGCTAGACAGAGCCGACCATCCTGAGCCATCACAAGCCGCTGCTACCGCTGGCCCTTCCACGCGCCGCCGCCCCCATCCTGCTACTGATGACACATCCGCGGCCCTCCTCCGCTGCATCGAGCAACAGAACCAGATGATGCTTATGATGGAGCAGCAGAATTGAAGGGCTGAGGAATTTGAAGCATGGCAGAGAGAGCAAATCGGCCAAATTCAGCAATATTTGCAGATGATGCACGATATCCATTCCGGTATGGCCGATGAGATGGCACACCTCACTGTGCGAGTCGACGGCCTCCGGGATTACATATTCCACACCGGAGCTCTGAACCTCGCCGCACGAGACCCCCCTGCCAGAGGTCGAGGAAGAGATCGAGGACGAGGACGGGAATAGTAGTATTTTTCATTTTTGCCATTTTTGTTGTTTTTTCTTTATTTCCTTTGTATTTCTCCCTTCCGCATTCTTTCAAATCAGTGAGGACACTGATTGAGATAGTGTGGGAGCAGATCGTTATTTCCCTTTTCATTTCCCTTTTTTCATGTTATTTCTCATTGTACTTTTTCTTTCGAATTCTCAAATTAAAGTAATTTTAATTTTCGGCAAATAAGCTCTTATATATTTATCTCCGTTATGTGAACTCCCCGCGTTTCATATGACTATACAAAGAAACTTTTAAACTCCTTGCCTCAAAGCATCACGAGGACACGCTAAAGTTCAATCAAGTATGGAAATCCCGAGAAGAAAATTCTAACAATTCCATTACCGTCCTGACACCGTAGACCTCCAGTTTATGCGAGTCCGTTTCACTACCTACACGTACCGAAGTTTCAAGCTCCTACTCAAACGTAACCCCTAGTAGTTTATACAAGCAGTCAGCACCATCCTAAATGCTTCTAAGCAATGAAACTGATGCAAATAAGTGTGTGATCTCTAACTCAAAATGAAAAATCATGAAGAAGAAAAGCCATATGGCCTGAGTATAGAGACATGTTCCTTCTAAGTTAAGTGCTCCTCACCCGAGCATTTAGCCCAACGGTACAGAAAGTCTTTGGAAATCAATAGCATAAGCTTATGTGCAACAAAGAATCGAAATAGAAAAGAGATCATAGCCACTAACAGGTTGACTTTCCATGAAAGTATATGGATAACGGGCTTAATGTGACTGCGCCAGAACAAACCGGGTAAAACTTGTTACAAGGAACTTGACGCCAAGCTGCATTAGCATGATTGGAACTGGCTTGCATAAAAGGGAGGCCTTCAAAGACTAACAACTCAGTGTCACCACCGTATGTGTTTTGTTTCAATTTAAGTCTTGGCCTTCCTAACTTATGATTTGAAAAACCTTTCGGAAAGGAGAAGCGTGTCGCGTGTTTGCCACATTTTCAATCTTTCCAACTTTTACTTGAGGACAAGTAAAGATTCAAGTTTAGGGGAGTTTGATAATGAAAAATTGTATATATAAAATGACATGTGTTTTAACTAATATTTGACTGATTTCACTCCGAATTCAGGACATTCCATGCTATTTTTCTAAGTATTATGCAGGTATTCTAAGAACATGTCCAAGCAAAGAAATATGAAGAAAAGGAACAAAAACAGGTGAAAAACAGATGAAAAACCAAGAGGAAAACAACAGAAACGAGATTTACTGATGTGACGACCGTCACGGTCGTCACATGGCCGTTACGCTCGTCATGCGTGTGACAACCGTCACACCTCCATGACGACTGTCATGCACCCAGAACTTGTAGAATGAAGTCACGTGCAAAAATTCCCCCTCAAAGACCAAAAGTGTGGCCACTAACTCCTACTTTTCTGCCTCAAACCCACTTCCTGAAGGAATAACCGTTAGATACTCTCTCTATATAAAAGGAAGAGGTTGGGACCTGAAAAAGGGAGCCGCATTCAAGAACACGAAGTGCTGCCAATTTATCTTCAGAGCAACCTTACCGTTTTCATATTCTTATTTGTTTCTCTTTTCCTTCTCTGTATTCTTTGGTATTTTGTCATTTCCATTTTTCTTGTACGATCAATTGGTACAAAGACCAGAATCCTGCCAACATTGTGGAGGATCTGCCCAAAAGCCAATTGGAATATTTCCAGGTTTTTATTTTAATCGTAATTGCAAATTTTCATTATGATGTATGTTCTTAATTACTGCTTTTATTTATGTATTATCATTTCTTTTTCAATGTCTAGCTAAATTACCGTAATCGATATGTAATAATAATTTGGACGGGATTTGATAACAATTGGCGTAGTCTTTCTCTTTTCAAAACTCAGTTATGGTTTTAGTTTTTAATCAAAATTCTAAATAAACCTTTGTCACGACAGTGAGAAGCTATTTATGGTGGTTTTGCCACGACAGTGGGAAACCATATTAAGGTACGAACCAACAAGCGACAGCTGCGGCTAAGACCAGATAGTAAAAACTAGGCATTCGATTTAAAAACAGCGAAAGCGCTTTAAAAAGGATTAGAACTTAGAGATTTTCAAAAAGTAACTTTAACCCCGAACGGGATAGCGACAACATACGTTCCGCCTTAGAGTTGGGACTAGCGTCAACAACCATCATGAGACAAAAGTCTTTAGATCACTATTTTCTTCTTAAACTAAGTTTGAAAACACTTAATACGCCAGTAAATTGTCAAATCCCCGAAGAACAAAAATTATTGCATATCGATTCATAAATTCATATCTTAAGTAAAAGCTTTAGTTCCCTTTAGTTTACGCATCTATTCTGCTATTATTCAACTTGAAACCAAACCGACCTAGCTAAACACCGTAACACCCGATAATACTGATTGATTACAAGTCCCTGTGGGATCGATATCTATTATTACCACGCGATAGGCTGTGCACTTGCAGTTAGATTTGTTAGACATACAAAGTCGCGATCAATCGACTTAGTTCCTGGAACTAGTTCGATATCGATGGTTCCATATTGTATGTCTGCATTGGGATTGAAAGAGTTGAAGAGTCAACTTGAATATTTGCTTGAGAAGAGATTCATTCGTTTGAGTGTGTCACCGTGGGGTGCACCAGTTTTTTTAATTAAGAAGAAAGAAGGTTATGTGAGGCTTTGTGTGGATTATAGATAATTGAACAAGGTGACTATCAAGAATAAGTGTCCACTTCCAAGGATTGATGATTTGATAGATCAATTGGTTGTTGCAAGTGTGTTCAGTAAGATAGATTTGAGATCTGGGTATCATCAGATTCGTGTGAAGCCTGATGATATTCCGAAGACAACTTTTAAAACAAGGTATGGACATTATGAGTATTTTGTGATGCCATTTGGTGTGACTAATGCACCATGCGTATTTATAGAGTACACAAACAAGATTTTCCATCCTTATTTAGACAGGTTTGTGGTTGTGTTCATTGATGATATTTTGATATATTCGAAGAGTAAAGAGGATCATGCTAAGCATCTGAAAAATTGTGTTATCAACATTGAAAGAGAAGCAGTTGTATGCAAAATTGTCAAAGTGTGAGTTTTGGTTGAACGAAGTGAGTTTCCTTGGTCATGTGATCTCGAGTAGAGTTATTGTGGTTGATATGTTGAAGGTTGAAGTTGTATCGCAATGGGAAGCTCCAAAACCTGTTTTTGAGATTAGAAGTATTCTTGGGCTGGCAGATTATTATCGAAAATTCATTGAAGGATTTTTCCAAGTTATCTTTGCCATTGACGCGGTGGACTAGGAAGGTTCAAGCTTTTGTTTTGGAGGCAAAGTGTGAAGAAAGTTTCAAGAGCTTTTGAGAGGGCTGACAGCAGCTCATGTTTTGATTTTGCCGAATTCGGCAGAATAATTATTGTATATTGTGATGCTTCATTGATGGGATTGGGAGGTGTGTTAATGCAACATCAACAAGTTTTAGCTTATGCTTTAAGACAACTTAAAGTGCATAAGAGGAATTATCTGACGCTTGATTTAGAGTTGGTTATTGTTGTGTTTGTGTCGAAGCTTTGGAGGCATTATTTGTTTGGTTTGAGATTTGAGGTGTTTAGTGATCATAAGAGTTTGAAGTATTTCTTTGATCAGAAAGAATTGAATGCGAGGCAGAAAAGATTATTGGAACTTTTGAAGGATTATGGTTTTGGTTTGAATTACCATTCGGGTAAAGCAAACTTGGTAGCTGATGCATTGATTTGGAAATCTTTGCATATACTGATGATGATGGTAAGAGAGTTAGAACTGATTGAGCAATTTCGTGATTTGAGTTTGGTTTGTGAAGAGTCTTCATATGGAGTTAAGCATGGTATGTTGAAGCTTACTAGTGGTATTCTTGATGAGATTCGAGGAGGTCAGAAATATGATTTTAGTTGGTAGATCGGTTGAATTTGATGGATCAAAGTCGAAGAGTTGATTTTCGGATTAATGAAAATGATATCATGAGATGTCGTGATAGAGTTTGTGTTCCAGATATTGTTGAGTTGAAAAAATGTATTCTTGAGGAAGGACATCGAAGTAGATTGAGTATCCATACCGGTGCTATGAAGAGGTTCCAGGATTTGAGGAAATTTTTTTTGTGGCCGGGAATGAAGAAAGAAGTGGTTGAGTTTGTGTATGCTGGCTAGACTTGTCAGAAGTCGAAGATTGAACATCAAAGACCGTTGGGTTTGATGCAACCGTTGAATATTCTATAGTGGAAATGGGATAGCATTTCTATGGATTTTGTGACAGGTTTACCGAAGACGTTGAAGGGATATGATTCAATTTGGATGACTCTTGATAGATTGACCAAACCGGCTCATTTCATACCGATAAGGATCAATTATTCGCTGCAGAAGCTGGACGAATTGTATATTGATGAGATTGTGAAAATGCCTGGTATTCCTTCAAGTATTGTGTCTGATAGAGATCCGAGATTCACATCGAGGTTCTGGGAGAGTTTGGAGACAACTTTGGGTACTAAGCTAAGGTTGAGTTCTGCCTATCATCTGCAGATGGATGGACAGACAGAGAGAACTATCCAGTCTTTAGAGGATTTGTTGCGAGCTTGTGTATTGCATCAAGGTGGATCATGAGATAGTCATTTGTCGTTGATTGAGTATACCTATAACAACTATTATCATTCTAGTATCGGAATGGTATCGTATGAGGCATTGTATGGTAGGAGATGTAGGACTTCTTTATGTTGGTATGGATTAGGCGAGAGTGTTGTACTTGGACCTGAGATTGTACAAGAGACGACTGAAAAGATCAAGACAATCCAAGAAAAGATGAAAGCGTCGCAAAGTCGTCAAAAGAGTTAACATGATAAGAGAAGGAAAGCACTTGAGTTCCATGAAGGAGATCACGTGTTTTTGAGAGTTACGTCGGTAACTGGTATTGGCCGAGCTTTGAAGTCCATAAAGCTCACACCGTGTTTTGTTGGTCCGTATCAGAGTGGCACAGCAGAAGCATGGGAGAAGTAGCATGTTGGACTACTTTACCGTTGTCGCTTGTGATTTTACATGATGTGTTTCATGTGTCTCAGTTGAGGAAGTACATTTCAGATCCGTCACATGTGATTCAGATGGATGATGTACAAGTGAGAGATAATTTGACTGTTGAGGCATTGCTAGTACAAATTGATAAACGAGAAGTGAAGCAACTGCAAGGTAAAGAGATTTCCTTGGTAAAGGTAGTTTTGGGAGGACCAGCTGGAGAAATTTCACTTGGGAGCGTGAGGATCAGATGAGGGAGTCGTATCCGGCTCTGTTTCCTTGAGGTAATTTTTTAGGGCGAAAATTCTTTTAAATGGGGGAGAGTTGTAACACCCCAAATTTATTGGAATATTTATTTAATTTATTCAAATATAAATATTCGTATTTTTGGTGATTTTTGGTGGTTGGTGTGAAATATTGAGAATTATGGATTTTAGGTTATTTATTTAAATAATAGTATATAATATGAATATATTGGTATTATTATTAATTTAAATAAATATAAGTTAACTAAGGGCAACCTGGACAATTAAGGAGGAGTTAATGCGGGTAATATTGGAAAAGCCCAATTTATAGGCCCAAAGTTAGGTTTAACAAAAAGGAATTTTGAGGGAATTAGGATTCATTCTTGTTAGACCGTGAAAAGGGAAGAAATAGAGGTCAGAGCTCTGAGGAAGAGGATTGAGGCAAAAGCTTCGCGAGGTTTCCAAGAATTAAGGAGAAATGCTTAGATTCGGAAATTAAGGTATGGGGAGTATTGTCTTCATTATTTTCAATATGTGATTCAATGTATTTAAAGTTGATTTAAGGGTTTAAAGGGTTTGGGGCTGATTTGAGATAAACAAAATTAGGCCTTCATTGCCAAAATATATTATTGAGATTTTAACCGTATAGGGGTTTGAACTGATGGTCTGATAAGTTTGAGGGAAAGTAGGCCTTCATGGCCAAAATCTATTATTGAGGTTTTAACCGTATAGGGATTTGAACTAGTGATCTGATAGGCTTGAGGTTGATTTGAGAGTAAAGGAAATTAGGCCTTCATGGCCAAAATCTGTTGTTGAGGTTTTAACCTTGTAGGGTAATTAGATAGTAAGTACTCTAATAACCGTGGTGTAGTTGTAAGGAAATTATGGGAATTAGAGGCATAAATATAATACGGGATTGAACCTATATCCCTTAATTTTAAAGGTTTTAGGCATAATCTTAAAATAATGATTAGATGGTTTAATTGTGTTAAAATTGTAAATTTACTTAAGATAATTACAGTTCTGAATGGGTTGAAATTTTCTGAGTTTGGGTTTTTACGGAATCGAAATCGGAGGTCCAGAAGGCCTCCAACGGTGAAAAACGCAGAAAATTCTGCATGCTGTCCGTCACAACTGTTCATGTTTTCGGTCGAAATCGTTTTGGACGTAACTTTTGATCCGTAAGTCCGTTTTGGTCCCTGTTTGAAGCGTTGGAAAGCTAATGAACAGGACTATAACATGGTATAGATAAGAGAATTAGTTTCCTAATATTTATATATCTAATATTTTTGGGAAGTCAATTATGTTATGGTTTAGTGATGTCTTGATGCTTTAATGTTGTGATTTTTTGGGTGAATTACCATGAGTGTAACTGTGATTTCTATGTGATTAAATGAATGTATGATGAATTACCATGAGTATAACTTTGATTCCTATGTGATTAAATGAATGTATGATGAATTACCATGAGTATAGCTGTGATTTATATGTGATTAATACATGATTGCATGATGAATTTCCATGAGGAACTGTGATGATTTGTGATGTTGATTCCATGAGTTTTGATAATTCTATGATGATGTGATTCTTATGATTATTTTGATGAATGATGATGCACCTAATGATATTATTATGAGGATGATATTGACGTGTGCATCATGCATTCATGTGCATCCGAACTTCGGTTCAAGACCTTGATTTCTTTGGCTTCGGTCCCATTGTGCGGATGTGAGGTATTTTGATGTGCTTCGATTGTTGTATAGAATCAATCGTATTGACAGGAATCTATGGAGGGTTGATGGCCCAGTTTCCATCGAGCTATGATGATTGGTACCACATGCATGAGTCTTGTTGCATTTGCATTTCTGTGACAATTTGGTGTAATTTATAATGTTGTGACCTTTGATGTTCCTTAATGATTATGATGATGTTGAATATGAAAATGACGTTGTTTTATATATTAATTATTATAAATTGTTTTACTCAGCCTGCCTGTTTAAATGTTGCCTCCACGTGGGTAACGTGCAGATGACCAGGTTTAGTTGTGGATGCGGTCGAGGATTTTTGAAGTTTTTGGGTCGTTGGCCATTGTGGTTGACTTAGAGGGTCTTGCTCTGATAGTGTAACATCGGGTTGGGGTCCTTGAGTCAAACTATTTTATTGAGTTTTTGTTATGTTGATTCCCTTGCGGTAAAAGGAAAACTTTGGATTTTTGCCTTTTTGAGTTCCGCTGCCATTTGAGCACTTTTGAGTAATTTTAAGAAAACCTGTTGCTTACGGAGCATTGACCTTGATTTGAATTTATTGAGAAATGTACGACCTTTGAGGTGATTTTTATGGCGTTTAAAATTTTACTATGATAAATTCTATTATTTTTCCATAATATTCGTGGGGTAGAAAAGGGTGTTACACTTACCATGCTGGGTACATAGCACATGCTATCGAAGATTGTATTGTTCTCAAGGCCAAAGTTCAAAAGCTTATTGATCAAAAAATACTAACATTTACTGAGGAGCGTCCCAATATACAGACTAATATGTTGTCTACTCATAGTGGGCCTGTGGTTAATATGATTGAGAACGATTGAAGGGATGAGTTGATTAGAGATGTCGACAAAGTGAAAACTTCGATGACTCTTGTGATCAAGAATTTGAAGGAATAAGGGTTATTGAAAGGTCTTCATGGGAAGTGTCAGATCTGTGATGATAATCCTAATCAGTGTCGAAAGTTGAAAGGATGTGTTCAGATCTTGATGAATCGAGGTGTATTTCAGTTTGCCAGAGCCAAGTCTGTGGAAAAGATAGCTATTATCGAGTCGTTCATGATTGTATATAGGAAGGTTCCTGTAGAAGCTCCTAAGAAGAAGATCCATCCTATCACTATCTGTGTTCCTAAGTCATTCTCATATTAGAATTCGAAGGAAGTTCCTTGGAAGTATGGTCTGATCGTGTTCTCTGGGGGTCGAGAAATCCAATTCTCATAATATGAGATCGTGAACGTCACCGCCACTAGAGGGGTGACTCGCAGCGGGCGAGTGTTTTCTCCGAAGGTTGTATCTAAGACAATGTAAATTCCAACTTTCGTTCCTCCTAAGGAGAAATCTACTTCAGCAACCCCTCTGGTAGAACTAGGGGCATCAATTGCAGTATCAGTTCCATTCACTCCGTCTGCGGACGTAACCAAAAGCAAAGAAGTCATGGATGATCAAGAGTTCCTCAAGTTGATCAAGAAGAGTGACTTTAAAATTGTGGATCAACTAGGGCAAACTCCGTCGAGGATTTCTATCTTGTCTTTGCTCATGAGCTCACCAGCGCACAGGTCAACTTTGTTGAAATTTTTGAACACCGCTCATGTGATGCACAACATTCCAGTAGGACAATTTGACGATGTCGTCGCAAACATAACTACTAGTCGGTACTTGGGTTTCAACGAGTCAGAGTTGCCTCTTGAAGGTACTGCCCATAATAGATCCTTGCACATCTCAGTGACATTTATCTCGCATTCTTGTGGATACTGGTTCTTCTCTCAATGTGATGCCTAAGGGTACATTGAGTCAACTATTGGTAGAAGGGAGCAAGATGAGACCAAGCACTTTGATCGTTAGAGCTTTTGACGGTTTTCGAAGGCAAGTCATCGGTGAAGTGGATTTATCCATTAAAGTCGGACCGCATTTGTTTACCATTACTTTCCAAGTGATGGATATCAATCCGGCATACAGTTGTTGTCTTTTTGGTAGACCCTGGATCCATGCCGCAGGGGAAGTTACATCCACGTTACATCAGAAGTTGAAATTCATGTTTGAAGATCAGATGGTCATCGTCTGTGGTGAAGAAGATTTGCTAGTAAGCGAGTTATCATCCTTCCGATATGTTGAGACTGATGAAGGTATAGTTGAAGTGCCGCTGCAATGTCTCGAGTTCGTAGATGTCATCTCTGCTTCTATCAGTTCTGGTAGACTACCAAAAGTGGCCATGTCATTTGTCGAGAGTGCTAAAGAGACCATTGAGAAAGGTTCCTTGCCTGGCTGGGGGGAAATCCTGGATGTGGTTGAAAAGCATGATCACTTTGGACTAGGTTATCATCCTGATCAGCAAGCTAGTTCGTGCAGTCATCAGAAATACAACTTGATCAAGTTCACAAATGCTGGATTCCAAGAGGGGGGTATTGTGTCAGCCATTGACGATGCAGGTCCTAGCAGCCAAAGTACAACTTTTGTACGCAAATGTTCGTTGGGTTTCAAGCTCAACAACTGGACATCTACAGTGATTCTCGTGGTTTTTCCTACAAACATGTAATGCATTTTATTTTCCTGTTCCCTATTCCTCGCCCGAGACGAGTGGATAACTTGTAATGGCCTCGCGCTTTTGAAACATTAAGTGATCAATAAATAAAAGTTTTTTTTTGCATTCAAATCATGCTCTTATTTCTTTCTTTATTTTATTTTTCACAAATTAATAAATGGAAAAGTTTCTTTCATTTTTTCACTTTTACAAATAGCCTCATTCTAAACATAATTCATAAACCTGCAGAACAAATAATTGCATTGATAACAACTTGGAAAACATCTGTTGTAATCCTGAGATTCCAATTAACCAAGTCGAAGAAGATGGTGAGGAAGATTGTGAATTACCGGATGAATTAGCAAGGCTCCTTGAGCATGAGCAGAAAGAGGTTTAGCCCCACAAAGAGCCAGTGGAAGTTATCAATCTTGGTACTGATGAAGTCAGGAGAGAAGTCAAGATTGGGGCATCCCTCGCTAAGTACGTACACTTCAGGTTGGTCAAGTTATTAAAAGAGTATGTTGATATTTTCGCCTGGTCTTATCAAGATATGCCTGGGTTGGATACCGACATCGTTGAACATCACTTTCCACTCAAGCCTGATTGTCCTCCTGTCAGGCAGAAACTCAGAAGGACCAGACCCGACATGGAACTTAAAATCAGAGAAGTGGTAAAGAAGCAGTTTGACGTTGGATTCCTAGCCATTTCTGAGTATCCTGAATGGATTGCCAACATTGTCCCAGTTCTGAAGAAAGATGGGAAGGTCCAAATGTGTGTGGACTATCGAGATCTCAATAAGGCGAGCCCGGAAGATGATTTTCCTCTACCTCATATTTGTGTCTTGGTAGACAACACGGCACAGTTCTCTATCTTTTAGTTCATGGATGGTTTCTCAAGATATAATCAAATCAAGATGTCCTTGGCTGATATGGAGAAGATACTTTCATCACACCTTAGGGCACATATTGCTACAAAGTCATGCCATTTGGTTTGAAAAACACAGGGGCAACATACCAACGTGTCATGACAACCCTTTTTCACGACATGATGCATGAAGAGATTGAGCTTTACGTGGAAGATATGATTGCCAAATCCAGAACTGAAGATGATCATCTAGACCATCTGAAGAAGCTGTTTGATAGACTCCAAAAATTTATACTACGGTTGAATTCACCAAAGTGCACCTTTGGAGTTCGAGCTAGAAAACTGTTAGGCTTTATTATGAGTCAGAAGGGCATTGAAGTTAATCCTATCAAGGTTCGGGCAATTCAAAACATGCCGCCTCCCGAAACAGAAAAACAAATATGTGGCTTCCTGGGCCGACTTAATTACATTTCCATATTCATTTTTCATCTGACGGCTACCTACGAACCAATTTTAAAATTACTACGAAAAAATCAATCGATTGAATGGAACAATGATTGTCAAGAAGCTTTTGACAAGATACAAAAATATTTGCAAGAACCGTCGATCTTAGTACCTCTGGTTCCTGGTAGGCCTTTAATCATGTATCTCACTATTCTCGATGAATCAATGGAATGTGTCTTAGGTCAGCATGACGAAACTGGAAGAAAAGAACATGCAATTTACTATCTGAGCAAGAAGTTTAATGATTGTGAGACCAGATACTCACTATTAGAGAAAACTTGTTATGCTCTGACTTGGGCCGCTCGACGCCTGAGACAATACATGATTTACCATACTACTTTATTGATATCCAAGATGGATCTGATAAAGTATATTTTTGAAAATCCTACTTTCTCTGGACGAATTGCTCGGTGGCAAATGTTGTTGACTGAGTATGACATCCAACATGTTACCCAGAAAACAATAAAAGGGAGCGTCTTGTCTGACTACCTTGCTCATCAACCTATGGAAGGTTATCAACAGATAAAGTTTGACTTTCCCGATGAGAATGTTCTATTCATCAGAGACTATGAGACTCTAGACCCTGACATAGTACAAGAACAAGGAGCGTGATGGACGCTTGTGTTCGATGGTGCTGCCAATGCTAAAGGTCGTGGAATTGGTGCTATCCTCATCTCTCTGACTGGTTTTCATCTTCCCTTCACCTCCAGATTATGCTTTGAATGCACCAATAATATGGCTAAGTACGAAGCATGTATCTATGATATTGAAGCAGCAATTGACATGAGAATCAATATTCTTGAGGTCTACGAAGATTCTGCCCTGGTGATTGGCCAAGTCAGAGGGAACTTTGTAACCCGGGATTCCAAGCTGGTTCCGTACCAGAAACACATCGCGAAATTGATTTCCTACTTTGCTGAAATCTCTTTTCATCATATCCTAAGGGAAGAAAATCAACTAGCTGACACTTTTGCCACCCTGGCATCCATGTTCAAAGTCAAGTGGAAGAACGAAGCTCCTTCTATCTGTATTGATCATTTGAACGAACCAGCACACTATTTAGCAATTGAGGACGAGTCTGATGATAAGCCTTGGTTCTATGTGTTACGGTGAGAATCTTGATGTCAAGCTATTAATTAACTTGAATCTGAATTCGTTAAATTCACAACCGGACTTTGATTTATCCAAAGGAAAGGTTAAAGAAAGAAAGACCTTTTGCGCGATGTAACAACAACGCTAAGAGATTCGGGGATCGGGATTTGGTTATGCCTAGGGTAGGTATTTCACATCCTAAACATCTATAGTACTCTACAAGAACCTTTTGTATGTTTATATTCTAAGCTTGCTAAATGTTTGCTATGGTTTGGGATTGGGTATAAGGTTAAGTTGTAGGTAAAGACCTAAGGATAGTTTCTAAATTTGCTTACAAAGATATCGTATCCTCTGCCTACGTATCCTAGAATCAGAGCAACTGTAGTTCGCCTCACCGAGGATTAAAAAGTACTTGACTATGGTTAACACTCTAGAGGAATAAATATAACAATGCTTGTGTAGAGTTTAACAAAACTCTCTAGGTCTAAGTTGTCCACTCAAAGGGATTGACTTTTACAAAATTCAAGAGGGGAGTAAGTAATCATTATCATAATTCTTACATAGAGTTGACCAACTCCATATTAAAGTTCTAATGAAATGGTACTCCTAAAAAGGGGTAGGTCTTCTAGACTTAAAGCAAAATCTAATGGATGTAGGTTATAACTTAACTAAGTTAGGGTTCAAGATGACTTAACAAAGTCAGAGGGAGGGTAATGATCTATCTATGACCCCAAGGGTCAATAGAGAGACTTTCCTTTAGAATGGGAAAAGATGAGGCAACTGGATGAGAACTAACAAGTTCCATCACTTGGGGAATAACTTAACAAAGTTGAAGCACAAATAAGCATTCATTCAGACATAATGAACATATAAAAGAGTATGGTAACAGTCAAGGAAGAGATGCAAGCATGTGACAATATCAAGAAAAGATTACAATCAAGTCAAATGGTTACAACCATAATGCACAAAGATATTACAATACTCAGAAAGACATGGTGATGGAGGTTCTTACAAGACCTAGCAACATAAGTCAATATCAACTTGGATCATTTTAACAAAGATGAAGGAAAACATGGTAACTACCATCAAGACAACAACATGTGGTTCAAACAAGTTTAATGCAAACAAGTAAAAACTTGGGGCAAACATATATAAGGATCAAGGGATGTCAAATGTAACAACATGAGACAAACAATCATGCATTGATGACAATCAAGTACAAGTAAGCATACAAGAAGTGTTGCAACAAATCAAGTAAGGAGTTCAAAGTTTCATGGGGAAGCATACAAGTTCATGGTTACAACCAAAATGAAGTAGATCCTAACATATTAGAGTTCTAACAAGACATCTAAACAATTAGAAGATACATGAAGAACACACTCAAGAGATTACAATATCAAGAGGTAGCATGATTCACAAACATAGCTCACAATGTCAATCAATTATATGCATCAAAACAGGGGTTTGAACAAAACAAGACCTTGAGTCAAGCCAATTCAATCAATAAAACAATTTAACAGACATGTGTAAATCAAGTACAAAACAATATTATAAGATTAAATCAAGAAGAAGTTTGAGAAAAGTTTCAATAAGAAACAATGTAAAAACCCTAAAAGGTAACATGACTTTCAAGTGGATTAAAGTATTTATATGATTGACATACTTGAATTATTTTCCCGCTATGTGAAAGAAGACATGATAAGGAGCATTTTTTAAAAATAATGGATCAAAAATGTTTTAAAATGGAGAAGTTATGAGGTTTTCAAAATTGTGAAGAAAACATAAAAATACAAGTGCTAAAAAGAAAGAGATGCACATGGTAGGTGTTGAATCCACAACCTTTGGGTCACCAACCTAAAACTTTGCCAATCTTGCTAGTGTGTGCGTGTGAAAATTCATGGAGAGATAAGAATATATGCCAAAACATGAAAAATGCAAGAAAAATCAAAAGAGTTGATCTCCACACGAAACGAACTCGGGACAAGGGGCAAGGCAAGATACGTGAGCGCATAGGTCACGACCACTGGGGTGGTGATACATCCAGTGCATCAAACCACCCTAGTGTAATATATGCCTAAATTTGTGGATTTCTAGGCAATCTTGGCAGGCCAAAACAAGGTGAAAATGGCAAATACGTGAAGCTCCAAACATGGGCAAAACAACATCAAATTTCACAATCCAAAAGTCTAAATCGTGTGTTTTTTAACAAGGAATAAGATGATGCAATTGGTTTTCTCAAATTATGTGTGTAACTTAAAACCCGATAGCAAGTGCAAGAGTAAGGTTTGGAAAGAATTTTCAAAGTGTGAGTTCAATGCAAGCAAGCTTGGATCAAATAGATGATATGCACACATTCTAAACATAGTATATGCAAGATCTGAACAGAAAGATGTATCAAAATTGTGCCAGAATTCAAAGTGGTGTGTGAGTAGAAAAATTGTTCTTGAGTTGAAAGTGCAAAATAGAATGTTACAGATCCAAACCAAACATAGTTTCAAACATGACACATTCAAACACAACATGAATCAGCACCCATGAACCTCTAACCTAAATTGTCAACAAAAGATTCAAAGTCTAATGATGTTGTCATGGAATTCTCAAAATTGCTCCAGCAGACTCAAACATTACAATCTTATCAACATTTGTATCTAATGCAAAATGACTTATGATGGCAATCAAACAATCAACTCATGACAGAACTCCATTCATAATCAAACATAGGACATATGCATATACAAGACCTATTCCAAAACAGTAGACACATACAATACATAGACATATGTATTCAGTTGGCACAATAAGACATGAACTGATATGAACCAAAACTCAAACATCAAGTATCAAGCATAAGAGCAGTACTGAGAATAAACTAATCAAAATCCTCAAATGCTAATGATCTATCACCAAAATCTAAACATCATGCCTAGACTACACAGAACCAGCAATAATGTTCAAAAATAGAATAGTTCATCATTCAGATCCAAACACCATCCATCTCCAATAACAATTGTAAACTAAACTTCTCAATGTTCAAACATGACATGGAGCAATGTTTAAGAAAGTTTCAAGGGTTAACACATAACAGTTACAACATTGTGTGATGATTAACAAGATATTTAAACATAATGATGAGTGAAACAAACAAACAGTGGTAGATTCATACATGAACTCTATTTGCATTAAGTACATTCCAAACAAAGCACATTAATATGTTATGACAGTCCATGAATGAGGTAGTAACTACTAGCCTCTTGTAGACTTCCAAACAAGCTATATAGTAGGAAAAACCTTGAAGAGTTCCAACTGATATCCAACCAATGCCTTGATGAACCAACAACTTTTTTGCACTTGAAGCAAATGAAGAAACCTTGTGACAGATCTAAGAACAAGTGATGCAGAAGTTCTTGGATGTTTTTGACAGGTAGTACACCTCAAACCAAAGGTGTTTGGGGTGTTGTGATGATTAAAACAGGCCTGAGCAAGGAGTTATGTAGTTTTGTATGAGGAGTCAAACTTTGTTAGGTTGAAAGTTGACTTTTGGAAATATGGAGTCTTGGACTGATTTAAATGCTTGAACACCTTCCACACATCATTTGTGGATTATGTAGATGGTTTTTAGTGAGTTTTAGTGTATGGAAATGGTTTTAGCAAGTGTCATACCCCAAATTTGTCCTACCTATTTTAAATCATCACTCGCCCGACTTTATTTTCAATTTGCAGCGCTTGTACAGCGTAATGTATTTTTCAACGAAAATAATTAATTTTTCAAGCACCTTTGTCGCT
This sequence comes from Lathyrus sativus, assembly GCA_963859935.3. Classification (NCBI taxonomy): domain Eukaryota; kingdom Viridiplantae; phylum Streptophyta; class Magnoliopsida; order Fabales; family Fabaceae; genus Lathyrus; species Lathyrus sativus. The sequence goes on from OZ012736.1 coordinate 25,779,554, forward strand.
CGATTTTTGTTCATTTTCATCCAAGCTATTTTTATATTTTCGTCAAAATGTCGAGAATGATTAATCTTTATTATTTAGCATATTTATTTGACAAATGGTGAATTTTCAAAAAATTTACCTTTTTGCCCAATGAATTTGCGACACGTGGCTTTCTTTTTTATTATTTATCATTATTTTTGTTTTATTATTTTATTTTAAGACAACGTTAATATAATTTATTTTTAATATTAATTATTTAGATTAGAATTTTAATTTAGAAAATAGAATTAGAATTCAATTTAGGAATTAATTAGAATTTAATTAGAAATAGAATTAGAATTTAATTTAGGAATTAGTTAGAATTTAATTAGAAAAGAATTAGAATTTAAGTTAGCATTAGAATTTAAGTTAGAGTTAGAGTTTAATTTAGAAATATTTAAGTTAGAATTTAATTAGAATTAGAATTATAATTAGAATTAGAATAGGTTTTTAATTAGAAATTAGATTTAGAAATCAATTTAGAAGTTATAATAGTTAGATTATTCAGAAAAAATTAAAAAAATAATATTAAAAAAGAGGAAAAAGAGAAGACACGGTGAGGAAGAGTTGAGGAATTAGGGGATTAGGGTTGGAATTAGGATATAAAAGGGGGATCATTGTTCATCTTCCAAAGAAAAATTTTGGAAAGAACCAGCCGCCGAAAACCATCTCTCCTTCTCTTCAATTCCAAAACCCTAAATCATTCCATTTTCTTCTTCCCAAATCAGTCGCCGCTCCACACAAGACCTAGCTCCTTCTTCCCTCTTGCGACCCCTCACCTTCAGCCATCAAAATCCCCAAATCTGTCTGCCACCTTCAAGAACCATTAACATCAAGACAAACCCTCATAGCCGCCGCACAACCGATATCATCCTCTCACCATCCAAAATGGACGCCCTTCTTCTCCACTTTTCGCCACGAGCCCTCTCCTTCTCTATCTCCTTCATCTTCCCCTCAAACCCAGAGAAAGCCGCCGCCGCGACCCGTCGGCCCTATTTCCGTCTCCGTATTCAAACAGTCGATGATCTCCTCCTTCTCACAGCATAGCCATAACCTTCTTCTTCTCATTTTCTGCCATGAAACCATTCTATCCTCTTCCAACACTTCTTTCATCTCCATAACTTTTATTCGTCACTCAACAAACCCCATCAACCAACCTATCTTGCATCTTCGAGCTCCGTCTTTCACTATTTGACGACAGCAGCAGAGTCAACAACAACATAACAACAACGGTATTACGGTGGAGGATTTTGCAGTAACGAGTCGTCAAGCTTGCATCAACAATTTGAATCCATGGTTGGTGGTTTTGAGTTGACGGAGCCGTTTTTCTGTTTTTCCTTGGTCTTTGCGATTAATATGTAGGTTACATATTCACGATTCAGAAGTTGAATCCAACTTGGTCCACATCGACAATAACAACAACAGCCATGCGTCCCAGCTCGGTTGCACACCATAGTCCCAGCTTCGTCTCCCTGGTTAACGACTAGTATTCCATGTACAACGATGTCAGACTCATCCCTGTAGCAACAGATTCACCGTAACACACTCTGGCGATGCCTTCCATATGCTCCGGCCATCGTTGTTTCAAGCCGCCACCGCCGTGTAAAATCGAATCTACAGCGTAAATGCTTACTTCTCGTCCTTTTGTTTTCAACCTTTTAATACTGTTAGTTTTTCTTAGCTGCTACTGTTAATAAGGTTTTATATGATAGTATATAATGTGATTTGTATAGGTTTTGGTTTGTTTTAATACTGGTAGTTTTTTTAGTGAATCTGAACTTTTATTACAACTTTGTTTTTTTATCTTTCGCTTGTTTTATTAAGTAACAGACTTTTAGTTTAAAAGAAAACCTTGCACATGGTTGTTATTGGAAAACATCATTAACACTAAAGTTAAAGGTTGTTGTATGGATGGAAGCGTTAAAAAATTGAATTTTTTGTGCTGCAGTATAAGGATTATTATAAGTCCATTGACGTGCCATCCAATTTGCTGCGTGATTAGCTCGGGTAATTAAAAGGGGAGGTGTTTGGCTATTTTTCTTTGAATTGTTCATAGGATACTTCTTCTTGGGTGACGGTGACTCTTCGAATTGTGTTTCAAAGAGTGAGTTGGGTTATATTACATTAATTCAATAATCAAAGTAATTTTGATCTTCGACTTGGATTAGTATAATTAAATGACTTAATAAGCTTTGGCTATTTGACGTCGTTGAATGAAAGCGTGCCAAGATCAAGGAAACTCAAGTCACTCCTCGTTCATATTTCGTGTTATTTTATCCCCATTTGACAAAATGTATCCCCAATGCCCTCAAAGTGTAATAATTTTATCGCTTTTGCCTTAATTTTGCTTTAATGCTTTAAAACTATTTTTCAAAATAAATTCTCGATTAGTCGAGCCATTTTACACCTTGTAAGTCGAGTGCTTTCAAAGCCTTTCCATCAACCTTTTGGTCACAGACACAACATTCAAAGCTTACTCCTGGGCTTCCTTACAGTGAGACCTATTTGATCAATTATTTCTAATTGGTCACTTAGAAGACTAGCCCACTTTGCTAGTGCACACGTTTAAAACTCAATTTTAAACCTCGATTCACATCGAGTATTTTCTCAAATAAAACTTAACACGCCTAACTATACTTAAATACAATTTCAATAAAAGATGAAAAGGGAGTTGGAATCGAGTCTTTGGTTTCTCTCCTCAATTGTTTGGGTCCGAGAAGTCTTTCTTAAGCTCGAACAACTGTCTTCTAAAATGATAAACGAATTCAAATCTATTTTCCTAAACACGTAGATGAAAAAGAGAGAGATCCAAGTCTTTGGTTCACTCTCCCAATTACTTGGGTCCGAGAAGTCTTTATTAAGCTTCGAGTAATTGTCATCTGATTAATACACTCTAATTATATCCAAGATCTTTCATAATATTAGATGAGAAAAGAAAGAGTCAAGCCTTTGGCTCATTCCGATTACTTAAAGTCTGAGAAGTCTTTCTTAAGATTTGAGAAATCCTCATCCGCTAAAACATTTTTAATCATCTCTCATTCGTTTAAACACCTTCCAAACACAACCACTCTTTGGAATGAAAAAAGAGAGAGAGTCAAGTCTTTCACTCGCTTTCTCGATTATTTGGGCTCGAGAAGTCTTTCTTAAGCCTCAAGTAGCCGTCATTCATTAATCACCTTAACTGTATCCAAATCTTTCATACATAGGGTTGAAAAAAGAAAGAGAGTCAAGTCTTTGACTCGCTTTTCCAATCACTTAGGCCCGAGAAGTCTTTCTTAAGCCTCAAGTGATTGTCATCCGTTCAACCTACTCGAACCATATCCAACTCTTTCACAATTAAGATGGAAAAGAGAGGGAGTCAAGTCTTTAACTCACTCTCCCGATTACTTAGGCCCGAGAAGCCTTTCTTAAGCTTCGAGTAATCACCATCCGATCAGCTTAGTCGAACCGCATCCTATCCTTCATAATTGAGGTTAAAAAAGAGAGGGAGTCAAGCCTTTGACTCACTTTCTCGATTACTTGGGTCTAAGAAGTCTTTCTTAAGCTTCAAATAATCGTCACCTCTAGCAAAACATCCAACACGAAAAACTCCTTTTTCTCGCCCCCGTGCGATTGAAACTTCTCAAACCTCTCATTCTCGCCCTCGTGCGACAAAGACCCTAAAACCTATTCAAATATATCCTCTTTTCCAAACAAAAATACTTAACATGTCAAACTCTCTTTTCTCACCCCCGTGCGATTAAAACTTCTCTAAAATATTAATTCCTTGCCCCCGTGCGACCCACAACTCAAACAACTTCTCTCAGAGAACATTGTTTAGTGTTTTCTTCCGTGCATACAAACTAGTGCTTCAGCCTCCCCTAGCGAGCAGACAAGCCAACATTTAGCAGTTAGAATGTGACCTAAAATCTCGTTCGACTCAAATACACCTTTTACCAAGAACATTGTTTAGTCTCTTCTTCTGCGCATAATAAACTCGTGCTTCAGCCTCCCCTAGCGAGCAGACAAGCCAATGTTTAGCAGTTAGAATGCGACCTAAACACTTGTTCGTTTATAAACCAAGCAACCGTGGTAGGCCGAACTACGGATGCTCTGATTCCTCATTCCCTAATGTTGCGGTGAAAATTTGATATCAAGCTATTAATTAACTTGAATCGTATTTCTTTTACAACCGGTCTTTAATTTATCCAAAGGATAGGTCTAAAGAAAGAAAGAACCTTTTACGCGATGTGACAACAACGCTTTAGAGATTCGGGGGTTCGGGGGTTGGTTATATCTAGGGAAGGTATTAGCACCCTAAATATCTGTAGTACCCTACAGGAACCTTTTGTTTAATTACTTGCTAAGTTTGTGAATTGTGCACTATGGTTTAAGTTGGGAATAAAAGTAAAATAAAGGCCTAAGTGGTTTTCTAAGTTTGCTCGCAAAGGCATCGCACCTTCTGCCTACGTATCCTGACTAGGATAGAATCAGAGCAATCGTAGTTCACCTCACGAGGGGAAAGAACTCTTGATGATGATCAAAGTTCAAAAGGGAACAAACATGACAATGTTTGTGTGGAGTTTGACAAAACTCCCTAAGCTAAATTGAAAAGGGAAAGTAAGAAAATCATGACGATGATTCTTACATAGAGTTGACGAACTCTTTCCTAGGGTTCTAGTTGAGGAACACTCCTAGTATGGGTAGGTTTCTTGGACTTCAAGCAAAGTCTAGAGGTTTCTTATTAGGGTTAGAGTGACTTAACAAAGTCAAAGGGAAAACGGAGATTTTGGTTCAAGACATTGACAGTCAAGTGGACAGACCTTCCTTTGGAGGAACAGTATTGTCGGCAACTGGACGAAAGCTAACGAGCTTCGTCGCTTGGGGATAAAATAAAATACAAACATTATTCAAACATTCATGGTGACAACCAATACAAAGATTAAAGATGGAAAGCAATGATGACAATCAGAGCAATTGTTTTGGTACGAGAACCGTGACGACAGTTCGCACCTGGAATACCGTTAACAGACAGATGAGATAAACGTAAAAATAATTCGAGGTAAAAATTCTAACATGTTGACAAACATACATAGACATGATAACAATCAATTTTCCTGAGAAAACACAAGAGGAAACCTTTTAAATTTCATCTGCAACCAAATAGGGTTAGTACCGTTGACGCGCGGATCGCGCATAATCAAACATGGTGAAAAAATAAACAAACATGGGAAATAATTACATGGCATGAAAGTACATATAAAAACAAACATAATGAAAAAAGAACGGACTAAAAACGATAAAATATGAGAGAGTTGCGAATTTTTGAAGTTTATGTACAAAAATGAGAAAAAGTGGCAGCAAGGGTTATCACAAGGGATCGAACCCATGCCAAGACTGATACACGCACGAGTCTCTACCGTTGGGGCGGCTGTTACATCCATTAATAAAAGCGCAACAACAAATATACAAGGCTTGATTGATTTCATGGCTGGGCAAAAATACATAATCATCACAAATACGATTCATACCGTATCTCACTAACCGCTTATCGGATCGAGGCAAATTTTATATGGATCTTGGGTAGAATTGAACGAGGAAGAGGATGGTGGTGGTGGTTTTTCAAAATTCCTAACCTAGTGAGAAATTCGATAGCCCTTGTGTTTTTATGTCATGAGATGCATTTTCACATGAATAGCTCCATACAACCACATTGAATTCAATCCAAGCACACACACATAACAGCTAGATGATAATAAAGCAAATCATAATACTTTCATGGCCAGAAATCATTGACTGTAGAAAGTCACATACAAATTGCAAATGCACATAAGAATAACAATGCATAACAATATGGTTTTTTGAGTTCCAAAGCAATTCAGATCAAAGTGAGATTATGGACACCTTCCAAATATGATTTCAAGTATGTGTGTGTGAAAAAAAATGGAACTGGAACTATCATGTGAATATTTGGTTTTCAAAATGCATTTTTGTATGTGTTATGTGCATGAGATAGTGTAGTTTGGTATCCAAGTCATTTCCAATGGTTTGGTTCATTTAAACATGTCACATGTGGTCAAACAAAGCCGTTGCAATCAAAAGATTTCAAAGAAAACCCTTCATTCTCAAATTGGTATGGTATGTGCAAGCATGTGATAGCAAAAGTCATTTTGTGTGTGATTTTTTGGGACAGAGTGATTTTTGATGAGATGATGAGGTAAACATGTTATAATGAACTAATGTGAGATGTTTGTGAAGTGAGTTTGTGAAAAAATCAGTTTGGCACAAAATGTAGAATTTGAATGGTATTGTATGCCTCCACACACAACTGTCAACATGCTTTGGTGTTTTAGTATTGGGGATTTCCAACAGTTTAAATTCAATAGAGGCCAAAGTAAAGTAGACAAGTTATGTAAAGGTCATGTAAACAGATGCTACAACAACAAATCACATCTCAAACCTGTTCTGAGCTTTCCACAGTGGCAATAACCAAAACTAACTTCAAGTTGGCAAGGATCGAGTATGCTAGGCCTAATGAACTCACATCCAAGGGTATGAATTGATATTACCAAAGGAAAGGACCCTATCTTGCTGATACCTATTACTAACCAAAACTGCTCTCAACTGTAAATGACCATCCTAGGACAGCAGTCCTTACAAAAGTCTCCAAGACAGTTAACAAGCTGATCAAAAAGATGTCCTCATAACACAACAATGTTTCATCAAGAACTAAACAAAAGCTTCAAGGTTCAAACTCCAAATATCATAGGCTGGGAATTTCCACTTTCAAATCAGCAGCCCCTTTTTTCAAAACAAGGATGGTAGTAGGATCACTATCCTATATGTGCAACAACAGTGTTCTTCCAAAAATTCTATCTAAGACTGGAGTATAATCAACACTAGGCAGAGTAACTCAACCACAATGGTTAAAAAAAACTCTAAATAACCTGACTTGAAATGAGCAGCTAATGTAAACTTGTTGTATTCTATACAGTCAGTTTTGTTGGTTAGTCACATGGATTGGTCAGCAAGGTTGGATGAATTCTATCAGTGTAATATTAATCTGTACTAGGTTGAAATATATTCACCCTTGATTTATGTTTTGAAGGAACCAACTCAATCAGCAGCCAAAGATAACTGTTAGACTATCATGATGTGTTTTGAAAGATAGATTTGCACAGGCTGAAGCTAGTGTGCCTAGATGGCAACTGTAACCTACCACTAAATCCAATTTCTACACATTTGTAAGCTTAAGATTAGGTCTGATGGTGCTAGAGTATGCTCAAGGCAGGACTGACAGTGCTCATGCACCCAAGACATCCTCAATGCCTTTTTGACAGCTTCTGTTAAAGCATTGGGTGATTGGGACCTAGAGGTATGCACATAAACCATGGAATTCAAGTGCAAATGTCATGTAAGTACATCTCCAATCACAACTGGTATATGGTCTGTCACTTGGTTCAAAACTTGAGATGTGGTTTTTTTCTTTTTTGAAAGTGAAGACAGTTTTGAATGATGGACAGTTATTACTTTTGACATTTCAATCTTGTGTTCATTGATGGTTTTGCAAACAGAAACATAACAGCTGATGCAGCTAGCTAATCCAAACTTCAATCTAAAGTCCTAAAGTTCTGTTACCAGCCCTGCTGCTAATACTTCAAATCCAAAGTTTTGCTAGATAAGAGCTTTTAATCAAAACAGGTCCCTGCCAGGCTTAGCATGAGCAAAAGATCCAACCAGTGGTGACAAAATCTTCCTCAGCCTAAACCTGAATTCTTTCTAATCAACCCTCCAATAGTCAGGATCTATGATATTTGATCCTTGGTTTTATGCAGAAATACTGTTCCTACTGCTATGAGTTGGTTGGACAGCAGGTGGTTTATTTAAACATCATCATCAGATCCCTACCTTGGCCTATAGCCAACACAAACAATAGAGGGACTTGTAATGACAGTCCCTAATGCTATGCCTCAACAGCACCAATCATAACTTCAATGAAGACCAAGCCAACACTTAAGCAAAATCAAACCTGTCCAAAGTTTATACCCCTAATTCCTCATCTTAAACACCCTTTGACTTGACTGTCAGCTTAAGGATTGATATATAACAACCAACAAAGCCTAGTTAATGACACAAACCAAACAAAAATTTGAAAACAGATACAAACCTCAAACCTCACCCTGCTGTGCTCAACAAACATCATCTGTTCAGAGCCTACCAAAAGTCCCCACAGCAAATGCTAACTTAAATAGACAATCAAAAACTTGCTTAATTAGCTGCAAGTTTGATGATAAACACCCATCTTGACAAAACTCAGCTCCATGAGGACAGTCCTAAACATTTCCATAAGGATGAGTTTATGACAGAGCTAAAGATGTGTTCTTTAGGGCTATACACATGATCAAGCCAAAATGATCTAGACAAGTTACCAAACCTTGACTAAGATGAAACTTCCAAGCCTTAAAAACCTACACATATTGCTCATTTAAACCAGTTTATTATGAGAAATGCTCTTGACAATTAATGGACACCAACTTAATTATAATAATGTCACAAACACCACCTGTTTCAGCAGCATACCTAAACACAAAACAAACCCTCCAAGTACTGCTGCAACCAGATTTTTGGTAATAAACACACTCCACATCATGACCACCATATAGTTACCAATTGAGGCCTTGTGATGAATTGTGACCAAAACAAACTCAAGACAGGATTCACACAACCCAAACATTACATTAGTGAGTTTTTGATCATCTCAGTATTTGGTTCAACAGGAAACAAGACCTGTACATGAAGTTAGCATACCTAGCCCAAACATAGAGGTACAAAACAACATGGTTGTCATATACACCAATTCTCATTATACCTTGTTCACACATGTATAATAGGACCTATAAATGAACTTTAAACCCAACCACAATATTAACCTTAGGCAAAACAGAATATGGCTCTTGGAATAAAACTAAGAAACAAACACAAAATGTCATGAAAAGCACATAATGCTCATATTTCAAAATTCAAACACAATGGTCAAAAAGGACAATTCTTGAGAACCAGTGCAAAAGTCAGTGGAAACTAGTCACATACCTCTTGCTGAAACCTTTGAATATGCTAGAATGGTTGAGAAAACCAGAGAACTCCTCTTCACTTCTTTGCCTTGGTCCTTGCTTCAACTTTAAGTAACCACACACTTATGAGGCCAAAATGAAAATTATGAATCTCCAATAGTTTCTAAGGGTCTTGACAGTTGAGATATGCTATTTGTGAGGTGTCCAAGTGATCACAACCTCAAGGAGAAGCTTAGAACACAACTTGGTGGTTTTTGTGGCTTTTGGTCAAAGTAAGCTAGGTGTGAGATTGACTTTTTGATTTTTGAGTTTTCTTGGTGGTTCAAAGGGCTAGACACCTCCCATATGATATTTAGAGAGTGTATGGAGGGTTGTTGGGGTGCTTGAAAGGGTAGAAATGATTTTGAGCAAATTTCACTTCATGACCATTTTTGGTGTTTTTTGTGAATTTTGTGATTTTTGAGAATTTGATGCAAGATGAGGGAATTGTGATGACAGAGGTTATTTTTGGTTTCTATCAGAAAAGATGTGTTGTAAATGAGGTGAGGGAGCTCTCCTTTTATAGAGAAAGTGATTGAGGTGCTTGCTAGGAAGTCTTGCTTAACCATGAAGCAAACTTGATATTTTCAACCACTTGCCAACTTGCCTTGCTTTTTCTGATCTTTGGCTGTCTCCTTAACCCAATGGGCAAGTTTAAATGATGTTTCTACTGATAAATTGCAGCCTAGGTGCTTGGTAGAGTGGCTGGAGCAGAATCACTTTCCACCTCATGCTTGGAAAAGTCAAAAATGACAACTTAGGCAATGAACTTCCAATCTTTAATTCTATGCTATCTCCATGCAATTTCTTTGCTTCAACTTGCTTGAGATGTTCAATATATCAGATAGTATGAGTTTGACAAGTTAGAATTGGCCCACTTGAGTGATAGAGGTGCTTTTGCAAAATTGGTCAATGTGGGACTAGTATGACAAATTACCAACTTTGAACACATGTATCTCTCAGCTCATAACTCACCTTGAGATGTTCTTGTACAATTTAGAAAGCCCTCACATAGTACTAAAACTTCCATGTTGGCCAGAACTCTTGATTCTATTTGAAACTAGGTGAAAAATGCCCTTGAAGTTGGCTGATTTTAGCTTTTAAAGTGAAAATAACTTAGAAATTTTCTAAGTTATTTTCCCTTCTAGGAATGTTTTTGCTTATATCTCAAAAAGTATGCATTTTCTGGCTGTGGACTAGTATGGGACTTTTGTAGGACTTGTCAAGAGCTTTCAAATGAGACTAGAACCAACTCAATTGGATGTGTGGTTAGGGAGATACGGTTTAGCCCTTTTCAAAACCCTAATTTCCCGATTTCTCGATTACTCTCTCATCTTTGATCCAATGATCATGAAAATTGATATGCAAGTCCATTATGACATAAGGAACAACTTTGATTCACAACTTGGATTCCAATTCTCAAAATTTGAGGAGTTGACTTTTCGGTCAACCGTACGATCGATCGGTGTCGATCGAGTCGCCTGTTGATATTCTGGACATCCTGGGACTTTGACACTTCTTGAATAGTCTTTAATAGCCTATATTAACTTCATGGACCTCACTCCCACCATTAAAACCTTTTCCAACATCAAAGTCAAACCACAGTTGACTTTCCACTGGTTAAAAACCCTAATCGGGGCCTCCTGACTGCACTGTTCTTGATTCTGAAACGATTTCTTCAAATTGACTTCCCATTTGACTTTGATATTATCTTTGATTTCATTCCATGATTGACTTGGCCCAAATCATTGGTTGATCATTCCTTGATTGTTTTGAATTTTGTCGGTGCGAGAACCCTGATTCATCTGTAACTTGACAATAATAAACTTGCACTTGATTTAGGGTTAGATAATGCATGATCATGCTTCTAAAAATGATAATGTGAATCTAAGGGGTCAAAATTTGGGGTACAACAGTTGCCCCTATTTAAATATCTTCACGAGATGACTGAAGAGATGACAATTCTCGGAAAATCGCAGTGAAAGGTATTTAAATATAGATAACCAAAAATTTTGTCCCTTAGATCCGATGCCATGCTAAAGGACAAGTTATGATATGCCATACACTCTAAATGATGCTTTATGATGCTTTAATACAAACAACATAGACGCAACGATAATAATAAAAGAAACAGTAAAACAAACAATGATAAATACAAGGACTCGACACTGGGGACTCGTACTGAGAAACTAAATTAACAGTTCAGACATGACTGATAGCGTAAGAAGGAAAACTTCACATGGGGAAGAGACAAATCCAACAAAGATGACAATCTTATTGGAACAGAGGTACTCCACCGGGGAGAAGAATAGACTTCTACTGGGGAAATGAAAAATTAATTCCATCGGGAAAAGGGAATCAGGATTCATTGGGGAAGCGAAAGACTGGATACAACCTCACTGGGGATGATCAGATGAGGAACTTCCTATAGTGAAGAGTTCAAACGGGATCTTCAGGAATGGACTAGAAATAAGACTAATCACACGTGGAGGATACTAGTGACGACTAGATCTCCGAGACTTGACTGGAAACATGGATCACTGGGGATACATCCTCAGCTTCTGCAAATAGTTCACACAGTGCTGGTAATCAATAGACTTCCTGGGGAATTGGTAACGACCAGAATTCCAAGCGATGCCAGTGACGACTGGTCTTTTAATGGTGATTGGTGACGACCAAATCAGGGTTCCAATAACGATTGGTTTTAAACAATGCCAGTTACGACTGGATTTTTAATGAAGATGGTGACGACCATACTGGGGAATGTTGCACCCTAAAATTTGCTCAACCTTATTCCTTGGATTCATGTTTCATTATCATTAGCATTTGCATATAGAGTCATGTACATAGACTAACCATCTGCATAGCATAAGCATAGCAAGTCATTCAACAGGGGACCAATCATTATTTTCATCTCTAGAGGCCTAGCAAGAGGTTATTATCCCAATTCAGTCATATTCAAGTCATCAGGAAAGAATTTGAAAGCAAAGAGTTCAGCAGATCAAGCCTTGAGTCCATCTCTTAGCTGAGGGTATCTGAGGATCAACAAGAGGGTTATGAGCTGTGAAATGAAGGTATGGAGAGCATCTAGACCTTATGAGAGACTTACAAAGTCATTTGGAGAAGAAAGCAAGTCATTGATGAAAGCATAAGAGCTATAGTGGAAGACAGTCAACTAGGGTTTCATCTGGGTCAACCCTAGGTCAACCCTAGGTCAATTGACTGACTTAGGAGGGCATTCAAGTCTATTGGAGAGATGTGGGGATCATCATTGAGCATATAAAGAAGGATATGGAGATATGACAAGGAGAATTCAAGAGAAATCAAGGAGAAGAGGAGTTACTAAATTAGGGTTTCTCTGTAAAATCCCCTAGTTTAGGTCAAATTTCCAAGCAAGATAAGTCAAAATGTTAGCTTCAAATGGCTTCTTGGCCAACATGAAACTTGTAGAGGATCTCAAGACCTTTAATTTGAGTGGTGGAAGACCTCAAGGAGATTTATAGAACTCAAGTTATAGTCTTTACAAGTTACAGGTCATCTGGGGTGTCTGAATTTTTGTCTGTGAAAGTGACTTGACTTCCAAGCTAGTTTTGCCCCTCAAGGAGATTTCAAATGAATTCTTGGTCAACATAAGAATTATTCCTCATTGTCTTAGCTTTCTAGAATGGTATGGCATGCCTTCATATGATGTGGAGAACTCAACTTATGGTCTTGACAAGCAAAGGGTATTTTGGGCATTTGTGAATTACAGGTCATTTTAACCTATACCCAAAACTCATACAAGGAGGCCTCAAATGAAAAAACTTACAACATCAAACTTGCTCCAAATGGGATTTTAAGTCTAGAAAGAAGGTCACAAGTTATTGGAGAAGCTCATAGCATGGAGTTGCATGATAGGTCAAAATATGAACTAAAAAGGCTTATAAAGTGAATAATTTCAAGTTGGAAAATGGTTTGGGAGATTTACAAGTCCAAATGGAGACTTCCAATATATGATTTTGAATGGAAAAACAATTCTAAGAACAATGGTTCACACACTTTTTTGAGTTTAGAAGGAAAAAATGAAGTTATCCATGGTTGCTTATCATTTAAGAAACATAATCAAAATGGATCAAAATTTGAAAACAAGGGAATGTGCAAGATGGATCTAGAATGTTCATTTGGGGTCTATATATTCATGAAATGTGCATTGATCAAGGGTTGGCCTCATTTGCACCAAGAATTCCACAAAATCTCTCATACTTTTCCATAAAAGTTTCATTACAATTCTCTCAAAACCTTCAACAACTTTCATCATAATCAATTCCATTCCACTCCACCATCATCATAGATCATAATTGAAGCAAGTTTCTGGTGGTTATCATCCATTTTCGAGTGCTTTTCTCAAGATCATCAAAATCAAAAGTTCAAGTGGATTGCATGATTCAAGCAAGGAACCTCCAAGTTTGTGCATACAGAATTAAGTTCTTCAAGGATTGATCAGGATTCAACACTTGAAAGCCTCAGATCTTTCATCTCCATAGCTGTTTCTCAAGATTTCTTACAAGGTAAGTTTTCAATCAAACTGCTTGATCCAGTTAGTTAGGCATGATCTTGTTAGTGTAGAATTGATCTAGGTGGTTAGGAGATTAGGTTAGATGAATTTGGAGAGTTTTAGTGATGGTTAGTGACAGGTGCCATAATCTGTTTGTGTTCGAATCTCTTGGATGAGTGTGTGATAATTGCCACTTGATAGCATGTGTTAATCTCCATTAGATGTAGTTTAATTTAGGCTAAGTCTGAGGAAGAATGGTGAAGGTTTATACCAGTGCATTTCAATGGAGGCCGAAGGTTGATTCAATCGAATTTGTTGATGTGGTGAATTTCAAAGTGAATTGATGCCCTAAGCTTGTAGAGGGAGAGATTTGGAATAGATTTCATGTTTACATCATGAGGATTCATTGCGTGTATGATGAGAACAGAAAGGGAGAAAGCTGTGCGTGCATGGATGTTCATGGTGTTGGAAACCCTAGTTTCAGGCCAAGGGAAGAAGACGAAATCGTGACCCTTCGTTTAGAGTAAGACCTTTGACTTAGGGTAGGATCTAGTGGCTGTTGTTTAATCTGAAATTGGAGGGAGATTACCCTGGCCCTAAACGCACCGTTTCATTAATTGAAACGGGCGGGCCTGAGTGCTGTTGATAACCACACCCCCGTGTGAGCCCAAAACCATTTTTCTCACGTGTTTCTGATGCTATTCCTACCCCCCAGCGTTTATTTGTTTTTTTAATTCTGAATGTGTATTGGGCTTAAACCAGAAGCGCTACCAACACCCCCCAGTCTGAGGGCCCATCCAATAATGAACTGAGCGAATTTCTTTTCATACCCCCTCCCCTCATTTAATTCACTTTTATTTTCTTAATTTCATTTTAATTTTCTACCAATTTTCATAAAATCATAAATAATTCATAAAAAATGTTTTTTAACCCATTCTTTTTACCATATTTTCATTAAAATGTCTAGAATATTATAGGAAAATAAAATTTCATTTTTGGTTTTATTTCATATTTTTTCCATATTTTCTAAATAAATGTCATAATAAATAGTTACATTTCATGCATCATTTTTATGATTTTTGTTCTCTCACATGCTTTAATATTTTTTGATCATTCTTTTCATATTGTTTAGATGAGATGTTAAACTTGTAGGAATATTTTAGTTCCCATTTTTAGAGGCTAATTTTAGGTGATTAATAGATGCTTGAATATCATGATCAAAACTAGGGTTTTTTAGGTGACAACTTAGGAAGTTCAATTTTCTCCCTTAGGACTTAGGGTTTGAATAGATTAGTTATGGGACTATATGGGCTATGGGTAGCTATTAGATCCCTTAGAGAACAATTAGGATTCCCCTACTGATATTATTACTGTCTGTGTATCTGCTGTCTGGTGTGGTGTGCCCTCTGGGGATTGTTGATTGTTGGTTTGGGTATTGGGTTTGTCTGGGGCCCTGGGGAAGCTGAAGATTTGTGGAGATGAAGCCATTGGAGATTCAAAGACTGAAGATCAATTGCCAGAGTTGAGGAGGTGTTTCCTGCCAGCAGTTGCTGAGGGGACTAGGGTTTAGGAGCTAGGCAGAGCTCTAGATTAGAATGATTGTTTCTCAAACATGGATTGCCTTGTCTGCATCCATTCTTCTCTGTGATTCAGAGTCTCTCTAAGACACTCACCCCCTTCCTTTGGAAGGCTTGGTGATAGTGTCTATGAGATAGAACTCTTGAGAGAAAATGTCTCTTGTGTTAGAAGCAGTCTGTTCACCACCTTTGGTAGTCAGCTGATTGCTTAACACCCAATTCACTCTTGTGACTGATCCCTCATCCTGGAGGTTTGAGCTTGAAGAAAAGCCATTGCAGATGGAAGACTGATGATCAAAGCCCTTGTCTGAAGGCCATGAAGATGGAGATTGATGCTTGTTGAAGCCTGTAGCTGATTGGAGATTGCTTGAAGCCAGTTGTTGACTCAGAGCTGCTGATGCTGTTTCTTTTGCTGTTGTATTTCATTTGCTGATGTATTGATTGGTTTTCTGAACTGTATTGTTTGCTGTTTACCCTGCTGGGTTGAAAGTGAAGCCTGTTCACTTTTGCCTATTGTTTTCTAGGTTCGAGGTTGAGTGGGACTCCCTTGCCTCGCTTGTACTGTTGCATCCATGCATTTTACTATTTTACTGTATATATCTGATGTTGTTTCTGTTTCTGCCTATCCCGTAGGATCTCTGTTTCTCTCTGTGCAAGAGAGGAGCATGATAGACACTAGGTCTTAACCCATGCATGATAACATTAGGTTAGTTCGTTTCCCTTCGCAACCGTAGGTTAGAGTTCTGTCTCTTTCTTTCTCAAAACAAACAGAAAAACACCTAAAGATTTCAAACACAATAAAAGACACTTCTTCCGTAAAAGAATGTGAACTCATCAAAACGTCATTTTTGTCCGCCGGGACTGTTAATCAGAAAAACCTTTTTCAGAAGGAATAAAATCAATCAAGACAGACTTGTGTCGCACGTGGCCCGAACTACGTTTGCTCTGATCTTCCATGCTGTGTGGAAGTACGTAGGCATAGGATGCGATATCCTAGCGAGCAACCTTCCCCTCCTTTCCCGTAGGTAGGCGAACTACGTTGACTCTGATTTCTCGTTCCAGACGGGAATACGTAGGCATAAAGTGCAATACTTTGCCGAGTCATTTTTATTTTCATTTTATTTTCTTTTTAACCCTTGACCTATAGTTTAGATAGAATAACAATCCATACCCGAAAACAAGCGTGGATCCCGTCGAGTACGACGGACGTGAGGGGTGCTAATACCTTCCCCTTGCGTAACCGACTCCCGAATCCAGGTTTTGGTTGCGATGACCATACCTTTCCCGTGTTGTGCGAGGTTTACTCTGAGCGTTTCCTTTCCCTCCCGTGGGATAAATAACGCACGGTGGCGACTCTTCTGTTCAGCCGGCGCCGATTTTCGCAGTAGCGACAGCTGGCGACTCTGCTGGGGATCCAATGTCCCCTGGCTGCTAAGGACTGCGATGGTTCTTATGCATTTGGGATCCAACGTCCCTTGAGAGAGTCAATCCTAACGCTTGTTTTCCCGTCGAGGATTTTGTATGGAGTTATTGTATATTTCTAACCCTGTGTTTTTCAGCTTTATATATATTGTTTATTATTGCTGTATTGGGGTGTGACGGGTGTTCTGATATTGAGAGATAAGCCGGACCTGGGCTTGAGTGCACCTAGAATTAGAGTAGAAATTAGTGGGCGCCCGCTTGCTTTGCTTGCTTTGGTGTCCCATGAAATCTACACTCAGACGAGGTTCCTCTGGTTGGCCTCCTGCCCCTTCCTTTGGTTGGCGTGGGTTGCTGGTTAGTTGGATTGTCGACTCTGGGGACCGATCATTTGGAAGTTGGCTGAGTGAGGCCTCTTCAGGATTTGATGATGCCACTCCTTCTGGGAATCGTATCATCAACCCTGAAAGTCTGTGATGCCGACGACCGCATAGGATGCCGTACCTTGTGCCAGTTATAGGGTCACCTACCTGTGAGGGGATTCAGGGTTATGCAGGTAACTAGACCTCCAGACTACCGGTTGTTTCTTGATCAGAGATCCTGGTTATTTATGGAGAGTTATGAGGTCTGTCAGAGACCATGTGGAGATTTATTCTGAGGTCTGTCAGAGACCATGTGGAGATTTATTCTGAGGTCTGTCAGAGACCATGTGGAGATTTATTCTGAGGTCTGTCAGAGACCATGTGGAGACTTATTCTGAGGTCTGTCAGAGACCATTTGGAGATGTATTCTGAGGTCTGTCAGAGACCATTTGAGAGGCGTTTTGAGGTCTGTCAGAGACCAATTATGGATGGGATTTGAGGTCTATCAGAGACCAGTGAGTTATGGTTTGAGGTCTGTCAGAGACCAGTGTTGGAGTTCTATTTTAGGTCTATCTGAGACCAGGGTTGATGACTTCTGGATGGTCTATCTGAGACCTTTCTTGATTGGGTTTAGGCTATTCAGCTGCAGCTTTGGTCCCTGTTGAATGTTACTTGCATTGCATCCCTGCATATACATTATCATTTGCATTTCGCTAACGTGTGTCTGTGCTGCAGGTGCATTTGCATTTCCCTAGTTCTAGTGCCCAGACTTCTGAGTATTTGATCATGACTAGCCTAAGGAGAACAGTTGCTTACAAATTGCCTACGCCTGATATTGTGCCTTTACTGGGGTTGATCTCTCTTGCTGATGAGGGTGTTCGTAGGAGTTTCCGGATGAGTTATGGTAGATTACTGAGATTGGTGTGCAAACCTACAGAGGTAGAGTTGGATGGGTTGTATGCTCTGATGCAATTCTATGACCCTGCTTTGAGGTGCTTTACGTTCTCTGACTTTATTATGGGACCAACCCTGGAGGAATACGCTGAGTATGTTGAGCTGCCCGTGCAGAACCAGGTTCCATTCATTCATTATGATGCCAAACCCAAGCCGGAGGAATTGGCAAAAGCCTTGCATGTTGATGCTTCTGAACTTGTGACTACTGTTTCCCGTGGAGTTCCAGGCTTCTCATTTCAGTTCTTAGTGGGTAAAGCCCAAGAGTACGCTAAGAGCGGGTGTTGGGTTGCTTTCAATGCTGTGTTGGCTTTGTGCATTTATGGCATAGTACTATTCCCCAATATACCGGATTTTGTGGACTTCGATGCTTTCTACTTGTTTGCCGCTGGTAATCCTGTACCTACTTTACTCGGAGACCTATATCACTCACTGCATTACAAGAATGAGAAGGGAAGAGGGAAGAATGTTCATCTGTGCGTACCCTTATTGAGTATGTGGTTTGAGAGTCACCTTCCTAAGAGAGGATCTGCTGCAGAGGCTACAATTCCAGTTGGTTGGCCGGAGCGTTTGATGAGGTTATCGTCGGAAGATATGGAGTGGTTTGATAGGGACCTGTTGGGATCGGAGCTCATCTTCAATTGTTCTGGTTACCCTAATGTCCCATTGATTGGAAGAAAAGGGTGTATCAATTACAACCCTTCTCTATTCATTCGCCAGTTCGGATATGCGCTAAAGAATCCACCTCAGGAGGAGGAAGTACAGGAATCTCTGTACTTTACTGGAGATTTGAAGGGGGAGTTGTTAGCCAAGTTGCGACATGCCTGGACGCGTATTAACCGCAAAGGGAAGCCGTTGTTAGGAAAGAATGACTGTCAAGCCTATGCACCTTATAGAGCTTGGATTCAGGAGAGGGCTAGTCAGTTGAAGATGCCGTTTCCAGATGCACCAACTCTTGATCCTATTCCGGTAGAAGAGCCGACTACTGTTTCTAGAGAAGCATATGAACAGGTTGTGAGAGAGAAAGAAGCCTTGATAAAGATTAACGAAGGGTTAGAGCAAGAGTTAGCCCAGGCGCGCAGCGAGAAAAACAAGGCCGTATATGCTTTCCAACAACAGATTGAGCTGGTAAACAGGTTAGGATCTGAGTTGACCGAGGAAAAGAAGAAGCGCGAACGTCTGGGGCAAGAGTTCAGAAGCTCCCATGACATGTTGGAAGCCAAAAAGAAGGCGCTTGACGCAGCACACCGAGAGATATCCTCTTGCAATAAGACTTGGAATGCTACTCTCACCAACAACAAGCAGAGGGAAGATAAGCTGAAGCAGCAAATTTCCGACCTCGAGGAGAAGTTGAAGTCTAGCATCAAGAAGTGTGAGGAAGAAGTGATGAACCGGTATAGTGTCCAGCACGCACTGAACAAGGCAATTAAATCCAGAGATGAAGCAGTGTCCCAGAAGCGAAAGTTAGAAGATTGCTTCGGAGAAGCAGCGTGGGAAGAAACGGCTGAAGACGTACGCCGTGTCCTTAAGAAGAGAAACCAGCTTGTTGAAGGGCTGCTTGACCGACCAAGCCATCCGGAGACCAAGAAGTTGATAGAGGAGTACCAGACTTTTGGGAGGATTTGATCGTTCCATTATTTGTATGCTTTATTTGCATAGTGCTGACCATCACCAGGATTGTTGGTTGAGGTTATGCCATCTTTGTACTCTCAGTGATATTGTACCCTGGGCTTATTGATTCTCTCTGCTATATATGAGGCTTTCTGTGATTCAGCTCCGGTATTCTTATTGTCAGCACCGTCACTGCACCGGCACCTTCGCACTAGAACTGGGGGAATGAACTTCCCTAATGCACAGACACATTGCATTGCATTCATATTCATATTGCATAACAGGTAATCTATGAATGGTGTCTTATCTCTTGCTCTGTATCAGGTACTTAACAGGATTCCAGATCAACATTCGCACCGCTATTCTACACGATCCAACTGTCGGAAAGTCATGGACCAGATTCAGAACGAGATGCAGGATGTACGCGAAAAGCTCGCCCTCTTCATGCAGACCATGGAGGCTATAGCAAAAGGGCAAGAGAATTTGCAGGCCATGGTCCAGCCTCTGTTGGCTCGCAACGCTGGTCATGGTAACGAGGATCATCAGTCGGTCCGGGTTGATACTGCTCATGGAGACGGCACTCCAACGCCAGTGGCTCCGCCTGTCGTCAATGTGAATGCTGCTAACGTCAACAACGCTACCGCTGCTGTGAATGGTAACGTCGGAGGTGGAAATGAAACTGCTGTCCACAACGCTGGGCTGGGTGATGTCAATGTGGGAGATAATCTCGGAGGCAATGGCTTTGTCAACGCTGGGTTCGGATTCAACGATCAGGGATTCGACAACACTGGCAAGTATGGCTTTAATGCTCAAGGCTTTGGGCCAGATGGTTATGGTATGGTCAATCAGGGCTATGGAGGCTTTGGAAACGGAAACGGTGCTGGTTTTGTGGCTGGTGGTCCTGCTGGAGGTGTTCAAGGGTATGGCAACAGAGGCCGAGTTCCGGGGATGAATCAGGTCAGAGCTGGACGTAATAATGCGTATGATGGATACGGGGCTGGAAACGGTATGTGGCAAGAGGATCAACAGGAAGACGCCTTCTCTGGAGGGGGCTTTGAAGGGCCGATGGATGATTCTCAAAAGATTAGAATGCTGGAAGAGCAAATGAAGGGAGTCCTAAACCAGAGTGCTGTGGGTCTGGACATGGCAACTATGGGCTTGGTACCTGGGCTGAGGGTGCCAATCAAGTTCAAAGCGCCTGCGTTCGATAAGTACAAAGGAGACACATGTCCGAAGGTTCATGTACGAGCTTATTACAGAAAGATGTCAGCATACTCCACTGACGAAAGAATGCTCATGCATTTCTTTCAGGATAGCCTGTCGGGTCCTTCCTTAGAGTGGTACATGGGGTTGGAGCCCACTGATATTAAGACTTGGAAGCAATTAGCAGAGGCGTTCGTAGCCCATTACAAATATAACAGCGACCTGGCACCCAATCGGGTCCAGTTGGCCGGGCTTTCGCAGAAGAAGGGGGAGAGTTTTAAAGAATACGCGCAAAGGTGGCGCGATATGGCTGCCAGGGTCCGTCCCCCTGTGGAAGATAAGGAAATGAACGATATGTTTGTCGGCACATTCACCGGGTTGTTTCATGATATGCTATTTCACACGTCTCTGGCTAGTTTTTCAGATTTGATTTTAATGGGTGAAAAGATTGAGCGGAACATTAAGCAAGGAAAGTTCCAAGTTGACGAGTCAGCTGCATCTGGCAGTAATAGGAAAGCTTATGGTGGGCGCCGTCAGGGCGAAGCTAGTGCTGTATTTGGAGGCCGAGGCCGAGGCCGAGGCAGGGGAAGAAATCAATATCGTCAGCAGCAGCAAGTGTCGAGTGTCACCATCCCGTATCAACAACAACCAATCCAGCAACAACAACAGGTTCAGCAGCAACCAATGCCACAGCAGCAGCAGCCTCAGCAGGGGGCACAGCAAGCTCAGAGAAGATTTCAGGGTAATAAGCCGAGAAGAGTGTTCGAGAAGCCTCCCTCTAACTATGCTGATTTATTGCAGACCTTGTTGGGATTGAATCTGGTGGAGAAAAGAACCTTGGCACCGATAACGGGAACTCCCCCGTTCGGCTATGATGCGAATAGGCGCTGCGAGTTTCATTCTGGGGCCCCGGGCCATGATATAGAAGGTTGTCATGCTTTTAAGCACGTTGTGCAGGATCTCTTGGACAACAAGTCTATCAACTTCGGAACGACCGGTGCGAATATAGTCCAGAAACCCATGCCTAATCATGGGGCGAATGCCGTGCTGGCTGAGGAAGGTCTGAATCTGATTATGAATGTTGAGGATTTAAAGACGCCGCTGAGCGAAATCAAAAGCCGACTGTTGCAAGGAGGTGTTTACCCGGGTTGTAATGAGTACTGTTTAGATTGTTGGGCCCTGTCTGGGGGGTGTGAGGATTTGAAGAAAGGCATTCAGGCCTTGATTGATGAAGGTGTATTGCAGTTTGATAGAACAGCAACTGATGAGCCGGCAGGGGCAGTAGTGGATAATCGGAGTGATGTTGCCACAGTGACAATTCCTAGGAAGACGATCACTATTTCAGCACCAGCTCAGCGACCACCGATTACTATAACTAAAGCCGGGCCAATCCCGTATGAGAGCACGAAAGCGGTCCCATGGTCATATGGGCTAGAGGTGTATTGTGACGGGATTAAAATCGATGTCAACAAGCAGTCAGCGGAGGTTGTGGATAATGTTGTGGGCTCAGGAGGCATGACGAGAAGCGGCAGGATCTTTATATCTCCTGAAGTAGAAGCCGAAAGGATAGCGAAAGGAAAAGGGAAAGCGGTGGAAAATGTTCCGGTTCAAGCAAATGAAAAAGAAGCAGCGTCAAAGGACGTAGAAGAATTCATGCGCTTAATTCGGAAAAGCGATTATAAAATTGTGGAGCATCTGCAGCAAACGCCATCCAAAATATCTATTCTGTCATTGCTGTTGTGTTCAGAAGCCCACAGGAACGCTTTGCTGAAAGTCTTGGACACTTCTTTTGTACCACAGGATGTCTCCGTGAACCAGCTAGAAGGAGTATTGGCACATGTAAATGCGGGCCACAGTCTGGGCTTTACTGATTTCGACTTGACTCCGAAAGGAAGGGACCATAATATGGCATTACATGTATCTGTTGAGTGCAGAGGGTCGACAATGTCGCACGTATTGGTTGACACCGGGTCGTCTTTGAATGTGCTGCCTAAGAAGGCTATGATGAAGCTGGATGTTCGAGGGATTTTGTGTACACCAAGTGATTTGGTGGTCAGAGCGTTTGACGGCACGCGGAGAACAGTCTTCGGATCGATCACCTTGCCTCTGCAAGTGGGGCCGGAAGTGTTTGCCACGGAGTTTTATATCATGGACATACAGCCTGCGTACAGCTGCTTGCTGGGAAGACCTTGGATTCACGGGGCAGGGGCAGTCACGTCTACCCTGCATCAAAAGCTAAAGTATATGGTCGGAGACAGTGTAGTCACCGTGTGCGGAGAAGAAGACATCCTGGTCAGTCATCTATCTTCGTTTAAATATGTGGAAGTCGACGGGGAGATCCACGAGACGCCATGCCAAGCATTCGAAGGTTTGCGCATAAAGGACAGGAGTCCCGGGCCAAGCAAAGCGCCAGAGATAGCTGTTTCTTCGTATAAAGAGGCTCAAGCGCTAGTAAAGGCAGGAGAAGCCAAGGGCTGGGGCAAAGTATTGGACATTCCGGTGAAAATGGACCGGTTCGGACTGGGGTACCGACCGTCGTCATCAACTCCTTCTGTGGGGGCCCCTCATTTCAGAAAGTCAATCACCATCTCTGCCAGTGGAGTATGCCATGAATCTGTCAATGCTGCTTCAGAATCCGATGAAGGGGACAGCGACTGTGATATGGATGCCTGGATTCAGCCAAGCACGCCAGGACAAGGACTGTGCAACTGGTCCATTCAGGAGCTTGTTCCTGTGACCTTTAAACAGTAATGCTTTGCTTTATTAATTGTTGAACAATCTGATGTCTTGCCCGGGGCATCAGGATTTGCTTAGGGCTGTGTTGTTATAAACATTGCTTCGTTAATCATTAAATAAATGGCGTTTTTTCATGCGCAAATACTGTAATCCCTGTCTTTCTTGTTTTGTATTTTTCAATAAAATGGCAACGTGGTTATCCGCTTTATACGCATTTTGAAGCACTTAACCCTTTCTTTTGCAGGATACCATTTTCAGATGACATCCTTGAACCACCTATGACTCGTCCCGACTTCGAGCACCCGGTATTCCAGACCGAAGAAGAGGTTGTCGAAGATAGCGACGTTCCTGAAGAACTGTCTTGGTTGGTGAAGCAAGAGGAAAGAGCCATTCTGCCTCACGACGAGGTTATCGAGATTATCAATTTGGGGTCGGAAGGGGTTGAGAAAAATATTCGTATCGGAGCCGCACTGCAGAGTGATATCAAGCGAAAACTGGTTGAAATGCTCCGAGAGTATAATGATGTATTCGCTTGGTCGTATCAAGATATGCCAGGGCTCGATACAGATATGGTTGTGCATCGTCTGCCACTGAAAGAAGACTGTCCGCCTGTCAAACAAAAACTTCGCAGAACTCGCCCAGATATGGCAATGAAGATCAAAGAGGAGGTTCAGAAACAGTGGGACGCTGGTTTCCTGGCTGTGACGAAGTATCCCTCATGGGTTGCTAACATCGTACCAGTGCCAAAGAAAGATGGCAAGGTTCGAATGTGCGTGGATTATAGAGATTTGAATAAAGCAAGCCCAAAAGACGATTTTCCACTTCCTCACATTGACGTGTTAGTGGACAATACTGCTCAATACTCTGTATTCTCCTTCATGGATGGCTTTTCAGGCTATAATCAGATTAAAATGGCGCCAGAGGATATGGAGAAGACTACTTTCATAACGCCTTGGGGAACATTTTGCTATAAAGTGATGCCCTTTGGTTTGAAAAATGCTGGGGCAACATATCAGCGTGCGATGACGACTCTTTTTCACGACATGATGCATAAAGAGATTGAAGTTTATGTTGACGATATGATTGCCAAATCCCAGACGGAGGAAGAGCATCTGGTGAATCTGTTGAAGTTGTTTAAAAGGCTTAGGAAGTTCAGGCTGAGGCTGAACCCTAACAAATGCACCTTCGGGGTGAGATCGGGTAAGCTCCTGGGGTTCATAGTAAGCGAAAGAGGAATAGAGGTCGATCCTGCTAAAATAAAAGCGATTCAAGAAATGCCGACGCCTAAAACAGAGAAAGAGGTGCGCGGGTTTTTGGGGAGATTGAACTACATTGCCCGGTTCATATCTCACCTAACGGCCACGTGTGAACCATTATTCAAGCTGTTAAAGAAAGATCAAGCTGTAACATGGAACGAAAATTGTCAAAAGGCGTTCGACAAAATAAAGAAGTATCTGCAGGAGCCTCCTATTTTGATACCCCCGGTGGCAGGGAGACCCTTGATAATGTATTTGACGGTTCTTGAGGGAAGCATGGGTTGTGTTCTCGGTCAACACGACGAGACGGGGAGAAAAGAGCATGCGATCTACTATCTGAGTAAGAAATTTACAGACTGTGAATCTCGATACTCAATGCTGGAGAAAACTTGTTGCGCGCTAGCCTGGGCCGCCAAGCGTTTGAGGCAGTACATGCTGAATCATACAACCATGCTCATCTCGAAGATGGATCCAATCAAATATATATTTGAAAAGCAGGCGTTGTCAGGTAGAATTGCCCGGTGGCAGATGATCTTGACTGAATACGACATTCAATACGTCTCGCAAAAGGCGATAAAGGGGAGTGTGTTGTCTGAGTATCTGGCGGAGCAGCCTATTGAAGAGTACCAATCAATGAGATTTGATTTTCCTGACGAGGATATCATGTATCTCAAGATGAAGGATTGCGAAGAGCCGTTACCAGACGAAGGACCAGAGCCGGGGTCCAAATGGCAGATGATATTTGATGGAGCTGTGAATGCTTACGGTAGTGGGATAGGGGCAATTATCACTACGCCACACGGGTCGCACATCCCGTTTACTGCCCGATTGACCTTTGCCGTTACCAACAATGAGGCCGAATACGAAGCTTGTATAATGGGGCTTGAAGAAGCCATTGATTTGCGAATCAAACATTTAGACGTATACGGAGACTCAGCTCTGGTGGTGAATCAGATCAAAGGGGAATGGGAGACACGGCAGCCTAATTTGATACATTACATGAATTATGCAAGGAGATTGTTGCCTTTCTTTGACAAAGTTGAATTGCATCACGTGCCACGGGCAGAAAATCAAATGGCTGACGCCCTTGCCACTTTGTCTTCCATGTACAAGGTCAATTTCTGGAACGAAGCTCCCCAGATCACTATCTCTCGGTTGGACAGGCCAGCTTATGTATTTGCTATTGATGAAGCGTCTGATGGCAAACCGTGGTATTTTGATATCCTTAATTTCCTGAAGAATAAAGAGTATCCGGCTGGGGCATCCAGTCAAGATCAGAAGACTCTCAGGAGATTAGCGGGTAATTTCTACTTGAACCCGGATGGCGTCTTATACAGAAGAAACCACGACTTGGTGTTGTTGCGTTGTGTAGACGAGAAAGAGGCAAAGCTTCTCATGGAGGAAATTCACGAAGGTGCCTTTGGTACGCATGCTGGTGGGCATGCTATGACGAGAAAACTGCTGCGGGCAGGTTATTTTTGGCTGACGATGGAAACTGATTGTTTCAAATTTGCAAGAAAGTGCCACAAGTGCCAAATTTATGCTGACAAAATACATGTGCCTCCGAGTCCTCTAAATGTGATGTCATCTCCATGGCCATTCTCAATGTGGGGAATCGATATGATTGGAAAGATTGAGCCGACGGCTTCTAACGGGCATCGGTTCATCCTCGTAGCAATCGATTATTTCACCAAGTGGGTGGAAGCAGCGTCTTACGCAAATGTAACGAAGCAAGTGGTGGCTAGATTCATCAAAAGAGATATCATTTGCCGATACGGAATTCCCGAGCGGATAATCACGGATAACGGTTCTAATCTGAACAACAAAATGATGAAAGAGCTCTGTCAAAATTTCAAGATCGAACATCACAACTCCTCCCCTTACCGACCCAAGATGAATGGCGCTGTCGAAGCGGCCAATAAGAATATCAAGAAAATCGTCCAGAAAATGGTGGTGACTTATAAAGATTGGCATGAAATGCTACCTTTCGCTTTGCACGGTTATCGTACGACGGTACGCACATCAACCGGGGCAACTCCGTTCTCGTTAGTATACGGAATGGAGGCGGTATTACCATTGGAAGTTGAGATCCCTTCTCTAAGGGTATTGCGAGACGTTCAGCTGGACGAGGCAGAATGGGTAACGAACAGATTGAACCAACTGAGTTTGATGGATGAGAAGAGGCTAGCTTCTCTAGCATACGGTCGTTTGTACCAAAGACGAATGAAGAAAGCGTACGACAAGAAGATAATTCCGCGAAGCTTTCAGACGGGCGACCTTGTGCTGAAAAGGATTCTCCCGCCGCAGGCAGATCACAGGGGCAAGTGGACCCCCAATTACGAAGGGCCATACGTCGTCAGTAAGGTCTTTTCAGGAGGAGCTCTGTTGTTGTCCACCATGGACGGGGAAGACTTTGCATCACCTGTGAATTCGGACGCAGTTAAAAAATACTTTGCTTAAAATAGACCCGCTGGACAGAAAAAAGAGAGTCCAGGCAAAAATGGGGCATCCTGGCGAACCAAAAACAGAATGAAAGGTTCGGGCAAAAGTTAGGGATAAAATTGAAAAAATGTACACCCGCGAAGTTGAAAACCTACACTGGGCGGCTTCGGCAAAAAGGGGTATCCCGGTGAACTGAAAACCCATAAAGGGCGGTTCACGCAAAAGTTAGGGATGAGAAAAGCAAATGACTGCGGTCCGAATTTGGTATTCAATAAGCATCATTGCGGGAGAATATGTTTGAGGAGTCAGTTATCGGATACAACCTCTTCAGAAGTAGGGATACCGGGAAAGTATTAGAGTCGGACGAGTCATGGGAGGATCAGTTCGTGGTGTTCATCTCCATCCAGTTGCCGACATGTGTACAAAATTTAATTTGTCAATATTTATGCTTCCTGTGAATACTTGCATACTTGTATATTTGCTTTGCGTAGCTTCCTCTTTTCAGGAGTTACATCCCGTGTACAAAAACTCCGCCCATTCAGGGGCCCAATCAATGAAAATGTGTTATTCAGTACTTGATGCCTGTTCTTTACTGTTTTGCGCATGATAAAACGCCTAAGTTTGATGAAACTAGCATGAGTATAACATCACTGGCCCTTGCCAACAATTGTTAAAGCTCTGAATTAACTGAGTGTAACGTCACTAACCTGAATTGATTTGATTGCATAGGCTTGTCGTGTCTTGTTTGTGTTGTCGCAGGTTTCATAACCGTACGAGGAAGATGATCAAAAGATTGCAATAGTGAAAAGCTTGATCCCCACGCAGGTCATGCATGTTTTTCCTGAAGAAGGATAGAATTCCCCAGCTAGCCATAGCTTATCCAAAGGACGTGCTCCAGAGAAGTTACTCGTCTTCAGCAGAGTTTGGCGATTCCGAGATCGTCAGGCTGTATTCAGACAGGTTCATTTCCCCCCGCAGGGTCATGCACTCTCCCCCAGTGGAGTCAGTTAATTTTCCCCAAGAGAATCCAGCCATTCCCAGCGGAGTTCTCTTTTCAGCAAATGTTCTTTCCTTCCAGTGGAATTCGAAGATCCAGACTCTCCTAGGCAGAGTCGATGGTGGTTCCTGTCATTTATTTTGTCAGAGATACTGGTGATATCGATTCACGTTCCAGCAGAAAGATCAATCATATCAGGCGCATCTGTTATTCCCCAGCAGGGGGTTATTTCAACAAGACGTGTGGTTTGAGTTCCCAAATTCCCAGCAAGGTCGACTTCATCCTACCAGTTGTATTTTGGCTGGAATAATTTTGTAGCCTCAGGCTATCCCCGGCGAGTCGACGTTATCCTTCCAGCATTTATTTTGCTGAAGCAGTTTCTGTACTCTAGTAGTTCAGGTGGAGAGAGCTCTTGCTCAAATAAATTACCAAACAGTCAAGATCTCGGCAGGAGATATTCAATGATAATGTCAGTTTCGGCGGTATTCCCCACAGAGTTATCGTGATAGAATTCTCTTTGTCTCCAGCAGAGTCATTTATGCAAGTGTATCTTATTTTCCCCAACCAGAGTGGCCAGGATAAGTGTCTCCTTATTCCCAAGCAGAGTTCGTTTGTCATCAATGAGTCGCATGAATCAGAATTTCGAAGCAGGTGTCCGATAGTTGGTTTTCGGACATCCCCAGTAAAGTTCATCTCGAAGTCGCTGTCACGTCAGTGCTGAGCAGTTTGTGGGAAAGGATCATTGAAGAATTAAGTCCTGACGTGGACAATTTACTCCTAGAATGACGGGGTTTCTTCAGAAGTGGGCGTCCTAACGTGGACAGGTTTGTTTACCGGATTGGTAAGGTGTGTTAATCCTGACGTGGATAGATTCGGTCTTTTGAAATTTGGAGAAAGGGAGGTCATGACGTTGATAAGAGATTGGTTGTTATTCGTGTTGGTATCCTGACGTGGATCATTTTGTTTTCGGCAGATATCTTTATTCGTAATGGTGAAATGTGCGTCCTGACGTGGACAAGTTTGTAGTTCTTTGTGATGACAAGATACAAGAATCCTGACGTGGACAAATTTATCCTTCTTCGTGTTGTTGGCAAAGTGTAAGTCCTAACGCGGATATTTCCCCAGCAAGTCGAAGGCGCGTGAGTCCTTACGTGGACAAGTCTTATTTCCTCGGTGAGTCGAAGACGCCTGAGTCCTAACGTGGACAAATCAAGACGAGATCAGTGTCCTAACGCGGACAGATCAAAGAGATTATCATTCCTAACGTGGAAAGACGGAGATTCCTAACGTGGAAAGATGTAGTCCTTACGCGGACCTATCAATAGAAGTGATTCCTAACGTGGAAATGACAGTATTCCTAACGTGGAAAGAGAAAGTCCTTACGTGGACAGATTAAGATGGTTTCCTTACGTGGAAAGACGAGTTTATTCCTTACGGGGAAAGGTTGAGTCCTCACGCGGACATATCAAGATTTATTCCTTACGTGGAAAGAAGTTGGTATTCCTTACGTGGAAAGATTGAGTCCTTACGCGGACATATCGAGATGGATTCCTTACGGGGAGACAAGTGCATTCCTAACGTGGAAGAATTTAGTCCTGACGCGGACAGATCCAGACGAAGTCTTATTCCTTACGTGGAAAAATGGTGATTCCTTACGTGGAAAAGAGATTGATTCCTTACGTGGAAAGTTTAGTCCTGACGCGGACAGATGGAAAAGAAGTTTATTCCTTACGCGGAGAAATCGGGGTCCTGACGTGGACAGATTCGAGAAGTTGAGTCCTGACGTGGACAGATTCAGAACTCAAGGTGAATTCATGACGTGGAAAGACGAGTTTATTCCTTACGGGGAAAGGTTGAGTCCTTACGTGGACATATCAAGATTGATTCCTGACGTGGAGAGAAATGGATTATTCCTGACGTGGAAAGAGAGTTTAGTCCTGACGCGGACGGATCAAAGAAGATATTCCTAACGTGGAAGAAGGAAATTAGTCCTTACGTGGACAGATGCAAGAAAAGTTGAGTCCTGACGTGGACAAGTTCAGAAATAGTTGTATTCCTTACGTGGAAAGGCTGGAGTCCTGACGGGGACATGGCAAGTCGTATTGGAGTCCTTACGTGGATAGATTGATGTAGTTTTCCTAACGCGGAAAGAAGATTGTTTCCTGACGTGGAAAGATGAAAGGGTTAGTCCTGACGTGGACAGACGCAGAAAAAAATGATTCCTAATGTGGACAGGTGTTACTCCTAACGTGGAAGAGTTTTATTCCTAACGTGGACGATGCGGTTTATGGAAATGCAGACGAATTATCCCCAGCGGAGTTGCCGAGATTTTTCTGGGATAACAGCAAGTGGAGTCCTAACGTGGACAAGTTTCAGTTGAGATTTCTTCGTATCGACGACAGACAGAGTCCTAACGTGGACAAGCAAGCAATCTGTTATGACAGAATCCTCTTCAGAACGATGAAGACAATCCCCAGCACGGTCGTGCGAGATCAGTGGGTTTCTCTAACAGTCAGATTCAGCTGATGAATGTCATTCCTCAAGCAGGAGCGTAGTTTATTTCTGCGGTTGGCAAATTTCTGGTTTCACTAGTATTCAACCGTCTCGTACCGCGAATGTCTGAAGGCTCCGGGCCATTCACCCAATCGGGTCCAAGTCGCTTGAATAGGGGCAGCTGTTGCACCCTAAAATTTGCTCAACCTTATTCCTTGGATTCATGTTTCATTATCATTAGCATTTGCATATAGAGTCATGTACATAGACTAACCATCTGCATAGCATAAGCATAGCAAGTCATTCAACAGGGGACCAATCATTATTTTCATCTCTAGAGGCCTAGCAAGAGGTTATTATCCCAATTCAGTCATATTCAAGTCATCAGGAAAGAATTTGAAAGCAAAGAGTTCAGCAGATCAAGCCTTGAGTCCATCTCTTAGCTGAGGGTATCTGAGGATCAACAAGAGGGTTATGAGCTGTGAAATGAAGGTATGGAGAGCATCTAGACCTTATGAGAGACTTACAAAGTCATTTGGAGAAGAAAGCAAGTCATTGATGAAAGCATAAGAGCTATAGTGGAAGACAGTCAACTAGGGTTTCATCTGGGTCAACCCTAGGTCAACCCTAGGTCAATTGACTGACTTAGGAGGGCATTCAAGTCTATTGGAGAGATGTGGGGATCATCATTGAGCATATAAAGAAGGATATGGAGATATGACAAGGAGAATTCAAGAGAAATCAAGGAGAAGAGGAGTTACTAAATTAGGGTTTCTCTGTAAAATCCCCTAGTTTAGGTCAAATTTCCAAGCAAGATAAGTCAAAATGTTAGCTTCAAATGGCTTCTTGGCCAACATGAAACTTGTAGAGGATCTCAAGACCTTTAATTTGAGTGGTGGAAGACCTCAAGGAGATTTATAGAACTCAAGTTATAGTCTTTACAAGTTACAGGTCATCTGGGGTGTCTGAATTTTTGTCTGTGAAAGTGACTTGACTTCCAAGCTAGTTTTGCCCCTCAAGGAGATTTCAAATGAATTCTTGGTCAACATAAGAATTATTCCTCATTGTCTTAGCTTTCTAGAATGGTATGGCATGCCTTCATATGATGTGGAGAACTCAACTTATGGTCTTGACAAGCAAAGGGTATTTTGGGCATTTGTGAATTACAGGTCATTTTAACCTATACCCAAAACTCATACAAGGAGGCCTCAAATGAAAAAACTTACAACATCAAACTTGCTCCAAATGGGATTTTAAGTCTAGAAAGAAGGTCACAAGTTATTGGAGAAGCTCATAGCATGGAGTTGCATGATAGGTCAAAATATGAACTAAAAAGGCTTATAAAGTGAATAATTTCAAGTTGGAAAATGGTTTGGGAGATTTACAAGTCCAAATGGAGACTTCCAATATATGATTTTGAATGGAAAAACAATTCTAAGAACAATGGTTCACACACTTTTTTGAGTTTAGAAGGAAAAAATGAAGTTATCCATGGTTGCTTATCATTTAAGAAACATAATCAAAATGGATCAAAATTTGAAAACAAGGGAATGTGCAAGATGGATCTAGAATGTTCATTTGGGGTCTATATATTCATGAAATGTGCATTGATCAAGGGTTGGCCTCATTTGCACCAAGAATTCCACAAAATCTCTCATACTTTTCCATAAAAGTTTCATTACAATTCTCTCAAAACCTTCAACAACTTTCATCATAATCAATTCCATTCCACTCCACCATCATCATAGATCATAATTGAAGCAAGTTTCTGGTGGTTATCATCCATTTTCGAGTGCTTTTCTCAAGATCATCAAAATCAAAAGTTCAAGTGGATTGCATGATTCAAGCAAGGAACCTCCAAGTTTGTGCATACAGAATTAAGTTCTTCAAGGATTGATCAGGATTCAACACTTGAAAGCCTCAGATCTTTCATCTCCATAGCTGTTTCTCAAGATTTCTTACAAGGTAAGTTTTCAATCAAACTGCTTGATCCAGTTAGTTAGGCATGATCTTGTTAGTGTAGAATTGATCTAGGTGGTTAGGAGATTAGGTTAGATGAATTTGGAGAGTTTTAGTGATGGTTAGTGACAGGTGCCATAATCTGTTTGTGTTCGAATCTCTTGGATGAGTGTGTGATAATTGCCACTTGATAGCATGTGTTAATCTCCATTAGATGTAGTTTAATTTAGGCTAAGTCTGAGGAAGAATGGTGAAGGTTTATACCAGTGCATTTCAATGGAGGCCGAAGGTTGATTCAATCGAATTTGTTGATGTGGTGAATTTCAAAGTGAATTGATGCCCTAAGCTTGTAGAGGGAGAGATTTGGAATAGATTTCATGTTTACATCATGAGGATTCATTGCGTGTATGATGAGAACAGAAAGGGAGAAAGCTGTGCGTGCATGGATGTTCATGGTGTTGGAAACCCTAGTTTCAGGCCAAGGGAAGAAGACGAAATCGTGACCCTTCGTTTAGAGTAAGACCTTTGACTTAGGGTAGGATCTAGTGGCTGTTGTTTAATCTGAAATTGGAGGGAGATTACCCTGGCCCTAAACGCACCGTTTCATTAATTGAAACGGGCGGGCCTGAGTGCTGTTGATAACCACACCCCCGTGTGAGCCCAAAACCATTTTTCTCACGTGTTTCTGATGCTATTCCTACCCCCCAGCGTTTATTTGTTTTTTTAATTCTGAATGTGTATTGGGCTTAAACCAGAAGCGCTACCAACACCCCCCAGTCTGAGGGCCCATCCAATAATGAACTGAGCGAATTTCTTTTCATACCCCCTCCCCTCATTTAATTCACTTTTATTTTCTTAATTTCATTTTAATTTTCTACCAATTTTCATAAAATCATAAATAATTCATAAAAAATGTTTTTTAACCCATTCTTTTTACCATATTTTCATTAAAATGTCTAGAATATTATAGGAAAATAAAATTTCATTTTTGGTTTTATTTCATATTTTTTCCATATTTTCTAAATAAATGTCATAATAAATAGTTACATTTCATGCATCATTTTTATGATTTTTGTTCTCTCACATGCTTTAATATTTTTTGATCATTCTTTTCATATTGTTTAGATGAGATGTTAAACTTGTAGGAATATTTTAGTTCCCATTTTTAGAGGCTAATTTTAGGTGATTAATAGATGCTTGAATATCATGATCAAAACTAGGGTTTTTTAGGTGACAACTTAGGAAGTTCAATTTTCTCCCTTAGGACTTAGGGTTTGAATAGATTAGTTATGGGACTATATGGGCTATGGGTAGCTATTAGATCCCTTAGAGAACAATTAGGATTCCCCTACTGATATTATTACTGTCTGTGTATCTGCTGTCTGGTGTGGTGTGCCCTCTGGGGATTGTTGATTGTTGGTTTGGGTATTGGGTTTGTCTGGGGCCCTGGGGAAGCTGAAGATTTGTGGAGATGAAGCCATTGGAGATTCAAAGACTGAAGATCAATTGCCAGAGTTGAGGAGGTGTTTCCTGCCAGCAGTTGCTGAGGGGACTAGGGTTTAGGAGCTAGGCAGAGCTCTAGATTAGAATGATTGTTTCTCAAACATGGATTGCCTTGTCTGCATCCATTCTTCTCTGTGATTCAGAGTCTCTCTAAGACACTCACCCCCTTCCTTTGGAAGGCTTGGTGATAGTGTCTATGAGATAGAACTCTTGAGAGAAAATGTCTCTTGTGTTAGAAGCAGTCTGTTCACCACCTTTGGTAGTCAGCTGATTGCTTAACACCCAATTCACTCTTGTGACTGATCCCTCATCCTGGAGGTTTGAGCTTGAAGAAAAGCCATTGCAGATGGAAGACTGATGATCAAAGCCCTTGTCTGAAGGCCATGAAGATGGAGATTGATGCTTGTTGAAGCCTGTAGCTGATTGGAGATTGCTTGAAGCCAGTTGTTGACTCAGAGCTGCTGATGCTGTTTCTTTTGCTGTTGTATTTCATTTGCTGATGTATTGATTGGTTTTCTGAACTGTATTGTTTGCTGTTTACCCTGCTGGGTTGAAAGTGAAGCCTGTTCACTTTTGCCTATTGTTTTCTAGGTTCGAGGTTGAGTGGGACTCCCTTGCCTCGCTTGTACTGTTGCATCCATGCATTTTACTATTTTACTGTATATATCTGATGTTGTTTCTGTTTCTGCCTATCCCGTAGGATCTCTGTTTCTCTCTGTGCAAGAGAGGAGCATGATAGACACTAGGTCTTAACCCATGCATGATAACATTAGGTTAGTTCGTTTCCCTTCGCAACCGTAGGTTAGAGTTCTGTCTCTTTCTTTCTCAAAACAAACAGAAAAACACCTAAAGATTTCAAACACAATAAAAGACACTTCTTCCGTAAAAGAATGTGAACTCATCAAAACGTCATTTTTGTCCGCCGGGACTGTTAATCAGAAAAACCTTTTTCAGAAGGAATAAAATCAATCAAGACAGACTTGTGTCGCACGTGGCCCGAACTACGTTTGCTCTGATCTTCCATGCTGTGTGGAAGTACGTAGGCATAGGATGCGATATCCTAGCGAGCAACCTTCCCCTCCTTTCCCGTAGGTAGGCGAACTACGTTGACTCTGATTTCTCGTTCCAGACGGGAATACGTAGGCATAAAGTGCAATACTTTGCCGAGTCATTTTTATTTTCATTTTATTTTCTTTTTAACCCTTGACCTATAGTTTAGATAGAATAACAATCCATACCCGAAAACAAGCGTGGATCCCGTCGAGTACGACGGACGTGAGGGGTGCTAATACCTTCCCCTTGCGTAACCGACTCCCGAATCCAGGTTTTGGTTGCGATGACCATACCTTTCCCGTGTTGTGCGAGGTTTACTCTGAGCGTTTCCTTTCCCTCCCGTGGGATAAATAACGCACGGTGGCGACTCTTCTGTTCAGCCGGCGCCGATTTTCGCAGTAGCGACAGGGAATACCAATGACAACTGGTTGTACAAAAATGCTAGGGATCACCAGATCTTCTAGCTGGAGATTGGTGACAACCAAACTGAAATAGACTCCAAGTAACGATTGGACTCTAGACGATGATACCAATTACGACTGGGTTTCAAAGGGAAAGATCGGTTAAAACCTCAAGATACCAATGACGATTGGATTTAGGCAGTGCCAGTGACGACTGGACTTCATGGGGAGAGTTAGTGGCAACTAACAAGATACCAATAATAATTGAAACAATACCAGTGACGACTGGATTTCCCGGGGAAAGGTTGGTAACAACTTAGACTAAGAGGCGCCAATGACAATTGGACTTTTATTTAGTGCCAGTGACGACTGGACTTATACTTGGAAACGAAGTGAGTAACAATTTAGACTTTGCGGGGATTAATAGATGTCACTAACTCGGGGAACAAACGAATCACACTGATCCCACGATGAGGGGTGTAAGTAGACTTGGGAAATAAACCTGAAGACCTACTGGGGAATAAGGCCTGTAGGTAGATTTTGCTGAGGTGAATTCAAACAGATGTCCGGAAATACTTTGCTGGGGGAGGAACCTTCATATCATCATAAGAAATCCTGAGGGATAATCTTCAATCTTTGATAACCATACATGGCCAAAGGACTCTTCGTTTCTCAGTCTGCTAGCATTTCATTGGGGGATGTAAATTCTGACTGTGTATCAAGACTCCTGCTACCCTGAAGTTTTCGGGGAAGTATGATTTTCCTCGAGTCTTTTCACAAGTTAAAACATTTTGTCAAATCTTTCCAAGTTATTATTTTTTTTCAAAAATTTGGATTTTAATGCTTTCAAAAACAATCGAATGGTATTTTGCATAACAAAGAAAATAAGGAACTGATAATTTGCACAGGAAAGAAAGGCTCAAAAGGCTGATTTTATTTAAAGGATGAAATCTTGCCAATGACAATATTCCATGGAAATTTTACAAGTAAAATGGCAAAAGTGGATAAGGTTACACTGAATCCTGTGACCTAACTATCCCTAAAGACTAGAATTCTCCAAGATCCTTGCTTCTGACGAGAGCTGTTGAGATGAATCTTTGTTGAGTCTGCAGTGTTGATGCCTTTGTCTGATGCAGCGAAACGCCTTTGTCCCTAATTTTTGCCTGGATTGCCCTTTCAGGTTTTCAATCCACCGGGACGCTCATTTTTTCCTAAGCCGCCCTTTCGGGTTTTCAACTTAGCGAGCTTTTTGATTTCTTTTCTCTTTTTCCTTTCCTTCTCTTTTTTCTTTTCTACCCTAACTTTTGCATAAACCGTTCTTTTGGACTTTTCGGTTTATCGGGTACTTTTTAGGCGTAATATTTCCGAACTGCGTCAGAGTTTATCGGGTGTGTAAGTTGTTCTCCGTCCATGGTAGTAAGGATCAGTGAACCTCCGGAGAATACTGTCTTCACAATAAAGGGGCCATCATAATTAGGCATCCACTTCCCTCTTGCGTCTTTGTGAACTGGTAAGATCTTCTTGAGCACAAGTTCTCCTTCGCGGAATTCTCTGATACGGACCTTTTTATCGAACGCCCTCTTGATTCTTTTTTGATACAACTGGCCGTGACACATCGCAGACATGCGCTTTTCATCGATGAGATTCAGCTGATCAAATCTTTCTTTAATCCATTCTGCCTCTTCTAACTTGGTTTCCATGATGACTCTGAGGGATGGTATCTCGACCTCGATGGGAAGAACTGCGTCCATTCCATATACCAGAGAAAAGGGGGTTGCCCCTGTGGAAGTGCGGACGGAGGTTCTGTATCCGTGCAGGGCAAATGGTAACATTTCATGCCAATCTTTGTAGGTTTTAACCATTTTCTGCAAGATCTTCTTGATGTTTTTATTTGCAGCTTCCACAGCTCCATTCATCTTTGGACGGTAAGGGGAAGAGTTGTGGTGTTCGATTTTGAAGTCATCACATAATTCTTTCATAACTTTGTTGTTCAGATTGGTTCCGTTGTCTGTTATAATTCTGCTTGGGATCCCGTAGCGACAGATGATCTCCTTTTTAATGAAACGAGCCACCACTTGACGTGTAACATTGGTGTAGGATGCAGCTTCAACCCATTTTGTGAAATAGTCGATGGCAACCAGAATGAAACGGTGTCCATTTGAAGCTTTTGGCTCAATTGCCCCAATCATGTCAATCCCCCACATAGAGAAAGGCCATGGCGACGACAATACATTCAACAGTGTTGGAGGCACATGCATTTTGTCCGCGTAGATCTGACATTTATGACATTTTCTGGCGTACTGAATGCAGTCGGTTTCTAAAGTTAACCAATAGTAACCAGCTCTCAAGATCTTTCTGGACATGGCGTATCCGTTGGCGTGAGTACCAAACATTCCTTCATGAACATCTTTCATTAACAAGTCCGCTTCTCTTTTGTCAACACATCTGAGTAAGACCATATCATGATTTCTTTTGTAAAGTACACCATTGCTGAGGAAGAATTTGGATGCTAATCGCCTTAGTGTTTTCTTGTCAAGTGTCGTAGCATCTGTGGGATATTCTTGCTTCAACAGATAATTCTTTATATCATGATACCAGGGCTTGCCATCGGTTTCTTCTTCAATCATTTGACAGTAAGCAGGCTCTGTCTTGCGTTCAATTTTGATAAATGTGCCATCGTTGACATCTCTAGTTTTCCACATTGAGGCCAGCATGGCTAAGGCGTCGACGATGTGATTCTCTGCTCTTGGAACATGTTTAAAGGTGATTTCGTCAAAATACTTGATCGTTTCAACGATATAAGCTCTGTAAGGGATCAGGTTTTCATGTCTTGTCTCCCATTCACCCGTGACTTGGTAGATAACCAATGCTGAGTCTCCACTGACTTCGAGATTTTTGATTTGGAGATCAATGGCTGCTTCGAGACCAAGGATACATGCTTCGTATTCAGCAATGTTGTTTGTACAATCAAAGTCTAGTCTGGCTGTAAATGGAGTGTAACCACCTTCAGGATTCATTAAAACTGCACCTACGCCATGTCCGCTATAATTGGAGGAACCGTCGAACATCATTTTCCACCAATTCTCTGTCTGTTGACCTTTGTCAGAACTTGTTTCTTCACAATCTTTTACTAACATGATATCTTCATCCGGAAAATCAAACTTCAGAGGTTCATAATCTTCGACAGGTTGATCTGCGAGATATTCTGATAACACACTGCCTTTGATAGATTTCTGAGCCACATATTGAATATCATATTCTGATAGTAACATATGCCACCGGGCGAGTCTTCCGGTTTGTGTCGGCTTCTCAAAGATGTACTTTATTGGATCCATTCTCGAGATCAATAAAGTGGTGTGACAAATCATATACTGCCTCAAACGCTTAGCGGCCCATGCTAAAGCACAACAAGTCTTTTCTAGGAGTGAGTATCTGCTTTCACAATCGGTAAATTTCTTGCTCAGATAATAAATGGCATGTTCTTTCCGTCCAGATTTGTCTTGTTGACCCAGAACGCAACCCATTGAGTTTTCAAGCACTGTCAAATACATAAAGAGAGGCTTTCCCGGAACGGGTGGTATCAAAATTGGAGGTTCTTGGAGATAACCTTTGATTTTATCGAACGCTGTTTGACAATCAGAATTCCATACGACCGTTTGATCCTTTCGTAACAACTTGAAGATCGGTTCACAGGTGGGGGTCATATTGGAAATGAACCTGGATATGTAATTCAACCTTCCAAGGAAGCTTCTAACCTGATTTTCGGTCCGCGGAGCTGGCATGTCTTGGATGGCACGGACTTTGTCTGGATCCACTTCAATCCCCTTGTGGCTGACAATAAAACCGAGTAATTTTCCTGATCTGACTCCGAAGGTGCACTTTGCGGGATTCAACCTCAACTGATATTTCCGGAGTCTTTTGAATAACTTAAACAAATGTTCTAGATGGTCTTCTTCATTTTGAGACTTGGCGATCATGTCATCCACATATACTTCTATTTCTGTGTGCATCATGTCGTGGAACAAAGCCACCATAGCTCTTTGATAAGTTGCGCCTGCATTCCTTAAACCGAATGGCATAACCTTATAACAATAAGTGCCCCATGGAGTGATGAAGGTTGTCTTTTCCATGTCGTCAGGATCCATTTTGATTTGATTGTAACCAGAGAAACCGTCCATAAAGGAAAACACTGCAAACTGAGCTGTATTATCTACCAAAGTATCAATATGTGGTAGAGGGAAGTCGTCTTTTGGACTGGCTTTGTTTAAATCTCGATAGTCCACACACATCCTTACCTTTCCATCTTTCTTTGGTACAGGAACAATGTTGGCTACCCATTCTGGATATTTGGCCACTGCAAGGAAGCCTGCATCAATCTGCTTTTTTACCTCATCTCTGATTTTAAGAGCCATGTCGGGTCTGGTTCTTCTAAGTTTCTGTTTAACCGGAGGGCATTCAGGTCGGAGTGGTAACTTGTGAACCACTATGTCTGTATCCAAACCAGGCATATCCTGATAAGACCAAGCAAACACATCTACATATTCTCTTAAGAGTTCTTTTAACTGTTGTTTTACTTCTGCCCCTAGGGCTGCCCCAATTTTGACTTCTTTTTTGTCTCCTTCGGTACCAAGGTTGATAACTTCTACCTGTTCCTTATGGGGTTGAAGCTCTGCATCCTCTTTTTGGGCCAATCTTACCAGTTCATCAGGAATTTCACAGTCCTCATCCTCGTCTTCAGCTTGGTAAATTGGTGAATCAAGGTCAGGAGGAGATGCACGGTCACAGGATTCAATGGGGTTATGGTCATCACTGCATGTTTGAAGGGTTTACTTTATTAAAACACACAATCAACAAATACAACACACACAGAGAAAGAGAAAATTGTTTTTGTTTTGGTCTTTTGTATTGCCAT
The DNA here is from genome assembly GCA_963859935.3 of Lathyrus sativus. Lineage (NCBI taxonomy): Eukaryota > Viridiplantae > Streptophyta > Magnoliopsida > Fabales > Fabaceae > Lathyrus > Lathyrus sativus. Next base: position 25,820,070 of record OZ012736.1, read on the forward strand.
TTTTCTTTCAAAGTAAAAGCAAAAGACGGTAAAGAAACAACACGAGGATTTTTAACAAAATAGTCCATTCTCATTGATATTTCTTTGAAAGCATGGGGCCCTTACAAAACGTTCCTATAGCCTTGGGCACGGCTATGGAGATTTTAAAAATAACAAAGAAAAATAACAAATTACTTTAACTCGGGAAAAACTACAGGAACTTCGATAGCCTCCCAGTTGTTCAGAGTAGCTTCGTCATGATACACTAGTGCTTCTATGTCTTCACTTTCAAGATTTCCTTCCACAGCGTTAATTTGAAAACCGCCACTGATAAATATTTCTTGAATAGCCTTTGGCCGGCTGTTGTCATACCTCGGTTCTTCACTTTGAGTTGGTTTGTAACCCAACCCCTGGCGGTTCGTCTTCGGCTTTACCTTAATGACCTCTCCCCATCCTGCGGGAGTGCCTTCTTCCAGCGTAGCTTTGGCGCCTTGAGCAGATGCGAAAGTTGGACTACTTTTTGCTACTGTATCCTCTATCATCACTGCGTTTGCTATTTCTAGTGCTTGGAATGATGTCTCTAGTGCATTCTCTTCTACTTCAATGTACCGGAATGATGAAAGATTACTGACCATTAATTCTTCTTCACCATGAACAATCACCAGCTTATCATTTACCACAAACTTCATTCTTTGGTGTAGGGTAGAAGTTATTGCCCCTGCTTCATGGATCCAGGGACGTCCCAGTAAGCAGCTATAAGCAGGATTTATGTCCATCACCTGAAATACAATGTTAAACTCATGGGGTCCCACCAAGATTGGTAATTCTACTTCTCCGATGACCGTTCTCCTCGAACCATCAAAGGCTTTTACAATTAATGAGGTTGGTTTCATCTCTGCCCTGGCATAGGCTAGTCTGGACAGTGATCTTGCGGGTAGTACGTTTAACGAGGATCCTGTGTCGACCAGTACTCGTGCCAAAGTATCTTCCTGGTATTTGATGGATATGTGTAGTGCACGATTGTGATCACGTTTTTCCTTTGGTAACTCGGCATCGCTGAAACTCAAAGTATTGCATGCCGTGATGTTAGCCACTACTGAATCAAAATGCCCAAGTGAAATATCTTTGGTTACATGTGCTTGTCTCAATACTTTATGTAATGCTTCCCTGTGAGCTGGAGAATTTATCAAGAGTGACAAGATTGATATTTTTGATGGTGTCTGATGAAGCTGATCTATCACCTTGTAATCACTTCTTCGGATAATCCTCAAAAATTCATCATTTTCTTCTTCTGTTCTCGGAGCTTCTTTTTCTTTGATTACGACAGCAGGAATGACTTCCTTTGTGATAGCTACTGATTCTTTTGGCTGATAGATCCGACCGCTGCGGGTCATCTTGCTAGTGCCGGCAATATTGGTCACATCTTTCTGATTATCTGTCTGAACAATCTTTCCCGTTTCTTGGTCTACCACGGTCACATTGTATTTCCACGGAACAACTTTTGTATTGTCATAATGGAACGGTCTTGGTTTCTGAACTACGATTGGTCGTGGTTGACCTATAGCAGCTCTGTTGAAAACTGGCCTTGCACCCCTGTTAAACACTGGAACTTTCTCTCTTTTCCTGGGTAGGTCGAAAACTGGCTCTATTACAGAAACCTCTTCTTTCCTTTCCTTACCACATACTTGTAACATCCCCTCATTTATCAATCTTTGTATATCTTCCCGTATCCCATTACATCCACTGGAACTAACGGTACGTTTTTCACATTGGTTATGAACATCTCCCAACAACCCTGCTTTGGTCAGCTTATCATGCAATGTCTTCAATGGCGTTCTGATTTTTGACACATCATTAATTATCTCTTCATCTGACTTTTCAATGGCATTGACCCCTCCATGGTTTGGCAGTGGGTTACTTTTGACGTTAGGTGGTACATCATCAAAGGACAAGATTTTCTTCTCCATCAACTCTCTTACCAGATGTTTTAAGGCAAAGCAACCTTCTAAGTCATGGCCGGCAGCACCTTCATGGAAAGCACAATGGGCATTTGGGTTATAATGTGGAGATGTGGTATCTGGATTAAGTGGTCTTGTCGTGATCAACCCCTGTTGGACCAAAGATGGATATAACTCAGTGTACGTCATTGGTATTTGTGGAAGTGGAGGTTTTGTTGTTGGCCTCCGGTTCTGGTATTGTTGCCTGGGCTGTGGTACCCTCTGCTGCTGATTTTGTTGAAAGGGCGGAGCGTTGGGCGCTCGTTGATGCCCTTGCTGGTTTTGCTGATACATGGGCGCTGGTCGCCCTGGTTGATAGTTTGAAGTGGAATGATTGAATGTTGGGGTCACAGCTGCCACATATTGCTGAGGGGCATACTGTACCGGGTACACGGGTCTTTGTTGATGAAACTGTTGAACATAGTTAGGCTGGATTGGCTGGAAGAAACTTTGTTGAGGCGGTTGATATTGCTGATATGGAGGTCTCATGGTACGGATTCTTCTCCCCATTATGGCATTTGTCTCACCTTCTTTCTTCTTGTGAAACCCACTGCTGACCTTCTTAATACTGCTGTTGTTAGAACTGCCGGAGCTGCTGGCTACCTTTCCACTTTTCATCCCCAATTCTACCCTTACTCCCACGGCTATAATGTCTGAAAAACTTGCAGACACACTGCTGATCATTTTCTCATAGAATTCTGGTCTCACTGTGTCAACAAACCAGTCTGTCAGTTCCTTCTCACTTAGGGGTGGCTCTACCTGGGATGCTGTTTCTCTCCACCGCTGAGCGTATTCTTTGAATGACTCTGTGCTTTTCTGGGACATGTTCAACAACTGCCTTCAGTCAGGTACCATATCCATATTATATTTGTAATGTTTCATGAATGCATCTGCCAAATCTTGAAAACTATGGATTCTGGACTGATCTAGACTTAGATACCATTTTGCTGGAGCTCCTTTCAGACTGTCTTGGAAGCAATGGATCATTAACTTGTCGTCTTCGACGTATGCTGCCATTCTTCTATAGTACATGATTAAGTGAGTTCGTGGGCAAGTAGCTCCTAAGTACTGATCGAAATTTGGGATTTTGAACTTCGGTGGTATTACTAGTCCAGATACCAAACACATTTCTCTGGTGTCAGTGCCAAAGGTATCATTTCCTTCCATTGCTCGGATCTTTCTCCCTATCGTTTCAACACTCTCCCTCAACCTCTCATGTGATTCATTTTCCTCTTCATACCCTTCGGGTCCTTCGTATACCGGTGGTGGATTATGAAAGATGGGGCGTGCTTGAACCTGAACTGTAGCTGGAGTGTAGGTGGGAATAACTTGTGGAATCTCACCTCCCAAGGGAATTGTCTGTTGAGTGACTCTTGGCGGTGGCACAAAGCCTGGAGGTAACCCATAGGTTGGCACATTGGCAATAGTAACAGCTGTCGGGATTGGTTCTGCAGTGATTTCAGAGACAACGGTGGCTTGAGTGTCCAACATTGCCCAGATGACTTGCAAGGCTTCTTTGATCTGTTCCATGCCTCCTCGGAGCTCTCCGAGTTCATTGTCGATTCTGTTTACATCCAAGTTCTGCTCTTCCATCCTTAAGTGAGCTTGGGCTCGTGTGTTGTACTGATGGCGAGGTTTCAGTGTGATTCTGTTGACAAGACAAAGAGATGAGACTTGACTCAGGAACATGTATATGCAATGTTTATGAAATGCAGACATGCAAAATGCAGATTTTAAACATTCAAGGGAATAAAAGCTTTATTTGTGAATATTATAACAATAAATAGGAAAAACAGCCAAATCTTCATTGATAATATCTGGAGAGTTTACAACATCAAACGGGAAATGAAAATACAAGCTTCTACAGAATACGAAAAACAACAAAAATAGATTCTAGATTCTTCTGCTGGATGGTCCTTCATCTTCAGACTGATTCCTTCTTCCACCTTGACATACCAATTCTTGAAGTTATTCTTTCTCTTGCATAGCCTTGAAATACTTATCTCTCCACATTTTCCCCTCTTTCTCAGCTTTTGCCAAGGCAGCTTTCAATTCTTCTACGAGGGTAGGCTCGGGCGAGTCAGGCTCAAAGCGGGTATAGAACATCTTCATTGCCGCTTCTCTTACCCATGATAGGTAAGATTCTGAAACAGTAGCGTTGTGGGGGCATAGGGCAGTTACTCCTCTTGTGTGGACATAACGCCAAGCGTACGCGATTCGAGCCCTATAAGCAGGATTCTTCCTTTCCTCCAAGTAAAATTTCCTCAAATAGTCCGGATCTGGTTCATCTTCCATGGGGTGCCCCAACTGTCGACGGGCCAGAATAGGATTATAGCTGATGCACCCATTGACGCTGATGAGCGGTACATTCGGGAAATCTCCACAGCTTTGGATCATGGAAATTCCTCCATACATAGGATCAAACCATTTAATGTCTGAGTGTTTGAGCAACAGCAGCTTTTCCGTCCATGAGAGTCCATTTTGCTTATCCCAAATGGCTGGAATTTCTGACAAGTGTGAAATAAACCACTTGTGCAGGAGAACGGTGCAACATTCAATTCGTCCAACCCCATAGAGGTTCCTTCGGTGGAGGGTAAAATAAGTGTCGGCCAGCAAGGTGGATACAGGATTTTTGATCAAGAAAAGATTGATCGCATCTGCGTCCACAAAATCACTAGCAGTTGGGAACAGGAATAGTCCGTAAATAAGCAACACCAGGATGGCTTTAAATGCTTCAGTATTTTGTGACAAGGCATAGCTCTGAGCTTTTTCATATAGGAACATAGCTGAAATTCCGTACAACCCTCCCTTAGCACCCATATGAGATCGCACTTCGTCCAATTCCAAATACACGGCCTCTGCAACTGCTCTTTCATTAGGAGTCCCCTCCCTTCCAGAAAAGGGACTGGGGGTAACGCCTACCCCCATTAGGGCGGAATACTCCTCCAAAGTTGGTAGCAACTGATAATCTGGAAACGTGAAGCAATGATAGGTTGAATCATAGAATTTCACGAGTGCGGATAACATTTCTTCGTACACTTGAACTTCCAGTAATGACAACATATTCCCATGTCTTCCTCTGAACGCCTCGGGGTCTTCTACCAAACTTACCAGTTTCTTCAGGTTCTCTAGTCTCGGTCTTCGGAACACAACCTCTTCTCTCTTTCCAGAATCCATCCTATAATATCTGCAAAATAATCTTTTAGTTCCTTGAATGTTTAAAATAACAAGAATGCAACCCTAAATGTAAAAGTTTTATGGAACTTAATTTTACCAAAATATCCTTTCATTTCATTGATTTTTCAAAAAGGGTATTACAAAAAGATTTCAGTACATCTTACAAAAAGCCCTAATATTACAACTCAATATGCTCTAAAAGAAAATCCTCTCTTTTCTTGATTCTTCTGAGCTCTTCTTCCACCTGTGCTTTCTCAAGGATAAGTTTGTCTACCATAGCTTTCCAAGGGGTTGATTGATGGTTGGAATAAAATGCATCTTCCTGTTCCTTCCTCTTCTTGCTTGCAACTGCTTCCTCTTCTTTTGACTGAAGTTGTTTGCGGAGTTCCTCGTTTTCTTCCATAGCCACCTGATATTTGTACTTCCAGGATACCTCAGTCTGCTGTGACTTCCTCAGAGCGATCTTCAGCTTCTCTTCCTCAGACATGAAAATCAATGGTTGTTCTTCTATTAATACCATAGGCTTTTGTGGAGGATAAGGCATTTTCAACTGAATGGCCCTCTTTCGTACCCATTGGAGATAAGATTCAAAAGAGATGCAGTTAGGTCTTCCCAAGTCCTCTTTTCCTTTTCGGTGTATATGCCCCCATGCCTTGAGAATTTCATCTTTTAATTCTGAAACTCCTGTGAAGAAAATACCTTCTACGTGAGCGCTGCAGGGTTTGTCTTTCAGCGGATAACCAAATTGTCGACGAGCAAGCACAGGGTTATAGCTGATTCCCCCATTTGTACCAAGGAGAGGTACATTCCCGAAGCTTCCACAACTATCAATGATTTTGATCCCATCATAACTACGGCTGTACCAGTCAATATCGGAGTGAGTAAGAGCCATAATCTTTTCAGACCACCATCCTTTGCTCCAAAAAGTATGGGCTTTGGGTAGGTGAGAAACGAACCATTTATACAACAACGGAACACAACAGACGATCATTCCTCCTTTGTGAAGATTTCTTTGATGAACAGAGTGGTAAGCATCAGCTAGTAGGGTAGGTGCTGGATTCTTCTTCAAGAATATTTTGATGGCATTGAGATCCACAAAGTTGTCAAAGCTCGGAAAAAGAAAGATTCCATAAATAAGTAAGGCTAGAATAGCCTCAAAAGCATCCATACTCAAGTGATCGGCATAATACTGAGCCTTCCCAATCAAGAATTTTGCAGTCAGCCCAAAGATTCCTCCTTTAGTAACCATGTTCTTCTGAATGTCTACCAACCCGATACGTGTGGCTTTAGCAATTTCTTCCTTTTTAGGGTCTTTCTCCATGACGGGAAAAGGAGATGCATCAAGGATGGGTAACCCAATCAGACAGGAATACTCTTCAAGTGTTGGCACTAACTGATAATCCGGAAATGTGAAGCAGTGATAAAGTGGATCATAGAACTGGAGTAAGGTGGAAAGGAGTCCCGAATCCATTTTCTTCCTTGTTTTCAGTAGAGACAACAAATTCCCGTACCTGCTCTTGAATCCTTCTACATCTGTGATCAGAGTGCTCAACCTTTCAATCTCATCTATATTAGGGCTTTTGTAAGTGTACTTTATAGTTTTCTTTTTTCCGTTGTCCATGATTTTCCTGATATTTTATAAATAAACGACTCTGAGTTCCATAAAACTTTTATGACATGATGTTTATGGATGCATGAATGCACAAACACAGGTAATCACATATTCACATATTTACACAAGTAAACAGACAAGGTTTCGGGTTTGGAAAATATGAGCAAGGAGTCAAGGTCTACCCTCCCCAAAGGTATGTACTAAGGTTTCCATAACTGCAGAACAAGGTTCTAAAAGAGTTCCTGGAGTCCTCGACCCATCTTTCGGATATTATCAATTTCCCAAATACTTGGTGGTCGATAATATTCTCAAGAGAGTCTCGTCCAAGTGTAGTATCGCGTATCAACTACTTTGGAATTACTTCCTTATAGTCACCGCACTACATCCTAATAAAGCCATAGTGGGGGAAAAGGTATCTAAAGGTCCTCAGTGTCATGGGCACCTATGTAGAAAGTAGCATTGTTTTCACGAATACTCGATCAACAATACTAACTCTCAAAAAGGGCCTCTACTGAGTGGTGATTTTCTCAAGTCAGCTTGGTCGGGAACCAACTCCCTATAAGCCTTCTTGAATATACCACCTTCCTATCATAAGTACGCTTGAGCACGGGTGTAGTGCCGTCTCACCATTTCAAGTTTCCCAAACCATCAGAGCACAAATATATACAAGTATTCACAGATAGCAATTAGTTAAACAAAATAGGTTGAACCCTCAAAATAAAAGCAAAAGCAAAGTATCCCCAGTGAAGTCGCCATTTCTGTTGCGGTGAAAATTTGATATCAAGCTATTAATTAACTTGAATCGTATTTCTTTTACAACCGGTCTTTAATTTATCCAAAGGATAGGTCTAAAGAAAGAAAGAACCTTTTGCGCGATGTGACAACAACGCTTTAGAGATTCGGGGGTTCGGGGGTTGGTTATATCTAGGGAAGGTATTAGCACCCTAAATATCTGTAGTACCCTACAGGAACCTTTTGTTTAATTACTTGCTAAGTTTGTGAATTGTGCACTATGGTTTAAGTTGGGAATAAAAGTAAAATAAAGGCCTAAGTGGTTTTCTAAGTTTGCTCGCAAAGGCATCGCACCTTCTGCCTACGTATCCTGACTAGGATAGAATCAGAGCAATCGTAGTTCACCTCACGAGGGGAAAGAACTCTTGATGATGATCAAAGTTCAAAAGGGAACAAACATGACAATGTTTGTGTGGAGTTTGACAAAACTCCCTAAGCTAAATTGAAAAGGGAAAGTAAGAAAATCATGACGATGATTCTTACATAGAGTTGACGAACTCTTTCCTAGGGTTCTAGTTGAGGAACACTCCTAGTATGGGTAGGTTTCTTGGACTTCAAGCAAAGTCTAGAGGTTTCTTATTAGGGTTAGAGTGACTTAACAAAGTCAAAGAGAAAACGGAGATTTTGGTTCAAGACATTGACAGTCAAGTGGACAGACCTTCCTTTGGAGGAACAGTATTGTCGGCAACTGGACGAAAGCTAACGAGCTTCGTCGCTTGGGGATAAAATAAAATACAAACATTATTCAAACATTCATGGTGACAACCAATACAAAGATTAAAGATGGAAAGCAATGATGACAATCAGAGCAATTGTTTTGGTACGAGAACCGTGACGACAGTTCGCACCTGGAATACCGTTAACAGACAGATGAGATAAACGTAAAAATAATTCGAGGTAAAAATTCTAACATGTTGACAAACATACATAGACATGATAACAATCAATTTTCCTAAGAAAACACAAGAGGAAACCTTTTAAATTTCATCTGCAACCAAATAGGGTTAGTACCGTTGACGCGCGGATCGCGCACAATCAAACATGGTGAAAAAATAAACAAACATGGGAAATAATTACATGGCATGAAAGTACATATAAAAACAAACATAATGAAAAAATAACGGACGAAAAACGATAAAATATGAGAGAGTTGCGAATTTTTGAAGTTTATGTACAAAAATGAGAAAAAGTGGCAGCAAGGGTTATCACAAGGGATCGAACCCATGCCAAGACTGATACACGCGCAAGTCTCTACCGCTGGGGCGGCTGTTACATCCATTAATAAAAGCGCAACAACAAATATACAAGGCTTGATTGATTTCATGGCTGGGCAAAAATACATAATCATCACAAATACGATTCATACCGTATCTCACTAACCGCTTATCGGATCGAGGCAAATTTTATATGGATCTTGGGTAGAATTGAACGAGGAAGAGGATGGTGGTGGTGGTTTTTCAAAATTCCTAACCTAGTGAGAAATTAGATAGCCCTTGTGTTTTTATGTCATGAGATGCATTTTCACATGAATAGCTCCATACAACCACATTGAATTCAATCCAAGTACACACACATAACAGCTAGATGATAATAAAGCAAATCATAATACTTTCATGGCCAGAAATCATTGAGTGTAGAAAGTCACATACAAATTGCAAATGCACATAAGAATAACAATGCATAACAATATGGTTTTTTGAGTTCCAAATCAATTCAGATCAAAGTGAGATTATGGACACCTTCCAAATATGATTTCAAGTATGTGTGTGTGAAAAAAAATGGAACTGGAACTATCATGTGAATATTTGGTTTTCAAAATGCATTTTTGTATGTGTTATGTGCATGAGATAGTGTAGTTTGGTATCCAAGTCATTTCCAATGGTTTGGTTCATTTAAACATGTCACATGTGGTCAAACAAAGCCGTTGCAATCAAAAGATTTCAAAGAAAACCCTTCATTCTCAAATTGGTATGGTATGTGCAAGCATGTGATAGCAAAAGTCATTTTGTGTGTGATTTTTTGGGACAGAGTGATTTTTGATGAGATGATGAGGTAAACATGTTATAATGAACTAATGTGAGATGTTTGTGAAGTGAGTTTGTGAAAAAAATCAATTTGGCACAAAATGTAGAATTTGAATGGTATTGTATGCCTCCACACACAACTGTCAACATGCTTTGGTGTTTTAGTATTGGGGATTTCCAACAGTTTAAATTCAATAGAGGCCAAAGTAAAGTAGACAAATTATGTAAAGGCCATGTAAACAGATGCTACAACAACAAATCACATCTCAAACCTGTTCTGAGCTTTCCACAGTGGCAATAACCAAAACTAACTTCAAGTTGGCAAGGATCGAGTATGCTAGGCCTAATGAACTCACATCCAAGGGTATGAATTGATATTACCAAAGGAAAGGACCCTATCTTGCTGATACCTATTACTAACCAAAACTGCTCTCAACTGTAAATGACCATCCTAGGACAGCAGTCCTTACAAAAGTCTCCAAGACAGTTAACAAGCTGATCAAAAAGATGTCCTCATAACACAACAATGTTTCATTAAGAACTAAACAAAAGCTTCAAGGTTCAAACTCCAAATACCATAGGCTGGGAATTTCCACTTTCAAATCAGCAGCCCCTTTTTTCAAAACAAGGATGGTAGTAGGATCACTATCCTATATGTGCAACAAAAGTGTTCTTCCAAAAATTCTATCTAAGACTGGAGTATAATCAACACTAGGCAGAGTAACTCAACCACAATGGTTAAAAAAAACTCTAAATAACCTGACTTGAAATGAGCAGCTAATGTAAACTTGTTGTATTCTATACAGTCAGTTTTGTTGGTTAGTCACATGGATTGGTCAGCAAGGTTAGATGAATTCTATCAGTGTAATATTAATTTGTACTAGGTTGAAATATATTCACCCTTGATTTATGTTTTGAAGGAACCAACTCAATCAGCAGCCAAAGATAACTGTTAGACTATCATGATGTGTTTTGAAAGATAGATTTGCACAGGCTGAAGCTAGTGTGCCTAGATGGCAACTGTAACCTACCACTAAATCCAATTTCTACACATTTGTAAGCTTAAGATTAGGTCTGATGGTGCTAGAGTATGCTCAAGGCAGGACTGACAGTGCTCATGCACCCAAGACATCCTCAATGCCTTTTTGACAGCTTCTGTTAAAGCATTGGGTGATTGGGACCTAGAGGTATGCACATAAACCATGGAATTCAAGTGCAAATGTCATGTAAGTACATCTCCAATCACAACTGGTATATGGTCTGTCACTTGGTTCAAAACTTGAGATGTGGTTTTTTTCTTTTTTGAAAGTGAAGACAGTTTTGAATGATGGGCAGTTATTACTTTTGACATTTCAATCTTGTGTTCATTGATGGTTTTGCAAACAGAAACATAACAGCTGATGCAGCTAGCTAATCCAAACTTCAATCTAAAGTCCTAAAGTTCTGTTACCAGCCCTGCTGCTAATACTTCAAATCCAAAGTTTTGCTAGATAAGAGCTTTTAATCAAAACAGGTCCCTGCCAGGCTTAGCATGAGCAAAAGATCCAACCAGTGGTGACAAAATCTTCCTCAGCCTAAACCTGAATTCTTTCTAATCAACCTTCCAATAGTCAGGATCTATGATATTTGATCCTTGGTTTTATGCAGAAATACTGTTCCTACTGCTATGAGTTGGTTGGACAGCAGGTGGTTTATTTAAACATCATCATCAGATCCCTACCTTGGCCTATAGCCAACACAAACAATAGAGGGACTTGTAATGACAGTCCCTAATGCTATGCCTCAACAGCACCAATCATAACTTCAATGAAGACCAAGCCAACACTTAAGCAAAATCAAACCTGTCCAAAGTTTATACCCCTAATTCCTCATCTTAAACACCCTTTGACTTGACTGTCAGCTTAAGGATTGATATATAACAACCAACAAAGCCTAGTTAATGACACAAACCAAACAAAAATTTGAAAACAGATACAAACCTCAAACCTCACCCTGCTGTGCTCAACAAACATCATCTGTTTAGAGCCTACCAAAAGTCCCCACAGCAAATGCTAACTTAAATAGACAATCAAAAACTTGCTTAATTAGCTGCAAGTTTGATGATAAACACCCATCTTGACAAAACTCAGCTCCATGAGGACAGTCCTAGACATTTCCATAAGGATGAGTTTATGACAGAGCTAAAGATGTGTTCTTTAGGGCTATACACATGATCAAGCCAAAATGATCTAGACAAGTTACCAAACCTTGACTAAGATGAAACTTCCAAGCCTTAAAAACCTACACATACTGCTCATTTAAACCAGTTTATTACGAGAAATGCTCTTGACAATTAATGGACACCAACTTAATTATAATAATGTCACAAACACCACCTGTTTCAGCAGCATACCTAAACACAAAACAAACCCTCCAAGTACTGCTGCAACCAGATTTTTGGTAATAAACACACTCCGCATCATGACCACCATATAGTTACCAATTGAGGCCTTGTGATGAATTATGACCAAAACAAACTCAAGACAGGATTCACACAACCCAAACATTACATTAGTGAGTTTTTGATCATCTCAGTATTTGGTTCAACAGGAAACAAGACTTGTACATGAAGTTAGCATACCTAGCCCAAACATAGAGGTACAAAACAACATGGTTGTCATATACACCAATTCTCATTATACCTTGTTCACACATGTATAATAGGACCTATAAATGAACTTTAAACCCAACCACAATATTAACCTTAGGCAAAACAGAATATGGCTCTTGGAATAAAACTAAGAAACAAACACAAAATGTCATGAAAAGCACATAATGCTCATATTTCAAAATTCAAACACAATGGTCAAAAAGGCCAATTCTTGAGAACCAGTGCAAAAGTCAGTGGAAACTAGTCACATACCTCTTGCTGAAACCTTTGAATATGCTAAAATGGTTGAGAAAACCAGAGACCTCCTCTTCACTTCTTTGCCTTGGTCCTTGCTTCAACTTTAAGTAACCACACACTTATGAGGCCAAAATGAAAATTATGAATCTCCAATAGTTTCTAAGGGTCTTGACAGTTGAGATATGCTATTTGTGAGGTGTCCAAGTGATCACAACCTCAAGGAGAAGCTTAGAACACAACTTGGTGGTTTTTGTGGCTTTTGGTCAAAGTAAGCTAGGTGTGAGATTGACTTTTTGATTTTTGAGTTTTCTTGGTGGTTCAAAGGGCTAGACACCTCCCATATGATATTTAGAGAGTGTATGGAGGGTTGTTGGGGTGCTTGAAAGGGTAGAAATGATTTTGAGTAAATTTCACTTCATGACCATTTTTGGTGTTTTTTGTGAATTTTGTGATTTTTGAGAATTTGATGCAAGATGAGGGAATTGTGATGACATAGGTTATTTTTGGTTTCTATCAGAAAATATGTGTTGTAAATGAGGTGAGGGAGCTCTCCTTTTATAGAGAAAGTGATTGAGGTGCTTGCTAGGAAGTCTTGTTTAACCATGAAGCAAACTTGATATTTTCAACCACTTGCCAACTTGCCTTGCTTTTTCTGATCTTTGGCTGTCTCCTTAACCCAATGGGCAAGTTTAAATTATGTTTCTACTGATAAATTGCAGCCTAGGTGCTTGGTAGAGTGGCTGGAGCAGAATCACTTTCCACCTCATGCTTGGAAAAGTCAAAAATGACAACTTAGGCAATGAACTTCCAATCTTTAATTCTATGCTATCTCCATGCAATTTATTTGCTTCAACTTGCTTGAGATGTTCAATATATCAGATAGTATGATTTTGACAAGTTAGAATTGGCCCACTTGAGTGATAGAGGTGCTTTTGCAAAATTGGTCAATGTGGGACTAGTATGACAAATTACCAACTTTGAACACATGTATCTCTCAGCTCATAACTCACCTTGAGATGTTCTTGTACAATTTAGAAAGCCCTCACATAGTACTAAAACTTCCATGTTGGCCAGAACTCTTGATTCTATTTGAAACTAGGTGAAAAATGCCCTTGAAGTTGGCTGATTTTAGCTTTTAAAGTGAAAATAACTTAGAAATTTTCTAAGTTATTTTCCCTTCTAGGAATGTTTTTGCTTATATCTCAAAAAGTATGCATTTTCTGGTTGTGGACTAGTATGGGACTTTTGTAGGACTTGTCAAGAGCTTTCAAATGAGACTAGAACCAACTCAATTGGATGTGTGGTTAGGGAGATACGGTTTAGCCCTTTTCAAAACCCTAATTTCCCGATTTCTCGATTACTCTCTCATCTTTGATCCAATGATCATGAAAATTGATATGCAAGTCCATTATGACATAAGGAACAACTTTGATTCACAACTTGGATTCCAATTCTCAAAATTTGAGGAGTTGACTTTTCGGTCAACCGTACGATCGATCGGTGCCGATCGAGTCGCCTGTTGATATTCTGGACATCCTGGGACTTTGACACTTCTTGAATAGTCTTTAATAGCCTATATTAACTTCATGGACCTCACTCCCACCATTAAAACCTTTTCCAACATCAAATTCAAACCACAGTTGACTTTCCACTGGTTAAAAACCCTAATCGGGGCCTCCTGACTGCACTGTTCTTGATTCTGAAACGATTTCTTCAAATTGACTTCCCATTTGACTTTGATATTATCTTTGATTTCATTCCATGATTGACTTGGCCCAAATCATTGGTTGATCATTCCTTGATTGTTTTGAATTTTGTCGGTGCGAGAACCCTGATTCATCTGTAACTTGACAATAATAAACTTGCACTTTATTTAGGGTTAGATAATGCATGATCATGCTTCTAAAAATGATAATGTGAATCTAAGGGGTCAAAATTTGGGGTACAACACCTAATAAGGATGCATAGGCACGAGGATCTCTATCCTTGACGAGCACACTAACAACTAACTTCCCCTTTCTCTTGCCTCCAGTGCAATCGAGACCAACCTGTTATTCAAAACCTTTTCTCTCGCCCTAGTGCGATCGAGACCTTTTATCGTAGTTGGCCAAACTACGGCTACTCTGATTCCTCATTCCCTAATGAGGATACGTAGGCACAAGGATCTCTATCCTTGACGAGCACACTAACAACTAACTTCCCGTTTCTCTTGCCCTAGTGCAATCGAGACCAACCTGTTAGTCAAAACTTTTTCTCTCGCACCAGTGCGATCGAGACCTTTTCCTGTAGTTGTCCGAACTACGGACGCTCTGATTCTTCATTCTCTTCTGAATGTAAGATACATAAGCACAAGATTGCGATGATCTTGGCGAGCAAAATTCCATAATTATTTCTTTTTCCCGTAGTCCCACAAACTACGATGCTCTGACTTTCCCATTGCACAAGGGAGTATGTAGGCATAAGGGCCCCAATCCTTGGCGAGCACCCTATCTCAAATACACCTTTCCCTTAGAAGTAATTCCTTTAGAATATAAACAAGCATAGCTAAACCTCTCTCATGAATAGAATCAAGAGGTTCCCGTTTAGTACAACGGACATAGAGGGTGCTAATACCTTCCCTCTGCGTAATCGACTCTCGAACCTAGAATATTGGTTGCAATGACCATGTTCTTATATCTCTTTAAATGTTTTATCGATATTTTCCTATTCCTCCCTTGGAATGAATAAAGTTCGGTGGCGACTCTGTTGGAACTTTTTTTCCGCGTCCATCGCGAGGATCGTATTTTTCGAGGTACTACAGCAAGCAAACTGCTCAAGACAGATTTTGAGTAGTTTTTGGTGAGTTTACTTGATTTTCAAGAAAAGTGGAGAGCAAGGCTTTTGGTGAGTTTTCTCTGGTTTAATGAGTTTGCTCTTGTGTCTGATGTACATGGAGAAGGTCTCCATTTATAGAGAAAGTGAGAGTTTGACAAATTTGAAAATGTGAAGTGATTTGTCTTTTGGAGGGAGAAAAATGCAAATCTTCCAAGGATCTTTGATGCAGGAAATCTTGAGTGTTCTTGATGCATTGTGATGCATAAAATAGGATTTATGCAAGCCATACGAAGTGATTGAAGTGTGTCAATAGAGTAGGGATCCTGCAGCTCCAGATTTTCCTCAAAAAGTTTCTCTTTCCTCTTGGATTTTCTTTGAATTAAATAATGCAACTTGACCAAAACCTTGGCTATGCTCTTGGATTTTTCTGCATTTCCACTCATCATACACTCTAGATATCAGATCAAATCCTAATCAAAGGTTGAGAATTAATTGGATGGTTGGCAAGTTGATTTATGTCAAGTTTGAAATTGTGCACTTCAAGTGCTTAGAACCCAACTTCCCTCCTTCGAAACTCCTAGCTCACAGATGCTATGGAAGAGTTATTATACTCTTTGGAAAGCCATCATCATGCTCTACAACTTTCATGTTTTGAGTTTTTTCAAATTTCAAGTAGAACTAGGTCAAAAACCCTCTTGAAGTTGGCTAAAAACATTAGTGCCAAAATCATGAAATTTCACTAAGTGTTTTTCCCTCTTGCATTTTTATTAGCATAACTCCAAATTGATTCATTTTTTGTACATAGGTCAGTTTTTCACTTTTTTGGGACTCCTCAAGACCATTCCAACAAGCTTTGAACCAATCCATTTGGATGTGTGGTTAAGAAGTTATGGTTTTCCCCCTTTCAAAACCCTAATTTCCTGATTTTTCGGTTACTCTTCAATCCTTGGTCCAATAGTCATAAAACTTCATGAATAGATGTGATATAACATTAGGAACATAATTGCCTTCAATTTTGGGTCAAAACCCTTTGGTCAATAAGTTGACTTTTCAGTTAGACGAACTGATCAATCGAAAAGTTTTGAATCGACTGTTGGTGTTCTGGGTCCCCTGAGGTCTTGAAACTTCTTGAGTGGACTTTAATAAGTCATATAAGCCTCATGGACCATGATTACATCATTGGAATACCATTTAAATTAAAATTCAAAGCATAGTTGACTTTTCCTGATCAAAAACCCTAATCGGGAGTCCTGGATTGCACTGCTCTTCTTCTTTGGGTGAAAACCTCAAATTGGATTCATACTTGATCCAATATAGTATCTTTGATGGTGTGGGGACTTGTTTCATGGAGAATCAATCCAAGACATTGACTGATCAAACCACCGAAGCCCCGATTCCTGACTGTATAAAACCCTAATTCATCTGTATCTTGACAAAGACAAACTTGAAATAGGTTAAGGTTAGATAAATAATGATGATGCTCCTAGAATAATTTTGAAGATCTAAGCGTCAAATTTTGGGGTATAACAGTTGTCCTTATTTAAATATCTTCACCAGATGGCCATGAGAGATGACAATCCTCATAGAATTGTAGTGAAAGGTATTTAAATATAGCAAACCAAAAATTGTGTCCCTTAGATATGATGGTATGCAAAAGGACAAATGCTAACATGCAATGAATTCTAAATGATGATGTATGATGCTTGAGATGCAAGAAAATGCTGACACACGAGCAAAAATAAAAGAATGGCAATACAACGAGTAACTACTCACAGGGGACCCAACACACCAGGGAAAGATCCAAGGCATGACAAGCAATAGTTCATACATGACTAAAGATGTTACTTCAAGGGGATCTTTCACGCAGGGAACTCCATTGGAGAAACGGGAAACTCCACTGGGGAAATAAAAATCTTCAACGGAGAAAAGCATCAAGGAAGAAGCTACGCAGAGGGACAAGAGTCAACAGACTCAGACTTTGACCGGGGAAGAAAAGAGACAAAAGACACGGTTCTTATTGGGGGTGAACCAAATAAGCAACCTCCTATAACGAAGAGTTCGAAACGGATCTTTAGGAAAAGACTAGAAACAAGACCAAGCGCATTAGGGATGCTAGTAACCACTAGATCTCCGAGACTCGCTAGGGATATTGGTGACAACCAGAACTTCCTTCCAATAACAATTGGTTTTAAGCAGTGCCAGTAACTACTGGACTTTCTGGGGGTGCTAGTAACGACTAGACTTTCAAAGGAATATGGTAACAACCAAAGCAATGATACCACACAAACGGGTTTCAAGAAGTGCTAGTGACTACTAGGCTTGACCGGAGAATTGTGACAACCAAATCGAAGTGCCAATGACAATTAGATTTTCAAACGATGCTAGTAACCACTAGTCTTCAATGGGGAATCAATGGAAACCAAGCCAAGGTACCAATAACAATTGGATTTAAACAATTCCAGTAACCACTGGACTTAACCAGGGAAGTTGGTAACAACCAACTCATGGTACCAATAACAATTGGTTTTTAAACAACGCCAGTAACCAATGGTCTTAGAAAGACTGGTGACAACCAAATCACAGTACCAATAACAATTGGATTTAAGCGGTGCCTAGTAACTACTGGACTTCAGTTGGGAAGAAGTTGGCAACAACCGAACTTCATACAATAACCAATGGTTATAAGCAATGCCAGTAACCACTGGACTTAGAAAGAATTGGTGACAACCAAATCAAAGGATACTAATAACCATTAGATTTAAGAAATGCTAGTAACTATTAGACTTACACAGGGGAATTGATAACAACTGAACTAAATACCAATAACCATTGGATTTTCAGTGATGTCAGTGACCATTGGGATTTGAATGATTTGTGACAACCGGATCAAGGTACCAATAATAATTGGATTTAAACAATGTCAATAACCACTAGACTTACAAAGAGGAATTGGTGACGACCGAGTCAAAGTACCAATGACAATTTGGTTTAAATGATGCCAGTAACTACTGGACTTACTGGGGAAGTTGGTAACAACCAACTCACGGTACCAATAACGATTGGATTTTCAAGTGATGCTAGTAACCACTAGACTTACTAAACAAAGTTGGTGGCGACCGGATCTCAAAGGTAAGCATTAGTAACAACTAAACATCTTGGTAAACATCAGGTAGTATCAGATATCGCTAGTCACAACTAGCCTCATGGGGTATAAAAGTAACTATCATAAAAATCTTGACAAAGTTGGGATAACGACCGCAAAGAGAGCCCGTGGCAAACAGGACGGAGCAAGGAGATTGGTAACGACCAAGGATATCAAAGGCAAAAGCCAGACAAATAGAAACCAAAGCATCCAAAAAAATGTGTATGCTAAAGATATGATGCGAATGTAAATGCAGACTGACCCACGAGGGAGAAGGAAAAAAGCAAAGCAAGAAACACAAGGAGGCAACCCTTCACACTGAGTCCTAATGTCACTAATCTGGATGAAGCTTCCTTCCGGGGGAAGAGGAACGACCTTCTATAAGTAAACAACGCTCTTGCAAACCTGCGGAAGAGGAATCACGCCTTAGTGGCGGGGCCGCTGTTGGGCGCAACTTTGAGAGTAGTGTAATACCTTCATGTCACCTTTAGAGTTTTGACGTGCTTTGTTAAATTAGTTTTTTCTTTAAACCAAAATTTTAATTTTCAACACACTTTTATTTTCAAAAATCATTATTAATGAATAAGTGAAATTTGCGTAACAAAAGCATAGATCATAACAATGATTGGTCTGAAGTCTGATTTCATTAATAGGCGAGGACTTTTACAAATGGTAAAGCCTCGGGAACAAATACAATTTTGAAAGGATGGCACACCGAAAGGGTTACAAAATCCAACAATGATCCAACCCTACTAATTAGTAGTCCATATGTTTTTCCGCTTCTGACGAGAATGGCGCATAGTGATCTCCTTCAACACGTTGATGAAGCTTTGCCCTTACATTTGCTTGTATTGTTCTTTCGGACTTCTGACCTGCTGAGGTGCTCCTTTAGCTTGAGTCACCTTTCTAGGTTTCCCATTCAGGCGTAATACTTTCTCACTGTATTTGAGTTGATGGGGTACTTGAGTTGTTCATCATCCATCGTTTCAAGAATTAAAGACCCTCCGGAGAAGATAGTTTTTACGACAAAAGGGCCATCATAGTTGGGCATCCATTTTCCGCGTATATCTTTTTGTGTTGGTAGGATTTTTTTGAGGACAAACTCTCCTTCTTTATACTCCTTAATACGAACTTTCTTGTCAAACGCTCTTTTCATCCTTTGTTGATAAATCTGGCTATGACACATGGCAATCATCCTCTTTTCGTCGATGAGATTCAGCGATTTGAACCTCTCTTTTATCCACTCGGCTTCCATTAAGATCCTTAACGAAGGTATCTTGACCTCAATGGGTAGTACCGCGTCCATCCCATAAACCAAGGAGAAAGGGGCTGCCCCTGTCGAAGTACGCACTAATGTTCTGTACTCATGTAAAGAAAATGGTAACATCTCATACCAATCCTTGTAGGTTACAACCATCTTCTATACTATCTTCTTGATGTTATTATCTACGACTTCGACAAAACCATTCATTTTTGGTCTGTACTGGGAAGAATTTTGATGTTTGATTTTGAAATTATCACAAAGTTCTTTCATCGTCTTGTTATTCAAATTTGATCCATTATCGGTGATGATTTAGTCAGGGATGTCGTACCGACAGATGATCTCTTTCTTGATGAAGTGGGCGACCACTTGCTTGATTACGTTTGCATACGATGCTGCTTTTATCCACTTGTTGAAGTAATCAAGTGCAACGAGGATAAAACGATGGTCGTTAGAAGCTTTTGACTCTATTGCCCCAATCATGTCTATGCCCCCACATTATGAATGGCCATGATGATGTTATCACATTGAGAGGATGCAGAGGTACATGCACTTTGTCGGCATAGACTTGACATTTGTGGCATTTTCAAGCAAAGAGAGTGCAGTTTGTCTCTAAGGTTAACCAAAAATATCCAGCTCTCAAAATCTTTTTCGTCATGGCATGGCCACTGGCATGAGTGTCGAACGTCCCTTCGTGCAATTCGGTCATTAGTAAATCTGCTTCTTTTTTATCAACACATCTGAGTAGAACCATCTCATAGTTTCTCTTGTACAGAATTCCATTGCTGATGAAAAATTTGGATGACATCTTTATATGGCTCTTTTTTCGATTCTGGAGACGTCAACCGGATATTCTTAATTTTGAAGAAAATTCTTGATGTCATGAAACCAAGGCTTCTTATCAGACTCTTCTTCTATCATCATAACATATGCTGGTACAGTCCTTCTTTCAATGTGAATAAGAGGTGCCTCGTTAATAAATTGGACCTTCTACATCGATGCTAGCATGTCTAAAGCATCGACAATGTGATTCTCTGCTCTCGGCACATGTTTGAAGGTAATTTTGTCAAAGTATTCAATTATCTCCAGAATGTGATCTTTGTAAGGGATTAACTTTTCATCTTGAGTCTCCCATTCTTCTTTGAGTTGGTAGATCACTAAGGCAGAATCACCAATCACTTCCAATATTTTGATACGGAGATTAGTAGCAGCTTCTAATACCAGTATGCAAGCTTCATACTCGGCTATGTTATTGGTACAGGAGAAACAAAGTCTGGCGGTGACGGCAGTATACCCTTTTCACACCCTTATTTTCACCATAGCCTTTCATATCCTACATTCGTCATATCATACATCGTTCTAGTGGATATCGAGCATGTCGGTTTACAAGGTAAGAAATGAGTCGGTTTATTGTTGTTTGTTTCAAACAAGAGAAGCTGCCTATCATGGGATACATTGAAGAAAGGTTCATCATCTAAGTTTGGATTCAAGTTGGAAAATCTACTCATGTAGATTTCTTCAAGGAGAAGTTAATTGAAAAAATATTAAGATCAATATTCCTAATGAGCATAAAGTGCAATGCCTAATTCAAGATTTCTTCATCCAACTTTGGTTCAAATTCTATGTTCAAGTGGAATTCAAATTTGCAAGGCATAAGTCAAGATCACAAGTTCATAATTGAAGACTTCATTCATTTCAAATTCAATGGCATAAAGGAGATACACCATTCCAAATTCAAGAGTCATGAATTCAAGATTAGATTCAAGAATATTACAAAGAGAAATTTCATGACATTACAAGAATGTCACATTTGTTACAAAGTTTTCAACTCTAAGTAATGTTTAGAAATTAAGCTATTTCTAATCTTCATTCAAGTTTCTAATCAAATTCATGCTATGGTACCTTTCATGCCTCATCAAGTTTACATGTTCCATATTATGCCCACAAATATCCAAGGAAAATAATTAAGATTCAACTTAACATTGGAACATTTCAAGATTATGCATGCTTAGCCATGGGCAATTTTAATGTAATCCAAAACAGTCCCATGCAAGAAGTGACAATTAGCCTCATAACCAAACATTTCATGTCACAAGACCAAAGGAATAAACTCATGGTGATGCATCTACACAACAAACATCAGAATTTCAAAATTTTGTCTAAGGTAGTAACATTGACCACAAGGGCAGTCCAAGCACAAGCCAAAAAAATGGGTACAAGATTTGAGAGCAAAGCAAGGTACAGCAGAAAAAGACAGCCTAGGCAAAGTGCAGCAGCAAAATACAGCATAGCAGCACACATGAAAATGGAAAGAAAGAGAGTGACATGAAGAAGGTGGCATTGGAAATTTCCAAGTAAAAATCTGAAGTTTTGAAAGGAGGGAAAACCCTAATGTGCTGAGCTTAAATGGAAAAGGAGAAGTAGCAAAAAGGGAGGGGCATATGTAGAGCAAGAGATAGAGAGGAAAAACCAGAAAAATATAGAGTGAGAAAAGCACAAGAGAAACATTGAAAGAAAAAAACAGAAAAAAGGAGAGAAACATTGAGAGCATTCACTAACCATTGAGAGAACAAGAGAGGGATAGAAAACCAGAAGAAGGAGGTAGAGCACATCTGACAAAGGCCATTGGTGAAGGAAGATAGTAGCTCTTGGGTATCCTTCCTCTCAAACTCTTATCTCTTTACTTTTTGCATGTTTTATTTTTAAATGATGTTTGTGTTGTATGTTGTAATATGGTCTCAAGAGTGACCAATAAATATTGTAGAAAACAAAGAAAGAAATGAAAAAACGTAGTGTAGTTTTCATAGTGAGATGAGTTGAAAAATACTCACTTTCACTGTTATATTCCCACTGCGAACATCCGCTTCGCCTAGCGAACAAGGCTTTGTGGTACTAAAAATGCCATTAAAATGCCAATTTTCCTTTGTTTTTAGCCAGCAAGTTGTTCGCTGGCACCTTCGTACTGCGAACTATGGCACCTTTTGCCTCTGTTTTCGTTCGCTAGGAAATTCGCACAGCGAACTTCTTGCTGTTTTTTCTAGGTAGCTTCGCTGCAAGGTTCGCACAGCGAACTTCAGTGTCTTTCGCTTCTGTTTGTGAATAGTGCACGTTCGCTGGGAAGTTCGTAAAGCGGACTTCTTGTTGTTTTCTGGGTAGCTTCGCTACAGGGTTCGCACAGCGAACTTCCTTTAGTTTTTTTAGTTTTTCTTCAAAAATTTCTATTTTTTTTTTCATGTTTTGTGTTTTTTCAAGCCGACTAACCCGATATGGTTGTACGACCATTGTATGTGGATGTTGTTACGGTTATTTTTGACCTTCGGTTCTAAAAACTATTTTTAAAAATAAACTCTTGATTTTATCGAGCCATTTTCACCTTGTAAGTCGATTGCCTTGTGCATCGCCATCGACCTTGCTCGCCTCACTTCAAATTTTTTTACAAGTAATCAAACCCTTGACCCAACATTAAGTGGTATTTTTCTCATAAAAAATCCAAAAAACAATAAAGATACAATTAGGGTTATACGCCATGAGCTTTAAAGTGGTGGAGAAGGAATGAGAATGGAGCCCCTCCTACACTCGTTCCGAATGTTTTGAATACAAGGCGCTCGACTTGGTTATTCGAAACATTAATCTTTATCCAAAGTCTTTAGTGTGATCCTAATAAAAAACAATCTCTTCTCAAAAAACCTAAAAATAACATCAACTCATCAAACTTCTTTTCGCCTTAGGGCATCAATCCGAAAACCCTTTTTCAAGGTATAAAATCAACCAACAAACAACCATTTCACCAGCCTCCGAACTACGGAGCTCTGATTCTTCACTTCTTTTAAGTGAGAATACGTAGGCACAAGGGCCATAATCCATGGCGAGCACTCTGATAAAAAAATCAACCCCTCTTTTCTTTTAAGCGAGCAAACTTTTAGATTAAAACACTCATTCTAGTTAGACAACCTAGAAGGTTCCCATCGAGTACGATGGATGTGAGGGGGTGCTAATACATTCCCCTCGCATAACCGACTCCCGAACCCTAAAACTTGGTTGCAATGACCATGTTCTTTCCCTAAAGGTTTTATTGTTATTGCCTTTTCCCTCCTTGGGATAAATAAAATTTGGTGGCGACTTTGTGTCATTTTTCGCGTAGCGTGTAACACCCATTTTAATTATTTAGTCATTTTATTATTATTTTAAAAATTATACGTTGGTGTGTCCTTTGGTGGGGGTGTATTTGGTGATGTTTGGTGGGTGTCCCTAATGTGGGAGGACTATTGGTGGTATTTTGGTGTGAAATATAATAATATAAAAATAATAGTAACATTGGTGGGGGTGTTATTATTATTATTATTATTATTATTATATTTATTATATTTGTTAATATTATTAATATTATTATTATTTTGGTGAAATAATGATATTATTATTATTATTATTATATTTATTATATTTGTTAATATTATTAATATTATTATTATTTTGGTGAAATAATGATATTATTATTATTATTATTATTATTATATTTATTATATTTGTTAATATTATTATTATTATTATTATTTTGGTGAAATAATGATATTATTATTATTATTATTATTATTATATTTATTATATTTGTTAATATTATTAATATTATTATTATTATTTTGGTGAAATAATGATATTAGTATTATTATTATTATTATTATTATTATTATTATTATTATTAATGAGTATTATTATTATTATTATTATTATTATTATTATTATTATTATTATTAGTATTATAATATTATTAGTATTAATAATAATATTGCATTATTTTATTAAGTTATTTTATTGATTAGGATTAGATTTAATAAAGAAAATAGAATGTGAAGGGGTGGGGAGAGTGGTACGATACATTTTAGAAATTGAGAAAAAGGGCGATAGAAAAGAGAGAAGAGAAAAGGACGAAAGAAAGGAAAAAGAGCGAAGGAAAAAGGGAACGAAGAACGGAAGAGAAAAGGGGAAGGCCAAGAGACCAATTCTAGGAGGATTTCTATCGATCAACCAATTGATAAGGTAAGGGGGGAGAAATTTGATTGGGAATAGTTTATACATGTATAGGGTAGAGGGGATTCCTTAACCCCGTAGGAATTTATCGTTATATAAAGTTTTATATTGGCATGCTATGATTATTGTTGATGTTGGGGGATTGATGAATGCTGATGATGCATATATATATATATATATATATATATATATATATATATATATATATATATATATATATATATATATATATATATATATATATATATATATATATATATATATATATATATATATATATATATATATATATATATATATATATATATATATATATATATATATATATATATATATATATATATATATATGGTGATGATAGTAACTGTAATGTTGATCCATTTTGTTGGATTGTTGATGTTACTGTAGTGTTGATAGTAACTAGGAATATAAAGCTGATGAGATTCTGTGTTGTTACCGTAGTGTTGGCAATGACCATGATTATAGCTTTGGGAAAGTTATGTGTTGTTTCCCTATAGTCTTGTTAACGACTATGGTTAGGACCTTGGTGAGATTCAGAGTGACTCTGAAGTGTCGGTAATGTACCATAATGTCGGTTCTAGAGTAGAAATTATAGGATAATTGGTAAGTATAATATCTATTGGCATGTTTGTGATTGTGGATTGATGTTGATGAATTGTTGATTTTGGTGTATAGGCTGAGGTGTTGGTTTAGGGAGGTTCTGAGTAACCTCAGAGACTTTTGGTGAGATGTCTGAATTGGTCTCGTGTGATCCTTCTAGCCTTGCTGTAGTGTGAAAATGATGAGTATGGGATATAACTTGTATACTTGGTGATAGTACGCGTTTCCCTTAATATTGTTGGTGAACAATTAGTTGATGTATATGTGTGTAGTGATCAGTAGGATCGTGTATTTCCCGAGCGGTGAGATGTGTTTATATTTGGTGTTAGAAAGTGAGACTACTCACTGTGTGATTGAATTATATGATGTTGGTGTATGTTATATCTATACATATGCATTGATGTATGATGATATGATCAGGAGGATCGTGTGCACTTAGTGTGCCAGAATGTAATAGTTATGCATTGGTGTCTTGCATATCATGGTGTTTTGGTGGGATGAATCATGTCTCAGGAGGAGCGTAAGTGATTCATCCGTACTCCTTTGTGGAGAATGGTGGGGGAATAGATCATGTCTCAGGAGGAGCATAAGTGATCTATCCAGGTTCGATTGAATGAACCAATGAGTCGGTACCGCATGCATGGTGTTGTGTTGCATAATTGCATTATAATATGTTATATTGTAATTTGAACAGTAGGTTCGTTATATGGTATTGTTAGGGTGAATAATTGATGTGATGGTGTGTTTTACTGCCTTATTTACATGTATTACATTACCATTATATTTTTGATCATGACTTCTCAACCCTTTGTTGTTGCTGTGGTCTGTGCTTCTTCGGAAGTACAGATAATCCAGGTACTTAGCTAGCTTGGATTATGGTGTGACAGTCGAGTCTAGGATGCTCTGATACGTAGCACGGGACTTGGGCATTTTTATTTACTTTATGAAGAACTTATATTTTATTTTCCTGTGAAACGTATCAAACCTTTATTGGATTTTATTATTTAATATTCCGCTGTATTGGAGAAAACCCTTTTTATAAGGAAATGTTGTTTTCATGTGATATCCCACTTGGGAAATTGGAACTCTGATTTTGTTTATTTATAATGTTTATTAATTTAATTGATTTTGGGAAGTGGGGTGTTACGATTGGTATCAGAGCAGGTCGGTCCGTCCGGCCAGTGTTGTTGAGTCGAGTTGAGTCTGTCCTTTATGATGTAGTTGAATATCTTTTAACCTGGTGTTGTTCTTTTTGAGAAGTATGGCAGGAAGGAATGATGATGCATTGGCTGCTGCTATGCAAGCAATGGCGCAGGCGGTTGCTAATCAGAATCAAACTGCAGATGCCCAATTCAGGAGTTTGGCGCAGTTTCGGAGCAACAAGCTGCCGACGTTCGAAGGAGGAGTTTTGGATCCTGAAGCTGCTCAGAAGTGGCTGAAGGCAATTGAAAAGATCTTCAGAACGATGGAATGTACTGATGAGCAGAAGGTGAGGTTTGGTACTCACATGTTAGAAGGTGAGGCTGAAGCCTGGTGGGACAATAGTCGCCAAAGATTGGAAGCTGCTGGAACCGCCATTACTTGGGAGGTGGTTCGGAAAGGTTTTCTGGAGAAGTATTTCCCGGAAGATATCCGAAGCGCTAAGGAGATTGAATTCCTAGAGCTGAAACAGGATAGTATGACTGTAGCAGAGTATGCTGCTAAGTTTGAGGAGCTGGTGCAGTATTGTCCCCACTATAATGTGGAGGGGGCAATGACTTCTAAGTGCTTAAAGTTTGAGAATGGACTGCGTCTAGAGATTAAGTTGGGGATTGCTTGTCAGAAGATCAGGAGCTATCCTGAGCTGGTAAGCAGAAGCAGGATTTATGATAACGATAACCGAGCAAGGATTGCGCACTACAAAGCTGTTAATGACCGTAAGGGTAAGCAGAGGTTTAGTGGTACTCCTTATAGTGTTGCTGCTGATAAGGGAAAACGTAAAGTTGTTGTTGATAAGAAGCCTAGAGATGGGAGAGCATCTGCTGAAGGGAAATGTTTTCGGTGCGGTGGTATGGGACACCGTGCTAATGATTGTCCTAATGAAGCCAAGAAATGTTTTAAGTGCGGGAAACCAGGTCATGTGATAGCTGACTGCAGAGCAACTATGCCGACCTGTTATAACTGTGGTGAGAAGGGTCATATCAGTACACATTGTGAGAAGCCGAAGAAGCCTCAAACGTCTCCGGCTGGTGGAAAAGTGTTTGCCTTGGCAGGAACTCAAGCTGCCAGTGATGAGCGTGTTATCAGAGGTACTTGTATTATCAATAATATTCCGTTGATTGCTATTATTGATACGGGTGCAACGCACTCGTTTATTTCTGTAGATTGTGTGAAGAGGATAGGTTTGGTGTCGTCCACTCTGGAGAGACAGATGACTATTGAGACACCCTCTATAGGTTCAGTGACTACTTCTTTGGTATGGCTGAAGTGTCCGCTGACTATTTTCGGTAGAGAATTTGGAGTGGATCTGATTTGTCTACCACTTGGTAAGTTGGATGTTATTCTGGGTATGAACTGGTTAGAGTTCAACCGAGTCTACATCGACTGTTTTCGAAAGGAATTGTTGTTCTTGACCCCTGAAGAGGAAGCTTTAGCAAGTTCTTTGTCTAATAAAGAATTGAGGGCCTTGTTAGAAGATGAAACTAGAGTGTTTGCTTTATTTGCAACATTATCGGGGGATAGCAAAGTGTCAATAGAGGAAGTAGCCGTGGCGAATGAATTTCCGGAAGTGTTTCCTGACGACATTACGGAATTGCCTCCGACGCGAGAAGTGGAATTTGGTATTGATCTTGTTCTTGGTACGAGGCCTATTTCTATGGCGTCGTACAGGATGTCTGCAGTGGAATTGGCTGAGTTGAAGTCTCAGATTGGAGAATTGTTGGATAGGAAGTTTATTAGGCCAAGTGTATCGCCGTGGGGAGCTCCAGTGTTATTGGTGAAGAAGAAGGATGGTAGTATGCGTTTGTGCATCGATTACCGTTGTAATACCCCAAATTTTACCCTTAGATTAGTCAATTCATGTCGCATAATATCTCATTTTTGCATCAGCTAACTATTAACAGGTTACGCATGTAGTACCTCAAATTTGTCCTACCTTTATATGGTTTCTAGTGCCACTTTGTTTCGAATAAATAAAATAGCACAATTGGCAAGAGACTGTGTGTAAGGAGTTGTGAGTGTGAGAGGTTTAGAGTTTGAATCCTACCTTTTTCACTTTTTTTTTTATGTTTATTCTAACTTTTCTATTTTTTTTCATTAAAAAAAATATAAAAATAGTTTTTTAATTATTTAATTATTATTTTCGTATTTAATTTAAATTATTTTTTAAGAAATATTATTTTTTCACTTTTTTCCATATTATTCATAAAAACATCCAAAAATCATAAAATTAAAAATATTAGAAAAGATTTTATTATGTTTAGTAAAAAAATAGGGTTTTAAGTTTGTTTTAATTTGTTTGTTTTAAGTTTGTTTTAATTTGTTTTATTTAGTTTTGACTAATTATTTAAGTTGGGCCTTTAAGGTGGGCATTAGGTTAGAGATTACCCTAATTTGTTACCTATATAAACATAAGTGATGAGAGGAAACTTGATCAACATCAGAAAATCAAGAGCAGGTCATCAGGGGAAGGAGACAAAAGAGAAAAACGGCGGCCGTTCTCGCGACTTATCAGAATAGGGGAGATTTTTGAAAAAAACCATCATCGTTCATCATCAACGAACTCCACCGTAGAAAAGCCGCTTCAAACCTGGGAAAGGTGAGCAACTCTTATTTCTAACGGATGTTTTCTTTTGATGTTTTTTTACAGGAAAAGAAGAAGGGATTGTGGCCATGCAAAGAAGGAAAAAAAAGCTTGTAACCGTAACCCTCCCCCAATTTATCTCCTCTTATTGTTTTTTGTTGTTTTCTATTTTTCTTTCTTTTTCATTTATCATTTGTTTGTCTCATTTTTTTTTATTAACTTGAAATGATATTATAAGGTAGTAACTAGTTCTACAATTTTTTCTTTTTGATTAAAATTAAAAACTCTCTATTTTTTATAATTAAAACTTCTCTTTTTGTTATAATTAAAAATTAAAACTCTTTTTGTTATAATTAATATTAAGATTTCTTTTATGTTACAATTAAAAAACTTAAAAAAAAGTTTTAATTAAAAAAAACTTAACTCTTTTTCAAATAAATATAAAACTTGATTTTCTAATTAAAAATTCAATTCTAACTCTTTCTTTAAAAAAAAATTAGTTTTTTTATAAAATTAAAATACACTTTTTTTTTCTTCAAAAATTAAAATTAACTTCCTTCTTTTTTTAAAATAAAACTTCCAACACCTCATTTCTTTTTAAATTAAAATTTACCTTTCATGTAATTAAAATTCTAATTGTTTCTTTAAGTTAAAATTTCTAACACTCTTTTTTTTAATTAAGATCCTAGCACTTTAATTTTTTCATATCATAAATTTCTAACTTTTTATTAAAACTCTAACTGTTTAACTCAAACTTTTTCTTAATAAATTTCTAACATTTCTAACATTGTTTATTTTTAAATTTCTAACAGTTCACACTTTCATTCCAATCTTCTAGTAAAAAAAATACTAAAATAAAAATGCTTAATATTCCAGTTTAATTTTCATCTTTTGTCCTTGGGTATTAATCCAATACTTTTCGCATTTTATTTTCTTTGGGTTGTAATTATGCGAGGCCATCGTCGCAATTATTATTCTTGTTTATTTCCATGGATGTAATTTACGCGAGGCCATGGTCGCGGTTATTTTATTTTGCATTTTTTGGGAATTTGTAATTTACGCGAGTGATCGTCGCGACACTTTCTTTACTTTCCGCATGTTAATTTCTGCCATATAATATTTTGCCATGTTTGCATGTTTTACCGTTATTTTTTCCCTCCGAAGGAATTAGGATTAACAGTTTGACCGCCGAGTCAATAACCCTAGCTTCAACCGTTTCAAAACCCTAATAGTCTAGGTGTCCCGCCGTGGACGAAAACGCCCTTTACCCAAACTTTTAGGTCAAAGAGCCGCCGTGCTCTGTTTAGGGTTTCCCGCCGTGGAATCCCTAATTTAACCTTAATTCAATTAACAAATTCAACATAGAAATAGGAGTTTCAAAGACTCCACGTAAGCATGTCCTTAAGATATGTTTATTCCCCATTGAAACCTTGACCATAGTCAAGACGTTTCTAACCTCCCTTTCGAGGGGAACTACGATTACTCTGATTCCATTCCCTATCCAGGATACGTAGGCACAAGATGCGACGTCTTGCCGAGTAAACTTAGGACTAACCCTTAGGTCTTTAGGTCACTCTATCCCTTAGCTCAATATATATAAAGCAGATAATAAATAAAAATAAAAAAGCATACAATAAACAAAAGGTTCCTGTAGAGTACTACAGAAGTTTAGGGTGCTAATACCTTCCCTAAGCTTAACCAACCCCTTACCTAGGTCTCTCCCCGCATTGTGTTTACGATGCAAAAATAGGTTTTCCCTCTTTTGACCTTTTCCTTCGGATAAATCAAAGAGCGGTTGTGAATCAAGAATTATGATTCAAACAAATTAATAGTTTGATATCCTATTTCCACCGCAACAACCGTCAATTGAATAAAGTGACTATTAAGAATAAGTATCCTCTACCTAGGATTGATGACTTGATGGACCAGCTGGTGGGAGCTCGTGTATTTAGTAAGGTCGACTTAAGATCGGGTTATCATCAGATAAGAGTAAAAGAAGGTGATGTTCAGAAGACTGCCTTTAGGACTCGATATGGACATTACGAATATGCTGTAATGCCGTTTGGAGTGACTAATGCGCCGGGAGTATTTATGGAGTATATGAACAGAATTTTCCATTCTTATTTGGATCAGTTCATTGTAGTGTTTATTGATGATATATTAATTTATTCTAAATCTGATGAAGAGCATGCAGGACATCTGAGAATTGCCTTGCAAGTGTTGAAGGAAAATAAATTATTTGCTAAACTGTCAAAGTGTGACTTTTGGTTGAAGAAAGTAAGTTTCTTGGGGCATGTAATATTTGAAGATGGAATAGCGGTGGATCCGTCAAAAGTAAGTGCAGTATTGCAGTGGGAACCGCCGAAGACAGCGACAGAGATTAGAAGCTTTTTGGGGTTAGCCGGTTATTACCGCAGGTTTATTGAAGGGTTCTCTAATTTGGCATTGCCATTAACTCAGTTGACGAGAAAGAACCAAGTTTTTGTATGGGATGCTGCTTGTGAAGAAAGTTTTGAAGAGTTGAAAAAGAGATTGACTACGGCATCGGTGTTAGTGTTATCGACTCCGAGTGAACCGTTTGTGGTGTACTGTGATGCGTCTAAGATGGGATTAGGCGGGGTTCTGATGCAGAATGGTAAAGTAGTAGCATATGCATTGCGGCAATTGAGAGTGTATGAGCGAAATTATCCGACTCATGATCTTGAATTAGCTGCGGTTGTTTTTATATTGAAAATCTGGAGACATTATTTATATGGTTCAAGATTTGAAGTGTTTAGTGATCATAAGAGTCTGAGATACCTGTTTGATCAGAAAGAGCTGAATATGAGGCAGAGAAGATGGTTGGAATTTTTGAAGGATTATGACTTCAGTTTGAGTTATCATCCAGGAAAGGCCAATGTAGTGGCAGATGCTTTGAGTAGGAAAGCAATTCATATGGCAGCTCTGATGGTGAAAGAAATTGAGTTAATTGAACAATTTAGAGATTTGAGCATGGTTTGTGAGACTACTGCAGATAGTGTAATGTTGGGTATGTTGCAGGTAAATAATGACTTCTTGGATATGATTAGAGAAAATCAGAAGTTGGATGTGAAATTGGTAGATTTGATGCCTGGAGTAGGAAGTGACTCCGATAGTGACTTTAAATTGGATAGTACAGGTGTGTTGAGATTTAGAGGCAGGATTTGTGTACCAGATGATGAAGAATTGAAAAAGTCAATTTTGAGCGAAGGACATCGTAGTAGCCTGAGTATTCATCCGGGAGCTACGAAAATGTATCATGATTTGAAGAAATTATTTTGGTGGTCTGGTATAAAAAGAGACATAGCTCAATTTGTGTATGCCTGTTTGACATGTCAGAAGTCGAAGGTGGAACACCAGAGACCTTCTGGATTTATGCAACCATTAGAGATTCCGGTTTGGAAATGGGATTGCATTACTATGGATTTTGTGACAGGTTTTCCGAATACGGCGAGAGGTTTTGATGCTATATGGGTGATTGTGGATCGATTTACGAAGTCTGCACACTTTGTGCCGCTCAATATTAGTTTTCTGTTAACGAAGCTGGCAGATATTTACATTCGGGTAATTGTGAAGTTGCATGGTGCTCCGTCTAGTATTGTGTCGGATGGAGATCCGCGGTTTACTTCGGAATTTTGGAAGAGCTTGCAGGAAGCTTTGGGAACTAAGTTGAAATTGAGTTCAGCTTATCATCCGCAAACTGATGGTCAGTCGGAGAGGACTATGCAGTCGCTTGAAGATTTGTTGAGAGCTTGTGTGTTAGAAAAGGGTGGTGCATGGGATACTCATTTACCATTGATTGAGTTCACGTACAATAACAGTTACCATTCTAGTATCGGAATGACACCGTTTGAAGCTTTGTATGGGAGGAGGTGTAGGACTCCTCTGTGTTGGTATGAAACTGGTGAGAATATGGTGCTTGGACCAGAAATTGTACAGCAGACTACTGAGACAATTCAAATGATTCGTGAGAAAATGAAAGTGTCTCAGAGTAAGCAGAAAAGTTATCATGATAATCGGAGGAAAGAGTTGGAATTCTGTGTAGGTGATCACGTATTCCTAAGAGTTAATCCGATGACTGGTGTGGGTCGTGCATTGAAGTCCAAGAAGCTGGATCCTAAGTTCATTGGACCTTATGAGATTTTGCAGAGAATTGGTGTTGTGGCTTATAAGGTGGCGTTGCCGCCTGAGTTGTCAAACTTACATAATGTGTTTCATGTGTCGCAATTGCGAAAGTATGTTTCTGATCCATCTCATGTGATTCAGAGAGATGATGTTCAGATTTGGGAGAATCTTACTGTTGAGACGATGCCGTTGAGGATCGAGGACCGTAAGATGAAACAGCTCCGAGGGAAGGAAATAACTTTGGTGAAGGTAGCGTGGGGAGGTGCTGCAGGAGGCAGTGTGACCTGGGAGTTGGAAAACAGGATGCGAGAAGCGTATCCGGAGCTATTTCCATCAGGTAATTTTCGAGGACGAAAATAATTAAAGTGGGGGAGAGTTGTAACACCCATTTTAATTATTTAGTCATTTTATTATTATTTTAAAAATTATACGTTGGTGTGTCCTTTGGTGGGGGTGTATTTGGTGATGTTTGGTGGGTGTCCCTAATGTGGGAGGACTATTGGTGGTATTTTGGTGTGAAATATAATAATATAAAAATAATAGTAACATTGGTGGGGGTGTTATTATTATTAATATTATTATTATTATTATTATATTTATTATATTTGTTAATATTATTAATATTATTATTATTATTTTGGTGAAATAATGATATTATTATTATTATTATTATTATTATTATTATTATATTTATTATATTTGTTAATATTATTAATATTATTATTATTTTGGTGAAATAATGATATTATTATTATTATTATTATTATTATTATTATTATATTTATTATATTTGTTAATATTATTAATATTATTATTATTTTGGTGAAATAATGATATTATTATTATTATTATTATATTTATTATATTTGTTAATATTATTAATATTATTATTATTTTGGTGAAATAATGATATTATTATTATTATTATTATTATTATTATTATATTTATTATATTTGTTAATATTATTAATATTATTATTATTATTTTGGTGAAATAATGATATTAGTATTATTATTATTATTATTAATAATGAGTATTATTATTATTATGATTATTATTATTATTAGTAGTATTATAATATTATTAGTATTAATAATAATATTGCATTATTTTAGTAAGTTATTTTATTAATTGGGATTAGATTTAATAAAGAAAATAGAATGTGAAGGGGTGGGGAGAGTGGTACGATACATTTTAGAAATTGAGAAAAAGGGCGATAGAAAAGAGAGAAGAGAAAAGGACGAAAGAAAGGAAAAAGAGCGAAGGAAAAAGGGAACGAAGAACGGAAGAGAAAAGGGGAAGGCCAAGAGACCAATTCTAGGAGGATTTCTATCGATCAACCAATTGATAGGGTAAGGGGGGAGAAATTTGATTGGGAATGGTTTATACATGTATAGGGTAGAGGGGATTCCTTAACCCCGTAGGAATTTATCGTTATATAAAGTTTTATATTGGCATGCTATGATTATTGTTGATGTTGGGGGATTGATGAATGCTGATGATGTATTTTGGTATATATATATATATATATATATATATATATATATATATATATATATATATATATATATATATATATATATATATATATATATATATATATATATATATATATATATATATATATATATATATATATATATATATATATATATATATATATATATATATATATATATATATATATATATATATATATATATATATATATATATATATATATATATATATATATATATATATATATATATATATATGGTGATGATAGTAACTGTAATGTTGATCCATTTTGTTGGATTGTTGATGTTACTGTAGTATTGATCCATTTTGTTGGATTGTTGATGTTACTGTAGTGTTGATAGTAACTAGGAATATAAAGCTGATGAGATTCTGTGTTGTTACCGTAGTGTTGGCAATGACCATGATTATAGCTTTGGGAAAGTTATGTGTTGTTTCCCTATAGTCTTGTTAACGACTATGGTTAGGACCTTGGTGAGATTCAGAGTGACTCTGAAGTGTCGGTAATGTACCATAATGTCGGTTCTAGAGTAGAAATTATAGGATAATTGGTAAGTATAATATCTATTGGCATGTTTGTGATTGTGGATTGATGTTGATGAATTGTTGATTTTGGTGTATAGGCTGAGGTGTTGGTTTAGGGAGGTTCTGAGTAACCTCAGAGACTTTTGGTGAGATGTCTGAATTGGTCTCGTGTGATCCTTCTAGCCTTGCTGTAGTGTGAAAATGATGAGTATGGGATATAACTTGTATACTTGGTGATAGTACGCGTTTCCCTTAATATTGTTGGTGAACAATTAGTTGATGTATATGTGTGTAGTGATCAGTAGGATCGTGTATTTCCTGAGCGGTGAGATGTGTTTATATTTGGTGTTAGAAAGTGAGACTACTCACTGTGTGATTGAATTATATGATGTTGGTGTATGTTATATCTATACATATGCATTGATGTATGATGATATGATCAGGAGGATCGTGTGCACTTAGTGTGCCAGAATGTAATAGTTATGCATTGGTGTCTTGCATATCATGGTGTTTTGGTGGGATGAATCATGTCTCAGGAGGAGCGTAAGTGATTCATCCGTACTCCTTTGTGGAGAATGGTGGGGGAATAGATCATGTCTCAGGAGGAGCGTAAGTGATCTATCCAGGTTCGATTGAATGAACCAATGAGTCGGTACCGCATGCATGGTGTTGTGTTGCATAATTGCATTATAATATGTTATATTGTAATTTGAACAGTAGGTTCGTTATATGGTATTGTTAGGGTGAATAATTGATGTGATGGTGTGTTTTACTGCCTTATTTACATGTATTACATTATCATTATATTTTTGATCATGATTTCTCACCCCTTTGTTGTTGTTGTGGTCTGTGCTTCTTCGGAAGTACAGATAATCCAGGTACTTAGCTAGCTTGGATTATGGTGTGACAGTCGAGTCTAGGATGCTCTGATACGTAGCACGGGACTTGGGCGTTTTTATTTACTTTATGAAGAACTTATATTTTATTTTCCTGTGAAACGTATCAAACCTTTATTGGATTTTATTATTTAATATGCCGCTGTATTGGAGAAAACCCTTTTTATAAGGAAAAGTTGTTTTCATGTGATATCCCACTTGGGAAATTGGAACTCTGATTTTGTTTATTTATAATGTTTATTAATTTAATTGATTTTGGGAAGTGGGGTGTTACATAGCGACAACCCTCAAGTTGGATTTTTCAAGACGACTCCGATACCGTGTCCATTCTTGTTAGACACTCCATCAAACATCATTTCCCAGCGGGATCTAGGTTCGGGACCTTCCTCAAAATCGGGTTCTGGTTTCTGACGTTGAATGTACATTACATCTTCATTGAGAAACTCAAACTTGAGTGGTTAATAATCATCCACAGGATGCTCAGCAAGGTGTTCTGACAAGACACTTCCTTTGACGGATTTTTGAGCGATATACTGAATATCATACTCTGACAAGAGTATGTGCCATCTGGCCAACCTCCCTGTTTGAGCTGGCTTTTCGAAGATGTATTTTATTGGGTCCATCTTGGAGATTAATAGAGTAGTATGGAAAATTATATACTATCTCAGATGCTTGGCCGTCTAGGCTAGGGCACAGTAGGCTTTCTCTAAAGGTGAGTAACGACTCTCGCAATCTGTGAACTTCTTGCTCAGATAGTAAATTGCATGCTCTTTCTTTCCTGACTCATCAGCTTGGCCTAGGACGCAACCCGTTGAATCTTCCAATATTGTCATGTACATGAATATCGGCTTTCCTGGCACTAGAGGAATCAATATTGGAGGTTCTTGAAGATACTTCTTGATTTTCTCAAATGTGGACTGGCAGTTCTCGTTCCATACCACCAGTTGATCTTGTCGTGACAACTTAAAGATTGGTGTGCATATAGGCGTTAAATTATAGATGAATCTGGAGATGTAATTTAGCCATCCAAGGAAACCTCTGACTTGTTTTTCTGTTTGAGGAGCGGGCATTTCTTGAATCACTCTGACTTTGTCGGGATCTACTTTGATTCCTCGTTGACTAACAATAAACCCGAGTAGCTTGCCAGAACGAACTCGGAACGTGCATTTGGCTGGATTTAGCCTTAATTGATACTTCTGGAGTCTCTCAAATAACTTCAGCAAATGACTCAGGTCGTCTTCTTCATTTCGAGATTTTGCGATCATATCATCTACATACACTTCAATCTCCCGATGCATCATATCATGGAAGAGTGCAAACATAGCTCGTTGATACGTCGCTCATGCATTTTTCAAACTGAAAGACATGACCTTATAACAATAGATGCCCCAAGGTGTAATGAAGGTTGTTTTTTCCAAGTCGGCCAGATCCATCTTTATTTGGTTGTAGCTGGAAAATCCATCCATGAATGAAAATACTGCAAAACTGGCGTGTTATCCACCAAAGTGTCAATAAGTGGGAGAGGGAAATCGTCCTTCGGACTAGCTTTGTTCAGATCCCTGTAGTATACACACATCCTGACTTTGCCATCTTTCTTTGGGACAGGAACAATGTTGGCCACCCATTCTGGGTACTTTGATAATGCTAAAAAGCCTGCACCAATTTGCTTATTAACTTTGTCTCTGATTTTGAGAACCATGTCGGGTCTAGATCTTCGAAGCTTCTGCTTGACTGGAGGATAATCGGGCTTTAAAAGGAGCTTGTGCATAACAATGTTGGTGTCCAACCCTTGCATGTCTTGATAGGACCAAGCGAATACATCGACGTAATCTTTGAGGAGTGTTATCAGTCTGCTCTTGACTTCTGACCCTAACGATGCTCCAATGTTGACTTCTCTCTTTTCTTTCTTAGAGCCCAAGTTGATGACGTCGACCTGTTCTTTATACGGATGAAGATATGCATCTTCGTATTCAATCATCCTCATTAATTCTTCAGGGACCTAAGAATCTTCATCACCCTCTTCTTCGGCTTGAAA
Organism: Lathyrus sativus; assembly: GCA_963859935.3. NCBI lineage: Eukaryota > Viridiplantae > Streptophyta > Magnoliopsida > Fabales > Fabaceae > Lathyrus > Lathyrus sativus. The sequence goes on from OZ012736.1 coordinate 25,858,300, forward strand.
GACAAATAGATCACTACTAAAAGGAACCGAATGATCAATGGATTTTGTGCGTGATGGAGGTGTTCTGCATAGTTTTTAAGAATGATCAGACACATACACACACAAACATGCAGATGATGGGTTGATTTTAAGTTTTTCAAAAAAGTTGTCATTTTTCCTTTTAAGAAAAAGAGTGAAAATGATAAAGAGAAAACAAAACAAGAGTTTTAACAAAAACACTCTTCCATTCATGGATCTTTTCAAATTGCAAAGTGGCCCATATAAAATAATTCACTAGCCTTGGGAAAGACCAGGAATTTAAAGAAAACAAAGCTAACAAGCAAATGTATTACTCTAAAGGTAAAAAGATAGGGATTTCCATTGTTTCTCAGTTGCGTAAAGTTGCTCCGCCTCGGATCACCAGGCTGTCAAGGTCGCTTTCTTCGTCTTCAGCTATGACGGTATTCACTTGTACTCCGCCACTCACGAATACCTCTTTCAAGGTCTTATTCTTCATGACGCTTTCTTCAGGTGTATCTTCTAGAGTTAGTTTGTAACCTAACCCTTGTCTGTCGTTTTTTGCACGAGCATTGACTTCTATGACCTCCCCCCATCCCAATGGGAATCCTTTCTTCATTGTAGCCTTTATACTTTGAACGGAAGCAAAAGATGGACCACGGGTTATGGTTGAATCAGCAAACAACACAGCATGAGCAATTTCCAAGGCTTGGAAAGTAGTCTCAAGCGCATCTTCATCAGCTCCTATGTAACTGAAGGAGGACAAGTTGCTCACCGTCAGATCCTCTTCTCCATGCACTATGACCAACTGGTCATTAACGACAAATTTCATTTTTTTAGTGTAGAGTGGATGTGACAACGCCTGCTGTGTGTAGCTCTAGTAGCTCACACTTCTCTTAGGATGCCACCCAAAGAAGATTAGTATTTTGACAATGGTTTCTCTAGACACATGACTGGAATTGAGAGCCTTTTGGTAAACATCAAACCTCATTCCTCAAGTCATGTAACATTTGGTGATGGAGCTAGAGGAGAAATTAAAGGTGTTGGACAACTAGATTATCATGGTGTTCCAAAACTAGATGATGTCTTGTTGGTTAAAGGACGGACTATAAATCTTATCAGTATCAGTCAGCTTTGTGACCAAGGACTTGGTGTAAAATTCACTAAGGAGACATGTGTGGTTGTCAATAAAGAAGATGAGGAAGTCACGAGGGGTAATATAGCTCAGAATAACTGTTATTTATGGGAGTCTAAAAGTAACCTCAATGATTGTACCATGACTCAAGAAGAGAAGAAGGATCCAATATGGTTGGAGAAAGGTAGACTTCCTCACGGGATGAAGAAAACCATAACCAAGGAATCAGTAAGAAGAACTTCTAAATTTCCTCTAGATGGAAGAAGAGGTTGTGGTGAATGTCAGGTTGGCAGGCAAGTCAAGATAGCATATCCAAAAAGGGGACATCACAGAAACCTGGACCTGTTATACTGGAATCTGATGGAGTCCATGACAAGTAATCATCATAAAGGAAACAATGTCACTTAGGATGTCATGACATTATTCTGTGACATTCACAGTAACTTCAATATGAACTCCATTCAGCTCAAGAGAACCATGCATCGGGATGACATGGATCAATTTGAAAAGGATTGTGTGAAGCATGGTGATTCTGACCAACAAAGGGCTGACACGGTGACAAGAAGTCTCAAGGATATCAATGATGAAGAAGCCAAGCAAATCCACTCCACCATTGCCAACTTGGTTACCAGGGTTCCGATTGAGCCAAATGATGTGCCAAGAATATCCATTCCACCTAGCACTGAGGAAAAAGCTGATGTCACTCACAATGTTGAAACCTTGGAAGCAACCTCTTCAAAGGACAATGATAAGGACCAAGTCTCTGAAGATAATGAACACATGCTAAGTGAAGAAAATGATGCTAATGAGTCTTCAGACAATGAGTTGATAGCCACAGTCAACCCTAGCATAGCCAAAAGGCTCATGACTAGGAAAGGGAAGAAGGAAGCTGTCCAGAGTAACCTCGATAAGAAGACTGTGACTAAAAGAACTCAGGTTGGCCCTACCAAAGCTTGGAGCAAGGTAGTACCAAAGAAGAGGAAAGCTGAAACTAGTACAAAATCAGATTCTGATGTTGCCTGTGATGCCACTGACATCCAACCAAAGAAGAAACCAACAACTAGCAAGCTTGCTACTAGTGTCCCAGATGCTCCTATTGACCATGTCTCATTCCATTATACATTAAGTGTCAACAGATGGAAGTATGTCTATCAAAAGAGGCTGGCCTTGGAGAGAGAGCTAGCTCAAAATGCTCTTGAAAGCAAGGAGATCATGGCTCTTATCCATGATGCTGGTTTGGTGAAGACTGTGACTCAGTTCTCACAATGCTATGAAACACTTGTCAAAGAATTCATAGTAAATCTATCAGAAGCATGTGCAGATAGAAAGTATGATGAATTTGGCAAAGTGTATGTGAGAGGGAAATGTGTCAGTTTTTCTCTAGCAATCATCAACAAATATCTGGGAAGATCAGGTGGAGCTCATCCTGATATAGTTGCATCTGACAACAAAGTGTGTCAAGTGATTACAGGGAACCAGGTCAAAAGCTGGCCATCAAAAGGAAAGCTGGGTGCAAGCAAGTTGAGTGTGAAGTATGTTATGCTGCACAATATCGGTGCTGCAAATGGGGTGCCCACTAACCATAAATCAACAGTGGAAACTATTATGGGGAGGTTTATCTATGCTGTTGGGACCAAGACTAAAGCTAATTATGGTGCCTACATATTTGATCAGACCATGAAGCATGCAGGAAGTTATAGTGTCAAAGGCCCCATTGCATTTCCCTCACTCATCTGTGGAATAATATTAAGTCAGTGTCCCAACATCCTCAAAGAGAATGATTCTGCTAGCAAGAGAGAGAGCTCTTTGTCTTTCCATCACAAGTTGTTTCAAGGAACTCATGTTCTTGACATTATCATGACATCAGCAGAGACATTCAAAATGAGCTCTAAGACAGGAAAGGCTGAGGTTATTGCCATGCTAAAAGAAACTTGCCATGAGTTGGAAACAAGGAAGCAAAAACTTGAAAGGCTGATTAGGACTCTTGAGCAAGATGAATAGTCTACTCAAAATGATGAGGACAAGAATGATGGGTCTGATGACAAGGATGCTGCATCAGTAAAAGTAGATGACAGGTCTAAGGAAGCCAGTGATGAAGATACTGAAAAGGCTAATGACAATTCTGAGGAAACCAGTTATGGAGATGCTGAAGAAGCTAGTTCCAGTTCTGCTGAGGAAGACTAGTGTGCTGATGGACTGATGTGGGGCTCAGGCTGGTGGTTGCTTGGGCTGATGAGGGTGTGCTGCTAATGTGATTTTGTTGGTTCTTGGGTTAAAATTTTTTACAGCATGAATTTGTGATGCTCTCCATGAGCAGTTTTTGTTTGTAATGACCCCAAACATATGTAATGTTACACATTATGATCTATACTATTGTATTATTTTGATCTTAATTTGTTGCTAAAAAGGGGGAGAGTGGTAGATAACAGCCAGCAGGTTAAAGATGATGCAGGTGGAAGACTTGTGTGTAGACTTATGTGTATTACTGTTGTAGGTGTGTTATAGGCTGCTGCTGCAAATATGCATGAGTGATAACAACTGATGCTGTTAGTGATGAGTGAATTCCTAATTTCTGTAGGAATGTATGTTAGAAGTATGTGAACTCCTAGTTGATGATTAAGGAGTGTGTGTATGCAGTTGTGTGTGTTCCTTGATGGAACCTAGTTGCATAAGCTGCTAGTATTATGTGTTTATGCAGAATGATTGACAGAATGTAAGTGTTGTGCATCTCTTTAGGGGGAGTAGCACAGGATGGTTCACAGAGAGTGTAACATCTGTAGTCTAGGCTAACAAGTGATAGAATGTAATGTTGTGGAAGTGATGTGACTCAGGATGTCATCCTAAATGTCATAACATCTAGAAAAGCGTGGATGATTTATATGTGACTGCAAGTTGTGCAGGTTGTGCCCAGCTGATGTAATATGCATCAGTTGAGGGGGAGTAACCCAGAATGTTACTCAAAACATTGTGACATCTGTAGTGCTGACTAACAAATGATTTTGTGTGAACAGGTTAATCCTGAGAAGCTGAGAGTTAGCTGTGTAGACAACTCTTATAGTGCTTAGCTAGTAACTTTCTTGCATGATAGGCTATATGTTAGACTTCTGCTGCTTGTAAACTCTGATATGTTAACAGGGTATTTTAGCCAAAAAAATTTCAAAGGGGAAGTTTGTAGATACTTTTGATTGGCTGCATTTTGTGGCAAAACATTATAGTGTATATGAATGTCATGACTGATGTTATGACATACACTAAGAGTATTTTGCAGGGTAAGTGAAGTTGAATGTCATGACTGAATGTTATGACATTGATCGTATGACATCAGGGCACGCAGGTTCGTTTTTCTGTTATTAGCTCAGGCTATACTTCAGGAAATAATCCAGGAAGCATAGTTATTTTAGGCAACATAACAGGCATTGATGAGGATAACATAGAAGGCTCCTGGCCTAATGATAAGTGCACAATTTCAAGAAGAAAGGTTTATCTTAGGTAAACCTAAATTCTCTACCAAGGCCCAAAACAAGTCTGCTATTATAAATAGCAGAAGGATCATTCCTAATGTGCAGACACATAGAGGAGAGAGCATCTAGTGAGAGATCATATAGTGTGTTTGTGAGTGAAGAAATTTGTTCTTCACGTGAGTCTAGGAGTCTTAGGATTCCTTGTGTGCCAAGCAATTGTATGTTGTATAATTTCTTTGGTTATTGTGTATGAACATGTGTGTTCATTATGTCACTCAAAACTGTTAAGTAAGAGTATGTGTCACTTGATCAAAGCTGTGAAGCAAGATCAAGGTGTGTTTGAAGTGAGTCTTCATATCTGTTTAGTAATTATGAATTGATTATCACCGCGGTGATTGAGGGGGAGTGAGTGGGAAACTCTGGTCTAGTGGTCTCTAGGCTGAAGTGTCATTGGGTAGGTCTTAAGTGAAGAGTGCAAACTAGGATTGTTTGACTATGAATTAATTCTACTGATAGTGAATTTCCTCCCTGGCTTGGTAGCCCCCAAATGTACGTGTGGTTGACACTAAACTGGGTGAACAATTACTTGTGTTATTTACTGCTTTCCATTTACAGCTTATTATTAAATGCGGTAGTCTATGTTACAGTGGATGTCATAACATCCGTGATAACATCCATCGTGTGCTTACCAAAATTTCAAACCTAACTAGGGTTGATTTTAACCAAAGTCAAATGGGAAAGTGAGTACCCATAACCATGATGCTCACATAGAGTTTACCAACTCTAACATGATTCTAAGTTACAAGACTAATTAGTTCTAACCATACTAAAAGGAGGGAGTTAAGTGTTAGTTGTTAGTGGTTAGAGGACTCGGTAAGACATCGTATCGTGTGCCTATGTATCCTAACTAGGATAGAATCAGAGCCTCTGTAGTATAGCTAACTAGAGGTGAATGAACACTTGATTATGATCAAGGTTCAAATGGGATTAAGTGTTAAGGTTTTAACAATTACTTGACAAAGTTAAAGAGTTGTACATTCTATTCTAAGTTTAAGTTGTAGAACCTAATGACTCTAACAAGGTCAAAAGGAATGGATAATTCTAAGATATCTATGACATGGAGTCAATAGAGATACTTTCCCTTAGATTGAGGAATAAAAGGGCAACTTAAGGATGGAAGCTAACAAGCGAACATCACTTGGGGGAAGTAACTTGACAAAGTTAAAGGAAGGTATGATTAAGTATGGATGATATGAACAGGTATGATATTCAAGCATGATATCAGATGAAGGTGTTCAAAGTGACATTCAAATATGATTTTTAATGGAATCATGACAAAGGTAAACAAATGGTTACAACCAAAACATAGAGATAAATGTGACAACATTTAGAGTAAGGACTTGACAAAGTCATAAACTAGACAAGGTAACTACCTAACATGTCCAAAGATTCAAAGTTCAAGTTAACATGTAAAAGTTATGACAAATATTAAACATGGATAAAGACAAGAGCTCAAAGTTAACATGTATAAGTCAAGACATCACTTATCATGGATGAAAATTCAAAGATAAAGCAAAACATTTACAAGTGAAAACATTACTAAAGGTTTGTCATACAAGCATGTATACAAAAGGCATGTTTAAGAAAAAAAATCAAATGTTTAAGGATACTTAAACATAGTATGGCTCAAAAAAAGGTATATATACACATCAAAGTCATGTAAGAATGGAAGAGAATCACATGTTAGAGGAAAAATAACCAAGCAAAAGTTCATGGCATGATTGGAAGTTCAACATACATTTACATGTAAACATACACTTAAAAATGCATAAAATTCAAGTTGAAATAAGAGTGTACGGATCTAAAGCATCACACAAAGTCCACATAAGTTGAAAATGGTTCATACAAGTCCAAAGATATAAGGAAAACCAAGGTATCAATCAAAAGATTCAAAGGAAACCTTATGAAAACCTAAAAGGGTCACTCACTTTAAACATGAATAAGTGTCCCAAAAATAATAGTTTTTGTTTTTTTATCTTTACAAATAGAAAATATACAACAATATGAGAAATTTGCAAAAAGAATGGCTTAAAAAGACTTAGGGAGCACAAAGTTATGATCTTTCAAAGTTGTGAAGAGAAATGAAAAGAAAAAAAAAATGAAAAGAAAGGTTGTTTCTTGAAAAAAAACATCAGAAACAGGGGTTGTTCCTGAAAAATATCAGAAACAGGGGTTGTTTCTGGAAAAACATCAGAAACAGGGGTCGTTTCTGGAAAAACATCAAAAACGAGGGTCGTTTCTGGAAAAACATCAGAAACGTGGGTTATTTTTGGAAAATATCAGAAACAGGGGTTGCTTCTGGAAAAAACATCAGAAACAAGAGTTTCCATGGTGAGGGCACACAAAGAGAAAAACCAGATATGCACTTTAATGTTTCTGGCAACAAACTTCACACATGAGCATGGTATAATGCAGAAAACAGCAAGAACACACTAAACATATTCATATCTACATTTCTACCTCTAAGAGAAATCACATATGATGCATGCACAAGAGTTTCAAAAGTGTAAAAGTGTTACCTATTGGAGAAAGGCCAATGCTTTTTCAAGTGCAATTACAGATACAAGAGAGAAACCTTATAAGCTTGTTGATCCTTAAGAAAAGTGCTTGACCCAAGAACTTTGGCTAGAACAGTGTGTATTACTCCACACGATCTTCATGTAAAAATAATGTAAATGAGATGTGGTGAATGATTGGATTGGAGGTTTGGTGATTGGAACAGGTTTTGGAGGTGTTTTTGCAAATGAAGGAGTTTTGGTTTGCAAATGAGATGCTGAGATTGATGCTTGCTCAAGTGTGTTTCTAAGGTTTTTTGTGTGTTTTGAAGTGTGAAATGAACCTCTATTTATAGGAGAAGTTGAGGGATCAATGGCCTTGGCAGGATTGCAACTTGAAGAGTCTTTGGTTTGGTTCAATTTCAAGTGGTGGTTGGTTTAATTTTGTGAAGTTCCAAGATAAGTACCATGCTTTCTAGAGTGATTAGAAGGTTTTGAGGGATTGCTTTCTTCAGAAGAGAAAGGTTGAAGGCTCAAGGAGAATTGATTTGAGGTTTAAAGTGGCTTTATCAAATTGGCAATGGAACTTTTTTGCAAAACAATCCATAAATGGCATGAAATTTGGACAATGCCTCAAATACTTATGTAATTCATAAAAGGATGTGTAAAGTTCTGATAATAGAAAGATTTACAAGTTACATGGCCTGCAAAGTGAGACTATGCAGCTTGGCATGGATTTGCAACCAGGATTTGGCATGAACCTGACTTAAAATTTAGCATGGAGGAGCCAACTTCATCTCATCAAATCTCTCACCTAAAGAATGGTATCAATGAGTTCTGGTAATTTTTGGAAATCCCTAAACATGCTCTACAACCTTTGTGTTAGACAAAAATCCTGAATCTCGAGGGATCATAGTGGAAACTAGTTCCAAAGATTGTTACTTCTGAAGAACAAAATTTGCCTCAAAATTTTTCTAAGTGTTCAAAGATTTTCCCAAACTTTATGGCTCCATAACTTCAAATCCTTTCATTTTTGAACTTGATTCCTTCTAACAACTTGTAGTATGAGATGTCTTCTTTAAAATAAGTATCGGTTTGCTCCATTTGCCTCAAGGATGAGTGAGATATGGTCCTTAAAAAATGGCTAAAAATCATGATTTTCACACTTAGAAAAATTCATCAAAAACCATAATTCTCCAAATCTCCTGATTTTCTTGTTCCAACATGATTTTTCTTGATCTAACCACATGAGATCATCGAATATGACTTGAAACGTTCATGGTTGACAAAAAAACTCAAAGGTTGACTTTTTGGAGCCTCAGTTAACTTTTTAATCAAATGAATTCAAAATCTCTCTCATTCACTTAGGAAGTCCTTGAAATGAGTTGTATTGAACCAAAATACATCTTAGGAACCCTTTAGTGTATGGAGACTTGTTTGATTAATCTCTTATTTAAATCTTGATTAATCAGAGCTTTCCCTTTCTTGTACAAAACCCTAACTCCACAAAAGACACAAAACCACATAGCTTGATAGTTTGGTTAGCTATGCAAAGATCATTGACCTATAATGCTCATGCAAATGATGATGACGTCTAAGGGGGGGGGGGGGGGGGATTTTGGGGTATGACAGGAAGGAATAAAGAAAGACATTCAAATTTTTGTGGTTTCTTGTGTTATTTGCCAACAAAATAAATACCAAACCTTATACCCTGTTAGTCTTCTTCAACCATTTTCAATCCCCTCTAAAGTTTGGGTCGATATATTAGTGGATTTTATCGAAGGGCTTCCCATAAGTTAAGGTAAGGATGTTATCTTAGTGGTGATTGACAGATTCACTAAATATGCTAATTTTTTCCTTTTAACCATCATTTTACTTATAAGTTAGTATCTAAAATCTTCATGCAAGAATTGTTCGACTTCATGGTTTTCCTTCTACTATAGTCTTTGGTCGGGACAAGATTTTTCTGAGACATTTCTAGACAAAATTATTCAAAATGGCTAGTACCAAATTGAAGTTCAGTACAACTTATCACCTTTAAACAAATGGCTAAACCGAGGTAACAAATTAGTTCTGCATGATCTTCATTCCAACTTTGCCAAAGCCCTAAATTAGATGAAAACTCAAGCCAATAAACAACATAGAGATGTATCATTCGCTGTTTGGGACTGGGTTTATCTCAAATTGCAGCTTTATATACTCAAATCTTTGACAAAGAAGATCAATGAAAAATTTTGTCCTCGTTTTTATGGCCTTTATCAAATTACCAAGCTCATTGGTTTGGTTGCTTATCAATTAGACCTTCCTGCTAAAAGTAAGTTTCATCATGTCTTTCAAGTTTCTCTATTGAAAAAAGTTGGCACATCAGTCCCAAATCGTCAACCATTACCACCTATGTTATTAGAAGATTTAAAACTTCAAGTGGAACCTCAAGTTTTCACCGTTGTCCATACTAATGCTACCAATGTGGTGGAGGTGCTCATTCAATGGAAAGACTTACCAGAATTTGAAACAACATGAAAAGCTTTTGAGGTCATCAACTAACAATTTCTTGATCTTCACCGTAAGAATAAGGTGAAACTTTTAAAGGAAAGTATTGTTAGTAAATCTCTAATTATTAATGTGTATGTTAGGCATAGGCCCAAAGATCCAGTAAATTATACCTGAATTATTTAATTAGATGTCATGTATATAAGTAGAATAAAAAATGAGAAAATTTCTCATTCAATTTGTTATTGATTGGTTTGGTTGGTTTGGTTTGAGAGAAACTAGGCTTCTTATCCTAATGATTATATACAATTAACTAATTGTGTATGTATAATTGTTAATGTAGGAAGTTATTCCCTATAACTTGTATAACTCTAATAAAATATTATATTTGTGTGTATTATTCTCCCTTTATCTATATCATACACGCATATGTAATTTTTTTTTACCATTACATAACTCAAGTTCGTTACTAACAAAAACACTTGGAGCACCTCCAATGGTGCAACTCATTTTTGGGTTTCTTGTAGGACCCATCAAGACACATCATCTTCAAGCAACTCATTTAATTTTCACTTCAATGGTACGACTCTAAAGAACTTATATTAGGTTTCACAATTTTACTTTATATATTAATATTTTATTCATATTAAATTTTACTTTATTTAAAATTTTGCAAATGAAGAATAAAGTGATGAAATTGTGAAAAAAAAAATAAAAGTGAGAGAAAATTTGTGTGAAATTTTTTTTATATTGTTTATTTATAATTAAACAAAGTATTAAAGAAATAAAAAAAAAATAGATTCGTTCAACACCGGTAACATGACATTTTTTTAATTTTATTATTATTTAATGTAAGTTAATTTTCTATTATTAAGTTATCTTTTTTTAAATTTTATTATTATTTAATGTGAGTGATTTTTTAATTATATTATTATTTTATGCAAACAACGGTTGGATTGCATTACTACGTTTGACAGCATAGCCAACTCCAATCAGTATAAAACTACATTTTTTGTTTTCCACACTGAGGCAACTTGTGAGAAACCAACCGTTAAAGTTGGTCTTAGAATTTAACTACGCTACCACCTAACAGAAAAAGCCATCCATTGCAAATAGATTTTCAAACTAAAGTTTTTAATGACACCATTAAAAATACAAGACACACCTTATTGCCAAAGGATTCAATCAAATAGAAGGAATAAACATATTCAATCATGTTATAAAAATGATAACCATCAAATTTCTTGACTAGAAAAAGCCATCCATTGCAAATAGATTTTCAAACTAAAGTTTTTAATGACACCATTAAAAATACAAGACACACCTTATTGCCAAAGGATTCAATCAAATAGAAGGAATAAACATATTCAATCATGTTATAAAAATGATAACCATCAAATTTCTTGACTATTTTTACTGCTAAAACATTGATTATCAATTAAATTAAAAAATATTTGACATTAAAAATGTTTTATAAATATATTTATAATTTTTTTTAGATAAAACTAGTAGAAAATCCGTGCGTCCGCACGGGTATAAGAAAAAGTATAATCTTATCGAATTCAGATTTCACAAGAAAAAATATACTCAAATGTATATTAAGAGTAATATTTATGCATGTTTTTATTTGTTTGAATCTAACTGATTGTATCTATGTAACTTTTTGAAGTAGTTCAATAACATTTTAATTATAGTGAAAAAATTGAAATACATAATCAAGATTTTAGACTTTTATTTTTTAGAGTAATATTTATACATGATTCATTTTTTAGAGCAACAGAGTAACATACAATTTTATGGTAAGCTTGTATGGAATAAAAAGATCAAATATATCAAATTTTGAGTTATTTGACCATATTAGCAAATCCGATATGATGAATATTAGCAAATACATCAAAGATATAAGCTTAAAAAAACAATAGTAGCCTTTGTTTATTATCAATCTATATCAGATTCAATTTGTATATACATGACAGTGTCTTAGACATATATTGAACTAATATTGAATTTTGAGGATGTTAGTTATTACTCAAAATTTCCAAAACTTTTGTCAGAAAAGCCCAAGAATTCACTGTTAGGATGATCCATGCACTATATATTTTTATATCTTCCAGACAATGATATATTTATCAAATATTGTATATTTAACAAATATTGTTAATGATCCATAATAAAAAAATATAAATAAAGAAAAATATAACAAATATTGATATGATATTAAATTATTTAGATATAGATGTAAATTTAAAATAAATTACTTAATTGTAAAATGGTTAATAGTCATATAAAATCAATTGTATTAAATAAACATTTAAAAAGATAAAAATAAGACATGTCTAATGAAGAAAAAAACAAAAAATTGATATTTAAAAATAAATATTTTATATCTCAAATAAGTGTAATTGCTAATTAAAATACCATATATAAATGTCAAGTTTAGCTTGAAATTTATTTGATAGCTAGCACGAATAAATTTATTTGATCCGGTATAAATTGTATTTAAATGAGCATGTAAATTTTAAATAAATTATTTAATTATAAAATAAAAGTTGATCATATAAATTTAAGTGTATTGAATAATGTTCCGGTCTGGGCCCGACATCGGTAGGCCCAATACCATGCACGGCCCAACAGGTGAACCGGGCACGCCGGGCACGTGCGTCCCGCGAGACGAGCAGAGCATGCCGCCGGACACAAGCAGCGCATCCAACAGCTGCTCGTCGTCCTTCTTGCCAGCCGAACAGAACCGACCCCGGCGCACCAAAGCGCGACCCTTAGTTCCTCCCCTCCGCGGGGAGAACAACGCGCTCCAGGGGACCTCCCGAACTCCCCTCCGCAGGGAGAACAACGTGCCCAACGCACGTTCTCCACGTGCTCCCCTCCGCGGGGACACGTCATCTCCCAACTACCCACCTCCGAAAGAGCAGGTCAAACCCACTTTCCGGAGATCACGGGACAGTTGGACTAGAGCGAAGACCACGTTCTGGCCTTCACTACGCCACGTAAGCCCTAACAGTCATTAAGGTTGGGCCTGGTCATCCAGCCCACCTCAAATGACCGTTGGCCCAGCGCTGGGGTCTCTCTATAAATACCCTCTTCCTCAAGAGGGTCAGGTAATTCACATCTTGCCCTTTCTGTACTTTTGCTCCCACTCTGCCCAGTTCCTTACTTTGGCATCGGAGTGTCTTGCAGGTACACCCCTCTTCTCCTCCTCATCACCAGTGAACAGGAAGCAGCCCAACAGAGTGTGGCCAGTCCGTGATCCCCTCCTGATCGGGTCAAATCAGTGGCGCCGTCTGTGGGAACCTGAAACTTCCCCGTTACTCCGAGCAGAAAACCAAAGTTTCACCAAACCTCCACGATCATGGCTAGTCCGCACCGCGACGGCACTCCACACGACCTCGTGCTCAACGTCGCCAACGGGAGCAAGCAGACAGGAACGACGCGTCTGACGGAAACCGACGAAAGTGACGGTCAAACTGCTTCGCCGTCATCCGCGGAGCGGCCCCTTCAGGTCGACCACCGGCCCCCGAGCCCGCCAGCATTCCATCTTGTTCCCATCCCGGCGGGAGCGGACCCAACGGTGGCCGCTCTCTTTACGGCCATCAACCAGACGAACCAGTTGCTGTTCCAACAAAATGCGAGAATTGGGGCATTAGAACGCATCGGTCCCCCAAGGTACCCCCCGCGGGAAGACCAGAACGGAGGTTCGAGGAGCCCCTCACCTCGACCCAGAAACCGCCGGCCGCGGCTGGAGAGGCACCGCACACAGGTGACATGAGAACGCACCATATCCCCAGTAAGACACGTTCACGTGAGGAACCAAAACGCCGCGGCGATCCCGACCGAAGACCCCTGAGGCGAGAACTCAGGAAGGAGGTCGAGAACCCGAAACCAGGGGCTTACCTTGAACGGCTCATCTCCCCGTCGATCCCTGGCGCAGAGCGACGAGGACGATTACCGCACCCCGCTATCCCGGGAAATCATGGCTGCCCCCATACCCCAAGGGATGGAGAAACCACCGACGCTGTCGACATACGACGGCACCTCCGACCCGGACGATCACCTGGAAGACATCGAGGCTATGCTCGACTACCGAAACGTCCCGGGAGCTATTAAGTGCAGACTCTTCCCGAAGACTCTGAGGAAAGGCGTTATGACCTGGTATAAAAGTCTGGAGCCCGAATCAGTTACGTCATGGAGGGTCTTGAAGGACCTGTTCTCCAAACACTTTACGGCGTCCCGACGCCACCCGAAGACAGAAGCAGTCCTCGGGGCGATCATCCAAGGCCCCGACGAACCTCTCCGAAAGTACATCGAAAGGTTAACTCGGGAAGCAGTGCAGGTGACGACGTCCGACGAAATGAAACGCTACTTAATGGAACAAGGCCTGCGCCACAATTCCAAGTTCTACGAGGCCGTAGGCATACACCGGCCAACATCCCTCCAAGATTTCCTCGACAGAGCCGCGCATTACATCCGATTCGAGGAAACACAGGCGGCCAACTCCGCTCGTGACACCCGAGACAGGGAGGCCCCCCGCGGGCACCGAGACGACGGAGCTTCGAGCCATCGACGAGGAGGAGACCGCCGTCGAGAAGACCGCCCCCGCGAACCTCGCGAACAACGCGAACCGCGCGGCCCGGCAGGCAGATTCACAGAGTACACAACCTTGGTCGCTTCACGCGAGCGCATACTGGCCGAATGCGCTAAAACCGAGTTCGTGCAGGGAGGTGTCCGTTTTCCGCGACCAACACCCCCCAAACCCAACGTGGACAAGTCCAAATACTGCCGATTCCATAGGAGCCACGGGCATGTGACAGAAGACTGCATCCATCTCAAAGATGCGATCGAAATTCTAATCAAAGACGGGCACCTGAAGCGATACACCCGAGGAGGCGAACCACCTAGGCCAGAGGCTCCAGAAGCCAAGAAAGTCGAGGAACTTCCCTCTCCAGAGGACAACAGCAGGCTCCAGGTCGCGTTGTGCGTCAGCCGCCCCGAAGATTGGTTCGCGGGCAGAGAATTCGGTATCCCCGGAGGGCCCAACCTAGTCGACGAGCCAATCCGACCAACCAGCCGGTGGGAATACTTCCCCAGAGCCATGGTCATCTCTGATGGAGCCACGAGGAGTCTGTCCATAGGATCCGTGAAAAGGAAATTCGACGAACTCATCGCGAACAACTCCGGCAAAATGAGCACGCTCGACAAATTCCGAGGCCGCTCCAACCCGATCACATTTTACCTCGAGGAACTCCCCGGGGGATCCCCCAATTCCAACATACCCTTGCTCATACGTGCCCGAATGGCAAACTTCGACGTCAGGCGCCTCCTCGTCGACGGCGGGAGTTCGGTTGATATCATGTACTCACACCTGTTCACGACTCTCCAGCTCGACGAATCCAACCTTTCTCCCTACGTAGGCTCCGACCTTCAGGGGTTCAACGGGACGACGACGACACCTTGGGGATACGTGGAATTAAAAGTCACCTTCGGGGAAGACGAAACGGCTAGGGACATCAGCATCCGTTTCTTAGTCATCGAATGCCCATCCCTCTATAACTGCATCCTGGGCAGGAAGACGATAGCAGAGCTCACCGCGGTACCCTCCACCGTCCACCTGAAGATGAAATACTACACAAGAAGGGGGGCCATGGTGACCCTCAACGGAGACATCGAGGCCGCCCGAAGATGTTTCGAAGCCGCGCTGAAAGGCCTAGACTCCATCACTCCAGCGACCAAGAAGAAAACGTCAAGCACAACGCCAAAGGGCAAACCAACGGAGCTGATCGGATCCGTTGAGCTCGACAGTCGCTTCACCGACGAGCTCGACCACGAAACAAAGACCAGCGAAGTCAACGGGCAGCCCTCACACCCAGCGCGCCCCATCCCGGACGGAGAATTCGAACTCGTCCCCCTCGGGGAAGACACGAGCAGAACCGTGAGGATAGGCGCCGGACTCCCAGACCTCGCGAAACGTCAGCTCCAAGCCTGCCTCCGCGAGAATGCCGACCTCTTCGCCTGGAGCGCCGCTGAAATGCCGGGACTCGACCCCGAGGTCGCCTGTCACCAGTTGTCCATCAACCCGACCGCAAAGGCCGTTGTACAACGCCGACGTCGCCAATCCCCCGAAAAATCGGCAGCGGCCGAACAAGCTGTAAAAGACCTCTTAGAGGCAAATTTCATTTCAGAAGCCCGGTATTCAACCTGGCTGTCCAATGTTGTACTCGTTAAAAAGAATAATGGAAAATGGCGCATGTGTGTTGACTATACTGATCTCAACCGGGCATGTCCTAAGGACGCCTACCCCCTCCCCAATATCGACAAGCTCGTCGACAACTCCGCGGGCTTCAAGCTCTTGTCCTTCATGGACGCGTACTCAGGATACAATCAGATCCCGATGGCCGAACACGATAAACAAGCCACGGCCTTCATGACGGCGTCGGGCAATTACTATTATAACGTGATGCCCTTCGGCCTCAAAAACGCCGGGGCCACATACCAGCGGATGATGAACCATGTCTTCCGCGACGAAATCGGAGACATGCTCGAAGTATACATGGACGACATGATCATCAAATCCGACGCGGAGGACGACCACGCAACACATCTCCAGAAGGTCTTCGAGACCGCAAGGTCATGCCGCATGCGCTTTAACCCGGAGAAGTGCACCTTCGGCGTCTGCGCCGGTAAATTCCTCGGCTACTACTTTACCGAACGGGGGATCGAAGCCAATCCGGACAAATGCCACGCCTTCTCCAAAATCACCACGCCTACCACGAAGAAGGACATCCAGTCCCTCAACGGCGTGCTTGCCTCCCTCTCACGATTCATTGCGAAGTCGGCCCAACACGCCCTCCCATTTTTCAAACTGCTCAGGAAGGAGACCAAATTCGAATGGACGGACGAATGTGAGAAAGCCCTTTGCCACCTCAAACGCGTCTTATCTGAACCACCAGTGCTGACGCGCCCCGCGACGGGCGAAACCCTATACTTATATCTGGCCGTGGCCAACGAAGCCGTCAGCGCCGTCCTCGTCAGCGAATCCGGGGAGGGCCAAAAGCCCATCTACTTTACTAGCAAAGCTCTCCACGGCCCAGAAGTCCGATACCAGCTGATCGAAAAAGTCGCCCTGGCCCTCATAACAGCAGCACGCCGACTTCGACATTATTTTCTCGCACACCTCATCGTGCTTCGCACCGATCAGCCCATCCGCCAGCTCCTCGGCCGCCCCGACATGGTCGGACGCATGCTGAAATGGTCGTTAGAACTCTCCGAGTTCGACATTACTTACGAGGGCCGACACGCCATCAAGGCTCAAGCCTTGGCCGATTTTGTCGCCGAGATGACCACACCACCCGACCCCACCGCCAAGAACCACCTCTGGACCATTTTTGTGGATGGCTCCTCCAACTCCACCGGAAGCGGCGCCGGCATCGTCCTCGACAACGACGAGGGTACGGTCATCGAAGTCTCCCTCACACTGGCCTTCCCGACGACCAACAACCAGGCCGTATACGAAGCGTTTCTGGCCGGCCTTCTCCTGGCATCCGACCTGGGAGCCAGGGACATCCGAATCTACACGGACTCCCAACTAGTCGCTTCACAAGTCCGAGGTGAATATCAAGCAAAAAACGACACCCTCGCCGGATACCTCGCGCTCATCACCGAAAAACTGCGAGGTTTCGACACAGCAAAGATTCAGCACGTCCCTCGCGAGCATAACACCCGCGCCGACATCCTCTCCAAACTGGCAAGCACCAAAAAGCGAGGCAGCCACAAGTCGGTCATTCAAGAAATCTTGTCGCAACCAAGCATCAGCGCGACCACCACCCCCCTCGACATCAACGTCGTCGGAGATACAAACTGCTGGATGACCCCGCTCCACGCCTATCTCAGCACCGACCACCTTCCGACCAACCCTGGAGAGGCCAGCGCAACGAAACGACGCGCCTGCTCGTACGTCCTCCTCGAGGGACGACTGTACCGTCGAGGCTTCGCAATCCCACTCCTCAAATGCATAGATAAGTCCCAGAGCATAGTCGTTCTAGAAGAAATCCACGAAGGCATCAACGCGCAGCACCTCGGCGGAAGATCCCTAGCACGAAAGTCCCTATGCGCAGGCTATTACTGGCCATCAATGCAATCCGACGCGAAGGAACACGTCAAACGATGTGATAAATGTCAACGACACGGGGACATGCACCTCGCCCCCCCGACCGACCTCACGTCCCTCTCATCTCCGTGGCCATTTTCCTGGTGGGGGCTGGACATCCTCGGGCCCTTCCCCCTAGGTTCCTACCAGAACAAGTACCTCATCGTGGGAGTTGACTACTTCACCAAGTGGATCGAGGCCGAAGCTCTGGCCAAAATCACCGCCCACAACATACTCCGATTCTACAAACGCAACATCCTCGCCAGATTCGGGGTCCCACTCACCATCGTCACCGACAACGGCACACAATTCACGGACAAAAACTTCCGCGACTTCGTCACCAAACTCAGAACCAAACATCACTTCGCCTCGGTCGAACACCCTCAGACAAACGGCCAGGCGGAATCGGCGAACAGAGTCATACTCAGAGGACTCAGACGACGACTCGGCGACGCCAAACGAGCATGGGTCGAAGAGCTCCACAGCGTCCTCTGGGCATACCGCACCACTCCCCACTCAACCACGGGGGAATCCCTATTTCGCCTCACGTACAGAACCGAGGCCGTGATACCGGTTGAAATTCGCGAACCATCCCGGCTGAAGCAACAAGTCACACTTCGCCACAACAACAAAGTCCTAAAACGCGACTTTCACATAGGCGATTTAGTTCTACGCAGAAACCAGAAAGACTCCCACGAGGGCAAATTGGCTGCGAACTGGGAAGGCCCTTACCGAGTCCGGGACAAAACGGAGCACGGGGCCTATTACCTCAAAAACCTGCACGGTGAACAACTAGCTCGACCATGGAACGCCGCGAAGCTTAAGCGGTACTACAGTTAGAACACTGCCCGCGACGACCCATCGTCCCGACCACTGTGGGGCGACATGGTACCACCGCACACCCCCACGTCCACTAGCGACCAAAAGAAGCAAGCCCTGCCTCTCGTGTGCGCGGGCAGACGGCCTTGCTCGGCAGGGAACACCTCGACCGAGATTCCCCGCCGTCGTACCAAAAGCGGCAGGACACCCAGCTCGCGATGGGACGTCCACGCCCCGGGGAGAACTACCCCCGAAACGGCCGGCTACGTCGCCGGCCAAACCGGCTGGTTCCCTGCACCACCGGTAACAAATCGTCGAGCTAACACCCGAACATACCGAGCGCACACTTAGAAAATTCACAAGAAATATCATGCACATCAAAAGCATTCAAATAAATAAATACGAAAAACAAGCATAAACGTCATGCAAATACCGAGCGCACACTTAGAAAATCCGCAACAAATATATTAAGCAAAAAGCGGGCACCATCCCAGTAGTCAGTGTTACAAAAATAGGGCACGCAGGCCCAAAGAAAGATAAAAACGTCGGCACGCAGGCCATAAAAACAATGAGCACGCAGGCCCGACAACTCATGCTACCTCGTCCGCCCGATCAGCAACAGTAGGATCCTCCTCAGGAACAACAAGATAGGGGTCGACCACCTTCCCATCAACGATCTCGTGGTACGGCCTGATCCCATCCACGGCCAGCGCGACACCAGGATTGGCGACCTGAATCTGCTCGACAGCGCTCTTGAATGCAACCTCGATAGCCTCCAGACAGTCGTTTTCCAGCACCCGGATACGGGCAATCAGGTCAGCACGAGTGATCAACCGGTGATCTCCATCTGTCTCGTCCTCGGCCGGACGAACTGCGCTGTCCGAGACTTCCGTGCGAACCTTCAGCGCCTGCACCTCGACCGTCGCTTCCCCCAGCTTCTCCTCCAGCGAAGTCACCTTCCCCTCAGCGCCCTCTGCCCGTTTTCGCTGCTCAGCGACATCCTTCTGGCTCTTCTCCAACTCCTCGGTAAGCTTGGCCAATCGCGACTGCATAAAGGTAAGGTCCCCCTGCAGTTTAGACAGCTCGGCAGCGGAGCAACCCTCCTCGTTCAGCACAAGAGCCGTCGTGAACGTCCGCATCATTGCAGCCAAGTCCTCAGCCAGAACACGTCGACGAGTCTCTCGATCGGCCTGACGGACAGCCTTCACCTCCCCGGCGGAGACGGTAGG
Source organism: Lathyrus sativus (assembly GCA_963859935.3). Classification (NCBI taxonomy): domain Eukaryota; kingdom Viridiplantae; phylum Streptophyta; class Magnoliopsida; order Fabales; family Fabaceae; genus Lathyrus; species Lathyrus sativus. Next base: position 25,878,141 of record OZ012736.1, read on the forward strand.
AGAACGGGCACCATGAAAATAGCCCGGATGCTGATGGCAGGACGGGACGACATAACCTTCCTCAGCCGTACCGACCGTCAGATCTACCACACCTCGGGGCTCCTCGGACCTCTGCCTCTTCGATGCTCCTTGAGACGTAGGAAATTGACTCTCTTGGGGCGAAGAAGACGAACTCTGCCCCCCCGGCGTCGCGACCTCCTGTCCGACCAGCTGACTCACCCTCGTCCTCGGGACCGCGGCATTCCTGGTGGCACGCAACTGCTTCACCCGCTCCTCGACGGAAGACATGTTCGCTGCAAAAACAAAGAAAAGAGTTAGCGACGGTCGGAGCCCCGACCACAGGGAGAAAAATGAACATTCCTACCTAGATAATCCAGAGCGGCTGCCCCGGTCGCGCAATCGAGCAGGGTCTTGGTATTAATCAGACGCTTCTTAGTACGCACATTCCCCTGCGCGTCGAGGATATACCGACCGTCAGGCGTCACCAGCTTCGACGGAGGGAGAGACCGCACAAAGGCAACTATTTTCAAATAGGCGGCCATGTCTTTCTCCTCGAGGGTCCCCGCCCGGACGATATACCTATCCGTTCCTCGGTTGAAATGCTCCACAGTCCACAGTAGATGTATCTTAGGAAGCCACGCGAGGAACCGCTGGCCATCTACCGTTCGCTCGCCCTCGTCGAAGAGAGTATCCGAGCCCTGTTGCGTGATCGGTTTGACGAGGAAGAACCGGCTTTTGAAATCCTTGACGGAGTCACTATACGCTTTGAAAAGTTTGGTCGATTGCTTAAAAGAAACCCATCCGTGGCGGCCATTCACCGTCTGCCGCTGTAAGTGGAAGATGCGGAAAAACAACGGTACCGTCGGCTCCACCGAGAGGTAGAAGCACACCACCTCGAAAGCGCGGATGAAAGCCAAGGCGTTGGGGTGCAGTTGGTACGGGGCCAGGCGCAACCAATCAAAGAGCCCCAGATGAAAGGCGGAGAACGGTAACCGGAGCCGAGCTTCTTTAAAGTAGAACTCATGCATCGGGAACATCCGCCGCCCATATCGCGAGCAGATACGATGATGCTCTTTTGGTCGGTACACCTGCCAATGCTGTGGCTCCCCTATAGGCGTATCCTCGACGGTGGCGTACACGTCGGACGCATCGGCCACAAAACAAGACGGGGTAGAAAGCGGCTCCTCGGCCGCCCATTCCTCGGACGGGGCAATGCGCTCGTCGTCAAAGTCCGGGACCTCGGGTTCGTTGTCTTCGACCATTATCCCCGGTACCAAAGCCGACATCTACACCTGAAAAGCAGAGGACAACGGTGAATTCGATAGCCAGGATCAAATCCACCCTTCCACCGCAGGTCAAGTGAAAGGGCGACAAAGGCCGGAAAACGACGAGCAAGCACTCGCTCCCCGTCTACCCTCCTCGGGGCATCTAAAGCCGACCCGCCATCCCTCCTCAGGACGATCACCATAAAAGGCGCGCCTCCCCAGGACATTCACCGGAAAAGGCACGCGTCCCCGGGGCATTCATCAGAGAAAGCCCTCATCCTCGGGACATTCATCAGAATCAGCCGATTCTCCCCGGGACGCTCATCAGAAAGTTTGCCAGATACGGCGGGTCTCGCGTCCCTCCTCGGGGCATTCATCACGCCCCGACCACACGTTCCAATTAAACAACGGAAATAAAAGAGGAGAGAAATGAGAACTCACTTGTAACGGCGGCGAACGGAGGAAAGGATCGAACGATGCGGCGGCGATCGACGGCAAGCGGCGGACGAGCAGTGATGACAGAGCTTCGCAGACACAACAACAGATTGAAAAGTAATAAAATGAGCGGGGACCTCCGTATTTATAACTCGGCGCGGGATTCGAAGCGACGCTAGGCTCATTAATGACATAGGGTAGCCGCCCCTACGACCGCTAAACACACGACACGTGGCGGCAGCCTGACAGTCGCGCCCCTTCGTCTACTTTCACCCCGTCGTCCCCGACCCGTGGGTAGCCGTCCCGTCGTGCGCGAATCCCGACGAACCTCCCGCTCTGTTACCTTTCCCCGGGCACAGCGACCTTAAGTCCTCGCTCTCCCCCATAGCTTCGACTTGGGGGGCTCCTGTTCCGGTCTGGGCCCGACATCGGTAGGCCCAATACCACGCACGGCCCAACAGGTGAACCGGGCACGCCGGGCACGTGCGTCCCGCGAGACGAGCAGAGCATGCCGCCGGACACAAGCAGCGCATCCAACAGCTGCTCGTCGTCCTTCTTGCCAGCCGAACAGAACCGACCCCGGCGCACTAAAGCGCGACCCTTAGTTCCTCCCCTCCGCGGGGAGAACAACGCGCTCCGGGGGACCTCCCGAACTCCCCTCCGCGGGGAGAACAACGTTCCCGGCGAACGTTCTCCACGTGCTCCCCTCCGCGGGGACACGTCATCTCCCAACTACCCACCCCCGAAAGAGCAGGTCAAACCCACTTTCCGGAGATCACGGGACAATTGGACTAGGGCGAAGACCACGTTCTGGCCTTCACTACGCCACGTAAGCCCTAGCAGTCATTAGGGTTGGGCCTGGTCATCCAGCCCACCTCAAATGACCGTTGGCCCAGCGCTGGGGTCTCTCTATAAATACCCTCTTCCTCAAGAGGGTCAGGTAATTCACATCTTGCCCTTTCTGTACTTTTGCTCCCACTCTGCCCAGTTCCTTACTTTGGCATCAGAGTGTCTTGCAGGTACACCCCCCTTCTCCTCCTCATCACCGGTGAATAGGCAGCAACCCAACAGAGTGTGGCCAGTCCGTGATCCCCTCCTGATCGGGTCAGATCAAATAACAATATAAAAAATAACATGTGAAAAGGAGAAATAAAAATAAAAATTAATTTTTTACATTTAAAACTAAAAAATTTATCTCTCAAATAAAAATAGATATTAATAAAAAAAAAAATATGTTATATAATGATAGTGACTCGTGCAATAAAAAAATTTATTATCATATATTTATGTTTATCTTAACCATCATGATGTTGTTTATTTATAGTATTTTTGAATAGTCACAAAATAAATTTTCTAAAATTTACTTTCCTTTAAGATTTGAAAAAATAATATTTAAAAAAAATGTTTCTTAAAGAATTTTGTAACTTAACATTTATTATATATATAATTATATAATAAATATTTATTAAAGCGAATTATATGTTCATCAATGATAAATAATCATTTTTAATTAAGTAGTTAATAAAGATAATTTTTAAAATAATTGATCAATAAAATAAAAAGTTACGTTTAATTTTTAAAAACAATATTGAAAAACATTTTTTTAATATATCATTTGCTTGCAACTTATTAAGGTTGATGAAGTCAATGGTTCTTTAAACCATTGATATGTCCATTAATAAAAGGATAGACAATAAGAACAAAAGTATATCCTTTGTTTCTATTCCTGATTTATAGGCAGTGAGAAATGAGTATACTATCATACTTGAAAGATCCATTACTTAAACTGCTGGGAACATCTTGAAGTCAAACCACTATATTGTTGTAGCTTAAATTTGCTAGCATCACCAGGGCAGAATGTGGTAGGTTTCTGACGGATTCCTCATGGTGAATTTCAATTATATAAATAGGAATGAAAACTACACTTCTCTAGTTTCTATCTTTTCATGGAAGACTTACATGAATGAAGTATTATATAGAACCTCATTATAAACAACTTTTTCATGGAAGACTTATTTGGTGTCTTGTTGTTCAGCGACTCGAAGAGACTGATAACTTATGCAGAATCACCGTTGCGAGCATACCCAGATATCATTGCATTCCAGCTTACCAGATTCCTATCGAAAAACACATTGAATATTTAACTCATCCATCTGCAAGTTTCTCAACTGAATTTTACCAAACATATCCAAAGCTTTAGAAACTCAATTTATCAGCCAATTGGCAGTTTGACACCATTTGATCTTGTTAATTTTCTCTTCTATTTTCAAACTCTTAAGATAGTCAAACTGAAACAACAATCATCGTGTTATAAACATCGAAACTTCCAAGCCAATGATAGTTTTGGCTGCATTAACTGGTGTCTGGTGACGAAAAATTACCTCGGGCTCGTGACTCTGAAACTCGGTTTTATAGCGGAACTCAGGATGCCGGCTATTAGAATAGTCGGTACTCTCCAAATCCTATCTTGATCCATGCTGCTAAATTACATTGTAAATACACAGATATTAGCAATACCAAGTTGATTACAAGGAATTATTCAAAACTAAGTTGATATGTTTTGCTTAGAAATGAAAAAATCAGACTTACATATTTTGAATTTGTCCGTTCAAAGAGAACTACTCGACCACCGCGGTCACCGGTAGCAAGATGATCACCAGACTTGTCAAATTCAATAGCAGAAATCATGTCCACTGTAGAAACAAAGTTGAATCGATAATTAGGAAACTAATCCAGATAGGTCAATCACTCTGGACTGGAAGAATTTATCAGTCGGTTAATGGTGTTTATAGGCAGAACATAAATACCCACCAACAAAAAAACCTACTGAATGCATATACTCTCTACTTCCTTAAACAAAAGTGCTCATGTATAAGTTATTTTATAAGGAAAGATAAAGTCAAACGATTTTTCGTATATGCTGGAAAAAAACTTATGTAAATGGCAGAAGTTGTTTCTACAAGTTTTAACAAAAAGTCTCAGTAGTGTTTATGTCAGAAAGTAGATAAATTCAAATAAGCTAAAAAAAGGAAGACTATCAGTAGCCAATAAACTTGTTGCTTAATTGAATATCAGGGCGTATATCCGGATACACACCTTGTAAGTTAATTTTCTATTATTAAATTATCTTTTTTTTTAATTTTATTATTATTTAATGTGAGTTACTTTTCAATTATATTATTATTTTATGCAAACAACGGTGCATTGCATTACTACGTTTGACAACATAGCCAACTCCAATTAGTATAAAACTACACTTTTTATTTGCCACACTGAAACAACTTGTGAGAAATCAACTGTTAAATTTGGTCTTAGAATTTAACTACGCTACCACCTAACAGAAAAAGCCATCCATTGCAAATAGATTTTCAAATTAAAGTTTTTAATGACACCATTAAAAATACAATACACACCTTATTGCCAAAGGATTCAATCAAATAGAAGGAATAAACATATTCAATCATGTTATAAAAATGATAACCATCAAATTTCTTGACTTTTTTATTACTAAAACATTGATTATCAATTAAATTAAAAAATATATGACATTAAAAATGTTTTATAAATATATTTATAAATTTTTTTAGATAAAATAAAGCGTATCTGAGTCTAGCTACTCTCTCTTTCAAAGCACACTACACAGCAAAATGAGTCGTAAGAGAGACAGCCCCTACTTTTCCCGCCACGACTTCAAGCGCCGCCGTCCACTGCCGGAGCCAGCGGAGGAAGAAAGACCCACCACCAGGCCGACGCCTCCTTCTGCTGTAGTCGTCATGGGTCTCCCTCTTGACTGCTCCGTCCTCGATCTCAAGTCTCGATTTGAGATCTACGGCTCCATCTCCCGTATCCGTATCGACCGTGACACCGTCGGCTACATAACCTACCGGAATAAAGACTCAGCGGAAGCCGCCATCGCCGCTGGCCACGATCCTTCCTTTGGCGTCACCGTCAATTCCAAAAAGGTACTTTTTTTTGTTCCATTTTCACTCCGGGTTTCAAAATTTGCTTTTGAAACGATGCAGTTTCGATGTTCAAAGTTAAAATTCCATATTTTTCGTAATTTGAAGTTTCGTTGTTCAACACTATCGACAGATTTTCAGCTCAATTTAAGGGTATAGTAATTTTTTTTTGAAGCTTTGTAGAATTTAAGACAATAACAATAAAGCTTGAAATAGAACATAGTAAATTACTTTTTTTAACCTAGAAATTTCAAATTTTGGTTAAAGTTTGAAATTTTAATAAGTTAGAGACAACGATGTGGTAATGCTTGAATTAAACTGAGGAACTCTGTTTTTCTGGCAATGCTGAAAAACTGGGTAAACTCGGGTCATGGTTCAACTGAGATAAAATCTAAGTTTTGACAAAACCAGGGTCAAACTGCTCAAATAACCAAACAGACAAAAGTAGACACATATCACAATTCAATAGGTTGAACCATCTAATTTTGTTTGGTATTCAAAACTCCGTTTATTAGGATTTTTAACTTGTGGTAGGCGTAACAACATATGTTGCACGAGTCTCTGGAGTCTTTGTAAAAAATTCACTGCTGGTACTAGTAAGTCAAAAGTGTTGAATGCAAAATCTTTGAGTTGGCAATATAACATGTGAGTTTTCTATAATAGAGGCTGAACTACCTCCCAAATAGGCGACTCCTGCAATCAAATCCGAGTTCTTTTCCTAAAAGAGAGTCATGTTGCAAACTTTTCCAGCACCATGTTGGAGGGTGAATTGCATTTTTCTAATACTTTTAATCGGAAATATGAAAGAATGACATTGGTGTATATGTGTAACAGGTTCAGGTGTTGTGGGCAACGGATCCTCTAGCCATGTGGAGGGAAGGAGTAGGTAAGAACAAGGATAGTGTGTCTATGTCAAAGCTTGTGCGAGCTGACGTACCTTTGAGAAGACATGGAAGAAGTAATAAACTTGCTTCAACTATAGAGAATACCAAAAGTAATAACGATGGTTCTGGTAGCTCGGTTCTTGAAGTTCCTTCCAGAGGTAGAGAAATTGTTGCTTATGATGATATAATGTAATTCTGAAAGGGTTATCTTATTTTGGGTTTAGATCTTTGTAGTTTTTTCTTTTCTGCTCTCTTATTGTGTTTAGGAGGAAGATGCTCAACACACAAGCTTCTAGGATGTAACTTATAGAAGTTAATCATGTAATTTAGTTTGTGTTTTTTATGTCTACGTTATAGATGTAATGTTATAGATGTAATGTGGTAAATAGTTGGATTTTAAATTGTTAGATTTTCTTCGGTGTAATGAATCTTAATAAACCTTTCTATTCCTTCCTTCAATTTGCCTGATTCTAAGGTTTTGTCTCATGGCATTTTGCTTACAAGTTTGATTTGATTTAAGTGTTAAACAAGATTTATATATCATTTTTCTTTTTATTAAGGTTTGTAACAAACCTAACTAAAGGTAAGATAATTAAACTGTTATACTTGATTAATGAAGCAAATCATATTTCACAAAACAGTTTTAGAATAGTAGTTTTAGAATCAAACTGAAAATAAACTGAATTGAAATTGTAACCATATCGAAAATGAAACTACTTAAAACAAGTTTTATTTTTTATTTTTTAAAATTTTAAAAATAGTTTAGTGGTTTGGTTTTTTAATAAATGGTTTAACTTGAGAAATATTATTTTCTAATGGTTTCAATACGATTCAAAATATATAAACAGTATATTAAATTAGTAATTTTGATTTGGTTAAATTGAAACGTTTTAGGTCGAATAAACTTTTATTATAATTTAACTTGGTTTAATTTAGTTTTTTTAAATGAACTGTAACCTTACACCACCCAAATGAAAAAGTTATTTTAATTAATAGTTTTGTAGGTAACACGTGGATTAAAATATATAAAGATATAGACTGAAAACTATACTATGCGATTTGACTTTTTTTTTAGTTGTGATTATTATAAGTTATATAGTAATGATCAACGATCAACGATCAACGGTATTTACATGCATAAGAGTTTTTTTTTTTCTTTTTTTTTCAAGTATCTAGTTTGTATTTTTTAATAAAGGAGACCAAATTATATTGAAGTTGGAACCTATATCAGTCGTTATAAAATAAATAAGGAAAACCATAACTATATTGAAGGTGAAACCAACATCAAAATCATTACAAAATAAATAAGGAAAACCTTATTCAAGAACATAAACATAAATAGTAAAAGGAGTATCATAGTCATATTGTCCAGCCAAATGAGCACATATATTTGTCTCTTTTGGAGAGAAGCAAATCATATCATTTTTATTTTAGTGTTCCGGACTGTTACAAAGGTTAGACGTGACTCAATCCACTTATGCTTTTAAAACAGTTCAATTGTCTAAGTCCAATCTTTTTGGTGGAGAGTTTACATTTATGCCCCTCTAACAGGGGAGGCTAACCAATTTACCCTTGGTCACAACACCTCTCCCAGTCAGTCTCTGCCGTCACGCATTGTTCCACCATCCAAAAACAGTCAAGACGCTTGTGCCCGTAACTATACCTCTACCCGTCCTAACGGCTAGTTATGGGCATGTCTGCTCATCCCAACGGCTAGTTGTGGCAGTTATCTATTCTTCGGGAAACAGTTATCTCGCCCCAAAAATAGGGACCAATGACCAAGCGCTGGGGACAAGATAAAAACTCTCTCACTTTAGAGGGTCAGGTATCCAATATTGACCATGAAACACTCATATTTTGTATTTGCTCTCTCTCTTGCTCGTTTTCTTACTTTATCATCGGGGTGTCTTGCAAGTACACCCCCTCTTTCTCTTTCATACCCAGCATCACAGACACTTGTCTTTGGCCCATCGCAGGTTCTGATCGACAGGTAAGATCACTTAGTTATGAAGTAAATCTAAAATGTCATTATGAGATAGAACTATGGGCGCAATTTGTTTGGCCTTTATTGACCATATTGAGGAGGGAGTGAATCCGTGTAAAAAATAATGTCCTTGACATCAATATAACGTGTCAAATAAATACTTATTTAAAGGACCTAGACTTTATCAAAGAACAAATTACTTGAACTTATCTTGCAGGAAAAAAACTTTCACAAAGTTACAATTGTGATCTCTAAAGATAAATATGTATGTCGGCGCTGGTTGCAGTACATCGACAAAAGAAAATAAGTATTTATTTGTATCATCTCCGCAAGGAATGATGCGATATTAAAAATCATTCGATAATAATTATGATTTTAATCAGTGTTCGTAGAAAAGTTGTTTTGTTGTATCAACTAAATGAAAATAATAGTGAATGAAAATTAGGGTTTTAAAAGATGAGAAATATTGTTTTGGTTAGATTTCATCGTCTTATTCTTATGCATTGTACATGTTTTTTAAATGAATTATTGTGACTGCTATTTATAGAGGTCTACTAAGGTATTCTCACTTAGCGAGACCTTTAATTCTCCTAGTGAGCTTTCCTTTTGCATCAGAAGTTGACGTCCAACTCATTAAAGTGGGCTTTGTCGCCACAATGTCGCTCACTGAGGCCCTATTTTCGCCCATCGAGCCAGTCTTCCTTCACCTTAAAGTTATTTTACCTGGAAGAAAGCTCTAAATCTCCTTGCTTCGCCCAACAAGATTGTGATCTCGCCCAACTAGAATCCTTGTTTCACCATGAAGTAACATGACTTGGAAAAGATATTTCAAACCTTTGAAGCACCTTTGCTTGCCCCGCGAGCCAAACCTTCACTTAGCGAGGAGATCTCTGATTAGGTTTCTCTACTTATGGCTGAGAAAGCCTTTGCTTCATTTGGTGAGGAAATTACTAATTGGTTGTCTTGTCTTTTGGCTAAGCGAGTCATTATTTCACTCAGCGAATGTTTTTAATTTTGGCTAGGTGAGGCCTTATTTCTCCCAGCGGGCTTTCTGAGCTTTCTGCTACTCAGGTCTTGAGCTTTATAATTTCCTTGGTCTCTTTTCACCAGACTTATGAATAACATACTTGTGAAAACATAATTGTGTTATAAAAAGAATTTAAAGTTATGAAAATTGGGACGCCCCCCAATAAGCACTTATTTAACGTTATTAGCTCGACACTTGATTTTTCTTCAAGGTTCCCCTAGTGGGATGATTGTGGGTTCAAATAAATTAAAACATAACTTCTCATCTTTGATTCTAACCTTAAGGACGACTTTTTCTAGTTCAATAAGCATTCGTGAGGTCTTCATGAATGGTCGTCCCAAAATGAGAGAAATGGCAGGATCTTCCTTGATGTTTATCACAACGGAGTATAATGGAATATTAATTTATTGTTAGAACAATGTTTGAGTATCGGGGTTTGTTATCGTCTCCACAGGGAATATGTGATATTGCCGCCGTTCGACAGTTGTTAAGTTCTTGACTTATAGTAACAAGGGGGTTTTGGTTTTTCGTTACGGTAGCTTGCATAAAAAGAAGTAATAAATCGCGGTAAAAGTTTTGGTTTTACGATTTGAGAAATATTGTCAAAGTTAGGGTTCGACGATCACTTTGCATGTATATGTTCGATCAACAAAACTCATAAACTCCATTAGATGGTAAACACATTCACAATATCCTCCCAATGTGATTATTTCTAACACACATTGTGGTTTTTCCCATTTTGATCCATTGTTGATTTCTCACACAATCTATCAAAATGACAACTTTTAGGTTTTAACATTTTAGTGAACAACCACATTCAAAACTATCTCTAGCTCAAGAACATAGATGGATGAAAACCTAGGTAAAGAGTTGGAAGTCACTTTTCAATAATAAACCAACACAAAGAGTTATCAATAAAACAAGGTTTTCACCATACATTCATCATCAAAGAGTTTACAAATGAAGATCAACCCATTTACATACAAAGCTTATGATCATCTACATCTAACCTTGACAAAATGAGGACTTAGCTACTCATTTTCATGGTAGCTTGCACAAGAATTTTCGGAAGAAGGTTAATCAACATCCGAGTCGAAGAATCGATATTGGATGGGATTCCACCTTCTTTTTGGGAGATCTTGTTAAGAGATGAAGAATAATGAGATATTGGGTTTCTAGGTCACAAATATCACCTTGGAGCAAAAAGAAAATAAAGCAAATGAAAAAAAGATATTTTACAAAAAGTAGCCCATGCTACTTATAGAAAAAGAAATGTTGTATTGTCTTGCTCGCTAGGCGAGCAGAATGGTTCACCTAGCGAGCCCTTCGCTGCTACACTCACTCCAGCGAGTTTTGGACTTTTTGATTCTGGAAGCACTCGCTACTTGCTCGCTGGAGATTTGCCTAGCGAGCAGTTCGCTACCTGCCTCGCTCCAGCTAAATCAGCTTTTTTTGCTACTGCCCAAGTCTGCGAGTGTTCGTTGGCAGCTCACTACATGCTCGCCTAGCGAACAACTCGCTACCTTACTCGCCAGTGATTCGCCTAGCGAACTTGCTTTTGCTTGCATTCTTTCTTGATTCCTTTGTCATCTTTCTTGTGTCTTCCATTTCTACTCTTTCATGCCTGATTACTGCATAATAACACACAGATTAAAAGTACCAAGATCATCTCACATAATATTGCAAATTAACAAAAGCAATGGTGGTTTTGAAAACTTTCTGGACAAAAAGGAGTGAAAGATGCCCACATCTGATAGCTCAAATAATCAAAATTGGGCATCTAACAACTCTCCCTAACTAGATTTTTGCTTGCCCTCAAGCAAAGTATGCCTCTTGAAGAACAAGAGGATTTGCTTGAAGAAAAAGGCTTCTCCGAAGTCAGATCAAATGGCTCAAACACAAGAGAATCAACTAGACACAAGTTCCCAATGGTTAGAACAACACAATACACAAGAATTAAAACCTTATAGCAATAAAAGAAACATGAATCAATTCACAACAATGTTATCCTGAATGAATCAACCTATCTCTCCTCTTCGAATAAGGATTGAAGAAATTACGTGTTTACAACCGCGGGACAATTTCACTCTCCAACAAACAATGCAAAACTCAATTCAATTCATACAATGTCTAACAATTATAAATGAAAATGCGGAAGCACGAAGATCACTAAGGTCTTTTTCGGTTGTAGCTTGGTCAGGTTTACAAACAAGGGACATATCTAAGGCCATTGAAAACGAAATTGCCGACGCAAAAGAGACATTCACTGTACAACTATTCACACATCTCAATTCCGTTCTACTTATTTCTTATTTGAAACCTTCACAACTCTTATTTCACAACTCAATCTGTTTTCTAATATTTTTCTTCCAAGCAAGCATTCATTTTCATTCTCTTCTTTTTATTTTCTTCTTTTTCACACCATATTCACAAAATAATTGTTTATATTTTCTTTTTTTTTCAATGCTTGCTCGGTTATTCTAGAGTTGTGGTAACCTGCCGATTTTCATTTTCGTTCTCCCCAACTTATCTGTTACTCACTCCATAAGTGAATGCTCTTGACTTTTTACGGCAAAAGAACAATTATAAAATTTTTTCAGGGTTTCAAGAAAAAAGATTTTGAAGTCTCGCCTTGTTTCAAGCTGAGATTCAACAGTTTAAGCTCAAAGGGGTTCACGAATACTTTCTGCTCACTGGTAGTTTGTATTTGGAACTGGTTGTGCTCGAAAGAAAACAATTGCCTTGATCATTTCTAATTGCTTCCACAAATTCACAATCATAAAAAACAAAGCATGAATTAAAAGAATCAACACAGTTTATTAGAATCCAACATTTATTTGTACAATGGAGGTTTCCTCACAATTTGTGGTTTTAAGTCCTAAGTGAATCATTCATTCAATTATATTTCAAAAAGAACAATATTCAATTACAACAAGAGTAAAGTTCTTCATGCATTCTAAAGTTCTAACCGAAGGTAACCATGTACCTTAGCATTATTCGCTTTTTATTTTTATCATTGCCATCCAAGCTCGGATGCACCTTCATTGAATACTTCTTTCAGAGAGCAATCAATCTAGAAGGTTTGATCTTCAACAACCAAAAGAATTATTAAACAAAAGAAACTTAAACCAAACACAATAATTTAAAACAAAAACATTAAACAATACTTCAAATTGTTAAAATGTGCGTAGGGGACAAAGCACCCTAAAAAGTACAACCAAAATAACTGAAATCCAAACAAGATATCCGAAAATACAAAGCAATAAAAATAATAAAGATAAAAACTTAGTCCTTATCGGACTCAGACTCCTCATCATCATCACCATCAACATCCTCATCATCATTATCATTAGCCTCATCATCATCATCATCAGCATCACCACCAACAGGACCACTAGACGCACCCGCCCCTCTCCAAAACAGGCTTGTCCTCAGGCCAGCTCGCGTGCTGCAGAAACTGCTCACGCTTCATCATGATGCGCTCTACCGAAGGGTCACGGAAATGTAGCTGAAGTACCTGGATCGAGTCATGTATATCAATCATGGCACGCTGAGTTGCCTCCATCCAATCTCAATTGTAATTACAGACTGCCTGCTGAAAAGGATCAAACCCCTGAGAAAAAGCACCAGGACCATCAGTAGTCCCGGTATCACCAGCAGGTGTACTACCTCTGAAGTTCTTTGGCCTACAATACTTGTCCACATATCGATCATCGATTGCAGACGGAATCTTCACAAGACTGCGGGAGGGAAGCTTCATCCTCGACTGTGAGCACAAAGCCATGATGAGGCAATGAAAAACAAGGGGGAAATTAACTCGCGCCCCCGACTTCAGCCTACTCTCAACCATAGACTTCATCTCATTCGCAATGGTTCACGCCACATTGATCTGAACATTGGTCAGAATGCAGTGGACCAAGTGTGCCACTGGGATCGGCACGATTGACGTATGTGATTTGGGCTTAATGTTTGTCAGAACCAGAATCAATATCAACTGAGCTAAGGGAATCATGTCCTCCCGATGATACCTCACAGCCACCCCAGATGGGTTTCTCTCAACAGTCTTTCCTTTTAATAACAGGGCTGCTGAAATATCATCAATGTTTCTGTGGAGCCTTAGATCTCTGGTGTAATTATCCAACTCATTAACTCCCAGATGGAGCAGTTCACCAAGCACTCGGTTAATAGCATCTTGATCAAACGCAATCTGACATCCTAACACTCTTGTAGTCCAAGTGAAAGGCTCTTCATCATTTGGCAGTGCGTTCGCATAGAACTCGCGCACTATCTTAATATTATAGCTTTCGGGTGGAGAGATCAACCTGTCCCACTTCTTGCTATTTATTAACCCCACAAATGTCCTATAATCGCCTTGTGTGTTGATCAAGAACCTCTTCTCAGGTAGAATTTTTCTTTTCTCCAACGCCACATAGCGTGCGGCTTGCTTTGGTCCAACAAACTTATCAGTATCGAATTGAATAGTTACAGGACGAGATGTGTTTCTGACCTTTCTCTTTTTTCCAGCACTTGATCCAGAGGCCATCTGAAACATCACAGCAGAGAAACAACAAATAGCAGCAACAGATTAGCATTTAACATAAATAAAAACAAGTTGTCATGTTTGCTACCATGTTCGCTTAGTGAAGTCAAAGCGAGCACTCGCCACAGACTCGCCTAGCGAACATGCTAGCGAAAGCTGCGGGTTTTCAATTTCGCCACTGATATCCATCCTAATTCCAACAATCCATGGTCTTACCAATGAAAATTCCAAAAACCAAAAATATTAGCATGATAAGAACTATTCTAGATACACATGCAACCCTAAAAATTTTCAACTCCCTAAATTTCAAATCAACCCCAAATCTCTAATCTTTAGGTAATGGCACAGAAAAAGCAAAGAGAGATAGAAATAAGGGCAAACCTTATTGCAGAAAGTTGTGGAGATTGAAACTCAAGAGTTAGGGCTTGCAAGAGAGAACAAATTAAGAACTATGGTGTGATGTGAGAGTGAAAAATGTGAAAGTGAAGTGGGAGCCGTGAACCCTAAATGCAGAAAATAAAAAACCAACTAAAACGGTTTTTGGGCCCAGAATGGTGGCCCACTGAATAAAATTGAAAAATCTTCCTTGCCACGTTCGCCTAGCGAGCAGCTAGCAAATGGATCGCTACTGTCCTCGCCTAGCGAGCTGCTAGAGAACATGATAGGTTTTTCTTTTTTCAAGACATCATTGCATAATTCAGCAATTCCACCACTATGAACACCAATACCACACACTTAACAAAAAACAACAAAAAATACTTACAATGTTGGGGTGCCTCCCAACAAGCGCTTGTTTAACGTCGGATAAGCTCGACGGTTCGAGATGCTCACAAAGGAGCATCCAAGCGGATAGCACAACTCTCGCGATCCACTAGACCGCCAAAATAGATTTTCAAATGTTGGTCGTTCACCGTCCAACTATCCTTTTTCTCCAAGTCCTCAATGACAACAGCTCCATAAGTTTTGACTTCTTTGACCCGAAATGGCCCGGACCATTTAGACTTCAATTTTCCGGGGAATAATCTCAACCTGGAATTGAACAAAAGAACCAACTGTCCGGGCACAAATTCTTTTTTTCTAAGCTTTTTGTCATGATACTCTTTTACCTTTTCTTTGTACAACCAGCTTGAGTGATATGCGGCATTGCGTGTTTCTTCCAGCTCAAGCAATTGCAATTTTCTTTTTTCACCGGCCAAATCCTTATCAAAGTTCAACGATTTCAAGGCCCACAAGGCTTTATGCTCTAATTCGACCGACAAATGGCAAGTCTTACCAAATATCAATTGAAAAGGCGTTAGCCCAATAGGAGCATTATAAGCGGTACGATATGCCCACAAAGCTTCATCCACTTTTTGCGACCACTCTTTTCTCGAATTTGACACGGTTTTTTCGAGAATTCTCTTTATCTCACGATTAGAAACTTCGGCTTGACCATTTGCTTGTGGGTGATACGAATTCGCCACTCTATGTGATACACCATAATATTTCAAAACATTTTCTAACGGTGCATTACAAAAGTGTGACCCTCTGTCACTAATCAACACTCGGGGGGTTCCAAAACGGGAAAAGATGTTTTTCTTCAAAAAAATTATTACCGTTTTAGCATCCGTCCGAGGTGAGGCAATCGCCTCAACTCACTTAGAAACATAATCAACCGTAGCCAGCAAATACTCATTACCATAAGAGGGTGGGAATGGTCCAACAAAGTCTATACCCCAACAATCGAATACTTCGACCTCTTGGATGTTTTGGAGAGGCATCTCGTCTCTCTTACCAATCCTACCACTTCTTTGGCAACTATCACAACTTTGCGCACGGGCATTTGCATCTTTGAAAATAGTAGGCCAATAAAATCCTGACTGAAGGACTTTAGTTACCGTTCTTGCCCCATTGTAATGTCCACTGTAAGGTGAGTTATGACAATGCCAAAGAATGCTTTGTGATTCATCTCTCTTAAGACACCTCCTCAAAAGGTTGTTACCACCCAATTTAAACAAGTACGGGTCATCCCACACATAATATTTAGCATCCGATAGAAATTTCCTTTTTTGGTTCGGAGTTAGGTCGGGAGGCACCAACCCACTAGCCTTATGGTTTGCAAAGTCCGCAAACCACGACCTAACTTGCACTTTAAAAAGTTTTTCATCGGTAAACTCCTCCCGGATTTCCTTCTCAGAAGCGGTAACCTCCACATTAACTAAGCGAGATAAATGATCCGCCACCAAATTTTCCGATCCTTTCTTGTCTTTAATTTCAACATCAAATTCTTGTAACAAGAGGATCCAACGGATGAGCCTTTGCTTCGAATCCGGTTTGGTGAGCAAATATTTAATCACTGAGTGGTCGGTATACACTATGACCTTGGAACCAATAAGATAGGACCTAAACTTTTCAAGCGCATACACTATTGCAAGTAATTCTTTTTCAGTTATGGCATAGTTAACTTGAGCCTCATTAAGAACTTTACTCGCATAGTGTATCGCATAAAAAATTTTCTCCTTTCTTTGGCCCAATACCGCTCCAATTGCATAGTCGCTCGCATCACACATGAGCTTAAAATTTAAATTCTAATTTGGAGCGACTATAATTGGAGTGGTAACCAATTTTTCCTTCAAAATTCCAAAAGCTTGTAAACAATCTTCAGTTAAGAGAAATACCTGATCCTTAGTAAGCAAGTTACTCAAAGGCCTAGCTACCTTTGAGAAGTCTTTGATAAAGCGCCGATAGAAACCGGCGTGCCCAAGAAAGCTTCAGATTCCCTTCAAATTCACTGGAGGAGGCAACTTTACAATCACTTCAACTTTAGCACGATCAACTTCAAGCCCTCTTGAAGAGACTTTATGGCCAAGCACTATCCCCTCGGTCACCATGAAGTGACACTTCTCCCAATTAAGAAAAAGATTTGTCTTCACGAATCTTTCAAGAACCGTTTCCAGGTTATCCAAACATAGACCAAAAGAACCTCCAAATACGGAGAAATCGTCCATGAAGACTTCTATTGTTTTCTCGATAAGGTCGGCAAAAATAGCTTGCACACATCGTTGAAAAGTTTTCGGTGCATTGCACAACCCAAAGGGAATTTTTCGGTATGCGAAAATTCCAAAAGGACATGTAAAAGTCGTCTTTTCATGATCGGCCGGGTCAACCGCAATTTGGTTATACCCGGAATAGCCATCTAAAAAACAATAGCATTGTTACCCGGAAAGTCTTTCTAGCATTTGATCCATGAACGGGAGTGGAAAGTGATATTTTCGAGTTGTAGTACTCAGACTCATGTCAACAGTTCAGAAAGCAGCACTCAGACTCATGTCAAGCATTTTTACAGTGATAACGTTCAAGAACAAGATTCAGAAGCTTAACAGAGCTCCAAATAGTCAAAGCAGGGCAAATGGATAGATTTCCCTCCAAAAGGCGCCAAATTTAAATTTTTGAAGGTGTTAATCGGTTAACGCATATGGTTATCCGATTAACCAAGTCAAATCAGGCCAGATTTGAAAATTTGAAGGCATTAATCGGTTAACGCATATGGTTAACCGATTAACCAGTGAAATTTTTGCCTCTGTACGTGATTTTTCAATTGCAGAGCCATTTGGGGTCCAATTTTGATCACTTAAATTCAAATTTGTCACTTGGAAAGGATCTAGAATCATTTCATAATTTTATTTCCCTCCAAAATCTCATTCCTAGTGCCAAACCAAAATTCACAAGCCAATTTCCAAGCCTCTCATTTGGATCCAAACCTAGGTGATATTTAAGTGATTCACTCCAAACCAAAGGGATCCAATTTTCATTTCTCACTTTTATTTTTCAGAATTCATCTCAATTCTCTAAAATTATCTCTCAACTTTCCAATTCAAAAACCCTCACTCAAAGCTCTTTTTCATTAAATTCTTTGATTCTTTAATGGAATCAATGAATTCTTGAGCTTAAACCTCCATCCATCATCTCCATTGAAGTGATTTCTCCATCCAATTTTCGTGCACAATTGGATCCAGATCTAGAAGTGATTTTGGAAGTGATTATTTGGCTTATTTTGGATTAATCTTGAAGGATCTCCATTCTCCATTGCTACAACAAGAATTGGTGTGGATCTTGAAGTATTCCGGACTTCTAGCATCAGATCTGTGCAATTCTAGTTAATTCAACATTAATCGAAGCAATTCTCTGCTTCGAAGGTTTGAATTCTAGATCCATAACATTTTTGAGCTTATTTTCATGTTCATGATGATTTTTATATTCAATTGAATTTTGGTTGATATGATCTGTGTTGATGCTGTTTGGATATGTTTACATGTTGTTTGAATCATGATTTGTTGTTTTAATTTCGTGATTAAGTGATAATGTGATCGTCCAGTTGATCGGATAAGTGCTTATTTGTTGCACAAGCTGTTCTGCTTTGCTGTTTTCTGCTGTTAGCACAGTGTTAATCGGTTAACACATATGGTTAACCGATTAACCATTACAAATTTCCATATTTTTCAAAGTTTTCAGAGCGTTAATCGGTTAACGCATATGGTTAACCGATTAACCAGTTCAAATTTTCAAAATTTTTAAACGTTAACAGTGTGTTAACCGATTAACCCTGGGGGTTAACCGATTAACATTGTGCTGGTAGGCCTGTTTTACTGCTTTGTTTGATTGTTTGCATACCGTTTCATCTCGAATCATCATAGATCAGTGTGATGTATTAGGGATGAAATTTTTTTGGATATATGTCGTTGTTTTGGTTATTTAATCGAGATTTCACCGACATTCGTGTTTTCTCACTTGAATGCATACTTATGGATGTGGTTCAAAGTTGATGATCTCTTTGCATGTTCGTTTGTTTTCATCTTTTGCGTTTCCTTCATGTTTGCATCATTTTTGCATCGCTGATGAGGTCGAGATGCGCTTGTGGCGGCTTCTGCCCCACACATTTTTCCTCCCTCCCTCCATTCTAAGTGTGCATTTTCATGTTTGCATCTTTTACTTGCGATTGAATTTACTTGGTGCTTTCTTGTGCTTTTTGCCATGATCCCCATAGGTTTCCTAGTCCTTCCATTTAAGATGGGAGTAGGAGAGACATTAGGTGTTCAATCCAAGCATGCTAACATTAGGGTAGATGTTTCCCCTTTTAATCCTAACCTTAGGACCACTTTGCATGACAACATTAGGGCCGAGTTTCCCTTAGACCTTCTGTGCGTCTCTCTTCTCATCTCAAAACAATTCTAACTCATCTAATAAAGGCGATGAACGTTGCACGCTACGATCCTTGAGCTACATGGGGAATGATGAGTGAGGGGTCTCCTCTCACTTATCTAGAGTGTTTAGTGTACGTCCCGTTTGGGGGCGATACGCGACGCATTCGCCTCCATGTCATAGTCTTTAGTGCAACGTAAATCAAAAATTGAATTAATTCACTTTACTAAAAAACACAAAACAAAATTTCAAACCTTTTTCCTTCGGGATTAATCAGAAAACCTTTTTTCATAAAAAGAGTGTTGTTAAGCTTCGGTTCTACCGCAAACAGGCTTAGCCCCTAACTGCTGGAATAAAGGTCTAACCCTACTCGGTTAAAACACTTAATCAACCTGTGGTTTCGTCTCTGCCTGAACTATGTTTGCTTTGATCTCTCATACCTGTTGATAGTACATAGGCATAAGACACGATGTCTTGGCGAGCAACCTTCCCCCTTTTTCCACAGTTATCCGAACTACGTTGACTCTGACTTTCCCATTGCACGAGGGAATATGTAGGCACAGAGCGGTGATGCTCTGCCGAGTCTCCTTTCTTTTTCTTTTATCCCTTGACCTTTAGCATAGATATATTAAACACACCCTTAGATAGACAATGAGCGTGGATCCCATCGAGTACGATGGACGTGGGGGGTGCTAATACCTCCCCCTTGCGTAACTGAGTCCCGAATCCAGGACTTGGTTGCGATGACCTCGTCTTTTCCCTTTTCCGTTAGGTTTTTCTGATCGTTTCCTTTCCCTCTCTGTGGGATAAATAACGAAAGGTGGTGACTCTTCTGTTTTTCGCAGTTGCGACAACTGGCGACTCTGCTGGGGACTGCGATGGTTCCCTATGCGAGTCACTCCTAGCGCTTGTCTGTTGCTTTTTTGGGTGTTTACTTTTGTGCAGTTTTTTGCTTTATGTACATTATCTGTTTTATATTATTGCATTTTGCATTCTTGTTGTTATTGTGTTGTGGGTTGGGTTGTTCCATTGAGAGATAAGTCGGACCTAGGCTTGAGTATACACATAGTATTAGAGTGGAGATTAGCGGGAGCTTTTGTGGCTTTTGGATGCACAATAGCTCGCGTGAAATTCACATTCAGACGAGGTTTTTCTTTGGAAATATTCTATCCTGCGCGTCTGGTGCAGTTGAGGGAATATTGACTTAGAGGACTGTCGACTCTGGAGACCGTTCATTTGGGGGGTCAGCTAAGTGAGGCCTCTTTGTTAGACTATGATGCCAAACCAAAAATGGTGAACGTATCATCGTTTCTCGAAAGTCTGTGACACTGACCACCCGCATAGGATGTCGTACCTTTCAAGACTAGAACCCACATATAAGAGGGATGGGTTTTTGCAAGAAACCTGGCCTTAAACCAACCCTGGTTTTCTTGTCAGTGCATAATTTTGATCCTGAGTGTTCCATCCAATGTGTTATCTTAGTATTCTGATTAGAGCGAAGCTCTGGTTGAATTCAGTCAATGGCACAGCAACAAAATTTGAGCATTGGATACCTTGATCCCATGTGTGCATCTGCATAATCATTCTGCATTTAACATTGCATGTTTGTCTGTGTTACAGGTTCTCGTTTTTCCCTTGATTCTGGTACTGGTCTTCTTCAGAGATGGAAGTTAGCAGAAAGAGGATTGTTGTGTACAAGTTTTTGGCACCTGAGTTGGGACCTTTATTTGGTCTGATTTCCATGGCCGATTCTGGTGTTCTTGCAGCTTTCAGAGACCAATATGATGGAATTCTGAGGTTTGTCCGTAAGCTTACGATTTATGAGCATGAAGCTATTCATACCCTGTTGCAGTTTTATGATCCTCCGCTGCGATGCTTCACGTTTTCGGACTACGTGTTGGTTCCAACTTTGGAGGAATTTGCTTACATTTTAAGTGTTCTGATTCTGAACAAAGTGTCTTTCTTCTACTCTGAAGAAGAACCTAATCTCGAGAAGTTATCCTCCGCTCTTCATTTGAGCGCCTCTGACTTAGCAAATCATGTTATCAACAGAAATGGAGTTTCCGGATTTACTTTACCCTTCTTGGTCGACAAAGCCCGAGAGTATGCTAAAAAGGGTTGTTGGGTGGTTTTCAGTGCTAACTTGGCTCTGTGTGTCTATGGCATTGTGTTGTTCCCTAATGTACCGGACTTTGTGGATTTTGATACTTTTCATATCTTCGCTTGCAAGAACCCCGTACCTACTCTTCTGGGAGACTTGTATCATTCAGTGCATCACAAAAACGAGAAAAGAAGAGGAAAGATGGTTACTTGTTGCGCACTATTGTTGCACAAATGGTTTGTTAATCACCTTCCTCGCTCTGGAGCTTTTGTGGATTCTGCGAACTCCTCTGAATGGTCGAAGAGGCTTATGGGTTTAACGGAGAAGAATATCATCTGGTTCAATCGAGACTTGCTAGGTCGTGAGCTTATCTTTAGTTGTGGTAGCTTTCCTACTGTGCCCTTGATAGGGAGGAAAAGTGGTATCAATTATAATCCTTCTCTTGCTGTGAGACAATTCGGTTATGCTTTGAAAGGACCTCCGAAAGAAGAGGGAGTGCAGGAATCTCTGTACTTCACAGGTGTAGCTGATCATGGTATCTCGGCTAGATTCATGGACGCTTAGGGTAAAATTCACAAGAATGGAAATCTTTCTTTAGGAAAAGGAGATTGTAGATCCTATGATCCCTACTTGGAGTGGATTCAGAAGAGAGTTGAAGAGGTACTTCTGCCGTTTCCTGTTAAAGCGCCATTATATCCCTTAGTCATTGATCCGCCTACAACCGTCGACATCTTGAGATATACCAAGCTTTGGGCAGAGAAGGAAGAGTTGCACAAAGAGAATGAAAAGTTGAAGCAGGAAATTAGTCAGCTGAAGCATGATAAGGGCGAAGCTGTTTATTTGGCCAAGACAAAGTCAGAATCCTTTGTCAAGTTGGAGAAAGAACTTGCTGATCAGGTACAAGCACGGAAGCAAGTCGGCCTTGATCTGAAAAGAACTTGTGATGTTCTGAAGAGTAAGAAGGAGGATTTAGACAGAGCCTATCTAAAGATATCCAAATTCAATAAGCAGTGGAATGCTACCTTGACTGCCAACAAGAGTAGGGAAGATCAGCTTCGTATTCAGGTTGATAAGCTGAAAGTGCAATTCAAGGCCAAGGAGAGGGAGGTATTGTTAGAATCGTTTCGCAGAAGTACGATCGAGCAGAAATACCAAGAAATTTTATCAGCACTTAAGAGTTCAAGATTCAGACAGAGGTGAAGAAACCCAGGCTTGAGGATGCCTTCAGCGAAGATGCTTGGGAGGACCATTTTCATTATCTCTGGGATGTGATACGCAAGAGGGATGTCCTCATCCGAGAGTTGATGGAGAGACCAGACCATCCCGACACAAAGGAGATGCTTGAGGAGTCTCAGGAGTGGCATAGAGATCATGGCTACTAGGAGTTTTATCTTTTGTAATTTTATTGGCTTTTGTATCTTGATCATTGTTGCACCCCAAAATTTGACCAACCGGGTCTCGTATCTGGCCCGACGTTTCGACGCATAACCGCATTCGCATCTGCATATTGCATACATTGCATTTTGCATTGGTATTGATTTTATCAGGGATCACAACTCTCGTCTCGTGTTTTAGGTGTTTTTTATCAGGTAGAATCGATTTTTGGGATATTTCGGTGCCCGTTTATTTTTTACCGATTATTTTTGTGCGCTCTCGCGGTGTTATGTGTCATTCGGGAATTATTGTGATTTTTCTGGATTTTATTGGCTATTTTTAGGGTTTAATTAGCTTTTTAATCATTTTAGGATTTACTAGGATTTTTAAATAGATTTTTAATCATTTGTAGAATTTTTTTTTTATAGAATTTAATAGCATTTTTCATATTTTTAGATAATATAGAATAGTATAGAATTTAATAGATTTTAAATAGTTTTAATATGTTTTAATTCATTTTTTAGAATAATAGAGTTAAATAGATTTTCTTTTTTATTTTTTATTTTCTTTTATAGAGCCTATAATAAAAGATTAATAGTTTTTTAGAATTTATTAGGAGTTTTTAGAATTAATTAGAATAATAATCAGATTTTAATTCATTTAGTTAATTAGGTTGTTTAATTAGTCTTTTAATTCATTTCAGTTTTTTGTGAGTTTTTGTTCCATTTTCGTTTGGGCCCAGCCCAATTCAGTTTTTTGGTCCAGAATATTCAGCAAATGGTCCAGGCAATTCCAGCTCTTTCCAGCGAGTCCTAGAAGCTTCCAGAAGCTGCCAGAATTCTCAGCCTTTAAATAGAGCCAGTACACGTGTAATAACGGGGATGGGCCCACGCTGCATCACCAAGATCGCGCCACGCCTCACCAATACGTTCCCTCTCTCACACACGTGGAAGCCATGCAGCCTTCCACCCCACTATCGCTTCCCACTCTGCCACAACCGCACACGTGGACGCCATGCGTCTCTCCCCTCCACCATCTCGGCCACGCGTCACACCACAACACTTCACCGTGAAAACACCACCGGCCGACCTGCATGGCCGGCGGCCACCGCAAACCCCACCGGAAACATCTAACCACCGGAAAAACCACCCATCTTCATCTTCTTCCACCTTCAACCGATCATCATTCAACCACCGTCCTCCCCAGAAATTCATCAGGAGCGATGAAGGTTCATCATCAACCTTCATGCATTTTCCAGAATTTCCAGAAGTTCCTTCGAAGCTCCATCATCATGTTCATCACCTATCAACGATCTTCATCTTATTTCCAGAAGAACAACGCTCAACCAAGTTCCAGAAACATTCAATCCTCCGATCATCATTATTCACCTTCCTCATCCAACTTCCTCACCATGAATCTCCCCAGAAACGCCCTAAAGTCAAGATTCAACCGTTTAAACTTCCAGATTCGAAGCCTTCTGCGTAGATCAAGATTATCCAGAATCTTCAAGATTGTTCATCGTGATTATCGTCACCAGATTTCCAGCAACAAGAACAGGCAAGAACTCCGTTAGAACAACTTTCCAGATCTTCGTCAGCATCTTCTAGATCATCCATCGTGTGCGTTCACATCTTCATACGCAGTTCATCAAGAGTATCACAGGATCTTCACCAAGATCCATTGGTGTTCATCGCTGTAGTCCCCAGAACATTACACGAAGCTTCATCAGTGATTGTCCAGATCCTCCAACTGCAACTCCATAGATCATCCTCCATCAAGATCCGCGCATGCAAAGATCTCAGAAGTTTGTCCTCATTGAAGGGTTCAACAGCACAAGCTAGGGAATATTGAAGAAGCGAAGAGTTGAACGGAGTTGGAGTGGTTTGAAAGGAGAAAGTTCAGAGACGGAGGTGGTTCAGAGAGTGAACGGTGTTTACGGCGGCCATGAACAGGGAGAGGAAAGAAGATTAGGGTTTCGTTTTTTTCAGAATGGAGAAGGAAGAGAGGAAGGAGGAAGGGCCCTGGCGTGTGGGCCAGGGGGCCCAAACAAATTTTTGGTAGACACCTCCCCTCTGGTTTTTGGAGGATTCTGGGCTTGGGCCCAATGCGTTTCCAGCACACTCCTAATTCAGCTCATACACCCCCCTCCGTGTCTTTTTTTTTTGAGAGAGAATGGGCTGGGCCCAACTTATCTGCTTTGTATTTTCTGCTTACCCCCTTTTACCAGCAGTACCCCTCTCCCTTTATTTTTCTTTTCTTTTATATTGTTTGTATATTTTGTTTCATGAGAAAAAATAGAAAAAAAAACATATTGGAAAGAAAAGATTATAAGAAAAAGAAATGAAAAAAAATAATATGAAGAAAAATAAAAGAAATATGGAAAAATATTATGAGAAAATAGTGAAAAACAATAGAAAAAATATGAAGAAATAGAGAGAAAATGTATAGAAAAATACATAGAAAAATGAAAAAAAGATAGAAAAAATATATTTGAAAATAGTGAAAAAAATATGAGAAATATTTTGAATATGAGAAGAAAAAAAAAGGGAAAAAATATTAAAGTAGATATAATATTTTTTTAAGTGCATTTTCTTTTAGGTTTTTCATAGAAGTTAGTTTCCTTTTAGAGGTATTTTAGAAGCCCATTTGTTAGGGGGCTATTTTTCATTCGACTTTTCAGGATAGAATAGGATAGCGTTTCCTAGGAGATTTATTTCAGTATTCAACTCATTGTAATCATTTTTCAGAATATCAATAAAACGAGATTTGAGCTGTGGTCCCGATAGTAGCCGAACTACAGCTGCTCTGATTCTTCGTACCAGACGAAGATATGTAGGCATAGGATGCGATATCCTAGCGAGCACACTAACACACTAACAACTGACTTTTGTTCTCTCGCGGCTGTGCGATCGAGACTCTCCCGCTGACGACTAATCGATACCCTTTTTCTCTCTTGCCCAAGTGCATTTGAGACCAAGCCATAGTTTTGACCATAGGTTCCCGACCCTGTGAAACCAGTTGTTTTTCTCACTGCTGTATGAGAATGTTTGTTTAGCCGTAGTTAGTCTGAACTACGTAAAGCTCTGATCTTCCATCCAGTGGAAGTACGTAGGCACAAGACGCGAGGTCTTGGCGAGCCAATTTTCCCCGTAGTCCCGAACTACGTTGACTCTGACTTTCTCTCTTGAGAATACGTAGGCATAGAGTGCGACGCTCTATCGAGTCAATTCCCTTCCTTTTAGATTTAGCAGCCGTAGATAGATTGTTTTGCATCCAGTAGACAACCCAAGCAAGCATGGATCCCGTCGAGTACGACGGACGTGAGGGGTGCTAATACCTTCCCCTTGCGTAACCGACTCCCGAACCCAGGCTATGGTTGCGATGACCATACCTTTTCCCCGTTTTTTGCGAGGTTTACTTCGAGCGTTTCCTTTCCCGCTCTGAGGGATAAATAACGCACGGTGGCGACTCTTCTGTCAGTCGGCGCCGATTTTCGCAGTAGCGACAGCTGGCGACTCTGCTGGGGACTGCGATAGTTTCCTAGGGATCCAACGTCCCGAAAGCGAGTCAATTTTGGGATCCAACGTCCCTAAGAGAGAGTCAATCCTAGCGCTCGTTTGCTTGTCTATTTGGGGCTTCTTTATCGATATTATCTGTTGCTGTTGGGGTGTTACGGGTGTTCTATGATGAGAGATAAGCCGGACCTGGGCTTGGAGTGCACCTTAGACTTAGAGTGGAAATTAGTGGGCGCGTGCTTGCTTTGTACGCACTAGTGTCTCATGAAATCCACGCTCAGACGAGATTCATCCGGTTGGCTTCACTTTCAACCCTTTGGGTTGAGACGGTTGCTGGTTTGGTGAATTGTCGACTCTGGGAACCGATCATTTGGAAGTTAGCTAAGTGAGGCCTCTTCAGGACTCGATGATGCCACTCCTCCTGGGAATCGTATCGTCAGTTCTGAAAGTCTGTGACGCTGACGACCGCATAGGATGCCGTACCTTGTCAGATATAGGTCCACACCTGTGAGTGGGGGGTTTTTTTGCGCAGGAAACTTGACTTCCAACCTACCCGTTATTCTGGTCTTCTCTTCAGAGCAACCGTACTCCGCCAGTAGTGCAACAGTATTTAGATTGTGTGGGGGTTATGATCCCGTGTTTGTTGCATTGCATTGCATTTGCATAGGCATTTTCGCATCATATTGCATACCATTCGCCAGCTAGTCAGAGCTCTTATCCAGCCATTATTTTGGTTTTGAAGGTGAATATTGAAGACGACCAAGGGGTTGAAGCAGATTTGAAGCAGATTTGATCAGAGTCAAGCAGTGAAGTCAGCTGACAGTTGTTGGTAGCTATGTCAGAGAGCAACTTCCAGCTTGTTGATACCTTGTCAGGTTTCACCGTGACGTCCAATCCTCTGTATGGATCTCCGCGCGACGAAGACTTTCCGCAAGTGAACAACCTTACTGCAGCTCAGCTGGTGCAGCCATCTGTTGAAGACCAAGGTCTGCGTGAGCAGTTTGTTGTCCAAGGTGAACGTTCTCCTTCTGTTGATGTCTCAGACTACCAGGGTTTTGCCTTCCCTGTGCCAAAACCCCGAAGAGAGGTCCCGACGGCAAAGAATGAAGACCCATTAGCTCCCGTGTATGCTGAAAGGTTTCGTGCATTAGAGGAGAGATTCAAAGCCTTGAAAGGTAAAGACGCTGTTACTCCTAGTGCTGCAGATATGTGTCTGGTTCCTGGCCTAGTGTTACCTCCGAAGTTCAGAATGCCGAGGTTTGAAAGGTACAAAGGAGATAGTTGCCCGAAGCAACATTTGGTGATGTTCTGCCGAAGAATGACTTCGTTTGTGCACAACGACAAGCTGATGATTCATTGCTTTCAAGATAGTCTGACTGGGGCACCGCTGAGTTGGTATATGCAGTTAGAGCGTGATCAGATCCGATCATGGATGGATTTAGCCAGAGCTTTTCTGAAGCAGTACGACTATAATCTTGACGAAGCTCCTATTCGCATGCAACTGCAAGAATTGTCTCAAGGGAACAATGAATCTTTCAGAAAGTATGTTCAGAGATGGAGAGAATTTGCTGGTAGAGTGCAACCACCGCTCCTAGACCAAGAGCTGAAAAGCATGTTCGTAAATTCCTTGCAGAGCCCGTACTTCGAAAGAATGCTTGGAACCGCCCCAAATTTCACTGAGTTGGTAAGGACGGGAGAGCACATCGAGTATGGTGTAAAGACTGGAAGAATCCCGTATGTTTCAAAAGGTCAGGCCTGTGAAACTGAATCTCTCTGTAGCTCTCAATCTGAAGATGAAGCTATGATCAATGCGGTTCTGACAGATGTTGGATATCCTCAAGTCGAATCGGTAAAATCTGTTGGTTCTCCGCGGTCAGTATCTTCTGTGTCTCGTTATTCTGAACAGACAGTCGTGCCTGGGGCACCCTATCAGGAATCTTATGTCGCTTCCATTGCAAAGCAGCAAACTCGTGGCCGAGGTTACCAGAATCAGTGTCAGAATCAGAACAGACCTCGTAGCAACTTGGAACGAAGGAAAGCTCCTTTTCACCCAGTGCCTATGCCGTATAGCCAGTTGCTGCCATCTTTAATTCAGAAGTCTTTGGTGGAGCCGAAAGCTCTTAAGCCAGTTCCAGAACCTTACCCTCCTGGGTATAATCCCCACGTTCAGTGTGGTTATCATGGTGGCTCACCGGGGCATTCAACCGAAGATTGTAAAGCATTTCAGGCGAAGGTACAGCAGTTGATTGATCAGGATCGCATTTCCTTTCGAGAAGGTTTTCTGTTTGTTCATCCCGACCGCTCAGCTGTCTAAGCTCGTAGATTTGGAAGGCATTCCCCAGCAAAAGCCAGTGGTTCAGACAGGCAGGCGCCTCAGCGTTGGCAGTCCTCAGACTATACATCATTTGCATCTGTAGTTTCTTTTTCTGTTAGTTACTACCTGCTTTAAATGTTGTATGTTTCGAATGGTGATAATAATAAAGTGACTATGCATTTTTCTGAATTAGTTATGTCGTTGTCACTCATTTATTGCATTGCACTGACACTTGCATTTTTTCACTCCACTTTTTCGCCGTGACTAGCAAAGATTGTAGGGAGGATGATGAAACTGAAACTCAAAACCAATGATTGTATGCTTTCAGATAAGACCGTACCGATGACGTACAAGGCATTGTTTCAAATTCCCCAAACACTGAAGATATAAGGAGTTAGTCCCTTGTTAACCACTTCGAGCCAAGAAGTAGGAGTTTCTTTCGGACTTTTTAACCCTTACATCTTAACCCGGGGCAGGGTAGTTGTCAGTTAGCTTGAACGAGCATTCAAGTCTTACAGAGCAGTGTTGTCTTTCGAGGACCAAACAGTTTATACCTTTCAAGAGGTCAAACCTCACCAATCAGGAGTGAGACAGTTACAATACTTTCGGAGCAATCAAGGCAACCAGTGTCACACGACTTTGTTCCAAAAGAAAGACGAAAGAAAGCCCGCTAAGTAAAAAGAAAGAAAAGCTGAGAAAGCTGAATACTTAGGCAAAAATCAGGGCGTCCCGCTGGACTTCAAAAGAAATCGAAAAGTCGAAAAGAACTCAAAAGGAGTCAGTCCAGGCAAAAGTTAGGGAACCAAAGGAATGAAAAAGAGGGATTAAAAAGAAATTTTCCCCAGCAAATCACAAAGTCGTGTACACAGACACCGAAAGCGAAGAAGGAGTAACTGTCACTCCAGGAAAGCTTGTGAATTCCTTAACTATGGTCCTTACCATTCAGCATACTTCTCGAAGAGGCGAGCGCTTGTGCCAGGTTAACTGAACCTTAGGATCGGAGATCATCACGTAGAAGGGGTGGGAACAAATCAAAATTTGAGCCAAATATCCTTTGTTTCACGAACCGTGAACCCGACCACGATACAACCCTTAAAAGACCTAATTGAGGTAGGGTTATTCTGAAGCGCATTACGATAAGGTTGAGTAACCTGACTCCTTCTTGACTTGCTAGTCACATCCTTGTTGCATATTTTTCACTGACCACGTAAGCACTGCGTTTGAACTTTGGTTCACTCGTCACTCACAATCATATGCATGTAAATGAGTGACAACTCAAAATTTTTTCAAAATCTGCATAACCACTGCATTAAGATTACCATTCGTAGACAGACAATTTTAATTGCAGGTTAGTAGTTGGCATGAAAGAAATTCCAGCAGGGAATAATCAAGCAGGACTGAGTAATTCAGCAGTCTGAACCAGAATGGCGTATGTTGTGAAGCCCAATGAATCAGGGGCATTGACTTCCAGTAAGTTCGGAATCAGTCAGTCTGAGGACAAGTCCCGAAGCTTCAGTTGAGCAGGGGCAGTTTGTTTGAGAAGCAGTTAATCAGAAGTGCGTCTTCTTGAGAGCCAATAAGGGGCAGCTATTCAGAGCATTGAGATTTGAAAGCAGATACTACAGATGGATAATCAGATCGGGTTAAGTCGCTAGAACGCTCATTCAGGGGCAAGTCATCGCAGAGAATGTTGAAACCAACTGGGTTGATACGAGGATTAATGGAGATTGAATTCCTTTGTCGTGCAGATGCCGGGGCAAATACTCTCGAAGTCTTCTCGTAGCAAGCTGTTCAGAGCAGGTATTCCCAAGAGTTAGATTGGGGCAAGTTGAATTGTACTGGGGCAAGTTGTGCACGCCAGTCTTTCTATCCCCAGCTGAGTGTATTGGGGCAAGTTGTTCAAACCAGCCTGCTTATCCCCAGCCAGAGTTGAGTATCGGGGAATCATGTCAATACCCTTGTCAAAAACCTGAGCCTTTCAAATAAGAAGGCCTTGCTGTCGTTGGATCATTATCCTGCAGTTTAAACCTGTTGCGTGTCAGTAACCAGTCGTTTCCAAAGACCAGTTCTCGCCTGGCAAATCGGTAACCAGTTCTCGTCTGGCCCACCCTTCCGTAAGCATCAGTTCCCATCCTGGTGCAGTTTATTGTAAGCAGCAGTTCCCGTCCTGGTGCAGTTTATTGGTAACCAGTTCTCGTCTGGTCACCGTTGCTTCAAGTGTTGTATCAGTTCTCGCCTGGTACATGTCGTCGCATAATCAGTTCTCGTGTGTTTTACCCTATGCGTTATACCAGTTCTCGCCTGGTGTACGTTAGCTTTCAGCCAGTTCTCGCCTGGTTGTCTATATCTCAGTCTGTTATCCGGTCAGCCTCGTCTGACGTTCCAAAACACAAAAATCAATTTTCCTAACCTATTTTCCTATCAGTTCTCGCCTGGTAGTCTACCTTTGAATGCTAGTTCTCGTCTAGTATTTTCCATTCCACTGTGTACATAGTCCATGTGTATCCAAAGCAAAAAAAAAAAAAAACCTAAAGGTATCTGACACAGTATTTCCCAATGACTCGCATGTTGTCATGTTCCCCGATACGAAGCTCGACAGATACCAGTGCCCCGAGTAATGTTTGAATTCCTTGTGGATGTTGTTAAATCAGAGTTGCCACTCTTCAGCAGATGAAAGTTGCTTGTTATCCCCGGAAGAGTCGAGATCGTATTTTACCCCGCATCAGAGTAGGATCAGAAGTATCTTCAGCAGATTAAGATTGATATCCTTGATAGTAGGAGCATTTCCAGCAGTGCGCCGCGCGCAATCAACCGCAGTTTGGGTCAGTCCCCGCAGAGTACAATCAGTTGCCGATGGTTTGAAGAAAGCATCCCCGAGCATAGTTGTTTCTTTCCCCAGTGAAGTCGCCAAGCAGGGTTGCCTTTTCATTTCTCCAGCAGAACGGTTATCCTCAGCGGATTTGATTTCCCGTTTCCAGCATTTATTTTGCTGAGACAATTCTGGTGACTTCAGTTCATCCCCAGTAGAGTTGGCATTGCCTTCGGCATTTATTTTGCCAAGTGGTTTTCAAGCCTGGTGTTCTCTGGCAGCTCGAACTTGCATTAGCATTTGCATATATAGTCATAGCATTTATACAAGCATATAGCATATCCATGTCGTCTGGGCATCGCATTTTCAAACAGAATGTATAACATTTACATGTCATATAGGACATTGCATCATTATCAAGCATACGCATGTCGAAACATAGACCAGAATGGTTACCTATTGGATTTCGAATTTGTTCACCTGCAGAGTTGTTTGGTTCAGTTTCTCGACTTCCCCAGTGAAGTGATTCTTCATTTGGTTGTTACATCAGCATCGGAAAAAACAACAACAACGAAGATTGACATATATCAGATTTCTGAACCTGCCGCCTTCGTCAGAATAGGTGCCAAGCAGTTCCATTCAGAATTCCCCCAGGAGAATTGTCCTCAAGTTCGCAGTGAACTGTGACTTGACCAGATTTGATCCCATGAGAGAGATGGGAATCAAGTCGTTTGCTTTTCCGAAGCATTATTTCAATACTTGTGGCGTTACACAGGTGTTGAAAAGGAGAAGAAAATTTATCAGAAAATTGACCAGGTGTTGCCGTGACAACCAAACTTCAGTCTATTGGAAGCTTTTCCTCAAGCAGTTTTGCAGTATATTCCCGCGGTTGGCAAATTTCAGGGTTTCATTTGTATTCAACCGTCGTCTACCTTGAATGTTTGAAGGCTGAGCGCTCTTCACCCATTCAGGTCGAAGTCGCTTGAATAGGGGCAGCTGTTGCACCCCAAAATTTGACCAACCGGGTCTCGTATCTGGCCCGACGTTTCGACGCATAACCGCATTCGCATCTGCATATTGCATACATTGCATTTTGCATTGGTATTGATTTTATCAGGGATCACAACTCTCGTCTCGTGTTTTAGGTGTTTTTTATCAGGTAGAATCGATTTTTGGGATATTTCGGTGCCCGTTTATTTTTTACCGATTATTTTTGTGCGCTCTCGCGGTGTTATGTGTCATTCGGGAATTATTGTGATTTTTCTGGATTTTATTGGCTATTTTTAGGGTTTAATTAGCTTTTTAATCATTTTAGGATTTACTAGGATTTTTAAATAGATTTTTAATCATTTGTAGATTTTTTTTTTTATAGAATTTAATAGCATTTTTCATATTTTTAGATAATATAGAATAGTATAGAATTTAATAGATTTTAAATAGTTTTAATATGTTTTAATTCATTTTTTAGAATAATAGAGTTAAATAGATTTTCTTTTTTATTTTTTATTTTCTTTTATAGAGCCTATAATAAAAGATTAATAGTTTTTTAGAATTTATTAGGAGTTTTTAGAATTAATTAGAATAATAATCAGATTTTAATTCATTTAGTTAATTAGGTTGTTTAATTAGTCTTTTAATTCATTTCAGTTTTTTGTGAGTTTTTGTTCCATTTTCGTTTGGGCCCAGCCCAATTCAGTTTTTTGGTCCAGAATATTCAGCAAATGGTCCAGGCAATTCCAGCTCTTTCCAGCGAGTCCTAGAAGCTTCCAGAAGCTTCCAGAATTCTCAGCCTTTAAATAGAGCCAGTACACGTGTAATAACGGGGATGGGCCCACGCTGCATCACCAAGATCGCGCCACGCCTCACCAATACGTTCCCTCTCTCACACACGTGGAAGCCATGCAGCCTTCCACCCCACTATCGCTTCCCACTCTGCCACAACCGCACACGTGGACGCCATGCGTCTCTCCCCTCCACCATCTCGGCCACGCGTCACACCACAACACTTCACCGTGAAAACACCACCGGCCGGCCTGCATGGCCGGCGGCCACCGCAAACCCCACCGGAAACATCTAACCACCGGAAAAACCACCCATCTTCATCTTCTTCCACCTTCAACCGATCATCATTCAACCACCGTCCTCCCCAGAAATTCATCAGGAGCGATGAAGGTTCATCATCAACCTTCATGCATTTTCCAGAATTTCCAGAAGTTCCTTCGAAGCTCCATCATCATGTTCATCACCTATCAACGATCTTCATCTTATTTCCAGAAGAACAACGCTCAACCAAGTTCCAGAAACATTCAATCCTCCGATCATCATTATTCACCTTCCTCATCCAACTTCCTCACCATGAATCTCCCCAGAAACGCCCTAAAGTCAAGATTCAACCGTTCAAACTTCCAGATTCGAAGCCTTCTGCGTAGATCAAGATTATCCAGAATCTTCAAGATTGTTCATCGTGATTATCGTCACCAGATTTCCAGCAACAAGAACAGGCAAGAACTCCGTTAGAACAACTTTCCAGATCTTCGTCAGCATCTTCTAGATCATCCATCGTGTGCGTTCACATCTTCATACGCAGTTCATCAAGAGTATCACAGGATCTTCACCAAGATCCATTGGTGTTCATCGCTGTAGTCCCCAGAACATTACACGAAGCTTCATCAGTGATTGTCCAGATCCTCCAACTGCAACTCCATAGATCATCCTCCATCAAGATCCGCGCATGCAAAGATCTCAGAAGTTTGTCCTCATTGAAGGGTTCAACAGCACAAGCTAGGGAATATTGAAGAAGCGAAGAGTTGAACGGAGTTGGAGTGGTTTGAAAGGAGAAAGTTCAGAGACGGAGGTGGTTCAGAGAGTGAACGGTGTTTACGGCGGCCATGAACAGGGAGAGGAAAGAAGATTAGGGTTTCGTTTTTTTCAGAATGGAGAAGGAAGAGAGGAAGGAGGAAGGGCCCTGGCGTGTGGGCCAGGGGGCCCAAACAAATTTTTGGTAGACACCTCCCCTCTGGTTTTTGGAGGATTCTGGGCTTGGGCCCAATGCGTTTCCAGCACACTCCTAATTCAGCTCATACACCCCCCTCCGTGTCTTTTTTTTTTGAGAGAGAATGGGCTGGGCCCAACTTATCTGCTTTGTATTTTCTGCTTACCCCCTTTTACCAGCAGTACCCCTCTCCCTTTATTTTTCTTTTCTTTTATATTGTTTGTATATTTTGTTTCATGAGAAAAAATAGAAAAAAAACATATTGGAAAGAAAAGATTATAAGAAAAAGAAATGAAAAAAAATAATATGAAGAAAAATAAAAGAAATATGGAAAAATATTATGAGAAAATAGTGAAAAACAATAGAAAAAATATGAAGAAATAGAGAGAAAATGTATAGAAAAATACATAGAAAAATGAAAAAAAGATAGAAAAAATATATTTGAAAATAGTGAAAAAAATATGAGAAATATTTTGAATATGAGAAAAAAAAAAGGGAAAAAATATTAAAGTAGATATAATATTTTTTTAAGTGCATTTTCTTTTAGGTTTTTCATAGAAGTTAGTTTCCTTTTAGAGGTATTTTAGAAGCCCATTTGTTAGGGGGCTATTTTTCATTCGACTTTTCAGGATAGAATAGGATAGCGTTTCCTAGGAGATTTATTTCAGTATTCAACTCATTGTAATCATTTTTCAGAATATCAATAAAACGAGATTTGAGCTGTGGTCCCGATAGTAGCCGAACTACAGCTGCTCTGATTCTTCGTACCAGACGAAGATATGTAGGCATAGGATGCGATATCCTAGCGAGCACACTAACACACTAACAACTGACTTTTGTTCTCTCGCGGCTGTGCGATCGAGACTCTCCCGCTGACGACTAATCGATACCCTTTTTCTCTCTTGCCCAAGTGCATTTGAGACCAAGCCATAGTTTTGACCATAGGTTCCCGACCCTGTGAAACCAGTTGTTTTTCTCACTGCTGTGTGAGAATGTTTGTTTAGCCGTAGTTAGTCTGAACTACGTAAAGCTCTGATCTTCCATCCAGTGGAAGTACGTAGGCACAAGACGCGAGGTATTGGCGAGCCAATTTTCCCCGTAGTCCCGAACTACGTTGACTCTGACTTTCTCTCTTGAGAATACGTAGGCATAGAGTGCGACGCTCTATCGAGTCAATTCCCTTCCTTTTAGATTTAGCAGCCGTAGATAGATTGTTTTGCATCCAGTAGACAACCCAAGCAAGCGTGGATCCCGTCGAGTACGACGGACGTGAGGGGTGCTAATACCTTCCCCTTGCGTAACCGACTCCCGAACCCAGGCTATGGTTGCGATGACCATACCTTTTCCCCGTTTTTTGCGAGGTTTACTTCGAGCGTTTCCTTTCCCGCTCTGAGGGATAAATAACGCACGGTGGCGACTCTTCTGTCAGCCGGCGCCGATTTTCGCAGTAGCGACAATCATCACCAGTGATGTTGGATGAGATCAATACCTCTTTGTATGCGGATATTTCTCATTTGGTTGTATTGTCTCAGCTTTACTTGATATATGAGAAGATTTATTATGGTGTTTTTATCCATCTCTGATGCTTTTGTCTTTTGAAATCGGAATCAATGGGGAGATCTCCCTGTGCATACATAGACATGTTTGCATTTTGCATCTTGCATTCTCATTTGCATCGTAGGTTGTTCTTGGTGGCCTTGTGTTCTTATCTCTGTTTGGTTTTCTTCAGTTCAGGATTGAGGAGTTAAGTTTCCACAAGTATCCTACTCGAGGGAATCAACAGAAGGTGATGGATCAGGTTCAAGCCGAATTGCAGGAAGTCAGAGCACGTATGGCCCAATTCATGGAACTGATGCAGATTGTTGCTAGTGGGCAGGAACAGTTGAGAACTTTGGTCCAACCGTTGATATCACGGGTTGATGAAGACTGTGTTTTGCACGGAGGAGCAGGTGTTATTCCTCCACCGATCGGTGGATCTATTCATCAGGGTATTCCTACTGTTGTCGTACCTCCGGGCGGAGGAGCTGCGAATGAGAATGGTAATATTACTGGTAATGGGAGTGAGTGCGTTGTGCACGGGGTTGCTGACCCTCATTGGGAAGATAATCAGGATGATGTGTTTTACATGAGAGATATGGAGGGTGGTTTACTGACTGAAGCTGACCGAAGGTTTAAACTGATCGAGGAGAAAATGAAATCTTTTGAGAATCAGAAGTCTTTGGGCCTTGATATGTCTGACCTTGGTCTGGTTCCTGGGGTCAAGATTCCTCCCAAATTCAAGGTGCCCGATTTTGATAAGTACAAAGGGACGACTTGTCCCAGAGTGCATATTCGGGCGTATTTCAAGAAAATGTCTGCTTACTCCAGTGATGAAAAGCTGCTGATACATCTTTTCCAAGAAAGTCTGGCAGGGGTGTCTTTGGAATGGTATATGGGGCTCGAGAGAACTCATATCCATAGCTGGAGAGAATTGGCCGAAGCTTTTGTGTGTCACTATCAATATAATAGTGATCTGGCACCAAATCGGGTACAATTACAGAGTTTGTTGCAGAAAAATCATGAGAGTTTCAAGAAATACGCCCAGAGGTGGCGGGATCTAGCTGCAAGGGTGCAGCCCCCTATGGTCGAAAGGGAGTTGATTGACCTGTTCATGGCTTCGCTACCTGGCGTGTACTTTGAGAAGATGATAGGCTGCATGTCTGCAGGGTTTTCTGATCTGATAATTGCTAGTGAGCGAATCGAAAGTAGGATTAAGTCTAGGAAGATTTCAAATGATGGTGGATCCTCTTCGGGAGGAACGAAGAAGCCATGTCCTGCAAACCCCAAGAGAAGGGAGAGGGACGCGAACGCCATTTCTCATGAGGGTAAAGGTAGAGCTCAGTCCCGTCAGCATCAACAAGTTTCTATAGTAAATATCCCGGCTGCAACTCCGCAACAAGTAAATGCTCTGCGACCTTATGCTGCTAGGCGCAGAATGCCTGATAGATAGTTCACGAATCCTCCGATACCATATTCTCAGTTGTTACAACAGTTGCTGCAGTTACAATTGGTTCATAAGAGGACCTTGACTCTTCTCACTGGTACACCGCATCCTGGCTACGATGCGAACGCTCATTGCGAGTTTCACTCTGGCGCCCCAGGCCATGATATTGACCATTGCAAAGCTTTCAAACATAAGGTCTAGGATTTCTTGATTCCAAAGCTATTAATTTCACCAAGGATGGGCCCAATTTGACTCAGAACCCGATGCCGGATCATGGGGTGGAAGGAGCCAATACCATTATTGATGGGGATAAGCTAAATCTGGTAACTAATGTTGGGGACTTGAAGATTCCGCTGGGGTTTGTGAAGTCTAACTTGTTGAAGAAGGGGGTGTTTCCAGGTTGTTCTTCTGATTGCTCAGAGTGTGAAGTGCATCCAGAGGGTTTCGATCTTTTGAGAAAGGGTATTCAGAGAATGATTGATGAGGGTTGTTTGCAATTTGATAGAGTTGTGAAAGAAGATGCCGAGCACAAAGTGAGTAATGATGGAAGCAGAGTTGCTACGATATCATTCCATACCGGACAATCAATATTTCAGCGCTTGCTAGGCCCGCTCCGGTTATCATTATTGTACCTAGACCTGTGCCATACGAGAGAACTAGAGCTATCCCGTGGAATTATGGGGGAGAGGTGTACTATAATGGGAAAAAGCAGGAATGGACATCGTCTACAAATGGAAGTTCATTGGTTGAGAATATCGTCGGGGCCGGAGGTATCACTAGAAGTGGTAGGGTCTTTTCACCACCGGAGGTTAACATTGATAAGAATGACAAAGGTAAGAGAAAAGCCGTGATTGAAGAGAATGTCCAACCCCAGGTTGGTGCTGATGATCTTTCAAAGGATGCAGAGGAATTTATGAGACTAATTCGGAAGAGTGACTACAAAATTATGGATCACTTGAATTAGACTCCTTCGAATATTTCTACCCTGTCATTTGTTAGATCCCATTTAGATTAGATATTTGGTTTCTTTTTGGTAGTATTTTCACTCAATTTTATCTAATAATGTTTGATTTCGTAGTTGAATTGGTTTAGTTTGATTTTATGCGATCCAAGCGAAGAATGTTTGTAATATTGCTGTTAGTGTGCAGGATTGACACTATTAAGAGCACTTGGGATCAAGGCAAAGCAGTTGGGAGATGTTGCAAATCAAGACATTCGCCTGGCGAGCCACAGCGAGTGCCAGGGAATATTCGCCAGGCGAGTGCAGGCGAACTGGGGCGAATAAATCAGATTTAACTCCCAGACCCAAAGGATAGGAAGTTCGCCAGGCGAAGGTTCCAGCGAAGCTTCGCTACCATTCGCCTGGCGAAGGTGCTGGCGAAGAAGTGGTAGCTTTCCTCATGCAGATTCCAGTAGCAAAACCACCCAAAGTTCGCCTGGCGAGTGAAGCCAGCGAATGTTCGCCCGGCGAGTGTTTATTCGCCTGGCGAATGCACGATTCCTTAGGGCGGTTTGCTGATCAAAGGCACTTTGAAGTGCCATGTTAAGTTGGTTCGCCGGGCGAATGAATGCCTTCGCCAGGCGAATGTGCGCAGACAGCACATCATTTTTACTTTATTTGTTGCTCTATTTAGCCCATACTTGGTACTTGAAAGAAGGGATCTTGCCAAATCAAGGAAAAGTCATTATTGGATAGCTCTAGAACCCTAAATACTTGAGTTCTTCTTCATCTTTACTATTTTGGTAATCAAGAGAAGTGGAAGCACATCCTTCATTGTTTCTTCAAAGTGGATGTTCTTCATCTTCTCCTTTCTTCTTGTTAAAGCTACCATGAAAATGTGTAGCTAAACTCATCTTTTGTCAAGGTTAGATGTAGGTGATTATTAAACTTTGTATGTGTATGGATGATCATCATTTGTAAACTCTTGAATGATTAATATATGGTGAAAACTTTGTTTCATTTACAATCTTTTGTGTTGGTTGATGATTGAGAAATATTTTCCAACTCTAGACCTAGGTTTTCATCCTTCTCTTTTCTTGAGCTAGAGATAGTCTTGAAATGTTTTGTTCACTTATAATGTTGAACTTTAAAGTTGTCATTTGATAGATTGTGTGAGAGATCAACAATGGATCAAAATGGTAAATCTCACAATATGAGTTAGAGATAATCATATTGAGAGGATGTTGTGGATGTATTGATCATTAAAAGGAGTTTGTTAAATGTTGATTGGAAATATGCATGCAAAGTGATTACCGAACCCTAACTTTGGCAATATTTATTAAAACCGTTCAAATCATTATTTTACCGCATTTATTACTCACATGCAAAAGTTACCATTGTTTTAAAACCAAACACTTTGTTACTACAAAGTTACGAATTTAACAACTGTAGAAAGGCTGCAAAATTTCATATTCCCTGTGGAGACGATAACAAAAACCCGACACTCAACCACTGTTTTAACAAAATGGCGCCGTTGCCGGGGAATATAAATTGATATTGCAAGCATCGCAATAGTTGTTGAATTTTTCGCTTTGAATTTTTGACTTGTGCTTGTAATTTGTTTGGTTTAGTGTGCAGCCCTTGTTTATGCGAGGACAAATTCCCGAGGACCAACTCCTTTTTGATCCCGAAATCGAGAGGACCGCGAGAAGATTGAATAGCAAAACAAGACGAAGGAGGCAACTTGCGAAGCAAAGCCAAAGACAAGGAGAAAGTTCTTCTACTACAACACCACCAATACATTTCACACCAGTTATGGCAGAACCACCACCACCGCCACCTCCAGTTTCAACTCCATGTACAAATAGTCCGAGACACATGGCTCAGTTCGCACGAAATCTCCAAAATGGAAGACAAGCGGAGATGAAGACGGGGATCCTTGCTCTAGTCTATCAAAATCCTTTCACAGGATTAGACCACGAGGACCCATTCACACATCTTACCAAGTTCTATGAGATTGCGGGCGCAACTGGAGCTACTGAGGATGATGAAGAGTCATTGTTCAGGAGACTATTCCCTCACTCCCTAATTGGGAAAGCGAAAGAGTGGTATCTTGATCAATCAACGACAATTATGACGGACTGGAATTTATTGGAGGAGAAGTTCCTTGAACGGTTTTTCCCACATA
Source organism: Lathyrus sativus (assembly GCA_963859935.3). Lineage (NCBI taxonomy): Eukaryota > Viridiplantae > Streptophyta > Magnoliopsida > Fabales > Fabaceae > Lathyrus > Lathyrus sativus. The sequence goes on from OZ012736.1 coordinate 25,918,629, forward strand.
ACCGGTTCATGGAAGCTAAGAAGGCAATCGCGGTATTTTCCCAAGGAGCGAATGAATCGCTAAACGAAGCCTGGGAGCGCTACAAGTCCATGTTAAGGAAGTGCAAAGGCCATGGTTTCGATGAGCTTACTCAAGTGCATATTTTCCGCAACGGACTCCTTTCGGTTCACAAGACCTTATTGGATGCCACGGCGGGGGGATCTTTGATGTCAAAGAGTGCCGATGATGCAACATCTATTATAGAAAAGATGGCACTTAATGATCATCAAGGGAACCATAATCGAGGGGTAACTCAAAGGAAATCGGGAGTGCTCGAGTTGGGGACGAATGATGCAATTCTTGCCCAAAACAAGCTCATTTCACAACAAGTGGAACTTTTAACTCAACAAATCAAGGGGTTGAAAGAACCATCAAAAGCTAAACAAATAGCTTGTTGTGAACTTTGTAAAGGAGAACACGATACCGGATATTGTCCGCCTCCCGGATTTGAAGAAGTTAACTACATGGCAAACCAAAGAGATTATCAACAAAGGCAACCTCAACAACAACAACCATATCAACATCCTCAACAACAACACCAACAAAACTATCAAGGTAATCAAGGATACCAATCTAGAAGTAACTACCAAAATAACCAAGGTTATGGAGGTGGTAACTCTAACCGTCAAAATCCGTATGCACCTCAACAACCGCCGGTTGCAACTTCTAAGCTAGAAGATACATTGACGCAATTCATGCAAATGTCTATAGCAAATCAAAAAAGTAATGATGCGGCGATAAAAAATCTTGAAACTCAAGTTGGGCAACTCGCTAAGCAATTAGCGGAACAACAAGCCGGACCATCTTTCTCGGCAAATACGCAAACAAATCCGAAGGAGCATTGTAAGGCGATAAGGACGAGAAGTGGGAGGGAGTTGATTGACGAGAGTAAAAAAAGAGAGGTGGAGAAAAAAATTGATGAGAAACTTGATGGAGAGGTTGGTGAATGGAGTGAGGAGGAAATGGAAAATAATGAAAAAAATGGTGAAGTTGAAAAAGAAAAAAAGGTTGAAGTTGAAAACAATACAAATGAAGTAGTGGAAAATAACGAAAGTGAGAAAGTGAAAGTGGATGAAGTGAAAAAGCGGAGAGAAAGAAACACAAGAGTGTCTAGAGGAAAGGAGGTAGTGAGCACTACTCCGATTCAAAATTTACCGTATCCTCATTCCCCATCTAAGAGAGAAAATGAACGGCATTACGCCCGGTTCATGGATATTTTCAAACAATTGCAAATCAACATTCCGTTCGCCGAAGCTTTGGAACAAATGCCGAAGTATGCCAAATTTATGAAGGACATACTTACGAAAAAGCGAAGGTACACGGAGCCGGAAACAATAGTACTAGATGCAAGTTGTAGCGCCATCATCCAACGTACTCTACCAAGAAAGGAAGTTGATCCGGGAAGAGTCACATTGCCGGTTACCATTGGTGACTTTTATGTGGGAAAAGGATTAATTGATTTGGGGTCAAGCATAAATCTTATTCCTTTGTCTATTGTGAAAAAGCTTGGCAACATTGAGATTAAAGCCATCCGAATGACGTTACAACTAGCCGATAAGTCCACTACTCATCCTCATGGAGTAGCTCAAGACGTGTTGGTAAAAGTGGACAAGTTCTTTTTTCCGGTGGATTTTATCGTGATCGATATGGAGGAAGATGATGATGCGCCTTTGATTCTTGGAAGGCCTTTCATGAAAACCGCTCGGATGATGATTGATGTAGATGACGGTTTGATGAAAGTGAGAGTACAAAACGAAGAGGTCACTTTTGACCTTTTTGAAGCAATGAAGCATTCAAAAGACAAGCATGATAGTTTCCGAGTTGACGTAATTGAGGAAGCAACCGATGAAGTTGCAAAGCATGTTCACAACATCACTCCTATTGAGCTAGCCCTTAATGACTCCTTTCAAGTGTTCACTCTTGAAGAAGAGGAAGCTCTAAATGAATGTTTGAGAGAGCTAGATAGTCTTAAGGATTTGCACCCATGGGAAGTGGAGGAAGAAGTCTTAAAAAAAGAGGACAAGGATGAAAAGCCAGTCATTGAATTGAAGGACTTACCAAGTAATTTGAAATATGCATTTTTAGATGAAACCAAGGAGAAGCCGGTTATCATTAGCAACCTCTTGTCAAAACATGAAGAAACTCTTTTAATTGATGTGTTGAAGAAAAATCAAGAAGCAATGGGATGGACTCTTTCCGATCTAAAAGGAATTAGTCCTTCTTATTGTATGCACAAAATTTTAATGGAGGAGGATTTCAAGCCGGTAGCTCAACCGCAACGCCGTTTGAATCCTACAATGAAAGAGGTTGTTAGGAAAGAAGTTGTAAAGCTTTTGGATGCGGGAATGATCTACCCGATCTCGGATAGTCCTTGGGTGAGTCCGGTACATGTGGTTCCTAAGAAGGGAGGCATTACCGTAATCCGCAACGAGAAAAATGAGTTGATTCCCACAAAGATAGCAACGGGGTGGAGGATGTGCATAGACTATAGGCGGTTAAATACTGCAACTAGAAAAGACCACTTCCCACTTCCGTTCATGGACCAAATGCTAGAGAGACTTTCGGGACAAGAATTCTATTGTTTTCTAGATGGCTATTCCGGATACAACCAAATTGCGGTTGACCCGGCCGATCACGAGAAGACCGCATTCACATGTCCATTTGGAATATTTGCCTACCGCAAAATGCCATTTGGATTGTGTAATGCGCCGACAACTTTCCAAAGATGCATGCAAGCCATTTTTGCCGATCTTATAGAGAAGACAATGGAAGTTTTTATGGATGACTTTTCGGTGTTTGGAGGATCATTCGGTTTATGCTTGGAAAATTTGAAAATTGTCCTTGAAAGGTGTGTGAAGACCAATCTAGTGCTAAATTGGGAGAAGTGCCACTTTATGGTTACGGAGGGGATTGTTCTCGGCCACAAAGTCTCGTCAAAAGGACTAGAAGTGGATCATGCAAAGGTAGATGTGATAGAGAAATTGCCTCCTCCATCTAACTTAAAGGGAATCAGAAGCTTTCTAGGGCATGCCGGTTTCTACCGGCGATTCATCAAAGACTTTTCAAAGGTGGCTAGACCTTTGAGCAATTTGCTCGCCAAAGACCAGGTATTTCTCCTTACTGATGAATGTTTAGAAGCCTTTGAGATATTAAAAAAAAAGTTAGTCACCGCTCCAATCATAGTCGCTCCAAATTGGAATTTCAATTTTGAACTGATGTGTGACGCTAGCGACTATGCTATCGGAGCGGTGCTTGGCCAACGGAAAGAAAAAAAATTTCATACCATACACTATGCGAGCAAAGTTCTTAATGAGGCTCAAGTTAATTACGCCACAACAGAAAAAGAATTGCTCGCAATAGTGTATGCTCTCGAAAAATTTCGGTCATATCTCATTGGCTCGAAAGTTATTGTTTACACTGATCATGCGGCGATCAAATTTCTGCTAACCAAGCCGGATTCTAAGCAAAGGCTTATCCGGTGGATCCTTTTATTGCAAGAATTCGATGTTGAAATTAAAGACAAAAAAGGATCCGAAAATGTGGTAGCAGACCATTTGTCTCGCCTTGTCAACACTGAGGTGACTACCTTAGAACAGGACATCCGAGAAGAGTTTCCAGACGAAAAACTTTTTAAAGTACAAGTGAGACCGTGGTTTGCGGATTTCGCAAACCACAAGGCGAGTGGTTTCGTGCCGCTCGACCTAACTCCCAACCAAAAAAGGAAATTCTTATCGGATGCCAAGTACTATGTGTGGGATGATCCATACCTGTTTAAGCTGGGAGGTGATAATTTGTTGAGGCGATGTGTTACGGGTGATGAGGCCCAAAGTATCCTATGGCACTGTCACAATTCGCCTTATGGCGGGCATTTTAATGGGGCAAGAACGGCGAATAAAGTCCTTCAATCGGGATTCTATTGGCCTTCTATTTTTAAAGACGCAAATGCTCATGCGCAAAATTGTGATAGTTGCCAAAGGATAGGTGGTATTGGAAAGAGAGATGAGATGCCTCTTCAAAATATTCAAGAGGTGGAGTTGTTTGATTGCTGGGGCATTGACTTTGTCGGACCATTCCCACCATCTTTTGGAAATGAATACTTATTGGTGGCTGTTGATTATGTGTCTAAGTGGGTTGAGGCGATTGCTTCACCGAGAGCGGATGCTAAGACGGTAATAAGTTTTTTAAAAAGAAATATTTTTTCCCGTTTTGGTACCCCTCGAGTGTTGATAAGTGACGGAGGATCACACTTCTGCAATGCACCGTTAGAAAAAGTCTTACAACATTACGGTGTAACGCATAAGGTGACAACTCCGTATCACCCACAGGCTAATGGTCAAGCCGATGTCTCAAATAGAGAGATAAAAAAAATTCTGGAAAAAACTGTGTCTAACTCTAGGAAGGATTGGTCACAAAAATTGGATGAAGCTTTGTGGGCGTACCGCACGGCCTATAAAGCTCCAATTGGGCTAACTCCATTTCAATTGGTTTTTGGTAAAACCTGCCATTTACCGGTTGAAATGGAGCACAAGGCCTTGTGGGCTTTAAAATTTTTAAATTTTGATCATGAGCTAGCTGGTGATAAAAGGAAAGTGCAACTTCTTGAGCTGGAAGAGATGCGCAATGCCGCATACCACTCAAGTTGGTTGTACAAAGAAAAGGTGAAAGAATACCACGACAAAAAGCTCCGCAAGAAAGAATTCGCATCCGGGCAGCTTGTGCTGTTGTTTAATTCCAGGTTGAGGCTTTTCCCTGGAAAATTAAAATCCAAGTGGTCCGGACCTTTCCGAGTCAAAGAAGTCAAATCTTTCGGAGCGGTGGTAATTGAGGATTTGGAAAAGAAAGACAGTTGGACTGTAAATGGTCAACGCCTCAAGATATATCTCGGCGGTCAGGTGAACCGAGACAGCTGTGCGTATCTTCTTGATGGTCCGTTGTGAGCATCATGGACCGTCGAGCTTATCCGACGTTAAACAAGCGCTGGTTGAGAGGCACCTCAACATTGTAAGTATTTACCCTTTTTTATGTCATTTTATGCATTTTTGGAAAGTGTTGGAAGTGGACTAGTGAAGTGGGCAATGCAGTGGAACTAAGCAAAACCTGTCATGTTCGCTAGCATTCGCCTGGCGAATGAAGGCGAGTATTCGCCTAGCGAGCCTTAGCGAGCTTTCGCTGGCATTCGCCTGGCGAATATACGGTATCAGAAAAAAAATATAAAGGGCCACCTGGGCCCAAAAACCGTTTTACCTTTTCATTGCATCAGAAACCCTAAACGGTTTCTTCTGCCTCACTCTCACAATCCCTTCCAACCTTTTTTCAATCCTTTGCTGCAGATTCATCACTAGCAATCCAAAAGGTAAGTGTTCTTGTTTCCCTTTTTCAATTTGTAATTTGTTAGGTTTTGTTCTTGTACTTCTAGGCAAATATATTTTTGTTCAAAATTTGTTTAGGATTCGAACTTCTGCATTGGGAAATTAGTGTTTGCATGTTAAACCCTTTTCGATTTTCTGTGGAAATTTGCCATTGCATGTCAAAATTACATCTGGTAATGAGATAGTGGTAGAACATCCTTGTTTTAAAGAATAAAACCATTGCAGAAGTTCTGGTTGTGTGTGCATTTTCGCACCTTCGCTGGCATTCGCCTGGCGAAGGGAAGCGAAGCTTCGCCAGGATTCGCCCGACGAACTTAGGCGAACGCTGCAGTATGTTTTCTTTTCTTACTGTGATTTGTTTTATTTCGTTTAACATGTTTGTTTGTTGTGTTGTTGGCTGTTTTGTTGTGTTGTGTTTGCAGAATGGGACCTAGAATGACCAACCCTCTAAAAAGGAAAGCCACCACATCTCGCACGGTTCCGATCCGTTTCGATCAGGACCGTTTCAGAGGAGCCACGCACGCTGCCCGTTACGAAGCTCTTGAGAAGCGGAGCATTGTCCCTGAAAAAAGGTTTAATCTGAGTGACACCGGCGACTACCGCACCATTGAGGCTCTTTTCGCGGCAAAGAGGTGGCACCGGGTGATGACTCCACATGACGGCTACAACGCCGAGATAGTGCGGGAGTTTTATGCAAATGCCCTCCCGGATGATGGTGAAGTTTTCAGTTGGACCTCAATGGTCCGAGGCGTTATGGTAAGATTCGATCGACGATCGATTAATGCTGTTTTGGGTGACCCTCTGACATTGACAGGTAGCCAGATTGATGACTACCACCGGGACCTTAACAAGCATCGTGATCAAGAGGCCATGACCAGAGACCTATTAGTGGAAGGTCGCGAGCCAGTGCGCAATTCATCTGGGGTTGTTGTCAGATATCTGAGAGCTGACATGAAACCATTGGTACAGCTGATCTTATTGTTTGTGCTGACAAATGTTGTACCAAGGTCCCATCATAGCTCGGTGCCCGTGCCTATTGCACATCTTATCCATTCCATTTTGCTGAACGTTCAGATCGACATTGCCCGCATCATTGCGGATGAATTACGGGCTGTTGTGCTTAGTGGACGGGGCGGGATAGCGGCTCGCAAAAATGCCCCGCTAGCTTTTCCTTGTCTGATCATGTCTTTATGTGCTGAAGCTAGGGTAGACATTCCTCAGAGAAGACAGGTTACTATCCCAGCCGCGATCGACGACAAATATGTGGATAAGTTCTGTAGAGTCAAACCCGTAGCTGGTGCGAGTTCTGGTGCCGATACTACTGCTGGTGGACAGGCCAGTGGCCCTGCCGTTTTTGATCAGGCATATTCTTCTTTTAGCCCTTTCCATCAGGAAGTCTGCAACTATAACTGGGATTGGATGGCCGCTCAGCAGCGAGCCATGTGTGATATTCATGACTCGATGCAGATGTTGCAGCTTCAGATTCGCGACCCCGCCGGCACCCACTCTATGATGACAAGGGAGCAATTCCTTGCACACGCTGGATGGCCTGTGGACAGGCCTAGTTTTGGTGGGGAGGATGATGCTGGGGATGATGCTGATGCTGATGATGATGATGATGATGATGATGATGAGAATGATGATGACAGTGGAGATGAGTATGATTTGTCTGAGGAGGATTGATTGCTCGTTTGTTTCGTTGATTCACTTTGAGCTACAAAGTGAAGTTTCCTTTTTTATGTTATAGTCATTCGGTTATTTTGCAGTGTACTTTGTTTGTTGTGATGTTGTTGTACTTGTACCTTTCAAGGTACTTCCGACAGTATTGGTGTTCAGTTTTTTTTATGGTTATGCATTTTATTTTTAGTTAATTGGTTTGAGTTTTTAATTATTTAATCTTTGATATTAAGTTTTCAAGTTTTAGTTTAATGTTGTGCATGAATTCTCTCAAGTGGGACGACGATGATAGTATCGTTACCACAAAGGTGTTAACAAGGCATTTAGTGACTTTATTCTAGAAAATGTTGAGGAACTTGTTAGTTTAGGAACAACTCTTGAAACTTTGTTTCGTTTTTCAACTTTATTAATTGACATGTCATTTAGGTCCCTTACCACAAATGTAAGAAGCTTCTTGTTCTATGTACAAATGCTATGGATGAATGGTGAATTTTGTGTATACTTGTAATTCATACTTTGTCTTTTGTTTCGTATAATTTTGTGGAAGTTCTTGAGAAGATCAAGGCACTTGTTTCTGTTGAGCACAACCAGTTCTAAATTCAAATATGCCTGTGAGTTGTGAGCATTCGTAAACCATTTTGAGCCTAAACAGTTGAATCCTTGCTTAAAAAGCAAGAGTTCAAAAATCTTGTTCTTAAAACCTTGGAGATTTTGATTCATTGTTCTTTTGCTAAAAAAAAAAGTAAGAGCATTCACTTAGGGGACGAGAACAGACAAGTTGGGGAGAATGAAAGTAAGGTGGTCAAGTTTTCACAACTAGTGAGAAACCAAGCAAGCATTGAAAAGAAAATATAAAAAAAAAAAAACACTCGTTTTTGCGATTACAGTGTAGAAAAAAAAATATAAATATATATATGAAAATATTTGCTTGTTTGGTAGAAAAATATTGAAAAACAAAGTTAGTTGTGAAATATGAGTTGTGAAGGGTTTCAAATGAGGAACTTGTTAAACAAGTTGAAGATGTGTAAATAAGTGAAGAGTGAATGTCTCTCCTACATCGGAAATTTCGTTCAATGGCTTTAGATATGTCCCTTGTTTGTTAACCCGGCCAAGCTATAACCTTTGAAGACCTTTGTGATCTTGAACTTCCATAATTTTTGGTGAATATGTAGATATTTTATGAATTATGTAGTATTGCATTGTTCATCATTGGAGTGAATTTTTGTCCCACGCTTGCACGTGTTTTTGCTTCAATCCTTTTTCGAAGTGGAGTGTTAGAATGACTTGTCATGAGATTTAGTTGTTGCTTGAAGCATTGTTTAAAATTTGTTCTTAGAATTTAGTTCTTAAACATTATCTATTGTGGAATTATGTAATATTTTGTGACCTTGTTGCACATATTGTGTATTTGAGCCATATAGTTTCACTTGAGTTGAATTGGTCTTGAGCAAATCCTCATTTTGTTTTGAGAGGCATACTTTGCTTGAGGGCACGCAAATAGGTAGTTGGGGAGAGTTGTTAGATCCCATTTAGATTAGATATTTGGTTTCTTTTTGGTAGTATTTTCACTCAATTTTATCTAATAATGTTTGATTTCGTAGTTGAATTGGTTTAGTTTGATTTTATGCGATCCAAGCGAAGAATGTTTGTAATATTGCTGTTAGTGTGCAGGATTGACACTATTAAGAGCACTTGGGATCAAGGCAAAGCAGTTGGGAGATGTTGCAAATCAAGACATTCGCCTGGCGAGCCACAGCGAGTGCCAGGGAATATTCGCCAGGCGAGTGCAGGCGAACTGGGGCGAATAAATCAGATTTAACTCCCAGACCCAAAGGATAGGAAGTTCGCCAGGCGAAGGTTCCAGCGAAGCTTCGCTACCATTCGCCTGGCGAAGGTGCTGGCGAAGAAGTGGTAGCTTTCCTCATGCAGATTCCAGTAGCAAAACCACCCAAAGTTCGCCTGGCGAGTGAAGCCAGCGAATGTTCGCCCGGCGAGTGTTTATTCGCCTGGCGAATGCACGATTCCTTAGGGCGGTTTGCTGATCAAAGGCACTTTGAAGTGCCATGTTAAGTTGGTTCGTCGGGCGAATGAATGCCTTCGCCAGGCGAATGTGCGCAGACAGCACATCATTTTTACTTTATTTGTTGCTCTATTTAGCCCATACTTGGTACTTGAAAGAAGGGATCTTGCCAAATCAAGGAAAAGTCATTATTGGATAGCTCTAGAACCCTAAATACTTGAGTTCTTCTTCATCTTTACTATTTTGGTAATCAAGAGAAGTGGAAGCACATCCTTCATTGTTTCTTCAAAGTGGATGTTCTTCATCTTCTCCTTTCTTCTTGTTAAAGCTACCATGAAAATGTGTAGCTAAACTCATCTTTTGTCAAGGTTAGATGTAGGTGATTATTAAACTTTGTATGTGTATGGATGATCATCATTTGTAAACTCTTGAATGATTAATATATGGTGAAAACTTTGTTTCATTTACAATCTTTTGTGTTGGTTGATGATTGAGAAATATTTTCCAACTCTAGACCTAGGTTTTCATCCTTCTCTTTTCTTGAGCTAGAGATAGTCTTGAAATGTTTTGTTCACTTATAATGTTGAACTTTAAAGTTGTCATTTGATAGATTGTGTGAGAGATCAACAATGGATCAAAATGGTAAATCTCACAATATGAGTTAGAGATAATCATATTGAGAGGATGTTGTGGATGTATTGATCATTAAAAGGAGTTTGTTAAATGTTGATTGGAAATATGCATGCAAAGTGATTACCGAACCCTAACTTTGGCAATATTTATTAAAACCGTTCAAATCATTATTTTACCGCATTTATTACTCACATGCAAAAGTTACCATTGTTTTAAAACCAAACACTTTGTTACTACAAAGTTACGAATTTAACAACTGTAGAAAGGCTGCAAAATTTCATATTCCCTGTGGAGACGATAACAAAAACCCGACACTCAACCACTGTTTTTACATCATTATTGTTGTGTTCGGAGGCACACCGCAATGCATTATTGAAGATCCTGAGTGCAGCATACGTACCCCAAGAGATTTCTGTCAATTAGTTGGAAGGGGTAGTAGCTCATGTGAACGCCGGTAATGGTCTCGGTTTTACTGATTTGGATCTGACTCCTGCTCGTAGGAACCATAATCGTGCTCTGCATATATCTTTGGAGTGTAGAGGATCTCTGATGTCACATGTCTTGGTTGATACAAGATCATCCCTCAATGTGCTTCCGAAGAAGGCATTGATGAAGTTGGACATTCAGGGTTTGATGTGCACGCCCAGTGATCTGGTGGTGAGAGCTTTCGATGGATTTAAGAGATCAGTGTTTGGAGAAATCACGCTGCCTATTCAGATAGGGCCAAAGATCTTTGATGAAACTTTCTATATTATGGATATCTAGCCAGCATACAGTTGTTTGCTTGGCCGACCTTGGATACACTCTGCTGGGGCAGTCACCTCAACGTTGCATCAAAAGTTAAAGTATATGGTGGAAGGGAAGATAGTCATGGTATGCGGTGAAGAGGATATTATGGTTAGCCATTTGTCATCCTTCAAGTACGTGGAAGTGGATGGTGAGATCCACGAAACACTCTACCAGGCATTCAAAACAGTTCAGATTCAGGGGAAGTCTCCTGTAGAAGCCAAGGGCCCAGAGGTTTTGATGTCATCGCTCAAGGAAGCTCGTGCTATTGTAGAATCCGACCCGTCTAAGAAGTGGGGCCAAGTTCTTAATGTTCCTGTCAAGCAGAACAAGTTCAGCCTGGGATACTAACCCTCCAGTTCTTCTCAGATTCCGAGATACAGGGGACCTATGCAGTTTACCAGCAGTGGTGTGATATTTGACAGGATTAATGTTGTCGGAGATGATGAAGGTGACAGTGACTGCGATATGGATGCCTGGATTCGTCCATGTACTCCTGGCCAAAAGCTCTGTAACTGGATTACCGAATAAGTCATTCATGTTACTGCTGCAGAGTAATGTTCATTGTTTTGATTATGTTCAGTCTTGTGTTCTGCCCAAGACGTAGTGACCCATTTGTGGGGCCTTCTTGTTATTTGCAATTTATCATTAAATAAAAGACGTTTCGCATTCAAATATTGTGATCCCTGTTTTTCTTCTTTTCTTGTTTTGCATTTATACTTAACAGAAAAATGGCAATGTGTTTTGTTTGTTGCATCACATAATAATCATAACATCCTCATGCAGGTCTTTTCTATCAGATGACATCGATTCAGGTTCGGCTATGACTTCGTATGACTTTGATAATCCCATTTATCAAGCTGAAGAAGAGATTGACGAAGACTGTGAACTACCTGAAGAGTTAGCCAGGCTTCTCAAGCAAAAGGAAAGGGTTATTGTACCTCATCAGGAGGATATTGAGATTATTAATCTGGGCACCAAGGATGACAAGAAAGAGGTTAAAGTGGGGGCTGCATTGGAAGACAGTGTCAAGAGAAGATTGGTCGAAATGCTCCGTGAGTATAAGGATATCTTCGCTTGGTCTTACCAAGACATGCCTGGGTTGGATACAGATATTGTGGTACACCGGTTACCTCTCAGAGAAGAATGCTCGCCAGTCAAGCAGAAGTTGAGACGGACAAGGCCTGACATGCAGTCAAGATCAAAGAAGAAGTTCAGAAGCAGTTGAATGTTGGGTTTCTTGCTTTCACGAATTACCCTCCGTGGGTCGCTAATATTGTTCTTGTACCTAAGAAGGATGGAAAGGTCAGGATGTGCGTTGATTATCGAGATTTGAACAAAGCGAGCCTGAAAGACGATTTCCCGCTCCCCCATATCGATGTCTTGGTTGATAACATCGCTCAGTATTCTGTGTTTTCGTTCATGGATGGCTTCTCTGGGTATAACCAAATTAAGATGGCCCCAGAGGACATGGAGAAAACTACTTTCATCACACCGTGGGGGACTTTTTGCTATAAGGTGATGCCATTTGGATTGAAAAATGCAGGGGCCACTTACCAGCGGGCGATGGTCACGTTGTTTCATCATATGATTCATCATGAGGTTGAAGTCTATGTTGATGACATGATTGCAAAGTCACATACGGAGGAAGGACATCTGGTCGATCTTCTGAAATTGTTTGAAAGGTTGAGGAAGTTTAAGCTAAGGCTGAATCCTAATAAGTGCACCTTCGGGGTGAGATCTGAAAAGTTACTGGGTTTCATTGTCAGTGAAAAGGGTATTGAGGTAGATCCTGCCAAAATAAAAGTTATACAAGAAATGCCTGAGCCGAGAACGGAAAAAGAGGTTCGTGGTTTCCTGGGGAGATTAAATTACATTGCAAGGTTTATATCTCATCTTACAGCCACTTCTGAACCGATATTCAAATTGTTAAGAAAAGATCAAACGGTCAGGTGGAATGAAAATTTCCAGAAAGCATTCGAAAGAATAAAAGAATATCTGCAGGAACCTCCAATACTCATGCCTCCAGTTGCAGGGAGACCATTGATCATGTACCTTACGGTTCTTGAGAATTCAATGGGATGTGTGCTCGGTCAACAAGACGAGTCGGGTAAAAAAGAGCATGCCATCTACTAGCTGAGTAAGAAATTCACCGATTGTGAGTCGAGGTACTCGATGCTGGAAAAACATGTTGTGCACTCGCTTAGGCTGCTAAACGTTTGAGACAGTACATGTTAAACCACACAGCCGTATTGATTTCGAAGATGGACCCGATCAAGTATGTCTTTGAAAAACAAGAACTCTCCGGAAGGATTGCCCGATGGAAAATGGTTTTAACAGAGTATGATATTCGGTACGTTTCCCAGAAAGCCATTAAGGGAAGCGTCTTGTCGGAATATCTAGTGGAACAGCCGATTGAGGATTATCAGCCGATGCGGTTTGATTTTCCAGATTAAGACGTCATGTTTTTGAAAGCAAAAGACTGTGATGAGCCTTTACCTGACAAGGGTCTTGAGAGGGGATCTCAGTGGAAACTGGTTTTCGATGGAGCAGTTAATTCATATGGTAATAGAATCAGTGCGATCATTACTACTCCTCACGGTTCTCATATACCGTTCACTGCCCGATTAACTTTCGCCTGCACAAATAATGAAGCCGAGTATGAAGCGTGCATATTGGATTTAGAAGAGGTCGTTGATAATCTGGATGTATACGGTGACTCGGCATTAGTCGTTAACCAAATCAAAGGAGAGTGAGAAACTCGTCAGACCAACCTGCTGCCTTATAGAGATTATGCAAGGAGATTGCTGCCTTTCTTCGATTGAGTTGATTTCCATCATATGCTGAGGGTTGAGAATCAAATGGCAGATGCCTTGGTCACACTATCCTCATTGTACAAAGTGAACTACTAGAATGAAACTCCTGCTATCACCATCATGCGTCTTGATAGACCTGCTTTTGTGTTTGCAATTGAGAAAGCATCGGATGGGAAGCCTTGGTATTTCGATATCAAGCATTTTCTCAAGACTCACAAGTACCCATCTGGGGCATCCGACAAAGATAAGAGGACCTTGAGGAGGTTAGCCGGTAACTTTTATCTGAACAAAGATGATGTGCTCTACAAGAGAAATTTCGACATGGTCTTGCTGTGCTGTGTTGATGAACTTGAAGCAAACCTGTTGATGGAGGAAGCCCACGAGGGTTCTTTCGGTACTCATGCCAATGGACATGCAATGACTAGAAAATTGTTGAGATCTGGGTATTATTGGATGACTATGGAATCTGATTGCTTCAAATACGCCAGAAAATGCCATAAATGCCAGATTTATGCGGATAAAGTGCATGTGCCACCGGCTCCTCTGAATGTGTTAACGTCTCCTTGGCCTTTTGCTATGTGGGGAATCGATGTGATTGGAAAGATTGAGCTGACTGTTTCTAATGGACATCGCTTCATTCTGGTCGCGATTGATTACTTTACAAAGTGGGTAGAAGCAGCGTCCTACGCTAATGTCACGAAACAGGTGGTCGCACGATTCATAAAGAAGGACATCATTTGTCGTTATGGTATTCCTAAGAGAATCATTATTGATAATGGTTCAAACTTGAATAACAAAATGATGAAGGAACTGTGTCAGGATTTCAAGATTAAACATCACAATTCTTCTCCATATCATCCGAAGATGAATGGCGTTGTTGAGGAAGCTAACAAGAATATCAAGAAGATTGTGCAAAAGATGGTAGTAACCTACAAGGACTGGCATGAGATGTTTCCCTTTTCTCTTCACGGTTATCGTACTTCGGTGCGTACGTCGACCGGGGCAACTCCTTTCTCACTGGTGTATGGCACGGAAGCAGTCCTGCCATTAGAAGTGGAAATTCCTTCTTTAAGGGTATTGTCGGATGTAAAGCTTAACGAAGCTGAGTGGGTGCGAACTAGGTTGAATCAGCTGAGCTTGATTGACGAGAAGAGATTGACATCTATTGCTCATGGTCGGGTGTACCAGAGTAGGATGAAGAAAGCCTTTGATCAGAAAATGCATCCTTGGTGCTTCCAGACGGGTAATTTGGTGTTGAAAAGGATCCTTCCTCCTCAGACAGATCACAGGGGAAAGTGGACTCCTAACTATGAAGGTCTGTACATGGTAAGAAAGGCTTTCTCTGGAGGAGCCTTATTACTATCTACCATGGATGGTGAAGATTTTTCTTCCCCTGTGAACGTAGACGTGGTTAAAAAATACTTTGCTTAAAGAGACCCGCTGGACAGAAAAAAGAAAAGTCCAGGCAAAAATGGGGCATCCTGGTGTACCATAAAAAGAAAAGGTTCGAAAAAAAATTAGGGAAAAGAAAAAGGAAAAATGTAAACCCGCAAAGTTGAAAACCTGAAAAGGCAACTTTGGCAAAAATGGGTATCTCGGTGGATTGAAAACCCGAAAGGGCGGTCCAGGCAAAAGTTAGGGATTTGAAAGCAAACAACTGCGGGCTGCATTCGATCTGTGAGTTTAAGAGCAGTTATCCCGAAGGAAAGGAATCAGTCCAGTCAGTCTCTTCAGAAGGAAAAACACAGGGCACATCGAAGACATACAGGTCATAGCCAAATCGACACATGGTGGTTGTCTGTTTCCACATTGCCAACATTTGTATATATTCTTTTCGCTTTTTTCGCAATTTCCTCTTTTCAGGAATTGTATCCCAATTATAATTTGCCCATTTACGGGTCTTTTATTAATAAAAGTATTCATTTCAGTCAAAGAGCTTTCCTTTGTTTGTTTTACTTTTTATTGTTTTGTTTGCAAAAACGTCCGATATTTTGATAAACATTGCAGGAAAAAACATGAGGCTTTACAGAGCATAACGAAAGCAAATGATTTTGCTCGCGTGGTAATTGTCATGAATGGTAACTGAGGTAACCATTTCGCATGTACGCATTCTTTTGTTTCATTGCAGGATGGTACTCTCCAACAGAGGTGTTCCTCCACGACATTGAAATTATAATGCAGATTCATTTCTCCTCTAGCAGAGATCTTTGTCGCACCCGCAGAGCCTCATTAGCAAGTTAGGTATCGCCAGAGGAGGTGTGTAGTGAATCTCCAGCGGAGTAGGGTTTTGACTCCTTGTAAAGTCTAACCCCCGACAGAGTGGGTTTATTCTCAGCATTTTGTCCTCCAGCAGAGGCGGCGCCTTCGACGCCCTCTCCTCGACAGAATCGACTTTCTGGTAGTATCAGTATTCAGGGTTTCTCTCCAAGAAGAGTTTAGTGTTGATTCCCTCGATGTGACATATGTTTAGACGGAGCATGATCCTCTCCTCAGTAGAGTGGAACTCTTGGCAGAAGTGTTTGATATCCTCCAGCAAGGTGGGATTTCTTTCCGAGCAGAGTGGAGCTATTTCCCAACAGTTTACTTCCCAGTAAGGTCGTATTCTGAACGGTTCTCCCCGGCTGAGTGTGGATTCCCTAGAGTATTGGAAGGCTGTTCCGGGTGTTTCCCTAACCTATGCATTCAATCGCCACAAGAGTTGTTCCCTGGGAAGCCATCCAGGGAATTTTCCTCAGTAGAGTTCTGATTCCCAGCGGGTTGTTTTGTTGTTCTCTTTAGAACAGTTGTATCCAAGAAGGTGCTTTATGGGGAGGTCATCCATGGCTTGTTTGTTCCCTAGTATGAGTCCGATCATACTCGACGTTTTGTTTCTCCCCGGCAGAATTTGGTTTCCTCTCTTTAGAATTTATTTTGCTGAGATGGTTCCTTTGCATTTGCATTTTTGCATAGCATCCTCCCAAATGCTTAGCATTTCCATTTCGAATAGGGCATTACGCCATTTTCAAACATATGCATCTGAAGCATAAGCCAGGTTTGGTATTTTTGAGACCGGATATCTTCTCAGCAGAGACTGTTTGACTCAAGAGGTTTTCGTGTTACCCGCGTCAGGATGGATTTTTGGGTTGGTTATTTTATCAGATTCTTCCCAGCTGAGTCGTTTGGTTAAATGTCTTCGCTTTCCTCAGGCGAGACGCTTGTGAGTGTTGTCTTCCTTGGTCAAGCTTGTGGTTTTTTTCCCCAACAAAGTTATTCCAACTTTTGGTTGGTCATCATTGTTTTACTTCAACTTTTGGTTGATGATCCAATGGCGTTTGGATGTTATTCCAACTTTTGGTGGTTATTCTTTATTTCCCTCAGCAGAGTCGAGGATTCCAACTCTTGGTTGGTACCCCCAGCGTAGTTCAGATTATTGGGTTTGGTGTTCCAACTTTTTGTTGGCCTAAAAGGTGATCCCAATTGTTGGTCGGTAATCTTTGGTTTCCCCACGCAGAGTCTTTATTCCAACTTTTGGTTGACAATCTTTGTTATTCTAACTCTTGGTTAGTAGTTGTTATCATAATTATTGGTTAGTAGCCTCTTATTTCAACTCTTGGTTGATAATTCGGGATGATCATCCCAACTTTTTGTTGGTAGTCTTCTGTGGTGGAGTCAGCTTCGTTTAGCGTCCCTAGCTATCCTGACTCTTGGTTAGTAGCTTTTAGTTTCGACTTTTGGTCGATGAGGATTTTTCCTGGCAATCCTAACTCTTGGTTAGTAGCTTTTGGTTTCGACTTTTGGTTGGTGAGGATCTTTCCCCAGCGATCCTAACTCTTGGTTAGTTGTTTGTGTTTCGACTTTTGGTCTATGGTGATCTTTTCATGGTGATTCTGACCCTTGGTTAGTACCTTTGTTTCCCAACTTCTGGTTGGATGTTATCCCATGTGGTTGTCTCAACTTTTGGTTGGTAGTCCTCCCTTATTCCTCAGCGGAGTCGTTATCCCAACTTTTGGTTGGTGAGGAGGTCTGGCGTTTTCCAACTTTTGGTTGGTGGTTATGGATTCCCAAGTAGGGTCATTCTTGGACGTCGATTCGTTTTCCAACTTTTGGTTGGTAGCCTTTGATTCCTCGGGGAAGTCTGTTTCCCAACCTTGGAGAGGTCGCCGTATCCGATGTGGTCGACTTGTTGACGTTATTCCAACTCTTGGTTGGTAACCTTTGTTCTCTGATTGTTGATTCTGACTTTTGGTCAGTATACCTCCCTAGTAACGTCGTCTCGCCATTCAAATTTCTGTTAGTGTTGTGGTGATTCCAACTCTTGGTTAGTAGGGGGTGGATTTATCCCCAGAGAGTAATCCTCATCCCATCTTTTGGATGGTGTTGCTAGATTATTATCTTGTGATGGATGTTGGTCCCGTGCAGAGTCGTCTGGTTAGTCTACTCTTTTCCCAGGGGAGGAAAGTCGTCAGGTTGTTTTCTCGCATGATGCGGTTTGCTTGGTTGATTTTCTCTTTTGTTCCCCAACAAGGTTCGTTTCCCCGACTCTTGGTTGGTATCCGTTGATCTTTGTTCTAACTCTTGGTTGGTATCCTTTGGGCATTTTCCCGACTCTTGGTTGGTATCTTTTGGATGAAGTTCAGATTGTATTGGATTGTTATCCCCAGCGCGTCATTTTCTGACTCTTGGTTGGTAGTCGCTGTTTTGCATTCCCGCGGGGTGCAAATTTCTGGGTTCTTTTGTATTCAATCACCTTATACCTTGAATGTTTGAAAGCGAATGCTTTTCCTCCCTTCAGGTCCAAGTTTTTTGAATAGGGGTAGCTGTAGCACCCCAAAATTTGCCTTTTCGTTTTGGCATAATATGGCTTTTGTTTCTTTACATTTTCGCATTTCTGCATTTGCATAGCATTCGTTCTTAAGACAGGGGATCAAGGTTCCCATGGCTCAGGTTCATTTCGGTGCAAAGGACTGAACAACGAACAGCGAGCATCAGAGGCTCGGGCATTTATTTTGCCCAGCGGTCAGGCGACCGACTTTATTTTATTTTGCAGGATGACAGCAGTTCAAAAAGCAGCACTCAGGCTAATGTCAAGCATTTTTACAGTGATGAAATTCAAGAATGAGATTCAGAAGCTTAACAGAGCTCCAAATAGTCAAAGCAGGGCAAATGGATAGATTTCCCTCCAAAAGGCGCCAAATTAAAATTTTTGAAGGTGTTAATCGGTTAATGCATATGGTTAACCGATTAACCAAGTCAAATCAGGTCAGATTTGAAATTTTGAAGGCGTTAATCGGTTAACGCATATGGTTAACCGATTAACCAGTGAAATTTTTGCCTCTGTACGTGATTTTTCAATTGCAGAGCCATTTGGGGTCCAATTTTGATCACTTAAATTCAAATTTGTCACTTGGGAAGGATCTAGAATCATTTCATAATTTTATTTCCCTCCAAAATCTCATTCCTAGTGCCAAACCAAAATTCACAAGTCAATTTCCAAGCCTCTCATTTGGATCCAAACCTAGGTGATATTTAAGTGATTCACTCCAAACCAAAGGGATCCAATTTTCATTTCTCACTTTCATTTTTCAGAATTCATCTCAATTCTCTCAAATTCTCTCTCAACTTTCCAATTCCAAAACCCTCACCCGAAGCTCTTTTTCGTTGAATTCTTTGATTCTTCAATGGAATCAATGAATTCTTGAGCTTAAACCTCCATCCATCATCTCCATTGAAGTGATTTCTCGATCCAATTTTCGTGCACAATTGGATTCAGATCTGGAAGTGATTTTGGAAGTGATTATTTGGCTTATTTTGGATTAATCTTGAAGGATTCCCATTGCTACAACAAGAATTGGTGTGGATCTTGAAGTATTCTGGACTTCTAGCATCGGATCTGTGCAATTCCAGTTAAATCAACATTAACCGAAGCAATTCTCCGCTTCGAAGGTTAGAATTCTAGATCCATAGCATTTTTGAGCTTATTTGCATGTTCATGATGATTTTTATATTCAATTGAATTTTGGTTGATATGATCTGTGTTGATGCTATTTGGATCTGTTTACATGTTGTTTGAATCATGATTTGCTGTTTTAATTTCGTGATTAAGTGATTATGCGATCGTCCGGTTGATCGGATAAGTGCTTATTTGCTGCACGAGCTGTTCTGCTTTGCTGTTTTCTACTGTTAGCACAGTGTTAATTGGTTAACGCATATGGTTAACCGATTAACCATTACAAATTTCCATATTTTTCAAAGTTTTCAAAGCGTTAATCGGTTAACGCATATGGTTAACCAATTAACCAGTTCAAATTTTCAAATTTTTTAAACGTTAATAGTGTGTTAATCGATTAACCCTGGGGGTTAACCGATTAACATTGTGCTGGCAGGCCTATTTTGCTGCTTTGTTTGATTGTTTGCATATCGTTTCATTTCGAATTATCATAGATCAATTAGATGTATTAGGGATGAAATGTTTCTGGATATATGTCGCTGTTTTGGTTGTTTAATCGAGATTTTACCGACATTCGTGTTTTTCCACTTGAATGCATACTTATGGATATGGTTCAAAGTTGATGATCTCTTTGCATGTTCGTTTGTTTTCATCTTTTGTGTTTCCTTCATGTTTGCATCATTTTTGCATCGCTGATGAGGTCGAGATGTGCTTGTGGCGGCTGCTGCCCCACACATTTTTACTCCCTCCCTCCATTCTAAGTGTGCATTTTCATGTTTGCATCTTTTACTTGCGATTGAATTTACTTGGTGCTTTCTTGTGCATTTTGCCATGATCCTCATAGGGTTCCTAGTCCCTCCGTTTAGGATGGGAGAAGGAGAGACATTAGGTGTTCAATCCAAGCATGCTAACATTAGGGTAGATGTTACCCCTTTTATTCCTAACCTTAGGACCACTTTGCATGACAACGTCAGGGCCGAGTTTCCCTTAGACCTTCCGTGCGTCTCTCTTCTCATCTCTAAACAATTCTAACTCATCTAATAAAGGCGATGAACATTGTGCGCTACGAGCCTTAAGCTACATGGGGAATGATGAGTGAGGGGTCTCCTCTCACTTATCTAGAGTGTTTAGTGTACGTCCCGTTTGAGGGTGATACGTGACGCGTTCACCTCCATGTCATAGTCTTTAGTGCAACGTGAATCACAAACTGAATTAATTCACTTCACTAAAAAAACAAAACAAAATTTCAAACCTTTTTCCTTCGGGATTAATCGGAAAACCTTTTTCAGAAAAGAGCATTGTTAAGCTTCGGTTCTACCGCAAACAGGCTTAGTCCCTAACTGCTGGAACGGAGGTCTAACCCTACTCGGTTAAAACACTTAATCAATTTGTGGTTTCGTGTCTGCCTGAACTACGTTTGCTCTGATCTCTCATACCTGTTGAGAGTACGTAGGCACAAGACGCGATGTCTTGGCGAGTAACATTCCCCCCTTTTTCCATAGTTAGCCGAACTACGTTGACTCTGACTTTCCCATTGCACAAGGGAATACGTAGGCACAGAGCGGCAATGCTCTGTCGAGTCTCCTTTCTTTTTCTTTTGTCCCTTGACCTTTAGCGTAGATAGATTAAACACACCATTAGATAGACAACGAGCGTGGATCCTGTCGAGTACGATGGACGTGAGGGGTGCTAATACATTTCCCTTGCGTAACCGACTCCCAAATCCAGAGTTTGGTTGCGATGACCTCGTCTTTTCCCTTTTTCGTTAGGTTTTTCCGATCGTTTCCTTTCCCTCTCTGTGGGATAAATAACGAAAGATGGCGACTCTTTTGTTTTCCGCCGGGTGTTTTTCGCAGTTGCGACACGCATCACGGTAATGCCACCTTTCTTCGGAACCACATGTACAAGACTCACCCATGGGCTATTCGAAATCGGGTAAATCATTCCCGCATCCAACAACTTAACAACCTCTTTTCTAACAACTTCCTTTATAGTAGGATTTAAGCGGCGTTGAGGTTGAGCTACCGGCTTAAAGTCCTCTTCCATTAAGATCTTATGCATGCAACAGGAAGAACTAATTCCTTTGAGATCGGAAAGAGTCCAACCAATGGCTTCTTGATTCTTTTTCAAAACATCGATCAAACGGGATTCTTCATTCTTTGACAAAAGATTGCTTATGATAACCGGCTTTGCTTCGGTCTCGTCGAGAAATGCATACTTCAAGTTAGAAGGTAGCATTTTCAATTCAATCGGTGATTTTTCTTCATTGACCTCCTTCTTCAATATTTCCTCCTCAACTTCCCATGGATGTAACTCTTTTAGACTATCAAGTTCCCTTAGACATTCATCAAGAGCTTGCTCTTCTTCAATTGTGAAAACTTTAAAGAGTCATCAAGAGCTAACTCTATAAGAGATATCTCATGAATATGTTTAGAAACTTCTAAAGTTGCCTCTTCGATCACATCAATTTGAAAGCTATCACGACTATCCTTTGAATGCTTCATGGCTTCGAATAGACCAAAAGTGACTTCTTCATTTTGGACCCTCACTTTCATCAAACCGTCATCAACGTTAATCATCATGTGTGTGGTTTTCATGAACGGTCTCCCAAGAATAAGCGGAGCATCATCATCCTCTTCCATATCAATAACAACAAAATCAACCAGAAAGAAGAATTTGTCAACTTTGACCAATACGTCTTGGGCTAACCCATGAGGATGGGTAGTCGACTTATCGGCCAATTGCAAAGTCATCCGGATGGCCTTCATTTCAATATTGCCAAGCCTCTTCACAATGGACAATGGTATTAGATTAATGCTTGACCCCAAATCAATTAGCCTTTTTCCGACATAGACATCACCAATTGTAACCGACAAAGTAACTCGTCCCGGGTCAACCTCTTTTCTCGGAAGCTTCCGTTGAATTATTGCACTACAACTAGCATCTAGGACAATTATCTCCGATTCCGTGTACCTCCACTTTTTAGTAAGTATGTCTTTCATGAATTTCGCTTACTTAGGCATTTTCTCCAATGCTTCAGCAAACGGAATGTTCACTTGAAGTTGTTTAAATATATCCATGAACCAAGTGCAATGCCGTTCATTCTCCCTCTTAGATGGAGCATGCGGATATAGAAGGTTTTGGATAGGAGTAGCGCCCACTACCTCCTTTCCTTTAGAAACTCTAGAATTCCTCTCTCTTTTCTTTTTTACTCCCTCCACATTCGCTTCATCACTCTTATTTTTTTCAACTTCCACACTTTCTTTATTTTCTACTTCACCATTCTTTTAATCCTTTTCAACTTCAACCATTTTTTCATTCTTTTCAACTTCTTCCTCACTCCAATCCCCAACTTACCCATCAATTCTATCATCTATTTTTTTCTCCTCATCTTTTTTCTCATTCTCTCTTTTTTCACTCTCACTAATCAACTCCCTTTTACTTCTCGTCGTTATCGCTTTACAATGCTCTTTTGGATTTGTTTGCATGTTCGCCGAAAAAGATGGTTCAGGTTGTTGTTCCGCTAGTTGTTTAGCAAGTTGACCAACTTGAGTTTCGAGATTTTTTATTGTCGCATTGTTGCTCTTTTGATTAGCCATCGATAATTTCATAAATTGTGTCAATGTCTCTTCTAAATTGAGCTTGATCAACTCCGACCGCCAATGTTATCTCGTAAAATTTGGTGAGGAAAGCAAAGGGGTCTTCATGGTCCATTCCGGTGAATGGACTTCCGTATAGTAAGTTAAGAGTTCCCGTCTTCGTCTCAGCTTGCCTTCTCGTGTGGTTGGCAAACTGAGCAGTGTTTCTCGAACTATTGACACATGGTGTGGAAACGGGCGGTGGTGGTGGTGGATCCATGATGTGTGTGAAAGGTGGTGGTGGTGTTGTAGAAGAACCTTCTCCTTGTTCTTGTCGTTGTCTAGCTTGTTGCCTCCTCCGTCTTGTTCTGCTATTCAGTCTCCTTGCGGTTCTTTCGATCTCGGAATCAAAAAGAATTTGGTCCTCAGGAATTTGTCCTCGCATAAAATGAATGTTGCACACTAAACCAAAAAAATTAACAAGCACAAGTCAAAAATTCACAAGTTAAAAATTCAACAACTATTGCGATGCTCGCAATATCAATTCAAATTCCCCAGCAACGACACCATTTTGTTAGAACAATGTTCGAGTATCGGGGTTTATTATCGTCTCTGCAGGGAATATGTGATATTGTCGTCGTTTGACAGTTGTTAAGTTCTTAACTTATAGTAACAAGGGGGTTTTGGTTTTTCGTTACGGTAGCTTGCATAAAAAGAAGTAATAAATCGCGGTAAAAGTTTTGGTTTTTCGTTACGGTAGCTTGCATAAAAAGAAGTAATAAATCGCGGTAAAAGTTTTGGTTTTACGATTTGAGAAATATTGTTAAAGTTAGGGTTCGACGATCACTTTGCATGTATATGTTCAATCAACAAAACTCATAAACTCCATTAGATGGTAAACACATTCACAATATCCTCCCAATGTGATTATTTCTAACACACATTGTGGTTTTTCCCATTTTGATCCATTGTTGATTTCTTACATAATCTATCAAAATGACAACTTTTAGGTTTTAACATTTTAGTGAATAACCACATTCAAAACTATCTCTAGCTCAAGAACATAGATGGATGAAAACCTAGGTAAAGAGTTGGAAATCACTTTTCAATAATAAACCAACACAAAGAGTTAACAATAAAACAAGGTTTTCACCATGCATTCATCATTAAAGAGTTTACAAATGAAGATCAACCCATTTACATACAAAGTTTATGATCATCCACATATAACCTTGACAAAATGAGGACTTAGCTACTCATTTTCATGGTAGCTTGCACAAGAAGTTTCAGGAGAAGGTTGATCAACATCTGAGTCGAAGAATCGATATTGGATGGGAATCCACCTTTTTTCTGGAAGATCTTGTTAAGAGATGAAGAATAATGAGATATTGGGTTTCTAGGTCACAAATATCACCTTGGAGCAAACACAAAAGAAAGCAAATGAAAATTTTTTTTTACAAAAAGTAGCCCATGCTACTTATAGAAAAAGAAATGTGGACTATTGAAGATAGAATAACACAATATTATTTCATGCTAAAGAATTATTGTTTCTTTTCAATATCGACCTAAACATCAAATTATGATGTTTAGAGAATAATATATCTTTCAATATAATAGAATAAGACTTTTTAGAGTTATTTAATATTTTGAAGTTTTCTTAGAATATGTCATATTCTATAAAATGGGCAAGAATATACGACAATATCAAATTATATAATTGTGTACACATGCACTCCCACTGGTCCAATATGTATAAATAAGATACGAATTTATCAGAGTCTGCTAGTATTAAATACTTTAATGATATAATACTCAATTGTGAGATACTTAATTGCTAGTGCAAAACTGTCGACGAAAGTGAAAGTACAATTTATCAATATTTCAAAAATCCTAGCCACTTATTTTGCACGTGTACATAGCAGATTTATTAATGCAAATGGTGTTAGAACACAGATTGGTGTTTAATTATATCTCTATGTTTTGATGATAACTCTAATGAAATTTTGTATTAAGAAAATATATACTCTAATTTTGTTCAAGTGTTTTTGTTTCAGATATTAAAATAAATATTCTTATGGAAGCAAAAATGCATCTAAACAGTACTCTACACAAAGCTCTGAAGCATCAGAAGCAAGTCATCAGAAGACTCTGAGCGCTGCCAGAAGAGACTCTGAAGCAGAAGTTGCAGAAGAATCTGAAGCGTAGTTGAAAATTTTGTATGAAGAGTTTCAAGCATTGTTTGAAGAAGACTTTGAAGGTACTTTACGCTGTAAGTACAGAGGCTCTGTTATTCAAACTCTGCTCTGATTGATATTCATGCTGAAGCATTTTGGCTGCAAAACTCTAATAACATCAAGACTCTGATGTTGATAACTTTGAGACATAAGCATTGTTGAAGAAGATATTATTCAAAGATATATCCGTTGGCATATTCCAAACGACTCTTTCCTTATTCATGTATGGCACAGGAAATCAAACAAAAGGGATTTGTCTGAACATTCCTCTTCTGGGAAAGCTAAAGTCAATAGAAGACAAAAGGCTACAGCTACATAGCAGTGCACGGTCTTCAAGCATTGGACTTTCAGCTCTATAAAAGGATGTCTTAAACAACTTTTCAAAGTTGACGAATTGACGTATATTTGAGAAATCAAACTGAAAACTACTCTCAAGCTCTCATACAATTTATTTCATAAGCTGAATAGTTTTTATTCGTTCTTAAACTAAGTGTAAAAATCACAGTTGTGATATAGCTTTTTAGAATCATCTTAAACACTTGTTAGCTTACATTAATTTGTAAAAGGTTCCTTAAGAAGACCAAGTTGTGGTCAGAATTTCTTGAGAAGACTAAGACAGTTGTTCTTAGTGGTTGACACTGTAATCTGTTTGAATATAGTGGATTAAGTCCTTGTTGATAAAGGCAAATCACCTTGGTAGGGTGGACTGGATTAGTTGAGTTTAACGAACCAGGATAAAAATAATGTGTTGTTTTTTATTGCCATAATTATTTCAAAACCCTTATTCAACCCCCCTTCTAAGTGTTTTTCTCACCTTCAGTTTGCATCAGAGCTCCAGTTCTGTTAGTGCTCTCACTTCACCGTGAACCGAAAAGATCCAGTTGAGGAAAACTCCATTTATCTTGTTCTTTATTCATCATGGCTGCTGAAGCTTCTACTTCAACTTTATACAACAACAGATACGATGATAAAGATAGAATTAGCACCAAACGTCCCATGTTTGATGGTGAGAAGTTTGACTACTAGAAAGACAGAATAGAAAGCTTCTTTCTAGGTTATGATGCTGATTTGTGGGATTTAGTAACTGATGGTTACACTCATCCTACCAATGATGAAGGGAAAAAGATTGACAGAAAATCTATGTCTGATCAACAGAAGAAGGAGTTTAGAAACCACCACAAAGCAAGAACCATCCTGTTAAATGCAATATCTCATATAGAGTATGAGAAAATAACAAACAGAGATATTGCATTTGATATGTTTGAATCTTTGAAGATGACTCATGAAGGGAACTCCCAAGTAAAGGAGACCAAGGCTCTGGCTCTCATCCAGAAGTATGAAGCCTTCAAAATGGAGGATTCTGAATCTGTAGAAACTATGTTCTCTAGATTTTAGATTCTCACAGCTGGCTTGAAAGTTCTGGACAAGGGTTACTCCATTGCTGATCATGTCAAGAAGATCATCAGAAGCTTGCCAACCAGATGGAGACCAATGGTCACAACTCTGAAGCTTGCAAAGGATCTGAACAAGATCATGCTGGAGGAACTGATCAGCTCTTTAAGGAGTCATGAGATTGAACTAGAAGAAAATGAACCTCATAAGAAAGGTAAGTTTGTTTCTTTAAAGTCTAACAAATCTGTTAAAGCATTGCAGGTTATAGAAGAAAGTTCTGAAGAATCTTCTTCTAAAGAAGAAGATGAATTGTCCCTACTGTCCAGAAGGATCAACAAACTCTGGAAGCATAAACAGAAGAAGTTCAGTAACTTCAACAAACCAGATCAATGTAAAGAGTCCTCTGGACACAGAAGATCTGGAAAGAAAGAGGTTGTCTGCTATGAATGCAAGGAACCTGGGCACTATAAGAATGAATGCCCAAAACTTCAGAAGGAGAAGCCAAGAAGGAAGTCTGATCATAAAAAGAAAGTTCTGATGGAAACCTGGGATGATTCAGATGCATCTCATTCTTCATCAGAGTCAGAAGAAGAATGTGCAAACATGGCACTCATGGCTGACGTAGAAGACCATGCAGAAACATCTGGATCAGAATCAGAATCAGATTCTGAGGAGGTATTTTTTTAAACTCACTAGAGAATAACTTTCTGAAAGTTTATAAGAAATTATGGAAAGCTACAGCCAAATCAAACTCAAATATAAGAAGCTTCAAAGATGTCTTGCATCTAAGAATGATCAGTTGAGGTCTGAGGTTGCTGAGCTTAAAGCAGAAAATCTTAAAATAAAAAATGATTTAGAAAATGCTTAGAAATCTGACTCAGAACTTATATCATGCTCTAAAAATATTTTAGAAGAGTATGACTATAGCTTTCAGAAGTTTCTAGCTAGACGCCTAGAGAGAAGCAAGATGGCTTTAATGATATATGGCGTTAGCAGAAACAACAGGAAGGGTATTGGATATGAATCTTCTTCTGGGAAGGATTTAAATCCAAAACCTGTTGATAAAATGATCATAAATTATTCTCCTCTATATACTCATTTCAAATTTGGTCATTTAAATGATATTAAACACACAAGTTCTGATCTGAACAAACCTGTGTTTAAATCAAAACCTCAGAAGAACAAGGATGCTTATAAGGGAAAGAAATTCAGAAAGAATTTCAAACCTACTAACCCCAGAGGACCCAAGAAAATAAGGTTACCTAAAGACAAAATTATTGTTGTTGCAGACATCCTTAGCAGCAAGGTTGAAACACCAGTCCTGGTACCTGGACTCTGGCTGCTTGTGTCATATGACGGGAAGAAGGTCTATGTTCCAAAGCCTGGAGCTTACATCTGGAGGTGATGTGAAGTTTAGAGGGAACCAGAAGGGAAAGATAATTGGCTCTAGAACTATAGGCAATGGTAACCTCCCTTCCATTTCTAATGTTTTATTTGTTAAAGGATTAGCACATAATCTATTATCCATGAGTCAATTAAGTGACAATGGTTATGACCTAATCTTCAATCAAAAATGTTGCAAAGTTGTCAGTCAAAAGGATGGCTCAACCCTCTTTAATGGAAAAAGGAAGAACGACGTTTATAAAATCAATCTTTCAGAACTTAAGGTTCAGAATATAAATTGCCTTCTGTCTGTTAATGAAGAGCAATGAGCCTGGCACAGAAGATTGGGGCATATTAGTATGAAACGTATATCTCAGATTAATAAACTCAATCTGGTCAGAGGACTTCCTCATTTGAAGTTCAACTCAGATGCTTTTTGTGAAGCATGTCAGAAAGGAAAATTTTCAAAATCTTCTTTCAAAACAAAAAATGTTGTTTCAACCTCAAGACCATTAGAGCTGCTTCATATTGATCTGTTTGGACCAGTGAAAACTGCATTCATCAGAGGCAAGAAGTATGGATTAGTCATTGTTGATGACTACAGCAGATGGACATGGGTAAAATTCCTAAAACACAAGGATGAGTCTCATTCTGAATTCATTGACTTCTGCAAACAAGTCCAGAACGAAAAAGATTTTAAAATTATTAAAGTCAGAAGTGATCATGGTGGTGAATTTGAAAAAAAATATTTTGAAAAATATTTTAAAGAAAATGACATTGCACATGATTTCTCCTGCCCTAGAACTTCGCAACAGAATGGAGTTGTAGAGAGGAAAAATAGAACATTGCAAGAAATGGCCAGAACCATGATCAACGAGACTAATCTGGCAAAACATTTTTGGGCAGAAGCAGTGAATACAACTTGTTATATTTAGAACAGAGTGTTAGTTAGACCTCTTCTGGAGAAGACTCCTTATGAACTGTGGAGGAATAGAAAGCCCAACATTTCTTATTTCCATCCTTTTGGATGTGTATGTTTTATGTTGAATACTAAAGAGAATCCGAACAAGTTTGATTCTAAAGCACAGAAGTGTTTCATGCTTGGGTATTCTGAACACTCTAAAGGCTACAGAGTATGCAATAGTGAGACACAGATTGTGGAGGAATCAATACATGTTAGATTTGATGATAAGCTTGGCAATCAAAAGCCAAAGTAGCTTGAAAATTCTGCAGATAGAGAATTCATTCTCACAGACTCTGAAGACTCAGAGGCAGATAAAGCTCAAGCAGAAGCACCAGAAGCAACACCAGATGTAACTCTATTGGCTGCTCAGATGGACAATTTGAATATTTCTGAAGAATCAAATGTTAAAGGATCATCCAGAATCAAAGCCTCTCACCCAGAGGATATGATAATTGGAAAGAAGGATGACCCTATCAGAACAAGGTCATTTCTCAGATCATCTGGAACGTCACTTTTTGGGTTGGTATCTATCATTGAACCAACTTCTGTGGATGAGGCTCTGAACGATAATGATTGGATACTTGTTATGCAAGAAGAGCTAAATCAATTCACTAGAAATGACGTCTGGGATCTGGTTCCAAGACCACAAGGTTTCAACATCATTGGAACTAAATGGGTCTTCAGAAACAAATTGAATGAGTAAGGAGAAGTTGTAAGAAATAAAGCAAGGCTAGTTACTCAAGGATACAGTCAGCAAGAAGGAATTGACTACACAGAGACTTATGCTCCTGTGGCCAGGTTAGAGTCTATACGCCTACTCATTTCTTTTGCTGCACAAAATAACATCACTCTATATCATATGGATGTCAAAAGTGTCTTCTTAAATGGTATTATAGAAGAGGAAGTTTATGTTCATCAACCTCCTGGCTTTAAAAATGATAAATTTCCAGAACATGTTTTTAAACTCAAGAAATCACTCTATGGTTTAAAACAAGCTCCCAGAGCTTGGTATGAGAGATTAAGTAATTTTCTTCTGGAAAAGAATTTTATCAGAGGCAAAGTGGATACAAGTCTCTTCTGTAAATCATTTAAGAAAGACTTGTTAATTTTTCAAATTTATGTAGAGGATATTATATTTGGATCTACCAATATTACGCTGGGAAAGAAGTTTGCTCTATCTATGCAGGCTGAATTTGAGATGAGCATGATGGGAGAACTCAGATTCTTTCTGGGCATCCAAGTCAATCAAACTCCAGAAGGCACCTACATACATCAGACTAAATATGTGAAGGAGCTTCTGAAGAAGTTTAATATGACTGAAAGCAAGTTGGCTAAAACTCCAATGCATCCTACAAGCACTCTTGGTAAGGAAGAGGTAAGTAAGAAGGTTGATCAAAAGCTCTACAGAGGTATGATTGGATCTCTTCTGTATTTGACTGCTTCTAGACCTGATATTCTATTCAGTGTTTGTTTGTGTGCCAGATTCCAATCAGATCCTAGAGAATCTCACTTAACAGTTGTTAAGAGGATTCTAAGGTATCTGAAAGGTACTACTAACATGGGTTTGTGTTACAGAAGATCTGATGATTATAAATTAGTTGGATTCTGTGATGCTGACTATGTTGGAGATAGAGTAGAGCGTAAGAGTACTTCTGGAAGCTGCCAGTTTCTTGGAAGTCATCTGATCTCTTGGTTCAGCAAGAAGCAACCCACAATTGCGCTTTCAACAACAGAAGCAAAATACATTACTGATGCTGGTTGTAGCACTCAGATGCTCTGGATGAAGAGTCAACTAGAAGACTATCAAATCCATGAGAGTAACATTTCAATCTTCTGTGATAATACTTCTGCTATATGTTTGTCTAAAAATCCTATTTTACACTCTAAGGCAAAGCATATAGAGATAAAACATCACTTCATCAGAGACTATGTTCAGAAGGGAATTATCAGTTTAAACTTTGTTGATACAGATCATCAATGGGCTGATATTTTTACAAAACCCCTTGCTGAAGATAGATTTAAATTTATTCTGAAAAATATAAGTATGGATTTCTGCCCAGAATAAAATGTTTATCAGAAGAAAATTTCGTCAGATGAAAATGTTTTAACTCTGAAGTATTACATCTATTTATTTATTGTTTAATATTTTATTTATTGTGTGCAAATCTGAACTAACAAACCTCAGAGGATCTGAACGTTGGCTAATGTTTCATTTCTCAAAGAAGTTTCAGAAGCACATGCAAGCAAACGCGTGTAACTTTGAATCTGAAAAGGTGGAGTGCACATTACTGAAATGATGTTTGAGGTACTGTTTTTGAATATTGAGTTTCTCGTTTCCCCCCCAAATTGTCAGAATCATTAATTGCTTGAAATGATTATATTCTTTTCATTAAATGCTAAATGTAAACGTGCTGAACATGTGACTCTATGTGTGCCCTAATTTCTTCTATAAATACCACAACACTTCACTTTTCACACTTTTCACTCTCTCACACTCTTGTATGCATTTCTGTCTATTTCATTGTTTTCATCTCTCTCCCAAACCCAAAACTGTTCGTAACCCTAAATCTCTCTCAAGAACAACAATGGCTACTTCTTCATCAACTTCTGCTCAGTTTCAATCAACCATGGCTGCTGTCTCATCTTCTAACATGGGTACTGTTGCTTTCAAAGAACTTGTTAGAACCCTACTCACACCTGTTGACAAACTGGAAGTTTTGTGTGAATCTATTGTGAACTTTGAATCAATTGCTGAAAATGGGTTTAATCTTCGTCCCATTTTTTATGCTCAATGTTGGACAAAGTTCTTTGATAGGCTGATGGGACCAGTTTATCCTTGTCTGGTAAAGGAATTTTGGATCCATGCTATCACATATCCTAAGTTCATTGTTTCATATGTTCTGGGTAAGGAAATCATCATAACTGAGGATCTGATTAGGAAGCTCATAGGTTATGAAGAAACTGATGGTGTTACAAATCTGCCAGCTGGACGTGTTGATATGACTGATGTTTATAGGGAAGTATGCTCATCTGGAGAAGCTTCTAACAAAGTGAAAGATCTGAAGCCAAAATACAGGATCTGGGCTAAGATCTTTATGGGATGTATTCATCACAGGAAGTCTTCAAACTCTCCTGATTATGTAAATACTGATCAGATGTACTTCATGTATTGTCTGAGTCATAGCACAAAAGTGGATCTGCCTTATCTACTTTTTAATCATTTATGGACTCACGTGAAACAATCAAGGGAAGAAGTAAGAACTAAACATCAGAAGATGAGGAATTGGATTCCAATGGGCAGACTCATTTCAGACATTCTGACTAAGAATGGTCTGGTTGGACATTTGACAGAAGAAGGATTGAAGGAAGAATTAGCTTCTATGGTTGGAAAAGCTCTGAATGCGAAAAGTCTTCAGAGGACGAAAGTTGTAGAAGAGCTCACTTCTACACCAAAACAAATAAACTCTGAAGAGGTTAGCAAAAGAAGGATACCTCTGGATGATTTTCCTATGATCTACGCTGATGAACCAAGGGAAATTATTTTGAAGTATATAGCAACGTGTCTGGCAGATGGAACTCCTCTACCAGAAAATCTAGTTCAGAAAGCAGGCGAACCTGCACCAGATCTTTATAGTGAAAGACACAAGAAGAAGAGGAAAGTTTCTGAAGAAGGATCTTCAAAACCCAAGAGGAAGGCTTCTGGTGAAGCTGCTTCTGTTAAACCCAAGAGGGTCAAGAAGCAAAAAGCTAATCCTCCTGAGGCAAGTTTAGATTCTATCTTGCAAACTGTCAAAGAGGTACTAACATCTGATCCCCCTATCCATGAACCCATACCTTCACCTTCTCCTCCTCATGAACCAACTCCATCTGAACCAACAAAATCTCAACCATCTCCTTCTATACCTAAACCAAAGAAAACTTCTGAAACAACTCCTTCTGCACCCCAACAACAACCAACTCCATCTGAAAAACAACCATCTAATATTCCCCCCTCTGACAAACAAACCTCTACACCACAACAAACTTTTGAAATTCCCCAACCAAAACCACAAACTACTGAACCTCAACCAGAACAACTCATCCCCTATGTTCCTCAATCAGAACAACATAAACCTTCTGAATCATTCATATCTGATTCTGAGGTTCTTGATATTCAACCTCTGGAAATTTTATTTGATGTTTCTTCCACATCCTGTCATTCTTCTGCATCATCTGATTCTACTGAATCTGATGTACCCCCAGAAGTAAACTCACCCACTCACTCTGTGGCTATGAACCAAGATCATCTGATTTTGTTTCTTTTGCTTCACTAAAACCTTTACCATTTGATGACCTTCCCTTTGGACTAAAACTTAAACACTTTTATCCAAAATGTCAGGATATACCTGAATCTTCTGGGCAAACATCTTTTCCATATTTCTCTCGTCCTCTGTTCATTATCCCAACCTTTACAATACCACCCCCACCAGAACAACCCAAAACACCATCTCTAGAAACTTTTTGAAACCAAAACCTAGAATGGATGTTAGTACGCAATTTAATGTATTCAAGAAGGAATGTTTGTCTAGTGTGAATCCAGATGCTTCTGAAGCCACTTGGAACAGATTCATCTCAAGGTTCAACTCTGTAGCTTCAAATCTTCGCACCATTTGCTCTGATGATGCAAATGTGAAATTTGCTGAAGTTATCAGACAGATTCTTCTGAACATGAGTAGACCTCCAGTTCTTCTTCTGGACAATGCACCTGCTGCAGAACCTATGTCTGAAGATACTCCTCCAGAAGCGTCTGTTGCTGAAGAAACTCTTGTGCCTAATCAGTAAGCTCTAATGATTGTAGAACAAGCTTCTACTTCTATGATTCAAGAAACTGCATCTACATCTGCTATGGTCACTGATAATGCTCCAGCTACTGAATCTGCATCTGCACATGCTTCTTCTGAAATCAAGACAGAAAGACCAGATTTAGAAGAAAAGTTTGCTCTTCTAGAAGCCAGCAACAAAGAGATCAGAACATGGATGGTCAAGCAAGAACAAACCACAGATGAGATTAAAACTTGGATGACTAAACAAGAGGAATCTACTTCTTATATTACAGATCTTCTGAAGCTGATAGCCTCTCGCCAACCTTAGTTTCTTTTCTGTTATGTTTGTACACCTGTTTGCTGTTTTTGTTGTTGATGTGCTTTTGTTGTTTTGTTATCTTCTTAATATTGTGTTTGATCAATGACTATGTTTGGTTTTTGTTTCTACTTGTTTTATCTTGTTGTTTTTCTCTGTTATTCTTTTCTGTCTTGAAATATTTTTTCTTTTTGATTATGATAAAAAGGGGGAGAAAAAGAAATTTTGTTTGTTCAAAAATAAACAGTTACTAAAATGGAATTCAGACATAACATTTTATAACTAACATTGAATTTTAGTCTTTCAGAACTATAATGTATCATCTGACAAAATTCATTGAAGTAACCCTGAGAATCCCTAAACCAGGCCTTAATTCAAACCAGGCTCTGTTTACCAGGCTCTGATTCTAAAAGTTTACCAGACTCTGATTCTAAAAGTAAACCAGGCTCTGTTTCTAGAAAGTAAATCAAGCTCTGATTCTGGAAAGTATATTCTAACCAGGCTCTTAATCTGAAAAGTATACTCATGCAAAAAGGGAAGTATTTTCTTCTATTAGAGTATCCATTTCAGGAGGAGATTCTTTATCTCAGGGGGAGTTATATATTCATCCTTTTTATTGAACAAAATTTCCTATGTTTTTGTCATCATCAAAAAGGGGGAGATTGTTAGAACACAGATTGGTGTTTAATTATATCTCTATGTTTTGATGATAACTCTAATGAAATTTTGTATTAAGAAAATATATACTCTAATTTTGTTCAAGTATTTTTGTTTCAGATATTAAAATAAATATTCTTATGGAAGCAAAAATGCATCTGAACAGTACTCTACGCAAAGCTCTGAAGCATCAGAAGCAAGTCATCAGAAGACTCTGAGCGCTGCCAGAAGAGACTCTGAAGCAGAAGTTGCAGAAAACTCTGAAGCGTAGTTGAAGAATTTGTATGAAGAGTTTCAAGCATTGTTTCAAAAAGACTCTGAAGGTACTTTATGCTGCAAGTACAGAGGCTCTGTTATTCAAACTTTGCTCTGATTGATATTCACGCTGAAGCACTTTGGCTGCAAAACTCTGATAACATCAAGACTCTGATGTTGATAACTTTGAGACCGAAGCATTGTTGAAGAAGATATTATTCAAAGATATATCTGTTGGCATATTCCAAATGACTTTTTCCTTATTCATGTATGGCACGGGAAATCAGACAAAAGGGATTTGTCTGAACATTCCTCTTCTAGGAAAGCTAAAGTCAATAAAAGACAAAAGGCTACAGCTACACAGCAGTGCACGGTCTTCAAGCATTGAACTTTCAGCTCTATAAAAGGATGTCTTCAACAACATTTCAAAGTTGACGAATTGACGTATATTTGAGAAATCAAACTGAAAACTACTCTCAAGCTCTCATACAATGTATTTCATAAGCTGAATAGTTTTTATTCGTTCTTAAACTAAGTGTAAAAATCACAGTTGTGATATAGCTTTTTAGAAGCATCTTAAACACTTGTTAGTTTACATTAATTTGTAAAAGGTTCCTTAAGAAGACCAAGTTGTGGTCAGAATTTCTTGAGAAGATTAAGACAATTGTTCTTAGTGGTTGACACTGTAATCTGTTTGAATATAGTGGATTAAGTCCTTGTTGAGAAAGGCAAATCACCTTGGTAGGATGGACTGGATTAGTTGAGTTCAACGAACCAGGATAAAAATACTGTGTTGATTTTTATTGCCATAGTTATTTCAAAACCCTTATTCAACCCCCCTTCTAAGTGTTTTTCTCACCTTCAAATGGTTATAGAGTAATAATATGAAACTCAATATTTATCAATGGAAGATTTTTTTTTTCTTTCAAAATTTGAGTTTCATAGTTAACCACATATTATGCATTTAGAATTAAGGAGATTGTTAATTTTCACTTACAATTTATGATGAAAATTTTTCTTATAACAAATAAAATTCTTAAAAGAATGTTCATAAACAAAATAACCTTTACATTAAATAGTATGATAATTATATAAAACAAAATTATCATCATATGAGTGAGATTAAATTCCTAATTTTTTAAATTACAAATTGAGATTATATGAATTATTTTAATAGCTCACTCAAAATTCAAGTGTTACAATTAAAGGCACACACACTTGAGACATAATTAGGTTACACACATCAGCAATAAAAGAGACTTTAATTTTAATTTTATTGAAGATATAACAAAATCGTCATAAACTTTTGTATATACATAAGACTATATTATCTTCAATATAAATCTCTATACTAAACAAATATTTATTAAACAAATAATATTTGTTTCTTATTTTTATAAAAATGACATTTTCATAAAATTGTCATGTTAGATTCTCTCACTAGATAGAGAAAGATAAGTTATTTATCAATTCAAAAGTTTTGAAGTAATCAAACAAATATTCAATTATATTCTCTATCACACAAAGATCATGTCAAATAGCGTCACACTGATAGAGTATATTCGTCACTTACACCATACAAGGAAAATTCAATCCACTTAAAAAATATTAAATATAAATAATTGAATTTTATAAAGTATTATATATATATATGTCTTTAAATAATTTCTTATTTATCAAATAATATTTTCAACAATATTAAATAAGAAATATAACAATGTATAAATGTTATGTCACCAAAAAGTTCTAATACCGACAGAGTACTCGAATTATAATTTACATAACCATAAATCATAAGTACATTGAACAAAATAAATTATATTAATAATAATATACAGATAGGGTATAACTATTATCAATATAATATTTATTATAATTAAAATATTTTATTAACCAAAATTTGTATAATTTTACCCACGTTATGAATTAAGAATGCTTATATTTGATTTAAAATAAAAATATTTGTTAATTGTATCCACAATAGATGAAATTACAATCATAAAAATTAATAGTGATTACTTAATTTTTCAGAATAAAACTCTCAAAATAATAATATTTTATTATACTCATAAACTTAGATTTTTGTTTTTTTAAATTTGAGTATAAAACAAAAAAATATATTTATGACAATAAATAGAGAGTTTTAATTTTAGAATATTTTGAGAAATAATAATATTTAATTTTTACATATATGATTGCATAATTTTAATTTTAAAAAAGTAAGTAAATAATATTTTAAAAAGTAAGTATGCAATTATTACATAATAGTCACAAGAGATTTAAAATTAATAATTAAATACAAATAATCTCGAAGAGAATGTGACATTTATTCCTGTAAGTAGAGTTATTGGACTTTAATAATTTGTAGAACATTGTAGTATCATCTCAAAATGATTCATAAATAAAAAATAAATCATTATATCAAAATATAAAACTCTATTTATAAATAATCATAATTCAAAGATAATACAATTTAACTTTACTAAAGAATATCGCAATATCATTATACATGAAAATTTTAGATATATTTAAAATCTGAATTAAATCAATCATTTTATAACATGTTATATTAAAATATTGAAAGATATCAAAACATTAAAACATCAAAATAAATATAATATTTAATACTATTTATTTAACATCAACTTAAGGGTGTGTTTGGTTCGGGATAGATGGAGGGAAGGTGAGAGAAATTTTTTAATTAAATATGTTTGGTTCAAATCTTAGAGGGGAGGGGAGCAAAATCCCTCCAAAACACGTTTTTTGGTTCCCTCCGAATTAGGGGGATTTAGAGGGGAGGGGAGGGAATATGAGTTTTGATATTTAAAAATTATTATATTTACTAAAATATTCTCAGTTTAATTTCAGTATTTCAAAATTATTTGTTTTCTTTCGTGTTACTGTTTTTTCTCGATTGTTTTCATCAACTCATTATAATTGTTCTCCACCTTCAAATTATTTTATAATTTCTATACTTAATATAAATCATAATCATTGCCTTTTTTTTTATAAAAAAAAATTATGTTTAGTTATATTCGTTTTTTTCTTTTGATTTTGTTAGGTATTCGATCATATTTCCTTTTATATCAAATTGTAAACCATTCATTTTATTTATGTTTGTTTATTCATTTTATTAAATATTTTGAACCATTAATATTTAATAATAAGTTACTTATATATTTGTTTTCTTATGTGATTCATCACAATTTAAACGATGTTATTAACATATAGTTTAATTTATGTTGGAAAGTTATAAGTCGAATCAATTGTACTCAATTTTTTAACTTTATGTGACAAATAAATACTTTTTTAATCACTCAATATTAAAAAATTTATTACCAACAAAAATACGCATAAATTTTTCAAATTTTAATATCATATAACTTATATAAGATCATAAGGATAAAATTGTAAATTATTAATAAAACTTCTCCCCTTCTAAACCAAACATATTTTTAATTAAAATCCCTTCCCTCCCCTCTTTTGAACCAAACACTTATCTGATTAAAAAAATCATTTATCTCTCATCCCCTCCCATCCTCCTCAATTGAACCAAACAGACCCTAAGAGAGAGTTGTTAAAACTTATATGGTTGTCGTTTCAATAACGAGAGAGCCTAGAGCCTCCATTTTAGTCAAAAAAACATAAAAAATAAAGGTTTGTGTTTCACATTATAGTGACGCAAATTTTCACACCAATTCGATAAGAAAATTTTTGAGTTACATTAAAATATGTGTATAGAGAAAAACTCAAAAAAATTCTAAAAGCACATTTATCTCTATAAATAACCCCTAAGTTGATTCTAGAAAAATAATTGGCTTTAACTTAAACTTTTCATGCTTTTGTAAGTTATAAATGATACCAATATACATACAAAACAACGTATATTAATGAATTAAACCTCAATTAAATAACTTAATTATTATAATTAGGATTAATATGATGATACGTTTAAGTTAAATTGCAATATCCAAATGAGTGGTCAAATATAACAATATGGCTCGTGAAACTGAAAAGATATATTTTACAGAATTGAAACAACACCATGAAAAAAAAATACTCTACATAAATAAGATTGAAATTGTGTTTTGAAATTACATAAATAAGATTGAAATATTTTTTAAATCCTACAAAACACTTTGGACCCACAAAAAATATCTTAGTTTACTCATTTAGTTTACTCCCATTAAAGATGCTCTAATGGGGCGACACTTAAATAGTTAACAGGTTGGAGGCATGGACCATTCATTGAACTTAACAGAATAGTTCAACCCATCACAGTCCATTCATGCACAAAGCTCAATCAAATAATTTATCAATAATTAGTATTTAATAAAAATTGACTATAGTATAATTAATTAATAATTACTCATTTCAATACATATTTGATTAATTAATAATTAATCTAACAATATAGTCTAATGTAGTGCGGGAGATGTGGGGTCCAGCCATTGCCACATGGCCACCATACATTTGACAAAATGGAAGGTTGCATGTGATGGCAAATAGCAAGGTGTATGATTTACACATGTTGTGGTGCATGAGTAACACATGGTGTGGTGCATGTATTGCAAGGGACACTTGGTGTTTTGCATGAAAGGCAAATGACAAGTGTCTTCATGCATGTAAGGCAACTTTGGCTTGCCTCTCCTATAAATAGGATCATAAGCAAGCATTCACAATACACCACAAGAGAAGAACAACAAGTAGCAAGAGAGAAAGAGAGCCTTGTTCAAGAGAGAAAATCCTCATAGAGAGTTTCTTGTGAGAGAAATAGTGAGCCAATTTGTGAGAGCGTTTCTTACAAATTGAGAGATACATTGTAGTGAGATCCACCTAAGGGTGAAGTTGTTGTATTCCCATTATCATTATAGTGGATGTTTTAAGAGGCTCAAGGGTCCCGTGGTTTTTCCCTTCCTCACATTGAGAAGGTTTTCCACGCTAAAATTCTCTGTGTCATTACGCTTTTATTTCACGTTTCCGCTAAGTGCCTATTTTGAGTTCACGGAGGAGGGAAATTATGCAGGCATTTCCCAACAGTGGTATCAGAGCACTCGTTGCTCTAGGACTCTGAGGTGTCGTATCTGCAAGATAATTCTTAGTATGCTCTGTGGCTGCAACATTGTTTGATCTTCCACATCAGAAAAGAAATATTCTTGTCGCTAGAAATAAAAGTGAGGTAGTGATATATTGCATGTCTACGAAAGTTCTGGCAAGGAAAGACTTGGTATTTAAGCGTGTCTATTGACCCACCTCTCTTACCTGGGAACTTTCCTGGTGCACTATTCACGAACTCATTTATTCTAGTATACGATACTAGTCACGTTGGTTAAAGAAATTGTTTCCTGTGTAACTCAAGATGGAGGGTTCAATCAGCCGTGATGGTGATATGTTCAAGCTAACTGCTGACAACTACTCATATTGGAAGCCAATGATGGAAGACCATTTGTATTGCAAAAACTTTCATGAGCCAATCACCCAAAAGGATAAACCCGAGAAGAAGACCGATAAGGAGTGGGAACTTCAAAACCGGAAGGCAGTAGCAATGATTAGAAAATACATAGACAGAAGTCTGTTCGAGCATGTGTCAACTTATACTAATGCGTATGAGTTGTGGACGAAACTTGATTCCTTGATTCAAAAGAAGACACCAAGGAACAAAGCCCACCTTGTCAGACGACTAGTGAAATTGGAGTACTCTGATGGCCAAAATATGATCGAGCATTTAAATACCTTCAAAGGTATTGTGAATCAACTAACGAAAGCCGACATGAAGATAGATGATGAGTTGCAAACTCTTCTACTCCTAAGTTCTCTATCCGAGAGTTGGGACACTCTAGTCGTCACTCTCAGTAACTCTGCTCCAGATGGAAAACTTGTCATGGATTCTGTTACAGATTCCTTGCTAAGTGAAGAATCAAGACGGAGGGAAAGAGGCTTCAACAACCAGTTCGAAGCAAATATTGTTGATAATAGAGGAAGGAGTAAGAATCGTGAAAGAGGATGTCGTGGGAGATCACAAGCTAGATCAAAGTCTCGCTCTAAACTAAGTTGTTATTATTGTGGCAAGCCAGGCCATAGAAAGTTTGAGTGCAGATTCTTTAAGAGAGATCAGCAGGCTGAAACGATCCATCCTGATAAAATCGATTCAAAGAAGAAGGAAGATGGAACAACGACAACAGCCGTAGCAACTAACGAGATTTTTTTTGTTGAAGAGGAAAACTATCTAAATGTAGCGTCTGATGATTGCATTTGGATAATTGACTCAGGAGCATCCTTTCATGTAACCCCTCATGAAGAATTCTTTTCATCATATCAAAAAGGAGATTTTGGTATGGTGAAGATGGGCAATCAAGTCACAAGCAAGATTGTTGGCATTGGTGAAGTGACTATGGTTACAGAGAATGGTTATAAGCTCGTGTTGAAGGAGGTTAGACATGTTTCAGACATGCGTCTAAACCTTATCTCAACAGGAAAGTTAGATGATATTGGGATGATAAACCAATTTGGATCCAGTAGATGGAAGCTCATTAAGGGAAGCATGATCATTGCTCGTGGTAAAAAGGAAGGCTCTCTGTATATGATGCAGGGAAAGATAAACAAGGGAGATATCAATGTATCTCAAGACATGAGCAAAGAATTGTGGCACAAATGACTTGGCCACATAAGCGAGAAAGGTTTGGATATTCTTTCTAAGAATCATCTTCCAAACATCAAGGGTCAACTACTTGAATCCTGCGAAGATTGTCTAGCAGGCAAACAAAATAGAGTATCCTTTCAAAGATCAGATGATGCAAGAAGAAGAAAGCATATCCTAGATCTTGTTCATTCAGATGTTTGCTCTACATCTGAAAGGTCCCTTGGTGGTTCACAATACTTTGTTACCTTCATTGACGATCACTCTAGAAAAGTGTGGGTGTATCCATTGAAGACAAAAGATAAAGTTCTTCAAGTTTTCAAAGAATTTCATGCCTCTGTAGAACGGGCATCCGGAAGAAAACTGAAATGTTTAAGGACAGATAATGGTGGAGAGTATATAGACCCATTTGCAGCCTACTGTAGATCTCATGGAATAAGACATGAGAAGGTACCTCCTAAGACTCCTCAAATGAATGAAGTAGCTGAAAGGATGAATAGAACGATTGCAGAAAAAGTCAGAAGTATGCTTTCTCATGCAAAACTTCCCAAATCATTTTGGGGTGAAGCAGTGAGAACTGCAGTTGATTTGATTAATTTGTCTTCTTCAAAACCATTAAATGGAGAGATACCAGATGAAGTATGGTATGGAAAGAAAGCCTTCTATGGTCATTTAAGAGTTTTTGGATGCAGGGCATTTGTTCATGTTCCAAAAGATGAAAGAGCAAAGCTAGATGTGAAGATGAAGGAGTGCATATACCTTGGTTCACCAAGAGATGAACTTGGCTTTAGATTATGGGATCATGCTACTAAGAAGCTTGTTCGAAGCAGAGATGTGGTATTCTATGAAGATCAAACAATCCACAACATTAAATCTAAGAAGCCAAAGACCATTGTGGTACACAACTCAGGGGGAGATATTCCTCAAATGAATTATGATCGTGATCAGCCAACACAACCCGATCAGATGAATTATCCTGATCAGATAGAACAAAATCAAGCAATGCATGAAGAGCATATGGTAGATGATGATGTTGATGATGAGATAAATCAAGAACCTCAATTGAGAAGATCAACAAGATCCATACAACCATCAAAAAGGTACTTCTCAGGTGAATATGTGAATTTCACCGATGAAGGAGAACCTCAAAGCTTCATGGAAGCCATTGAGACTGATGACAAGGAGAAATAGATGCAAGCCATGCAAGAAGAATTACAGTCGCTGAAGGAAAACCAGACATATGACTTGGTAAAATTACCAAAGGGAAGAAGGGCGTTGAAAAACAAGTGGGTGTTCAAACTCAAGTCTGAAGAGAACAACCCAAATCCCAGATACAAAGCACGAATTGTCGTGAAGGGGTGCCATCAGAAGAAAGGCATAGACTTTGAAGAGATATTCTCACTGGTGGTAAAGATGACATCCATTAGAGCAATCCTTGGTCTAGCTGCAAAACTAGACTTAGAGATAGAACAACTTGATGTTAAAACAGCATTCTTGCACGGAGACCTAGAGGAAGAAATCTACATGGAGCAACCTGAAGGTTTTATTGAACCAGGCAAAGAACACCTTATGTGTCGCTTGAACAAAAGTCTATATGGCTTAAAGCAGGCTCCAAGACAATGGTACAAGAAGTTTGATCTCTTCATGACCCAACACAATTTCACAAAGACGTCAGCAGACCATTGCGTGTTTGTGAAGAACTATGAAAATGGGGAATCCATCATACTTTTGTTGTATGTTGATGATATGCTTATTGTTGGAAAAGATAAAGCAAAGATAACTGCTCTCAAGAAAGCATTGAGCAAATCTTTTGCTATGAAGGATCTGAGTGCAGTGAAGAAGATTCTTGGAATGAAGATTGTTAGAGATCGCTCTAAAAGAATGTTGTGGATGTCACAAGAAGACTATATCATGAAAGTTCTTGAAAGGTTCAACATGCATAATGCAAAACATGTGCATGTTCCGCTACTTGGACATTTGAAACTTAGTAAGACACAATGTCCAAAGAATGACCAAGAAAAAGAAGAAATGAGCAAGGTGCCCTATTCTTCAGCTGTGGGTAGCCTTATGTATGCAATGGTTTGCACAAGACCAGACATTGCTTATGCGGTAGGAGTTGTGAGTAGATTCCTATCAAACCCAGGAAAGGAACACTGGAGTGTTGTGAAATGGATATTAAGGTATCTGAAAGGAACTGCCAAAAAGTGCTTATGTTTTGGCAATGAAAATAAAATGCTCACTGGATATGTGGATGCTGATATGGCCGGAGATGTAGATTCAAGAAAATCTACATCTGGATATTTGATTACTTTTGCAGGGGGGGTTGTCTCATGGCAATCGCGACTACAAAAGTGCGTTGCTTTAAGTACCACAGAAGCATAGTACATCGCAATCACTGAAGGTTGTAAGGAGATGATGTGGATGAAGAAGTTCCTGCAAGAGTTAGGCCAGAATCAAGAAAGTTATGTTCTCTATTGTGATAGTCAAAGTGCAATTCACCTCAGCAAGAATTCGACATATCATTCAAGGTCAAAACACATTGATGTGAGGTATCATTGGATACATGATGTGTTAGAGAATAAACTGCTGCAAATAGAAAAAATTCACACCAATGACAACGGGGCAGACATGATGACAAAACCTCTACCAAAAGAGAAGATAGAGTTTTGCAAACAAGCTGCTGGATTGGCGGCAACCCCAAACTAATCAAGGCATTCCCCTATGGCTGGAGGGGGAGAAATGTGGGGTCCAGCCATTGCCACATGGCCACCATACATTTGACAAAATGGAAGGTTGCATGTGATGGCAAGTAGCAAGGTGTATTATTTACACATGTTGTGGTGCATGAGTAACACATGGTGTGGTGCATGTATTGTAAGGGACACTTGGTGTTTTGTATGAAAGGCAAATGACAAGTGTCTTCATGCATGTAAGGCAACTTTGGCTTGCCTCTCCTATAAATAGGATCATAAGGAAGCATTCACAACACACCACAAGAGAAGAACAACAAGTAGCAAGAGAGAAAGAGAGCCTTGTTCAAGAGAAAAAATCCTCATAGAAAGTTTCTTGTGAGAGAAATAGTGAGACAATTTGTGAGAGTGTTTCTTACAAATTGAGAGATACATTGTAGTGAGATCCACCTAAGGGTGAAGTTGTTGTATTCCCATTATCATTATAATGGATGTTTTAAGAGGCCCAAGGGTCCCGTGGTTTTTTCCTTCCTCACATTGAGAAGGTTTTCCACGCTAAAATTCTCTTTGTGTCATTACGCTTTTATTT
Source organism: Lathyrus sativus (assembly GCA_963859935.3). Taxonomy (NCBI): domain Eukaryota; kingdom Viridiplantae; phylum Streptophyta; class Magnoliopsida; order Fabales; family Fabaceae; genus Lathyrus; species Lathyrus sativus. The sequence continues at coordinate 25,963,392 of OZ012736.1, forward strand.
CACGTTTTCGCTAAGTGCCTATTTTGAGTTCATGGAGGAGGGAAATTATGCAGGCATTTCCCAACAGGAGAAAGATAAATCTTTTTGAAAAATTGGAAGACCCAATTTTTAACTCTCCCTCCTCAAATATCCATATCACATCTTCTTTTCGAAGAGTAGTAATTCTATTTTCAAAGAGTCTTTTTAGAGTAAAAAAGTAGATGTCGATATCACCTTGATTCACCCACTTGGTGCAAACATGTTGGTACTAATAGTTCTCCTTTAAACGCACAATGAAATTGTAATCCTTACAAATCTCTTCTCCTAACTCAATGAGTCTTTGGAAAAGATGATTGTTAAACATGTTTTTTATACATTTCAATCTCTTCAAAAATTAATTTTTTTGTACGAATATATTTCCAAGAACTTCGACATTCCTCCAACTCATTTTGAATGTTGTCATTCTTGCTTTGACATGGAACTTGTGGAGAAAGTGAATGTTGAACAAATGTATTTTTTAACTTTTCTTTTATTGTTCTTTGACCTTTGTTTTTTTCCCTTCATCCAACTCATTTTATTCTTTCATTTGGTCTTGTTCCCTAGCTTTCATGAACAACAACTAGTTATGATTTACCAACTATATCACAATGCAATGCTCTTTTGGATTTTTCTTAGTGTTAGCATTGAACGCACTGCTTTGTTGATCAGCCCGATTATTTTTCTATATGGACAATTTGTGTTTTAAGATTTTTGAATGAGGCATAAATGTTTTTGTGGTTGGCCATGAACAACTACATTAACTGGTTTACTGTAATTTTCTATTTTGTTGTTCTATCTCGAGGAGGTACTTGATTGTAGTTCTAATACTGTTGTCTGTTTGATGTATCTCCACCCTTAGTTGTAGTTATTTTCGCCCTTAGTTGTAGTTATTTTCGCTATGGAAGTTCTTATTCTGGTATTGCCCCGATCTTTGTTGATTACTATTATTTCTTCTTGATCCTTTCTATTGGCTAGTTATTTCTTCTTCCTAGTTTTACTATTATTTTCTCAATTTTTAGAATAAATCGTAGTTGATCTTAAGGGGGGTTTACCTGCATAAACAGGTTTTATGAAAACTAACCAAACAACTTTTAGTAGGTTAGTTAAAACTAGGTTTAATGATGATACCAATTGTAAAATTATTTTATATATGTATCGAGTCAAATAACATTTTATACCGATATTCAAAAAACAAATCTATAAAATTGATATTATGATAAGGTTTAATGATGATGCACTAAAAAGTTTTTACATGATAATCTAAAAAAAAGATATTATTTTATTATATCATATTAATAATTTAAAATTTTCATCTGATTTGACAAAATACATAATCATTATTACATCACCCTTTTTTTTATAAATAAATATGTTTAAAGAATATATCATGTAAATCAATAAATATTTTATTATTTTACTCTATCAATTAAATAAATAACTCGTGTCTTTTTTTTTTTAAATAACCCGAGTCTCTATCATTTTCACTTAAAATTATAATATATCAAATATTAATATCTTCCGAGTGTGATTACTTGATATTTTTTTTTTAATAATCAAGTAAAAATAACCGCAGAGAAAATTTAGCATAAAATAACTGTATAAAAAACAAAGCTTCTCCGTCTCTGACGGACATAAGTTAAACACATTATAAAACCGAAAAAAACACAAGTCTAAAACTAAAGTACTTGTTGGGGTTGGTACGAAGTGCATGTTTGGTGCGATAAATAGAGTGATGGAAGAAAGTGAAAAACTGAAAACCGAAGAGAATGGAGAATCGGAAGAAATAACATGGAGTTCGGGTGCTGGAGCAGATGGTCTCCGTCTTGACTGCTCCGTTCTCGATCTCAAGGACTCAGCCAACGCCGCCGCAATTGCCGCCGATCCTTCCTTTGAAGTCACTGGTAATTCCAAAAAGGTACTTCCTTTCTCTTGTTTCGTTTTCACCTAGGGCTTTGAAATAGTAATGAAAATTTTTAGTGACAAGGTAAAATCCGTAGGTAAATGTCATTTAGGTGAGTGTGGTTTTTTCTCTTTTTTAGAAGCTTTGTAGTTTAAGAGAACAACAGCTACCTTTTGTAGAAGAGAAGAAAGAATCAGAAGACAGACTATGGAGTTGGGGTGCTGGAACAGATGGTCAATTAGGAACTGGTAGAATTCAAGATGAACATCTTCCTCGAATATTGTCTCTCCCCTCTATCTATTCGCTTGCCTGCGGCGGTGCTCATGCCATTGCCTTAACCTCGGGTACATATATCTCGACGCTCCATCTCTCTTTTTCTCTCCAACTCAAATTCCCTCTTGTTATATATCAAATATTTTGGTTGTATTAATATTCAAAAGTAAAACAAAAAATGCAGCTGGGAAGGTATTGTCATGGGGTAGAGGCAATTCTGGTCAACTAGGCCATGGAGAGGTTGTCAATAACATGTTGTATCCCAAGGCTGTAACATCATTGGACAACCACTTCATAACCCATGTCTCTGCTGGTTGGAGTCACTCAGGTTTTGTTTCAGGTTTGGATCTTTGTCTCCCGTATATGTTTGTGAAATGGATATTTGAGTTTGGGTTTCTGTTGAAAGCTGATTACTTTTGTCTTTTCATTTGTTCTTGGTTGGTTTCCAGATAGTGGAAGCTTGTTCACTTGTGGGGATGGCTCTTTTGGTCAACTTGGACATGGGGATTATGCCTCTCAATGTTCCCCTGTCGAAGTGTCATGCTTTGTTGATCAGCATGTTGCAGAGGTAGCATGTGGAATGCGGCATTCTCTTGTCTTGTTGAAAGGTATTGAATTGGTAAAATTTCGTGCTTAGATTGCTGAGTTTCTTGTTTATGTCTAACTGTTGACTACCAGTTTGGTGCTTCTTCAATTACAGAAGGTTGTGATGATGCAGGTTGTCTTTCAAGTCAAGTTTATGGATTTGGCTCTGGAAAGCGCGGTCAATTGGGTTTCTCCAAAGATAAAATCAAATTCATTAATCTTCCTAAAGTTGTTAGTGGATTTGAAGATGTTGATATAGTTGGAATTGCTGCAAATGGAGATCATAGTGCTGCATTATCTGGTAAATTCATCACTCATCTCTTGCATCATATGTGGTTTACATGTTGCTAAATAAATAAGATAAACTAAGTCATCTAGTTAAATTCATATAAAGCAATAGTTTGCAAACAAATATTTACATTATCTCTGTTTATTGTTGCATCAGTTGATGGGAATCTTTACACATGGGGAAGAGGCTTCAAGGGCTTTGAAGATTCTCACCTTCCACAATGCTTAAACTCTACATTGAAATTCACTAAAGCCACTCTAGGGTGGAACCATGCTTTAGCTATGACCGGTATCTATTGCGCTACACACCAAAGTTTTATGATTTCCTCTTTTCTGTCACTTCCCTTTTCTTAGGTGAATTTTGTTTGTTAAATTTGTGTATAGGTGATGGGGAGGCGTATATGCTTGGTGGCAACCACCTCGGAGTGCTTAGTGATCTTCATGATGAATGTCCAGCTAAGAAGTTAAATGGTAATGTTTTGAATTGTTGAATCTCAACGACATCGTAATTTTTGTACTTTTAGTTGCATGCATTAACTGAACTGTCGGATGTTAGACTTACAGCCGAGATTGAAAACTGTGTAATCTCGATGTATGATTCCCATTAGAGAGTCCCAAACCAAGAACACGAGCTATCACCACAAATAATTCAGAGTTCCATATAACTAGATAAAACTTTTGTAAGGCGAACTTGTTTATCATGTTGTAGATTCAAGAGAAGCCAACTTGGAGAAAGTTCCTGGCCTTGATGGAATAAAGGTTACTGACATTGCTACTGGAGCTGAGCACTCTGTTCTGGTCACAGGCAAGACATAATTTTGTTACACTTAGTCGAAAGTTTACATTCACATTAAGATGCTGACCTTTTTTCTTCCTCATTTTAGAGAATGGAGAAATAAAGACATGGGGTTGGGGTGAGCATGGTCAGCTGGGGTTAGGGGATGATAGTGACCAAATCAGTCCTGTTACTGTAAGGCTTGGTTATGATCTGAATGAAGCAGCGTCGACCAGAGTTTATTGCGGAAGTGGCTTCACATTTGCTTTAACCAAACCCTAAGTTCTCATCAAACTGGTTCACACACTAGAGGGTGGCACTTTGTTCACCTCTAAATTTGTGCTTTGGAAAGATTGTTTTGCTTCTCAATTGCTGCTATGTGTTCAGGCAGCATTGCACTTGGAAACACAAGAGTCCTCTGGTCCCTCAGGGTTGGGATCTAGGAGGCAGAATTTGATAATTAGCTCTTATTACAATCAAAAAGAGTTACAGAGCTTGTTTTCTCAAAGATGATTGCCATTTATGGACTACTATCGTCAGTGCACAGAAGCCAGTATCACAAATTCTGGTTTGAGCTTGAACATGAATGAGATTCTCCTCTAGACAACAATTGTATATTTAACTACTTGGGTGGCTAACATATTTTCCTTGTTAGACCCATGCTTTTATTTATCAGCGAATTTATTAACATAATTTCTCCCAACAAAAGAAAAACCACGAACTCTTCTGATTTTTGGTTTCTAATCTTATTGTAAGAATCTGTCTCACTTCTCATGCACATACATTTTTTTTTTCTTTCTTTTAAATCAAATTAAAACTTGTAATATTTGCATAATTTAACTTATAATTTTAGAACTCTATAAAATGAGTCACTAAATGAATGAATAGATGTTTCCATACACGTACACTTAATTAAACCGTTTCTCATCTTGCAGAATTAATAGGAGAATTAATAGGGAGTATGTTAAGAACAACATTGAAACAAGTGAATATATGGAATTACTTGCACAATTATAAGAACGTGTTAGAAATGATTAAATAAGATTAGTTTGAAATCATTCAAATTATCTACATAAGAAGAAGACTTGGACTAAATAGATAAATCAATAAACTACTCACTCTATACTTTGTACAAGAGTGGAAAAATGGCTAAAAGAATTTGGTGGCTAACCTAATGCTTGTCATACTCTTCTGTGTTTTACAGATATCTTCTCATCCTCAATTTTTTTGTTACGTCAATCATGAACAACAAGAAGATTATTCACATATCCATTGTTGTTAACCACCGGGCGTAACGGATCAATTTTCCATTCACCGTCAACAATGAACTTGATCTGCGACCAAAAAAAAACCAAATCACTACATCACCTTCTGCATATACCTTAAGAAATCCTTTTGGATAAAATACAACTAACCTCATATTTTCCAGGATACAGCTGTAAAACAACCGAAAATATCCCCGTATCTGATTTCTCCATCTTTCTCTGCAATGCAATACTATATCTGTTAACTATCACACACACACACACACACATATATATATATATATATATATATATATATATATATATATATATATATATATATATATATATATATATATATATTGCTCGGCATATGTATCTGAAGAAATATCAGGATTCCATATACAAAATGTTATGCTGCACTTTTCATTCTACAAATCAATGACGAATTAGAATTGATTTTGCAAGATTTAACGACAAAAACAAAGGCAATTTAATTTCATTGACGAAACACTTGATGGTGTGACCTATGTATTCAAAAAAATCCTAAGCAAGACTTATTGTGAACCATCGCTTGACTTTTTATATGGCATCCATGCCACTACCATATAAAAACCTTTTCAATGAAAATAGTCGGATGAAACTATTTAACCAAAGTCAGAACACAATGAAGACACATGATATGTGACTTATTATAGTTATAAAAGAGGGATATGTGAAGGAGTTCCTAATAAAATTATTGCAAAGTCAAAAAGACCTCTAACTTTATCACGTGTTCTCACAGCAAGAACCATGAAATTCCATCTACAGAAGGTGTCAATCATTTAATTACAATAGTTTTATCGGAATCTATTTATAAGATCCGTAAGCATAACATCATAATGCATTTGGATAAACTCGTAAACAAAAGCCCTTTTATGATCTCATTTATTTCAATAAGTACTTAGAACAGCTTTTTTTTTCCCTCGGGGTTTTAGTTATATTTTACAAAAAGCTTGATTAATCATCTTAAAGTTTGTTAGACCTTTTTTCTTAATTAAAATAGCACAAACATACAGGATATAATATCTAAAATAACCCAAATATAAAATTCTTAGTAAGAGATCAGACCTGGGAGGACCAACCATCAAATGATCCTACTAAAAATACTTCTGAAGCATTATTAGGCCATACTACACAAGTACTCTTCAGAAGTTTCAAAGCTTTGTGGACATAATCAATCTTCTTCTGCTTCTCATCCAGAGCCTTCTGTGCATCCCTGGAAGAAAAGTGTGTGATATTGTCAAGATTTAGTTTTTTGTTTGTGTGTTTGTGTAAGAAATTATTTGAATGATTGTCTGTATGAGGATACATTATTGCCAATGCCATCTTTCCTTCTAACACTGCCAACTTAGCACGTAATGAACGCAGTCTGGCTTGAGCATTCATGATTTCAGTTTCCTGGAATTCCCAAGCATCGGAAAGCTTTTCGAGATTATCAGAAGTGTTCTTCTGCTCCTATTAAAGAATATACAGCAGACAAAACAAGTCTCGTTTAAAGATTTTCTGAGAAGCCTTCAAAACGACGTTGACAAAGAATGAAAAATTTTCCTATTAAAAAGAGAACACTCTTCTAGGATATAGTTTCTTTACACTAAAGAAATCACACATTTGTGGTAGCTAGTAGCTACTCCTCTACTCCTTAACCAATTAAATAACACATTTTGTACAATATCCTAAATATACCATTTTTTCTCATTGATGGTAGAATATGTGCCCTCACAAAGATATATGATGACAAATTCTGATTTCTATATTTTTTTCAGTCATTGAAAAAATAAAATCGCCCATCCCTCATGAAAATATAAAGATGATTGGTAAGTAAGACTCTCAGGCAGTGTGTGAATCTTGTTCTATTTCTTGACTTTTTATTGAAGTTACGTGAAAGTCCTATTATTAGTTCATTATATTATAGCACTTACGACTTACCGTCAGCATTGTAACATCACTGGTGTTTGACCTCAATGAGTACAGTACAGTGGATAGCTCTGATTCCAGATGCTGGATACGGGATTTTATGTCATTGCGATTTGCATCTAATTCGGTTTCTCTGTTTACAGGCTCGCGAGAAAAATTTCCTATTTTGACAATTTCAGGTCGTCCTGAAACATCGCACACACCTCCTTTCTTAATATCACTGGGAACAATCTCAGCATCTGTACATCACACGAATATATTAGTTGATCCTGACTGTAATACAAAGAAAGGAACAACTTTAAATGTGAAACAGATTACCTTCAAAATCTGCATCTGAATAACCAGTCCTTTGAACAACCCAGCTTCTCCATGTCTCTGGCTTAATTGAGTTCCTTGATTTATCTGAACCAATTTGAGATCCGTGTTGATCAAGTTTGGTAGGTGAACTACTTAGAGATCTGGTTGTTGGGTTCAACGAGGATGGTTTACTGCTATTGTGAAGGTTGGCAGCTACCTTTACCACATAGGAAATACCAAAATTATTACTTTAAAATTTCAGTAGTAAGAGGCATCAAAAGCTATGTTTAAATATTTTAAACTTGATTCTCTCAACTTCTGCTCACGACAGCTCATGAGCAGTAAAACTTTGCTCTAGTTAGTTTTAACTGGTAAGAAGAAATACATAATAGAAGAAACATTGAAAATATGAACATTATATATATTTTTTTAATATCACCCACGTTTCATGACTCCCAACATACTTTTTTTACTTCGGACATATGTAATAAAATAGAAATTAAGGAATGGCCTAAAGCATTTAAAAGGGATAACATTTACTTACCCCATCCATTGTGGTTCTATGATCCCATTTATCTTTATCTTTATCTTTATTGTTATTATTGGGTGAAATGACATCTTCTTTCTCTCCGAATCCACGCCCAAAAGAACTATTTCTGTGTTTCTCCAGCCGATTCAGTATACCCTCAATGCCAGATTCCTCAACTACTATTTCCCTGTTTAAAAGAATACAACACTTACGGCATCACACAATGTTATCTCTAATTCATTCATTGGACAACAAGAGCGATAACAAGGCATCAAATAAAAATGATAGAAACTTACATATGCAACTAAACTAACACATTAGCTCATTTCTGCAAGATTAAAGATGCAACCAATATTGTTCCAAATGAAAAGCTCCAAAATTCATATTACACCTAAGAACTAACCCGGGCTCACTTAAAACTTCAAACCATTCAAGGAGAAGAACAATATAACATCAACCATGTCTTATCTCACTAGGTAGAGTTGGCTACATGGGTTTAACAATGTCATAATGCTCTATCATAGATCATATCTATATTCAAATTCAAACTATAAACCTCCAGGTCTTTCTTAATAGTTTATCCAATAGTTACCTTTTTTGTGGCTTTCCTCTACGTCTTGCGATAGGAGTGCCCTTCATTTGATCAACTCTCCTAACAATATAATGTTGGTGTCCTCCATATATACCCAAAGCACCCAAGTGACTAAGTCATGATTCAACCATCTTTTCTATGATAGGTGCTACACAAACCCAAATGGTCTCTCTAATGCTACCATTCATAATTCTATCTCATCTAGTATTTTTCACACATCTAACCCACCATTCTCATCTCTACTTCAATGATTTTATTCTCATGATGTTTCTATTGTCCAACACTCAATCTCATACAACATTCTCAGTCTTAAATAAAACTAGTAGAAAGTTATAAATGTCCCAAATGTACTAAGGTTAGTAAGGTACAAACAAATTAACAATTATATTAAAGGTGTAAGCAAAATGTTCCAAATTAAAAGCTGTAATACTAATACCCATGTTATGCACCTTAACAATCTCCAAATTTCCACACACTTTCAAACCACAAAAATATAAATGCAAGAAATGATTTACAATAAAAGAATATTGAAAAGCAAAAGATAATAGCAGGTTCATCATTAAAATAGGATCCTCACGCCGGTTCAGCTGGTTGAGAAAAGTTAACCAAAGAAGAACCAGAAGAAGAGGAAGAAGCAGCAACCACAGAATCCCCTGTTCCATACCCTTCAATATCACTGCCACTCACGTCTTCAAAGTCAACACTTTCAAGAGACCCATCTTTCAAATCCCACCCATAAGAAAGCCACCCACCTTCTTTTACAATAGCTTCAGCCAAATCTGCTCTCCCAGCTTTAACCAACTCTTCCTTTGTGGGAAACGTATCTGGGTTATCTGATTTCTGCATAAACTCCAAAATCTCATCTTCCAGAGACGAGAAATCTCCAGCCCAATCCTTACAACGCGTCAAAAACCGAGAGCAGGAACAACACAAACCCCTGTTGGAAAAATCCCCGCGCCCAATAACCAAACCGGGCTCGCTTAAACCCGCGAACCGTTGCACCCTCTTCGAAGAAGGTAGAGACACAAAGATAGGAGGAAAGAGAGAAACAGTTAAATGGGGAAAAAACACCGAAAGATAGGATGCGGTAGGAGAATACATGGTTCAGGCATTTCGTCGAACACTTGCTCGGGGTAATACGAAAACGTGTGCAGCGCGAGAAACAAGCAACCAACAAAACTGTGTTTATGTTAATATCTGCACTGGGAATGGGATCCAGAAACGTTTAAATATTCTTGTGGCACACTTTCCACAATTGTTAATTCTTGTACACATCTATTTTCGATTAAATAAATAAGCAACTTGATAATCAACTTATTTTATAGTAATTGATTTCGCAGTTAATTTAACAAAACAGAATTATTTGCAGTAATTTTGTAAGACTCTAGAGATTGGAAAAAATCTCAAAACACCCCCTCAGGTGTTTCCAGCCATACATGTGATATAAATAGTAAATGATTTAGTAGAAGAATTTAATTGATATGCATATGAAAAAAAATTTTACTCTATTATAATTATTGATTTATATAAAATATTTAACTTTTATTTTAATCACTCAAAAAATTATATCAACGGGTGATGGTAATTCATTAAAATTATAAACCTTTTTACCAATCAGCAGAACAAGTGAAAAAATTTGATACTACCATATAATGAATTGAAATTTCATATTATCTTAATAATAATTTTGGTTCTATCTCAACCTTATAAATTAATTCATGAAAATCGTCTAACATATAAATATTTTGATTGTATATTATCCAATATTTAAATATCAGTAGGGTAAGAAAGTCTCGTAATAATTAATAATATAAAGATTTGAAATTTATAAAGGGGAGAAATCACATGTAAATTAAATAAATATTTTAACGTGTCTATTCCGATATGTAAATACCAAAAATAATCTGGGAGTACAATCTTACAATTTTAAGGATAAATATGGTATAAATAATGTGGGAGTACAATCTTACAATTTTAAGGATAAATATTACATCCTTACAATTTAATCTAATACACTACGGTCACTATTTTTTGTTCTCTTTTTGGGTTGGGTTGAAACTTGTGGATGAGATTAATGCCAAAAGAATACCTTAAAAAAGTAATGATATGATATAACAAATATTCACAAAATACCATAACGTAGTGCCAAAAATGATTTTTAATAAATAGTATTGGCCCAACTTGACAAACGTTGTTTCAATTTTTTATGTCGGTAGGATTGGAGTAGCATAAACGAGAGATCACGTGCAGACCCCACATAAAATTAGAATCCTTCGAGACACAAGAAACTCACCGTGGTTGTCGCTATTACGAAACTTCATCGTTTTCTTTCCTCCGACATCATTAGCCACCATTGTCACCTTTATGAAACTTCATCGTTTTCTTTCCTCCGACATCACTAGTAGAGATTTTGGTGGGAAATCAACCTAGTGACCGTTTGGATCTGCATTTGACGCCAATCATACGTGGGTATGATAGAAAATGAGACTTTTAGCATCTCAAATTAAAAGTAAATTAGAATGTTGAAATAATGTGGTTTAAGAGTTAACGTGACTTTCTAATGGATATCTAAGAGCATCTTTGAGTAAACTAAATTGATAAATTAAAAACACCCACGTTTATACTACTCATGTTGGCGTTGGTGGTATAAGTGGGTTCCACCTAATATAATATATTACTTCACACTCCTCAATTATTTAAACCACTTAACTATATTCATACTACTTACTTAAAACTCTAACTGGGTCCTACAAAATTACATTATGTTTCAAATTTATATTTTATATTAATCTATTATATCAAAATGCATAATATATATATATATATATATATATATATATATATATATATATATATATATATATATATATATATATATATATATATATAAAATAAAAATATTCAAAAAATAAATAATTAAAAAAATATGAAAATATATTAAATAACATACTACATGACACATAAGTTATACGAAAATACAAAAACTAAAATAAAATCATAAATATTAAAATAAATTATTAGCATAAAATATAATAAACATTTAAAATAATTTCTAATTCTGGTTATTCTCATGACCAAAACATTCGCATATGTGTTCTATCAAGTTCTATTGAAGGTGTCAATGAATTTGCTTATCGCGAACATTATGTCTTCTACGTAAGAACTCTTGAAAATTATTATTAGAATCTTTTGGTGGTGTAGTCGGGTCATTGCCCAAATGATCATAAGAATAATCAAAATTTTCCCCATAGGTGGCACGTTCATCTTCAACAATCATGTTGTGCAATATGATGCACATGTTCATTATACGTTTCAGTGCATCCAAGTGCCAAGATCGAGTCGGGTTACGTATGATCTCAAAACGGGATTGTAGAACTCTGAATGCTCATTCGATATCCTTTCTTGCACCTTCTTGATGTTGAGCAAACAATTTTCTCTTATCCCCCTGTGGCATTGGGATGTTTTTCACAAATGTAGCTCATTCAGGATAAATGCCATCTGATAGATAATAGCCCATGTTGTATTCATGTCGATTGACTGAATAATGGACCTCGGGAGTTCTCCCTTGCATAACATTGTTGAAGACATCTAACTGGTTCAACACATTGATATCATTGTTTGAACCCGCTACCTCAAAGAAAGCATGCCAAATCCATAAATCTTGTGAAGCAACTGCTTCAAGCATAACTGTGGGTTTACCATGATCACCTCGAACATATTGCCCTTTCAATGCAACTTGGCAATTTTTCCATTCCCAATGCATACAATCAATACTCCCTAACATACCTGGAAAGCCACGTGCCTCCCCCATCTATAGCAAGCGTTCATTGTCTTCAATTGTTGGCTTTCGCAAATATTGTGACCCAAATAAACTAATCACACCCCTTGTAAACTTATCAACACATTTTAGTGTCGTGGTTTCACCGATTCTTAAATAGTCATCTACACTATCAGCTGATGTTCCATATGCCAACATACGAATAACACCAGTGCATTTTTGTAGCGGCGAAAGACTTGATCTACCGGTTGCATCAATCTTCAACTGAAAATACCCATCATGTTGACCAAGAGCTTCAACGATGCGAAGGAATACATGTTTATGCATTCGATACCTTCTACGAAATTGCTCATCCGTGTACACTGGAGTTTCTGAGAAATAATCATTGAACAACCGCTCATGTCCTTCTTCATGATTCCTCTCTATATTCCTTCTTTGGCGTCTAGGCCTACTTGAGCTCTCACATTCTTCTTGCGCATGACTTTCAAAGTAGAGCTTCACAAGTTCTTCATCCATGCCGTCATTCATAAAATCCATGAACATTTTTCCAAGATGGGAAGGATTAGAAGGATCCATGTGAAGTTAGGAAGTTGGGAATGATTTTTTAAAGGTATGAAGTTAGGAATGATTTTGAAGTTTGTTATGCATGTTATAATATTTATAGGGATATGAATAACGGCTAGTTTGACTAAAATTGAGTTTGAATAACGACTATTTTGAATAACGACTAGTTTGAATAACAACTAGTTTGAATAACGACTATTTTGAATAACGGCTAGTTTGACTAAAATTGAATTTAAATAATGGATATTTTGTATAATGACTAATTTGACTAGAAATAAACTAGTCTTCATAAACTAAATTTATGTATAGATATTAAATCCAACATACATAATAATTAAATCCAACATAGATAAAAATGACTAGTCATCATAAACAAAATATAAATTCAATCCAACATACATAATAATTAAATCCAACCTACATAATAATATTAATTAACTCCATATCTATCTCTAATTACATCGCACAAAAATTTGTGATCTTGTAGTTGTCTTTGTTAGACGATGGCTCGGATCTAGAAGGGGGGTTGAATAGATCCCAATTAAAATTTGAGTCGGCGCTTACCAATTTAAAATTGGTTTTAAAAATGTTTTTAAGTGCGGAAGCGGCCTTGGAAAAACACGTCTAAAACGAATCGTTATTGGAAGATCGGATATGCGTTAAGCTAATGGATATGATAATAAAAGAATAGTAGATTCAATACACTAGGCACACTAATCAATTTGTTTCACCACTTATTAGTAGTGCTAGTTCCAATGCTCAACACAACCCACCAAAATATAGCAAGTATACTAAGTAAGTTTTGGTTCAGGAAATTTATCGAACACTTCGTGTGCACAACACTCCAAGTGGGTTTTGACTTAAGTAAGCAACTTTAGAATCCTTGTACAATTGTTTATTGTACATAAGTTGAAACAGTTCCAGTTACTTACTAAATTCAATGTTCGAATCAATAAAATTGCTTAAACTAAAATCACTTAACTTTTAAGCTGAAAGTGAAAATGCTGAAAATTAAAGAAGACAAAGATTTGTTGAGGCAGTTCCCCCGCCGTCCCCGCTTCGAGGTACGTCTGCCCTCAATTCTAAAAATAGAATTGAGATGATTTATAATAGATATCACCTGAAAAGTTGTAGTAGTTTATACAAGAGTTGATAAGCAATAATACAAACAATCCCTATAGATGTTGATGTTGCTATCACTTCTTGCTCCTTGATTCGAGTTGAATCAAGACCTCCGATTACAGCCCCTTTATTGAATACCTTTCAGTTCTTCAAACCCTCGTCCCGGCTGATCTTTAGACACCAACGAATTGAACCCAAAACTCCCTTCAACACTTCATAGCCCCAGCTACTAGATTGATGAAAAACGTTTCTCAATCACCTTCGCACCGCTGAATGTTGATGGAGAATATCCGTACCAAATGTTAGACTATGGCACGGATCTAGAAGGGGGGGGGGGGTTGAATAGATCCCCAATTAAAATTTGAGTCGGCGCTACCAATTTGAAATTGGTTTTAAAAAGGTTTTAAGTGCGGAAGCGGCCAAGGAAAATTATAGTCTAAAACGAATGGTTATTGGAAAACCGGATATACGTAAGCCTATGGATTTATGACAATTCGGAAAAATAAAATCACAACACAAACTATGCTTATCAATTGTATACTTCAATTTGCAAGGTTGCCTAGTTCCAATGAAAAACAAGGCACACAAAAACTAGAAGAAAAATAAGACAATTTTAGTTCAGGACTTTTGTCGAACAGTTTGTGTGCACAAATATCACAAAGGATATTTATGTTAAGTAAGAGATTGGAAATGCCTTAGTACAATATTCTTATTGTACTTAGTAGTTAAAACAGAGTTTCAACACCTTACTCAATTTGTATCACAGTTTGACAATAATCACTTAAGCTAGAATCACTTATTTTATAAGCTGAATTGAAAATGACAGAAAATGAAGAACACACGATTTGATGAGGCAGTTCCCCCGTCGTCCTCGCTTCGGGGTACGTCTGCCCTCAATTCTAAAATTAGAATTGAGATATATTGAATATATATCACCTGTTGGAATGAACAGTTTACACAAGAGTTGATAGACAATGATACAAACAATCTCAAATGTTGTTGATGCTTGCTATCTCTTCTTGCACCTTGATTCAAGATGAATCAAGGCCTTCAACTTGTTGTGAATGACCTCCGGTTCCAGCCACCTTAATGAAAAACTTTTCGTTGTTCAAACCTTCGGCTCGGCTGATCTTAGACACCAACAAATCAAACCCGGAAAGTCTTCAACACTTCAACACCCTCGCTACTAAATTGATGAACCTTCCGTTGATCAATTACCTTCGCACCTGCTTGAATGTTGAACGAACTATTCCGTGACAAAAACCCTCAAAACCTTCTAGTCTTGATGGGTAAAACCCTCAAGGTTTTCTGCAAGAAACACCTGCCCCATGATCGCGACTTTCTATGTCTAATACAACTAACTGCAAGTGCACAGTCAATCGCGTAGTAATAATAGATATCGATCCCACAGGGACTCGTAATCAAACTAGTATTCTCGGGAGTTACTATGTTTAGCTAGGTAGAATATGTTTAAGGGAATAAGATTGTCACTAAAAAGGGAACTAAGATTACTACTTAGATTAAAATTAATTAAATCGATACGTAGTAATTGTGTTCTTCAGGGATTTGATAAGTTATGGTGTATGAAATAATTTTCAAAGTTTATTCAAGCAGAAAATGGAGATTTGAAAACTCTCGCCTCACGATGGTTATTGACGCTAGTCATAATCCTAAGGGCCAAACGTACACTTTCGTATTCCGTTCGGGGTTAAAATTATTTTTTGGAAATCTCTAAGTTCTAATTCATTTTAAAGTGCTTTCGCTGTTATTAAAACAAATGCCTAGTGTTTACTATCTGACCTTACCGCAGCTTTCGCTTGTTGGTTCGTATCTTAATTAATTTCCCACTTTCGTGGCAAAACTACTTTTAAATAAGTTCTCGCTTTCGCGACAAAGTTTATTCCGTGAATCAATTTTAAACACTCAGACCATAGATTACTTTTGTGAAAAGAAAGTTTTCGACCAATTGTTACCAAATCCCATTCGAATTATTACTACATATCGATTACCTAAGTTTAGCTAGACATGGATTTGGGAAAGATAAAATATAAATAAGAATAATAAATAATAATTTGCATTATAATAAAACTGAAGTCGATCAAAATGAAAACCTGTAAATATGCCAATTGGCCTTTGGGCAGATCCTCCACAGATGTTGGCAGGATTCTGGTCTTCAGTGCCAATTTGGTCGTACAGTACAATAGAAATTACAGAAGAGTGGAAATGGGAATAAGTAAAGGTAAAGAGAAACAAATGAGAATAAAACTGGAAAATAATGCTCTGGAAAGTAAATTCGGCAGCACTTCGTGGTATGAATGCAGCACACTTTCTGAAGTCCCCTGCTTCCCTTTTTATAGAAGTGGAATCCCAACGGTTATCTCTGAAGATGATGGACCTTGAGGCAGATAATTTAGGGAGTAGTGGTCCACTCTGTGGGAATTGGAACTGTTTCTTTGACGTGTAATCTGAGTGGGGCGTTTTTGCCTGCATGACGGTCGTCACAAGGTGTGACGGTCGTCATGAAGCTGTGACGGTCGTCACATCAGCAAAAACAGCTTGCTGCGCTTTTCATTGTGTTTTCACTCCTTTTTCGTCCATATTTCATCTGGGATTGCTTCTTTTCTTCATGTTGCCTTGTTTAGACGTGATCGTTGAATACCTGCAAAACATCAGACAAATACACGGAAATAACCCGAAATCGGATCGAAAACGGTTAGACTTTAGTTGAATTATGCATGAAAATATCTATATGATTTCGTGTTATCAAACTCCCCTAAGCTTGAATCTTTGCTTGTCCTCAAGTAAAACATGGAAAAGTCGGCAAGCACGAGGCAGCTTCTTCGTTCACAGAGTTTGGAAAACTCGGGATTCTTGGTAGGAACAAGACGAGTATCATAACGACACTGGACTACAAGTCTTCGGAGGTCTCCTTTTTATGCAAATCGGTCTCAGTCATGCTACTGTAGCTTGGTGTCAAGGTTCTCGCGGCAAGTTCACCCTGTTTGTTCTAGCGCAATCACATTAAGCCCGTTGTCCGTACACTTTCATGGCAAGTCGACCTGTTAGTGAATATGATCTCATTTCTGTTTTTGATCTTCTTCATTGATCATAAGTTTATGTCATTGATTTTCAATGAGTTTTTCGTGCCGTTGGGCTAAATGCTCGGGTGAGGAGCACCTAACTTAGAAGGAAATGTATCTTATATTCTTGGGCTTTTTAGCTCTCTTTTCATGATTTTTCATCTTTTTGGAGATCATACACTTATTTGCATCGGTCGCTCGCTTAGAAGTGTTTTTAGGATGGTGCTGATTGCTAGTATAAACTACTTGGGGTTGAGTTTGCGCAGACACTTGAGACTTTGGTACACATAGGTGGTGAAACCGACTCGCATAAACTAGAGATCTAAGGTGTCTGGACGATACTGGTTTTGTTAGAACTGTCGTTTCCTCGGAGTTTCAAAACTTATTTTGAACTCAGGTGCATTCTCGTGATGCTTTTGCTTTTGAGGAACAAATGAAAGTTTTTGTTTACGTTGAATAATGTGGGGATTGTTTGCGTAACGTGAAAAATATATAGACGAGCTTTATTTGCTAGAAATAGAAAGTGTTAAAATAGAAATTACGAAAATTCAAAGTGCAGTGAAATGGAAATAAAGGAAATAAAGGAAATTCAGAGTACAGTGGAATGGAAATAAGGCTCCGCTCCCACACTATCTCGATCAGTGTCCGCACTGATTCTTGAAGCATGCGAGAGGGAGATACAACTGAAAATGAAAATACAAATAACTGAAATATAGTAAACAATGAAGGAAAAAAATGAAAATCTAGTCACGGCCTCTGTCACGTCCGCGTTGGCGTCCTCTGGCTCTGGCAAGGGCTACTCTGTCTTCATAGCTCATAGCTCCAGTGTGGTAGACGGTGTCTCGGAGTCCTTCGACCTGCAAGGTCAGATTCGCTAGGCTCTCAGTGATCATAGCTTGGCCGGTGTGAAGTTGTTGCATTTGAGTCCGGTGCCAAGCTTCGAACTGGTTAGCTCGCTGATTCTGTTGCTGCAGCATCGTGAGTATCTGTGCCTGCTGGTCTAGGGAGCGACAGAGGTCCTCTTCTGTGTAGTCTGGCACGGGATGATGGCGGCAGCGGCGAGAAGATGTACCTACGGGAGGAGGAGGCTGCGATGCCTCTGGCTGCTCAGACCTGTCCAACTCAGCTTGGATTTCATCGTCGGAACCGTGAGTGTGGTCCTGAGTGGGAACAGCGGCAGCAGGAGGGGCAGTGAGGTCGAACAACCAGTTGGTACGGTCCTCGGGATGGATGCGGGTGCGGGACGGAAGGATGATGCTTCGGACGGTCTTGCCACGCACAACCGGATGATATTTTCCGTCAGCTCGGGAGCGGATGAGATGAGAGGCTCTGCAGTGGTCGGTGTCAAGGAACACCGAGGGGATGGAATGGAGGTGCTGGAGGCGGTCGCCAAGGTTCAGCCCAAGTGCAATAGCCGTGACAATCCCGCCAAAGTAGAATGGCTTCGAGCCACGGTTGCAGTTGGCCTGAATATGGGCCAGTAGAAACGGGGCAGCATTGACAGGTTCATTGTTGAAGACGCAATGGAGGAAGAAAAGCTCTTTCGAGTTCACTTTGTGGTTGCTGTCTCTGGCGAAAATAGTGTTACTCAACGCTCTGTGAAAGTACCTGATGGTTGGGTTATGGATATGAGTGGCATGCAGGGAGTCCCAACCATCGGCATTGAGGCAGGTCAACTGATACCACAGCGCGAAGGCTTCGTGCTGGAACTGATCGGTGATGCGGCGATGAGCGTTGTCGCCGCGAGGTAGCTGTAGAATGCCGACAATCTGATTTTGGTGCATCTGGTAGTTGACGCCAAACATCCGGAAGCAAGCGGCACCTGAATGCTGGTTAAGTTCGTCGCTGCCTGTGATGTAAGTGAACAAACTCAAGAACTCAAGAGTGAGTTGTTCGTATGTTGGCTGTGGGTTGGTGCAGAGGTTCCAGATGCCTGCTCTTTGAAGCATCCAGGTTACACCTTCAAGGAGTCCGAGCTCCGTAAGCGATGGAAGGTGCGGATAATGAGTCGGCTGGAGCGACCTCTGATGAAATGCAATGTAGTTTGCTCGTTGTCTTTCGCCTAAATCTCCTTCACTGAAGGCAATGTTGCTGACATCTGGGGTTTTTGCATTCCATGCCATTGTTGGAAGATGGAGAGGTTTCTGAGGTTTGGGGTTTTTCTGCAGAGAGGGAAAAATGACAGAACGGTGGTTTGGAGGTTGAATTTGGAGTTGAAGTTTATAGTTCAATATGGGGAGGACGAGAATTCGTAGTGGGGTAGGAGTTAGGATGATTGAAAGTGATAATGGGGGGAGTGGAAGAGAACACGAACCCTGTTTTATCAGATATCAGTTTCTGACTGCGTGACGGTCGTCACATAGGTGTGACGGTCGTCACCCGCGTGACGCTCGTCATGTGGCTGTGACGGTCGTCACAGCAGCAAAATCTGCAGAACGCAGAATTTTGCTCTGAGGGCGTACTCGTAGTGACTTTAAGGCTTAGTATTGATACAGAGATGTAATATAACAGCCAACAAACAGCAAATAATGCGAAAACAGAATAATTGAATAAAAACTAGAATTGAAATAACATAAAATTAAAACAATTGTATGTAGTACATAAAGAAAACTAACAACGCGAAATATCCAAATGATTAAATGAAACTAAACTAGACTAAACTAAACTGAAACTACTGCTAAGAACTAATAACTAATCTTTTCGTGCCTTCAACTCATCGAATTTCTATGAATAGTAGTCGAGTTGGTCACAGACTAGATCCATGAAGCCTACCAGTTCGCTGTGCATACCTGCGATATCAGCTTTTACATTAGTCAGAGCTTTATCAACGTCGTCCAATCTGAGTAACACGACATCCATTTTGTCGGTGGTCTCCTCAGGGATAGGTTCAGGATAAGTATTGTAGTGTGGAGGAGTCGTAGGGTCTACTTCAGTTTCAGATGCAGCGTCCTCATAGTACATATAGTCGTGTGCCTCAGAGATGTGGTCACTGTCATACATATAGTTCTGTGGTGTTGTCTGTGGTGAAGGAGGTCCCATAGGCTCATCCAATTCGTAGAGCCAGTTATCCTTGTTGTGGATGCTTGTCATCAGATGATCAGGCAGTGTGAATAGCTGTACTGGTTTTTCGTTAATAAGGTACTCATACGGTCCAGGTCTCATAGTTCCTAAAATGCGCCTGTTAAAGCAGAATTGTATGTTCATGGGTCGGATGGTGCCAAAACGAGTGCTGGCATTTAAGTGGAATCTAAGGCCAAGCTCGTGGGCAATCATTGTTACTAGGCCTCCTATGAGGATAGGTGTCTGAGGTTCCAGCGTGAGGCGTTTGAAAGATCTCATCATGAAAGGCACTGCATTTACTGTCCGTCCCTGAGAAGCACAGAACATGATGAATAACTCCTCCTTAGATACTGCAGTAATATTTTCTTCTTTTCCAAACAAGGTGTGGGCTAGTATCTTATGGAAGTATCTGAAGGCTGGGTTATGAATGTCATCATTGTGCATTCTGTCTGGTGCAGGGTGATAGTCGCCTGTGATTCTACCCCAGAATTGATTGAGTTGCAAATCAATATCGTCATCTTCTGCACTGATGAACACATGCGGTCCGCTAGGGAATCCTAGGAGGTTAGCTAGTGACATCCGGCTATGGGTTTGGTCCATTCCAAACAATCGGAAGGTAATCAACTCTGTGTTGGATCCAAAGCCATAGTTGGGTGTGTATCTGAAAGAACTAAGGAATTCATAGGTAAGATCCTTGTAGGTAGCGAAACGTGTTTTCAGAGCAGTGTTCTCCCAACCTAGTTGATTGAACAGGTATTGAATGCTATCCATGATCCCTAGTTTATCCATAGTAGCCTTATCATAATACAGCGTTAAGGCGAATTCTCTTTCGGTCAGTGCTGCAAATCTTGCCTTTTGAGCGAGTCCTCGAAAGTGAACCTTTGTGAAGTCATACTCGGCCATACTCGCAGGTAATTCGGAGAAAACAAAAGGAATGTTTTGAAGACTTTAAAAATCCTGAAAAGTTTGAAACAAGAAATTGAAGTCAGGATTTTTAGAAACGAAAAGCGGTAGAAACAAAAGTCAAAAGAGAGAAAATAAAATAAGAATAAAAGTACGAAAATGAACGAAAGTAGAAAGTAGTAGTAATTTTAGAATTTTTGTTGGATTTTTCAAAGTAGAATTTTTAAGGAAAAATGAAATGCAATAACGAGGGAAATTTGGGTTGCCTCCCAGTAAGCGCTGTTTTTAACGTCTAAAGCCTGACGATAGCTTGGTGAGAAGCTATTCGGGTGTCTGAGCTGGAAGTTCAAGCAATGTTATATTGCTGACTTGAGGACTGTTGTCGTTCTTATTATAATGTTTTAGACGTTGCCCGTTTACGATAAATGGTGCATTCGTCTTATCGGTAATTTCGACAGCTCCACTCTGAAGTACTTTAGTCACTTCATAGGGTCCAGACCACCTAGATTTTAGTTTACCTGGGAAGAGTTTTAATCGTGAATTAAAGAGCAATACGATGTCTCCCACACTGAATTGCTTCCTGATTGAACATTTATCATGCCACCTTTTAGTTCGTTCTTTGTAGATACGGGCATTTTCGTAAGCGTCTAATCGAAGTTCTTCTAACTCGTGTAGGTTCAAGATTCGCTTTTCTCCTACCTCGGTGTAGTTGAAGTTGAGTGTCTTAATGGCCCAGAAGGCCTTATGCTCTAATTCTACAGGGAGATGGCAGGATTTACTGTAAACTAATTTATAGGGGGTAGTACCTATTGGTGTCTTAAATGCGGTCCTATAAGCCCATAAAGCCTCTTGTAGCTTTGACGACCAATCTTTTCTTGAGGTAGCGACGGTATTTTCCAAGATCTGTTTTATTTCTCTGTTCGAGACCTCTACTTGTCCGCTAGTTTGCGGATGATAAGGCGTAGCTACTTAGTGCCGGACTCCATATCTAGAGAGAAGTTTATCGAATATTCGTGATATGAAGTGAGATCCTCCGTCACTAATGATGAGTCTCGGTACGCCGAATCTAGGAAAGATTGTGTTTTTGAAGAGTTTGATTACTACTCGTGCGTCGTTTGTTGGAGCAGCTATGGCTTCTATCCATTTAGACACGTAATCGACAGCGACGAGTATGTAGTTATTACCAAAAGAAGGTGGGAATGGTCCCATGAAATCTATTCCCCAGACGTCGAAGATTTCTACCTCTAAGATTCCTTTCTGAGGCATTTCATCGCGTCGTGAGATGTTGCCAGTTCGTTGGCATCGATCACACTTTTGCACAGCGATGTGAACGTCTTTCCAGAGATTAGGCCAGAATAAGCCGGCTTGGAGAATCTTAGCGCACGTCTTGGATGTACTAGCATGACCACCGTATGGTGCTGAGTGGCATTGGGAAATGATATTTTCTATTTCTTCCTCTGGGACACAACGACGATATATGTTGTCGGCCCCTCTCTTGAAGAGTAAAGGTTCGTCCCAATAATAGTGTTTCAGATCGTGGAAGAATTTCTTCTTTTGCTGATAAGTAAGATCCGGTGGAAGCACGCCCGCAGCGAGGTAATTAACGATGTCAGCATACCAAGGTAATGTGACTTGGGCATAGACGGCTTCTACGGCTTTTTCGAATTCTGGATCTTCTGAGATTGAATTGGGTGTGTCACTTTCTAGTTTGGCTATCAGACGTTCGTACGGGAAATCGTCATTTATTGGTACTGGTTCATGTTTGATGCCTTCTATTCGGGATAAGTGATCCGCAACAACGTTCTCGGTTCCTTTCTTATCTTTGATTTCTAAGTCAAACTCTTGTAATAACAGGATCCATCTCAATAGTCTTGGTTTGGCATCCTTTTTGCTTATTAGGTACCTTATGGCAGCGTGGTCTGTGTATATGATAATTTTTGCTCCTACTAAGTAAGAACGGAATTTGTCAAGCGCAAATATAACTGCGAGAAGTTCCTTTTCTGTGGTAGCGTAGTTCATTTGGGCAGGATCTAAGGTTCTACTGGCATAGTAGATAGCATGGAGTTTCTTGTCCTTCCTTTGTCCTAGAACTGCGCCTACAGCGTAATCACTCGCGTCGCACATGATTTCGAACGGTAGTCGCCAATCGGGTGGTTGCATGATTGGTGCGGTGATAAGGGCTGATTTCAATGTTTCGAATGCTTTTAAACAGTCGTCGTTGAAGACGAACTCAGCATCTTTCATCAACAGGCCGGTCAGAGGTTTTGTGATTTTCGAAAAATCTTTTATAAATCTTCTGTAGAAACCGGCATGTCCTAGAAAACTCCATATTTCTCGTACGTATTTTGGAGGTTGGAGATCTTTTATAATCTCTATTTTAGCTTTGTCTACCTCAATCCCTCTATCTGATATGACATGTCCTAGAACTATTCCTTGTCGGACCATAAAATGGCATTTCTCCCAATTTAGGACGAGGTTTACTTTTACACAACGTTCTAGTACCATTTCTAAGTTTTGTAGGCATCCTTCGAAACTTTGTCCACATACCGAGAAATCGTCCATAAACACTTCCATAATGTCGTCTATGAAATCTGCAAAGATTGCCATCATGCATCTTTGGAAGGTTGTTGGAGCGTTACAGAGTCCGAACGGCATTCGGCGGTAAGCAAAAGTACCATAAGGACAGGTGAATGTAGTCTTTTCTTGGTCATCAGGATGGATGGGAATTTGGAAGAATCCTGAGTAACCATCTAGATAGCAGAAATATGAATGTTTGGCTAGTCTTTCCAACATTTGGTCTATGAAGGGTAGCGGGAAGTGATCTTTGCGCGTAGCCTTGTTAAGCTTTCTATAGTCAATGCACATCCTGCTTCCAGTCACGACTCTTTTTGTTATTGATTCGCCTTTTTCGTTTTTAACTACTGTGACTCCTCCTTTCTTTGGTACGACGTGAACTGGGCTAACCCATTCACTATCGGAGATCGGATAGATGATTCCTGCATCTAGCAATTTCTTTACTTCATCTCTGACTACAGTGCTCAGGATGGGGTTCAGTCTTCTCTGATGCTCTTGAGAGGTTTTAGAGTCTTCCTCTATTGTAATTCGATGCATACAGATTGAAGGGCTTATACCTTTTAGATCGCTTATGTTATAGCCTAACGCGGTGGGGTACTTCTTTAGGACTTCTAATAACTTTTCGGTTTCTGGTTGTCCTAAGTCGGCGTTGACTATCACTGGTCTTTTTAGTTCATCGTCTAGAAATTCATATCTGAGGTTTTTGGGTAGTGTTTTGAGTTCTAAAGATGGGTTCTTCGGACCTGGCATATGGTTTGGGGTCAGTGCTAAGCTTTCGCTTAGGCTGTCGTCTTTATACGGTTTACGCCAATTATCGTCTTCAGAAATATCGGGTATTTGAATCTTTATTATTTCTGAATACGTGGTCTCTTCATTTTCAAGTTCTCTTATGCATTCATCGATTTCGTCTACTAAATAGCAGGTGTCGTCTATTGCTGGTGCTTGTAAGAACTTGGTGAGAATGAACTCTATCTTTTCTTCTCCTACTTCGAATGTTTGCCTTCCTTTCTTCACGTCTATAATCGCTCCGGCTGTAGCTAGGAACGGTCTTCCTAGGATAATTGGGGTAACAGTATCTTGTCGCTACTGCGAAAATTGGCGCCGGCAATACAGAAGAGTCGCCACCGTGCATTATTTATCCCAAAGGAGGGAAAGGAAACGCTCGAAGTAAACCTCGCGAAACGGGAAAAGGTATGGTCATCGCAGCCAAAACCTGGATTCGGGAGTCGGTTACGCAAGGGGAAGGTATTAGCACCCCTCACGTCCATCGTACTCGATGGGATCCACGCTTGCTTGGTTTGTACGGATTATACTTCTATCTAAACTAGAGGATGAGGTCTGAAGAGAAAAGAAAACATGACTCGGCAAAGCATCGCACTTTATGCCTACGTATTCCCGTCTGGAACGAGAAATCAGAGTCAACGTAGTTCGCCTAACTACGGGGGAGGATGGGTGAAGGTTGCTCGCTAGGACACTGCATCCTATGCCTACGTACTTCCACACAGCATGGAAGATCAGAGCAAACGTAGTTCGGGCTACGCATGACACAAGCTGTTCAAGTGTCTTTTATGAAAAATCTCACCTTAAACAAGGGTTTTCTTATTGCAAAAAGGTTGATGTTTGTTCAAATCTTTTGACGGAAGAAATGAATTGATTTCTGTTATAACCTTTATTAATGTTTTTCTGTTGTTTTGAAGGAAGAAGAGATGACACTCTACAAATCCTAGGGTTGAAAAAGGGGATAAAATCTACCCTAATGTTATCATGCATGGGTTAAAACCTAATGTCTATCATGTTCCTCTCTTGCGCAGAGAGAAACAAAGATCCTAAGGGATAAACGAAAACAGAAATAGCAGATATATACAATAAAACAGTAAAATGCATGGATGCAACAATACAAGCGAGGCAAGGGAGTCCCACTCAACCTTGAACCTAGAAAACAATAGGCGAAAGTGAACAAAATTCACTTCCAACCCAACAGGTTAAACAGCAAACAATACAGTCAGGGAAATTCACACAATACATCAAAAATTAAACAGCTAAAATAAAACAGCAAAGCAATCTTCATCAGCATCTGCCTTCAAGTCATCACCAAATATCTACAGGCTTCAAGCAAACCTCAGTCTTTTATCTTCAATCTCTCAATGCAAAGTCTTTATCACCAGTCTTCAATCTGCAATGGCTTTTCTTCAAATCTCAATCTCCAAGATGAATATCATTCAACAAGATGAAATGGATGTTAAACAGTCAATTGCCTACCAAGGGTGGCTCACTGACTGTTAACATTGTACAGACAATTTTCCCTCAAAAGTTCTATCTTTTAAACACATTCACTAATCCTTCCAAAGGAAGGAGGTGGATATTTAAAAGAGACTTTGAATCATAGAGAAAGAATGGAGGCAAACAAGACCTTCCATGTTTATGAATCAAGTTTGCTACTCTAGAGCTCTGCCTAACTCCTAGATCCTATAACCTTCAACAGCTGCCAGCAAGAGATACCCCTCATCAACTCTGGAAGTTGGTCTTCATTCTTTTAATCTCCAATGGCCTTCATCATCACAGTCTTCAGCTCTCCCAATCCCCAAGCAAACCCCATACCCCACACAGACAAATGAAATAACCCTAGAGAGGGCACACCACACAGTCAAGCAAATACAAGCAGTATACTGATAGTAATAGTAGAATAGGGGAAACCTAGTAATTTCTAAGGGATCTATTATCTACCCATAATCCCTATAGTCCCATACCCCAAAGATTCAACCTATAACTCCTAAAAGAAAGGATTTATCACACCTATATTATCTCCTGAACCCTAGTTTTGGTTCTTCTAATCACATCTAAACAAATCATCTAAAATTAAGTTCTAAAATTATGAATTAAATTTTATATACAAGCTAAAGGTCTAAGCTAATCAACCTAAAAAGAATGGGTCAAAAATATTAAAGCATCTAACCAAACCAAAATCATCAATACCATGCATCAAATTAAACCACTATTTACACCTATTTAGAAGAAAAATATACTAAAAATGCTAAAACAAAATTAAATTGGAATTTTATTATTTCTTAATTTTCTTAACAGAAATATGAACCTAATGCAAAAACAACCACTAAAAAATAAGCATTTTTCAATTATTTATGATTTTTTCAAAGTATTAAAATGAATTAAGTAAAATTAAAATGGATTAATTGGGTTAGGGGGTGCAATGAGTATCAATGTTCAGTTAAAACATGAGGATGGGCCCAGACTGGGGGGCGCGCCTAGCAATGCGCGTCTGGGCCCAGTGCACAACAAAAAATAAAAAAGACAAAACGGTGCAAAGAGTAAAAGTTTCAGTTATAATTGGTTTTGGGCTTGCGTTTGGGGGTGTGAAAAGCAAGGGATTACTGAGCCCAGTCAGAAGGAATAAATGAAACGGTGCGTATCGCTGCATGGATCTCCCTCCAAATTTGTTTTAAACACTGGCCATTGGATTAAGGTTTGAGTCAAGGTCAAATGCATGATCGTGTGGTCTAGGGTTCGTCTTCAACCTTGGAACCCTAGGGTTTTCAGAAATCACCTCTCCCATGCACGAATTTCATCATCTCTGTTCTCCCTCGTCTCTCCATGAAAACTCACGATGCAAAGAGGAAAATTGCTCTACTTATTCCCCTCTACACAGCCATGGTATTATTTTCCCCTAAAGCTCACTCAAACATCAAACCCGATAGGTAGAAGATTCTGATTCCACCATTTTCCCCTGCTATCAACCATGCCAATTCTTGCTAACTTCTACCCTAACATGATCTACACTCTACACTGATCATTCTGAGCCATACATCTAAGATTATCATGCTTTAATCTAAGAGTTCTAAGCCCTAACAGCTTTGGTGCACCAATGGCAACCTCCATGGATTGTCTTCAAACTCAACAGAAATGTTCATCTAACCAATCCTAACCATTCTAACCTAATAATCCTCTATGATTCTAACTAATCTAACCAATTCGATGAGAAAACCAACCTGGTATAAATGATGAAAACAGTTGCTGAATTCTTCAGATCCAATGCTTGCAATGATCTGGATTTGATCCACACACTTGACTCTTTGTTCTGTATGCAAAAGTTCTTGCTCCAATGCCTTAGATCCTTGTAACCACTTCTTCTTGCACTTTGGATGATGAAGATGGATAGCACAAATTCTTGCTCAATTCAACCAGATTCTGATGGAAATGTGATCCTTGAATGATCTAGATGATGATAGGATTAAGAACTTTGGAAATTGATGGAGATTTGATGAAGTTTGAGATGAATTTGCAAAATGGAAGAATGAAGTGTAACTTGGTATTATGAACAAAATGAATCACCAACCAATGCATGAAGCTACTCAATCCAATATATAGATGATCATGGACCTTTCTAGAACTTTGTAGAAACTTCCCATGCACACTTTCCTTTGGATTTTGATTATGTAACTTCTTTTGTAAGTAACCAAGCATAACTTCCAAATTTTGAACCAAACTCAAAAATCCACTTTTGCCAATGTTCTTAAAACATTTTTTCCAATCAAAATGACCTATAATTTCATCCCATTTGGCCAAATTATGAAAAATCTCAATTTTAGGTCACTTTTTATTCATTAAATTCACCAAATTTGAAACCTTGAGCTATGAGCCTTTCCAATCTTTCATGACCACTTTTCTAGACTCAAAATGTCATTTGGAGCAAGTTTGATGTTGTGAAGTTTTTCATTTGAAGCTTCCTTGTATGAGTTTTGGGCATAGGCTTGAATGACCTGTAATTCTCAAATGACCAAAATACCCTTTGCTTGCCAAGACCATAAGTAGAGTTCCACATATCATATGAAGGCATACCATACCTTTATAGAAATCTAAGACAATGAGGAACAACTCTTATGTTGACCATAAATTCATTTGAAATCTCCTTGAGGGGTAAAAGTTGCTTGGAAGACAAGTAACTTTCACAGACAAAATTTCAGATACCTCAGATGACCTGTAACTTGCAAGGACCATAACTTGAGTTCTATAAATCTCCTTAATGTCTTCCACCACTCAAATTAAAGGTATTGAGATCCTCTACAAGTTTCATGTTGACCAAGGATCCATTTGGAGCTTGCATCTTGAGTTACACTGCTTTGAAGTTTGACCTAAATCAGGGAATTTTACACAGAAACCCTAATTTAGAAACTCCTCTTCTTCTTGATTTCTCTTGATTTCTCCTTGGCACATCACCATATCCTTATTTGCATGTCAAATGATGAACCCCACATCTCTCAAATAGACCTTAATGCCTTTCAATCAAACATTTGACCTAGGGTTGACCCAGTTGAAACCCTAGTTGACTGTCTTCCACTGCAACTCTTGTGATCATATCAATGACTTGCCTCCTTCTCCAAATGACTTTCTAAGTCCTCCATGATGTCTACATACTCTCTATGCTCACTTCACAGCTCACAACTTCTTTGATGATCTTCAGATACCCTCAGATAGGAGATAG
Organism: Lathyrus sativus; assembly: GCA_963859935.3. Classification (NCBI taxonomy): domain Eukaryota; kingdom Viridiplantae; phylum Streptophyta; class Magnoliopsida; order Fabales; family Fabaceae; genus Lathyrus; species Lathyrus sativus. The sequence goes on from OZ012736.1 coordinate 25,992,424, forward strand.
ATTCACTGCTTGATCCAATGACTTCTTTAGACTTCCATTTCTTTTCTGATGACTTGGATGTGCTTGAATTTGAACAATAACCTCTTGATAGCCTCATAGAGATGAGAATAATGTTGGGTCCCTGGTTGGATGACTTGCTATGCTATGCTATGCAGATGATTAGACTATGTACATGACTCTATATGCAAATGCTAATGTAATTGAAACATAAACCAAGTGAAGAAGGTTGAGCAAATTTTAGGGTGCAACAGATGCCCCTATTCAAGCGGCTTGGACCCGACTGGATGAAGAGCACGCAACCTTCAGACATTCGAGGTACGAGACGGTTGAATACGAAAGAACCCGGAAATTTGCCAACCGCAAAATAAATTGCGCACGACTACTGCTTGGGGGAAAACCCTTCAGGGAAATGACTTCCGTTGTCACGACAACAACTAACCATCCATCTGTCAATCTGTCTTTGTAAAATAATCTGATATTGTCCGCAAACCACTCCATTCCGAAGAAATGAGCATACACCACACAACGAGAAATTGTTGACATCATTTATCAACCTCTGTTGATCTCACTTATCAACCGAGCACACGCTAACCGGCGGGAGAATACTGACTTCACTTGTCATGTTGACTTCACTGATCAACCTTTCGTATCCGAAAGAAACGAGCAAATTCTTAACCAAACGAGACAATGTTCGAAGACATGAACAACCGACTCTGCGGGGAAATGAGAAACTTAACTAAGTAACTTTGAGGGGCCAATTCCGACAACTGCCGTCAAACACCTGCTGGGGAAATTGGGAACTTAACCAAGCACCCTGACGAGAATAACCTTGCTGAAAAATAAAAGGAATTTAACCAAACAACTCCCGTGGCGAATACCCTGCTGGGGACTGTGAGGGACTTAAACAATTAACTCATTGAAGTAACATCCTGCCGGAGCACATAACTCTGCTGAGGGAATTACGGGTAACCACCCAAAAACTGCATTACCGTCTTCTAATGCTGACTCCACAGCATCCTGAGAAAGACTCCGCCGGGGGAATACAAGTAACTTAACCAAGCGACTTGTCAAAAAATACCCTGTCGGGGACTACGAGGAACTTAACCAAGTATCTCGTTGAAGAACACCCCGCTGGGGATTACGTCTCTACTGGGGTAACTGTGGGTAACCACCCAAAATCTGCATCATGCCATTTCCAACATGCCCTGATAAGGACTCGGCTGGGGAGAAAGAGAAGTGCTTGACCAAGCAATTCTGCTAGGGGAATATGACATGACGAACACGATCACTGCGTGTCTGGCACAACAGCCCTCTGTAACAAGATGAACACGACCGCTGCGTGTATCACAAACAACATCAACTAACGGGACAAACACGACAAACACGGTCACTGCGTGTTTCGAAGTCACAAACAAAACCACATAATGGGACAAACACGATCACTGCGTGCCCGATGGAATAAATCCACATAGAAAGGGCGAACACGTTCACTGCGTACTTCAACCACCAATATGATGAACACGATCACTGCGCATTTCGACCAACAAACCCCCAAAAATGAGACGAACACGATCGCTGCGTGCTATACGAATACGATCACTGCGTATTTGAACACGATCACTGCGTGTTTGAACACGATCACTGCGCGTTCTGAGCCACGATCCTCTTGACTGGAGAAAACACGATCAATGCGTGCTGTGTGTCTCAACTAACCCACATGGGACGAATACGCTCACTGCGCCATTCAACCAACAAACATCCCATGATATGGTAAACACGATCACTGCGTGTCCTGCACCACCAAAAACCGGATGAACACAATCACTGCGCGTCCTGCCCAACAAAACCCCGAGATGATACCAACACGATCACTGCGTGCCTTACAAAACAATCTTCTTAGCTCGGGACGAATACGATCACTGCGCCATTCGACCTCAGATACACATACCAAGATCAACACGATCACTGCGTGTCCTACAACATGAACCCCGTAGATGGTACAAATACGATCACTGCGTACTTGGGCCATAAATCAACATCTCAAGACCAACACTATCACCGCGTGCCTTACAATATGAACCCCGTAGATGGTACAAAATACGATCACTGCGTACCTTGACCACAAAATCCACATCTTCCTGAAACCACGATTTCTCTTATCGGCAGGGAACAAACATATCTGAAACTGAAGAGGTAACCACCTGGCTTATGTTTCAAAAATGCATGTTTGATAGTGTGTAAAATGCGAGTATGATGCATGTTTATGCAAAGAGTTACTTCAGCAAAATAAATGCTGAAGACACACTGGATCCGCTGGGGATGACCGGAATACTACCGATACGCTTCCAACAAAATAAATGTTGGAAAGATGAACTAACTCCGCTGGGGATGACCATCCTGCTGGGAAAGTAGCTCACAAACTCAAAACTCCAAAATCAGCTGAGGACGATCCTCCTGACGAGGAAGAGCGACTTGCTGGGGAAAGAAAGGACAATCGTGCTCGGGAAAACTCCTTTCAGCAGTTCCAACCACCTGATCACACTTTGTGGGGAACCTCTCCTGCTATCACTGAGTTGGGGAAATCATCCCGCTATCACTGAGCTGGGGATTGAACTACACATTCTGATTTGCACTGCACAAGAACTCTCTGGGAAGTTAATCACATTTGTCTTGACCTTCGCTGAGGAGGACCCTGCTCTGCTTGATAAGCTAATTCTGAACTACTGAAGATACATTGATCTTTTCCTTTGACGCGATTTCCGCTCTCCTGGAGAGACAACATTCAATTTTTCCTGGGGCGACTTCACTGGGGGAAGGCACAACATTCAACCTCTGGAGAGGGTACCAGCCTGCCATGGGCTCTGGCGGGGAACTTTGCGAGCTTTTGAATACCTGCAAAAGTCAGCAAGCAAACACAAGGCAATCTATGCGAAAAGAAACATCTTAGTAATCACCCACGACAACCATTCAGGTAATTTCCGGTTTTTAACAATCAACGGCCGAGGCCCGCCTATTTACACGCATGTAAGTTTATCAAAAACATCGGCGTTTTTTACAAACAAAACTGTAAAAAATTAAAACCAAAGTCACACACTACACTGAATAAAATACTTTATTGATAACGGCCTGAGAATAGGCAAGATTTGTACATCAGATGCAACTCCTGAAAAGAGGTAGTCACACATAAACAAAAGGCAGAAGTATACAAATATACAGAATAAAATTTGTACACATGTCGGCAACGTGTTACAGACGAACACCATGAACCGATCCTCCTATGACTCGTCGGACTCTGACGCTTTCCCGATCTCTGTCTTCGGAAGAGATTGCTTTGGATAATTGACCCCCAGATGCTCCCAAACAATCAAACTTGGACCGCAGTCATTTGCTTCTCAAATCCCTAACTTTTGCGCGAATCGCCCTTTGCGGGTTTTCGATTCACCGGGATACCCTTTTTTGCCGAAGCCGCCCAGTGTAGGTTTTCGACTTCGCGGGTGTACATTTTTTCGTTTTATCCCTAACTTTTGCCCGAACCTTTTTATTCTGTTTTTTGGTTCGCCAGGATGCCCCATTTTTGCCTGGACTCATTTTTACTGTCCAGCGGGTCAATTTTTAAGCAAAGTATTTTTTAACTGCGTCCGAGTTCACAGGGGACGAAAAGTCTTCACCATCCATGGTGGATAACAATAAGGCTCCTCCAAAGAAAACCTTTCTGACGACATATGGACCCTCGTAGTTGGGAGTCCATTTGCCCCTGTGATCCGATTGCGGTGGGAGAATCTTCTTCAGCACAAGATCACCCGTCTGAAAGCTTCGAGGTCGAATCTTCTTGTCGAACGCTTTCTTCATCCGGCTCTGATACAGCCTACCATGCGCAATGGATGCCAGTCTTTTCTCATCTATCAAGCTCAGCTGATTCAATCTACTTCTCGCCCATTCTGCCTCGTCCAGCTTAACATCAAGCAAAACCCTCAAAGATGGTATCTCAACCTCCAATGGCAGGACAACCTCCATGCCATATACTAGTGAGAACGGTGTTGCCCCGGTTGATGTACGCACTGTAGTGCGATAACCGTGCAAAGCGAATGGCAGCATCTCATGCCAATCCTTATACGTTACCACCATCTTCTGAACAATTTTTTTTATGTTCTTGTTGGCCGCTTCAACAACGCCATTCATCTTGGGTCTGTAGGGAGATGAATTATGATGCTCAATCTTGAAATCCCGACACAGATCTTTCATCATCTTATTGTTCAAATTTGAACCATTATCAGTAATTATCCGTTCAGGAATACCGTATCGGCAAATTATATCTCTCTTGATAAATCTGGCCACCACCTGCTTTGTCACATTGGCGTAAGATGCTGCTTCCACCCACTTGGTGAAGTAATCGATCGCGACTAGAATGAAGCGATGCCCATTAGAAGCAGTAGGCTCAATCTTGCCGATCATATCGATTCCCCACATGGAGAAAGGCCACGGAGAAGCCATAACATTCAGTGGACTGGGTGGCACATGGATCTTATCTGCATAGATCTGGCACTTGTGACACCGCTTGGCAAATTTGAAACAGTCAGTTTCCATCGTCAACCAATAATACCCTGCTCGCAACAACTTCCGGGTCATAGCATGCCCACCAGCATGTGTACCAAAAGTTCCTTCATGGACTTCTTCCATGAGTAAAGTGGCTTCCTTCTCGTCTACACACCGGAGGAGTACCAAATCGTGATTCCTTCTATACAGAACGCCGTCGGGATTCAGATAAAAGTTGCCTGCTAATCTCCTTAGAGTCTTCTGATCGCGACTGGATGCCCCAGCCGGGTATTCCTTGTTCTTCAGGAAGTTCTGTATGTCAAAATACCAAGGTTTACCGTCAGATGCTTCATCAATTGCAAACACAAAGGCCGGCCTATCAAGGTGAAAGATGACAATGCTGGGAGCCTCATTCCAGCGGTTGACTTTATACATCGAGGATAACATTGCAAGGGCGTCCGCCATTTGATTCTCCGCCCGAGGTACATGGTGGAACTCCACCCTATCAAAGAAAGGTAGCAACCTTCTCGCATAATTCATGTACGGCACCAGATTAGGTTGGCGCGTCTCCCATTCTCCCTTAATCTGATTCACAACCAATGCTGAATCCCCATATGCGTCCAGATTCTTAATCCTCAGATCGATAGCCTCCTCTAACCCCATAATGCAGGCTTCATACTCTGCTTCGTTATTCGTCACTGGAAAAGTCAATCTGGCTGTAAACGGGATGTGCGACCCGTGGGGAGTTGTAATGATTGCCCCGATCCCGCTACCGTACGAATTGACAGCCCCGTCAAAAATCAATTGCCACTGGGAACTCCGCTCAGGACCTTCACCAGGCAACGACTCATCACAATCTTTAGCCTTCAAGTACATTATGTCCTCATCAGGAAACTCAAACTTCATAGGCTGATAATCCTCAATTGGCTGTTCGGCAAGATATTCGGACAGAACACTTCCCTTAATGGCCTTCTGGGAAACATACTGGATATCGTATTCTGTCAATACCATCTGCCATCTAGCAATCCTTCCAGAGAGCGCTTGCTTCTCAAACACATATTTGATCGGATCCATCTTCGATATCAGCATGGTTGTATGGTTCAGCATATACTGTCTTAGACGTTTGGCAGCCCACGCCAATGCACAACACGTCTTTTCGAGCATAGAGTATCGAGATTCACAATCTGTGAACTTTTTACTCAAATAGTAAATTGCATGCTCTTTCCGCCCTGTCTCGTCATGTTGACCGAGAACACAACCCATACTATTCTCAAGAACCGTCAGATACATAATCAGTGGTCGTCCCGCTACTGGGGGTATTAACACCGGAGGTTCCTGCAAGTATTCTTTTATCTTTTCAAATGCCCTTTGGCAATTGTCGTTCCAGACCACCGCTTGATCTTTCTTTAACAGCTTTAATAATGGTTCACATGTGGTCGTTAGGTGAGAGATGAACCTAGCAATGTAGTTCAACCTCCCTAAGAATCCACAGACTTCTTTTTCGGTTCTCGGTGCTGGCATCTCTTGTATTGCTTTTATTTTTGCAGGATCGACCTCGATTCCTTTCTTGCTCACGATGAACCCCAGTAGCTTCCCGGATCTCACTCCGAAGGTACATTTGTTCGGATTCAGCCTCAGCCTGAACTTCCTCAGCCTCTTGAACAACTTCAGCAGATTAACCAGATGTTCTTCCTCTGTTTGAGACTTGGCAATCATGTCATCGACATACACCTCAATCTCTTTGTGCATCATGTCGTGAAAAAGCGTTGTCATGGCCCGCTGGTACGTTGCCCCAGCATTTTTCAAACCAAAGGGCATCACCTTGTAATAGAAGGTCCCCCACGGGGTGATAAAGGTCGTTTTTTCCATATCCTCCGGAGCCATTTTGATCTGATTATACCCTGAAAAGCCATCCATGAAGGAAAACACTGAAAACTGAGTTGTGTTGTCAACTAACACGTCAATATGCGGCAGCGGGAAATCATCTTTCGGGCTTGCTTTGTTTAGATCCCTGTAATCAACACACATCCGAACCTTGCCATCTTTCTTTGGCACAGGCACGATATTAGCGACCCAAGTGGGATAAGTGGTAACAGCCAGGAACCCAGCATCCCATTGCTTCTGCACTTCTTCCTTTATCTTCACGGCCATGTCAGGACGAGTCCTTCTGAGTTTCTGCTTCACAGGCGGGCAATCCTCCTTCAACGACAGACGGTGAACAACCATATCGGTATCCAAACCCGGCATGTCCTCATAGGACCAAGCAAATATATCACTGTATTCACGCAGCATCTCAATAAGCTCTTGCTTGATGTCCACTTGCAATGCGGCCCCTATACGGATATTCCTGACGCATTCTTCAGACCCCAAGTTGACAATATCAATCTCTTCCTGGTGAGGCAGAATGACTCTCTCCTCTTGCTTCAATAATCGACTAAGCTCTTCTGGTAAGCCACTATCCTCCACACTCTCTTCCTCAGCTTGGAAGATCGGATGCTCGAAGTCTAAACGAGTCATAGGAAGTTTTTGGTCGGTGTCATCTGAAAATTCATGAATCCTGCGAGGGAAACGGTTAAGTGCTTCAAAAATGATGTACAAGCAAAATGCATAACCACGCTGCCATTTTATTGAAAAATAAAAAACAGAAAGAAAGGGATCACAACATTTGAATGTAAAAAACGCCGTTATTTATTGATCATGCAAACATACAGGTAAACAGTTAGGCCCTAAGACAAGATCATCGATGCCCCGGGCAAGGCATGTGATCATACAATGATTGAAAAACAATGCATTACTGTTTGGTGACTTGGATGACGTCCTGGATGGACCAGTTGCATAGGCTTTGCCCCGGCGTGCTGGGTCGAATCCATGCGTCCATGTCGCAATCGCTATCCACTTCCTCCGTATCAGACACGACATTAATCCTCTCGAAGCTAACCCCTCCAGGCGTGAACACCACAGGTCCCCTGTACTTAGGCGCACTCTGCGAGGGAGATGGGCGGTACCCCAAACCATACCTATCCTGCTTCACTGGGATGTCCAGAACCTGCCCCCACTTCTGAGTCTCTCCTGTTTGTACCAACGCCTTGGCTTCTTTATATGAGGAGACGACCACCTCTTGCCCTTCACTCTTCACCGGAGCTTCTTCTTTAACCTTCACTCCTTCGAACGCCTGACACAGCGTTTCATGAATCTCTCCATCTACCTCCACGTACTTGAAAGAAGACAAATGACTGACTAGGATATCCTCTTCGCCACACACCGTCACAATACTCCCCTCAACCATATATTTCAACTTCTGATGGAGCATAGAAGTTACTGCCCCAGCGGCATGAATCCAAGGTCTCCCGATCAAACAACTATATGCAGGCTGGATGTCCATGATGTAAAACACTGTGTCAAACACCTTCGGTCCTACCTGGATGGGTAACGTTACTGATCTGAATACCGACCTCCTTGTTCCGTCAAAGGCCCTCACCACCAAATCACTAAGTGTGCACAACAACCCCCGGGTATCCAATTTCAACAAGGCTTTCTTTGGTAACACATTCAGCGAGGACCCAGTGTCTACCAGCACATGGGATAAAATGGTGCCCCTACATTCGATAGAGATATGCAAGGCATTATTATGATCACGCCCTCGAGGTGTTAGGTCAAAATCCGTGAATCCCAGTCCATGCCCAGCGTTAACATGTGCCATGACTCCCTCCAGCTGATTAACTGAAATCTCTTGCGGCACGAAGGATGTCTCAAGCACCTTCAACAGGGCATTTCTATGCGCCTCAGAACACAACAGCAGCGATAATATGGAGATCTTTGACGGGGTCTGCTGCAGGTGATCTACAATCTTGTAATCACTTTTGCGGATCAACCTCATGAATTCTTCCACATCTTTGGTTATCGGCTCTTTCTCTTTACTCCCCGAAGATTCCCCCTCAACAACCTTGTTCTTGCCCCTGGCAAGCCTCTCTGCTTCAACCTCAGGTGAAGTGAAAATTCTCCCGCTCCGGGTTATACCACCCGCTCCCACTATGTTATCCACGGATCCTGCTGGCGGATCATTCAAGTCAATCTTTTTCCCATTGCAATACACCTCGGCACCATAACTCCACGGGACTGCCTTTGTGCTTTCATAAGGGACTGGCTTAGCCTTGGTAATAGTAATGGTCGGCTTTTTCGATGATGCCGAAATTGTCACTGATTTGAACGGAATAGTGATCGTAGCAATCTCCCTACGCTCTTCTGTAGATACTGTCTTGACAGACTTCTCTCGCCCCACAACCCTGTCAAACTGCAAAATTCCTTCATCAATCAAACTTTGAACTCCCCTCTTCAGCTTCTCACAGCCCCCAGCTTGAATCAAACAGTCATCACACTCTTCACTGCAACCGGGATGGACTCCTCCTTTCAACAAGCGCTGCTTTACGTAACTCAAAGGGGTTTTCAGCTCGCTCACTTCTGAAACTAAGTTCAACTCATCATCTACCATGATTGCATTGGCCCCAGCCCCACCATGCTTGGGCATTGGCTGCTGCGTGATATTGGGACCGTCTTTCCCGAAGTTAATAGCCGTGCTATCAAGCAAATCCTGTACTTTATGCTTGAAAGCTAGGCAATTTTCAATATTGTGCCCTGGTGCACCCGAATGGAAGTCACAGTGCTCATTAACATCATATCCGACTGGCGGCTGGCCGGTTGGTGGTGCTAAGGTCCTCTTCTCGACTAACTGCAATTTCAACAAAGTTTGAAGGAGTTCTGCATATGATACCGGCGGTACCTCGAGTACTCTCCTCGGTCGTGGGTTCTGAAGTCTGCGCTGATTATTATTAGGCTGTTGCTGAGCCTGCTGCGGTGGTTGTTGTCTCTGCTGCTGAGAAGGCCCTGGAATGGTTACACTTGCAACCTGCGACTGCTGACGCCAGTTCTGACCTTTATTCCTTCGTCGAGCACTGTATACAGCGTTGGTATCACCCTGTCTTTTACCACCAAACACCTTCTTATTACCTCCTGCGGAACTGGACTCACCCGCTTGAATTTTACCAATCTTTACTCCGTTTTCAATGCGCTCCCCCATCAAAATCAACTCAGAGAACGTACTCATCGAAAAATTTAGCAACCGGTCATAATACATCCCAGAGAAAGTTCCTATGAACATATCCATCATTTCGCGCTCCACCATTGGAGGGTGTACCCTAGCAGCCAGATCTCGCCATCTCTGGGCGTATTCTTTAAAGCTCTCGCTAGACTTTTGAGACATGCTTTGCAACTGGACTCGGTTAGGGGCGAGATCACTATTATATTGATAATGTCGAACAAAAGCTTCTGCCAGCTCTTTCCAACTCCTGATCTGAGTAGGCTCCAAGCTCATGTACCACTCCAGCGACGGCCCTGACAGGCTATCCTGGAAGAAGTGCATTAGCATCTTTTCATCCTCAGAATACGCAGACATACGCCGGTAAAACGCGCGCACATGCACCCTAGGGCATGTATCCCCTTTGTACTTATCAAATGACGGTGCTTTGAATTTCAGCGGGACCCTCAACCCTGGGACTAACCCCATATTTGACATATCCAGCCCAAGAGCATTCTGGCTGGCCAACCCGTTCACTTTCTCTTCTAGCAATCTCATCCGATGGTTGTCATCCCTGGCTCTTTCATAACCCTCATTCTGACCAGAGTACACATCCTCCTGACGATCCTCCCAACGAGGTACTGCATCATATCCAACATAATCTGCATCGCGGCCCGGACCTGTTTGGACGTACCTGGGGTCATACCTCAGGTTACCCATCTCTTGGGTGTTATATGCGCCAGTTCCATATCCAAGATTACCATAGCCACCAAACCCAGCCTTGGCGCCGGCCATGCCTCCATACCCCATATTCACACCATTGAAGCCCTGGTTACCATTAATACCATTCATTCCGACATTCTCTATGCCCCCATTGAAATCCTGGTTAACATTACCCACAAATACCCCAGCAGTATCTGCATTGGCGTGCATATTACCGGTGTTCCCACCTCCACCTACAAGACCAGTTTCTCCAGCATTCAAACCGGTTACGGGAATAGCATCAGCACTTTGACGATTCTCAACTCGGGGTGAAGCAGCAATGTTTTCACCATGCGGTGTCCCGTTGTTCTCAGCCCGTGCGACCATCGGTTGAACCAGATTCTACAGCTGCTCTTGTCCTTTGGCGATGGTCTCCATGGTTTGCATGAGCAGGGCCATCCTGTCGCGCATCTCTTGCATTTCACTCTGCACGTTGTCCATGATCTTCTTCTGGTTAATCCTTGTAGAGTAACAGTGGACCTGCTTTTCTGCAATCCTGAAAATACCTGAATTAAAGATGCAGGAGATAAGATACACGGATCACAAACCTGTAATGCAAATATGAGTATGTATGCAAAATGCAACATGTGTCTGTGCATTAGGGATTATCATTCCCCGATTCTAGTGTGAATGTGCCGGTGCAGTGACAGTGCTAGCAATACGGTGATTGGAGCCAAATCATAGAAAACCTCGTATATTGCAGAGAAATCCAAGAATACAATATCACTGAGTGTACAATAAGAAGGCATGACCTCAACCAACAATCCTGGTGATGGTCAGCGCTATGCAAATAAAGCATACAAATGAAACGATCAAGTACTCCCATAAGCCCGGTACTCTTCTATTAACTTCTTGGTCTCTGGATGACTTGGTCGGGTAAGCAGCCCCTCGACAAGTTGGTTTCTTCGTTTGAGCACACGTCGCACGTCACCAGCGGTTTCCTCCCATGCCCCTTCTCCGAAGCGATCTTCTAGCTTCCGCTTCTGAGACACAGCTTCGTTCCTGCCTTCGATGGCCTTGTTCAGTGCATTCTGGAGACTATATCTGGTCATCACCTCTTCTTCATGCTTTTTAATGCTAGCCTTCAACCGCTCTTCGAGTTCAGAAATTTGCTGCTTCAATTTATCTTCCCTCTTTTTGTTGTTGGTTAGCGTAGCATTCCATGTCTTATTACAAGAAGAGATTTCTCGGTGAGCGGCGTCGAGTGCTTTCTTCTTGGACTCCAACATGTCGTGAGAGCTTCTGAACTCTTGCCCCAGACGTTCGCGCTTCTTTTTCTCCTCAGCCAACTCAGCACCTAGCCTGTTTACTAGTTCGATCTGCTGTTGGAAAGAACGTACGGCCTTATTCTTCTCACTCCGCATCTGAGCCAGCTCCTTTTCTAGCTCTTCATTAATCTTCAGCAAGGCTTCCTTTTCTTGCACAACTCGCTCGTAGACCTCCCTAGTAACGGTATTTGGATCCTCCACCAGAATATGAACAGGGACTGGTGCAGCTGGAAATGGCATCAGTAACTGTCTTGCCCTCTCCTGGATCCAAACTTTGTAGGGTGTATATGCCTGACAATCATTCTTCCCCAACAGTGGTTTCCCTCTTCTGTTAATACGCATCCAGGCATGCCGAAGCTTGGCTAGTAACTCTCCATTCAAATCACCGGTGAAGTACAGAGATTCCTGTACTTCTTCCTCCTGAGGTGGGCTCTTCAACGCATATCCAAACTGGCGGACGAACAGAGATGGGTTGTAATTGATACACCCCTTCCTTCCTATCAACGGAACATTAGGATACCCAGAACAACTGAAAATAAGCTCAGACCCCAGCAAGTCTCGGTCAAACCACTCAATGTCTTCGAAAGATAGCCTCATCAGGCGCTCTGGCCAGTCAGCCGTAGTTGCACTATCTACAAAAGGTCCCTTCAAGGGAAGATGGCTCTTAAACCACATGTTCAACAGCGGCGCACAACAGTAAACAGTCTTTCCCCTTCTGTTTTCATTTTTGTAGTGCAATGAATGGTAGAGGTCTCCAATCAAAGTGGGCACCGGGTTGCCGGCAGCAAACAGATGGAAAGCGTCCAGGTCCACAAAATTGGGTAAGTTGGGAAACAACACTATTCCGTAAATGCATAGAGCTAAGATAGCATTAAAGACTATCCAACACCCGTTCTTGGCATACTCTTGAGCTTTGCCAACCAGAAAGTCAAGGGAGAAACCTGGAACCCCAAGCCAAGAAGTCACTAATAGTTCAACAGCGTTCATGTGCAAGGCCTTAGCTAAGTCCTCTAACTTAGGCTCAGCAGCAGAGTGAATAAAGGGAACCTTGTTCTGTACTGGTAGCTCAGTAAACTCCACATACTCTTCAATGGTAGGTCCCAAAATAAAGTCAGTAAACGTGAAACATCTCAATGCCGGGTCATAGAATTGCATTAAGGTGTACAACCCATTCATCTCAACAGCAGTTGGCTTGCAGACTAATCTCAGCAATCTTCCATGACTCATTCTGAAACTTCTCCTAACCTCCTCATCAGCGAGGGACATCAGACCAAGTAAGGGAGTAATGTCAGGTGTAGGTAGCTTATACGCAACTGTCTTCCTCAATCCAGCCATAATCAATAAGCAGAAGTCTGGGCACTAGAACCAGGGAATATGCAAATGCACCTGCAGCACAGACACACGTTAATGAGATGCAATGATATGGGTATGCAAGCAATGCAATGCAAGCAACATGCAACAGGGACCAAATGCCATGGCTGAGAAGCCTGAACCATATCAAAAAGTCTCAGATAGACTCTCCAGAATTCCTCAAACCCTGGTCTCAGATAGACCACAAACAAAGCTCCAACACTGGTCTCTGATAGACCCCATAACATAACTCCAAATGGTCTCTGATAGACCTCATAACATAACTCCAAATGGTCTCTGATAGACCTCATACCATAACTCTGACTGGTCTCTGATAGACCTCACCACTGTCCATAAATACCCAGGATCTCAGATTAAGAAATAGCCGGTATCTGAGGGTCTAGTTACCTGCATAACCCCAAAACCCTCTCACAGGTAGGTGTCCTAGTAACTGACAAAGGTATGGCATCCTATGCGGTCGTCGGCGTCACAGACTTTCAGGGTTGATGATACGATTCCCAGAAGGAGTGGCATCATCAAATCCTGAAGAGGCCTCACTTAGCCAACTTCCAAATGATCGGTTCCCGGAGTCGACAATTCAGCTAACCAACAACCCCTTCGACCCAAAGGGTAGAAAAAGAAGTCAACCAGAAGAACCTCGTCCGAGTATAGATTTCGTGAGACACTAATGCAAGCAAAGCCGACACGCGCCCACTACTTTCTACTCTAATTCTAGGTGCACTCAAGCCCAGGTCCGACTTATCTCTCAATCATAGAATCACCCGTCACAACCCCAATACAGCAATAATGACAATAATATAATGCTGAGAATAAATGACAGAAATATAAATCCATACAAAATCCTCGACGGGAAAACAAGCGCTAGGATTGACTCGCTTAAGGGACGTTGGATCCCAAATGCATAAGGAACTATCGCAGTCCTTAGCAGCCAGGGGACGTTGGATCCCCAGCAGAGTCGCCAGCTGTCGCTACTGCGAAAATCGGCGCCGGCAATACAGAAGAGTCGCCACCGTGCGTTATTTATCCCAAAGAAGGGAAAGGAAACGCTCGAAGTAAACCTCGCGAAACGGGAAAAGGTATGGTCATCGCAGCCAAAACCTGGATTCGGGAGTCGGTTACGCAAGGGGAAGGTATTAGCACCCCTCACATCCATCGTACTCGATGGGATCCACGCTTGCTTGGTTTGTACGGATTATACTTCTATCTAAACTAGAGGATGAGGTCTGAAAAGAAAAGAAAACATGACTCGGCAAAGCATCGCACTTTATGCCTACGTATTCCCGTCTGGAACGAGAAATCAGAGTCAACGTAGTTCGCCTAACTACGGGGGAGGATGGGTGAAGGTTGCTCGCTAGGACACTGCATCCTATGCCTACGTACTTCCACACAACATGGAAGATCAGAGCAAACGTAGTTCGGGCTACGCATGACACAAGCTGTTCAAGTGTCTTTTATGAAAAATCTCACCTTAAACAAGGGTTTTCTTATTGCAAAAAGGTTGATGTTTGTTCAAATCTTTTGACGGAAGAAATGAATTGATTTCTGTTATAACCTTTATTAATGTTTTTCTGTTGTTTTGAAGGAAGAAGAGATGACACTTTACAAATCCTAGGGTTGAAAAAGGGGATAAAATCTACCCTAATGTTATCATGCATGGGTTAAAACCTAATGTCTATCATGTTCCTCTCTTGCGCAGAGAGAAACAGAGATCCTAAGGGATAAACGAAAACAGAAATAACAGATATATACAATAAAACAGTAAAATGCATGGATGCAACAATACAAGCGAGGCAAGGGAGTCCCACTCAACCTCGAACCTAGAAAACAATAGGCGAAAGTAAACAGAATTCACTTCCAACCCAACAGGTTAAACAGCAAACAATACAGTCAGGGAAATTCACACAATACATCAAAAATTAAACAACTAAAATAAAACAGCAAAGCAATCTTCATCAGCATCTGCCTTCAAGTCATCACCAAATATCTACAGGCTTCAAGGAAACCTCAGTCTTTTATCTTCAATCTCTCAATGCAAAGTCTTTATCACCAGTCTTCAATCTGCAATGGCTTTTCTTCAAATCTCAATCTCCAAGATGAATATCATTCAACAAGATGAAATGGATGTTAAACAGTCAATTGCCTACCAAGGGTGGCTCACTGACTGTTAACATTGTACAGACAATTTTCCCTCAAAAGTTCTATCTTTTAAACACATTCACTAATCCTTCCAAAGGAAGGAGGTGGATATTTAAAAGAGACTTTGAATCATAGAGAAAGAATGGAGGCAAACAAGACCTTCCATGTTTATGAATCAAGTTTGCTACTCTAGAGCTCTGCCTAACTCCTAGATCCTATAACCTTCAACAAATGCCAGCAAGAGATACCCCTCATCAACTCTGGAAGTTGGTCTTCATTCTTTTAATCTCCAATGGCCTTCATCATCACAGTCTTCAGCTCTCCCAATCCCCAAGCAAACCCCATACCCCACACAGACAAATGAAATAACCCTAGAGAGGGCACACCACACAGTCAAGCAAATACAAGCAGTATACTGATAGTAATAGTAGAATAGGGGAAACCTAGTAATTTCTAAGGGATCTATTATCTACCCATAATCCCTATAGTCCCATACCCCAAAGATTCAACCTATAACTCCTAAAAGAAAGGATTTATCACACCTATATTATCTCCTGAACCCTAGTTTTGGTTCTTCTAATCACATCTAAACAAATCATCTAAAATTAAGTTCTAAAATTATGAATTAAATTTTATATACAAGCTAAAGGTCTAAGCTAATCAACCTAAAAAGAATGGGTCAAAAATATTAAAGCATCTAACCAAACCAAAATCATCAATACCATGCATCAAATTAAACCACTATTTACAGCTATTTAGAAGAAAAATATACTAAAAATGCTAAAACAAAATTAAATTGGAATTTTATTATTTCTTAATTTTCTTAACAGAAATATGAACCTAATGCAAAAACAACCACTAAAAAATAAGCATTTTTCAATTATTTATGATTTTTTCAAAGTATTAAAATGAATTAAGTAAAATTAAAATGGATTAATTGGGTTAGGGGGTGCAATGAATATCAATGTTCAGTTAAAACATGAGGATGGGCCCAGACTGGGGGGCGCGCCTAGCAATGCGCGTCTGGGCCCAGTGCACAACAAAAAATAAAAAAGACAAAACGGTGCAAAGAGTAAAAGTTTCAGTTATAATTTGGGCTTGCGTTTGGGGGTGTGAAAAGCAAGGGATTACTGAGCCCAGTCAGAAGGAATAAATGAAACGGTGCGTATCGCTGCATGGATCTCCCTCCAAATTCGTTTTAAACACTGGCCATTGGATTAAGGTTTGAGTCAAGGTCAAATGCATGATCGTGTGGTCTAGGGTTCGTCTTCAACCTTGGAACCCTAGGGTTTTCAGAAATCACCTCTCCCATGCACGAATTTCATCATCTCTGTTCTCCCTCGTCTCTCCATGAAAACTCACGATGCAAAGAGCAAAATTGCTCTACTTATTCCCCTCTACACAGCCATGGTATTATTTTCCCCTAAAGCTCACTCAAACATCAAACCCGATAGGTAGAAGATTCTGATTCCACCATTTTCCCCTGCTATCAACCATGCCAATTCTTGCTAACTTCTACCCTAACATGATCTACACTCTACACTGATCATTCTGAGCCATACATCTAAGATTATCATGCTTTAATCTAAGAGTTCTAAGCCCTAACAGCTTTGGTGCACCAATGGCAACCTCCATGGATTGTCTTCAAACTCAACAGAAATGTTCATCTAACCAATCCTAACCATTCTAACCTAATAATCCTCTATGATTCTAACTAATCTAACCAATTCGATGAGAAAACCAACCTGGTATAAATGATGAAAACAGTTGCTGAATTCTTCAGATCCAATGCTTGCAATGATCTGGATTTGATCCACACACTTGACTCTTTGTTCTGTATGCAAAAGTTCTTGCTCCAATGCCTTAGATCCTTGTAACCACTTCTTCTTGCACTTTGGATGATGAAGATGGATAGCATGAATTCTTGCTCAATTCAACCAGATTCTGATGGAAATGTGATCCTTGAATGATCTAGATGATGATAGGATTAAGAACTTTGGAAATTGATGGAGATTTGATGGAGATTTGATGAAGTTTGAGATGAATTTGCAAAATGGAAGAATGAAGTGTAACTTGGTATTATGAACAAAATGAATCACCAACCAATGCATGAAGCTACTCAATCCAATATATAGATGATCATGGACCTTTCTAGAACTTTGTAGAAACTTCCCATGCACACTTTCCTTTGGATTTTGATTATGTAACTTCTTTTGTAAGTAACCAAGCATAAATTCCAAATTTTGAACCAAACTCAAAAATCCACTTTTGCCAATGTTCTTAAAACATTTTTTCCAATCAAAACGACCTATAATTTCATCCCATTTGGCCAAATTATGAAAAATCTCAATTTTAGGTCACTTTTTATTCATTAAATTCACCAAATTTGAAACCTTGAGCTATGAGCCTTTCCAATCTTTCATGACCACTTTTCTAGACTCAAAATGTCATTTGGAGCAAGTTTGATGTTGTGAAGTTTTTCATTTGAAGCTTCCTTGTATGAGTTTTGGGCATAGGCTTGAATGACCTGTAATTCTCAAATGACCAAAATACCCTTTGCTTGCCAAGACCATAAGTAGAGTTCCACATATCATATGAAGGCATACCATACCTTTATAGAAATCTAAGACAATGAGGAACAACTCTTATGTTGACCAGAAATTCATTTGAAATCTCCTTGAGGGGTAAACGTTGCTTGGAAGACAAGTAACTTTCACAGACAAAATTTCAGATACCTCAGATGACCTGTAACTTGCAAGGACCATAACTTGAGTTCTATAAATCTCCTTAATGTCTTCCACAACTCAAATTAAAGGTCTTGAGATCCTCTACAAGTTTCATGTTGACCAAGGATCCATTTGGAGCTTGCATCTTGAGTTACACTACTTTGAAGTTTGACCTAAATCAGGGAATTTTACACAGAAACCCTAATTTAGAAACTCCTCTTCTTCTTGATTTCTCTTAATGTCTCCTTGTAAAATCACCATATC
This sequence comes from Lathyrus sativus, assembly GCA_963859935.3. NCBI lineage: Eukaryota > Viridiplantae > Streptophyta > Magnoliopsida > Fabales > Fabaceae > Lathyrus > Lathyrus sativus. Next base: position 26,010,555 of record OZ012736.1, read on the forward strand.
CTTATTTACATGTCAAATGATGAACCCCACATCTCTCAAATAGACCTTAATGCCTTTCAATCAAACATTTGACCTAGGGTTGACCCAGGGTTGACCCAGATGAAACCCTAGTTGACTGTCTTCCACTGCAACTCTTGTGATCATATCAATGACTTGCCTCCTTCTCCAAATGACTTTCTAAGTCCTCCATGATGTCTACATACTCTCCATGCTCACTTCACAGCTCACAACTTCTTTGATGATCTTCAGATACCCTCAGATAGGAGATAGATTCACTGCTTGATCCAATGACTTCTTTAGACTTCCATTTCTTTTCTGATGACTTGGATGTGCTTGAATTTGAACAATAACCTCTTGATAGCCTCATAGAGATGAGAATAATGTTGGGTCCCTGGTTGGATGACTTGCTATGTTATGCTATGCAGATGATTAGACTATGTACATGACTCTATATGCAAATGCTAATGTAATTGAAACATAAACCAAGTGAAGAAGGTTGAGCAAATTTTAGGGTGCAACATATCTTCCTTGATGTCCATGATTATGAAGTCGGTTGGAATGTAGAATTGTCCTATGCGTACTGGAACGTTTTCCAGTATTCCGACTGGGTATTTCACTGATCTGTCAGCTAATTGTACGGACATTTTGGTTGGTCTGAGGTCTCCCATATTCAGCTTTTTGCATATAGATAAGGGCATAACACTGATACTGGCTCCTAAATCGCATAGAGCTTTGTCTATTACGAACTTTCCTATGACGCAGGGTATGGAGAAACTACCTGGGTCTTTTAATTTAGGAGGCATGCGGTTTTGAATAATAGCGCTACACTCTGCAGTAAGTGTAACTGTTTCGTTATCCTCGATCTTTCTCTTATTCGACAGGATTTCTTTGAGAAATTTAGCGTATGACGGCATTTGAGTTATCGCTTCTGTAAAAGGAATAGTAATATTCAACTGTTTAAGGAGCTCTACAAATTTCTTAAACTGTCCTGAAGTTTTGGAGTTTATTAGTCTTTGCGGATAAGGGATAGGTGGTTTATATGGCGCTGGAGGTGCTTGAGTTTTTTCACTTGCGGTATCCTCCTTCTCGTTGTCCTCCTTCTTCTCTAACTCGGATTCCTTTTCTGCTTGTTCAGTTGGTTTTTGTTGCATGGCTGAGTTTTCGGTCCTCGGATCGATCGGTTCGTCCAATTCTTTTCCACTTCTTAGTATTACAGCATTTGCTTGGCCTTTTGGATTCTGTTCGGGTTGTCCAGGAAATGTGCCAGCAGGTGCGGCAGCAGAGGCTTGTTGTTGAGCCACTTGTGATATCTGTGTTTCTAACATTTTGTTGTGGGTGGCTAGAGCGTCTACTTTTCCTGTCAACTGTTTAATTTGCTCGCTAGTGTGTATGTTTTGATTCAGGAATTCTTTGTTTGTTTGAGCTTGAGTTGCTATGAACTTTTCCATCATCAATTCGAGGTTCGATTTCCTAGGTGCATTCTGAGCAGCTGGTTTCTGATATCCTGGCGGAGCAGTAGGCATTTGCAATGCATTTTCGCTTTTGTAAGAAAAGTTTGGATGATTTCGCCAACCTGGGTTGTAGGTATTTGCGTAGGGATTTCCTTGAGCATAATTTACCTGGTCTGGTGGGATTCCGGCTAGCAATGGGCATTCGGGTGCATTATGAGTGGTGCTTCCGCATAACTCGCAATTTGGAGTTACTGCAGCGACAGTTGCAGTGGGGTTAACGGTCAGACTATCGATTTTCTGTGCTAGAGCATCTACTTTAGCATTGAACTTTTCAAGGCTGCTGATTTCGTACATCCCACCTTTCGCTGTGGTTTTCTCAGTTGGAGTGCGTTCACCTCCCCATTGGCAATGGTTTTGTGACATGTTTTCTATTAATTGATAGGCTTCATCATATGGCTTATCCATAAGTGCACCGCCCGCGGCAGCATCTATTGTCAATCTAGTATTGTATAGAAGCCCATTATAGAAAGTATGGATTGTCACCCAGTCTTCTAGACCGTGGTGAGGACATGTTCTCATCATATCTTTGAATCGTTCCCATGCTTCGTAAAGAGATTCAGTATCTTTCTGTCGAAATCCGTTGATTTGAGCTCTAAGCATAGCAGTTTTGCTTGGCGGAAAATATCTCGCTAAGAAGACGTTCTTCAATTGCTCCCACGTCGTAACGGAGTTGGATGGTAACGATTGTAACCATGTCCATGCTCTGTCTCTAAGAGAGAATGGGAAAAGACGAAGTCTTATCGCGTCTGGAGTTACTCCATTTGCTTTCACTGTGTCTGCGTATTGTACAAACTTTGTTAGATGTTCGTTCGGATCCTCAGTTGCGTTTCCTGAGAATTGGTTTTGTTGCACAGCCGACAGCAATGACGGTTTCAGCTCAAAATCGTTTTGGGTAATAGCTGGGGCAGCAATGCTACTTCTAGGCTCCATTTGAGAGGGTGTAGCGTATGCCTTCAGCGGTTTGTTTGGAGGTCCTTCAGCCATCTCTGGTTCTTCTTCTTCTGATTTGGGAATGGGAGTGAGAGGTTCGGGAGTGTTATGTTTGAGTTGTTTGAGTTGGTACTCAATGATTCTACTTCTTAAATGTAAGAAGCGTTCTAGTTCTGCGACTGAAGGTTTTACGATATCGCTTTGCGGGCGATTTCTTGGCATACAATCGACAGAACTAGTAAAGGAAAAATGAAAATTGTTAACCTAGTCTATACGGCGTAACAGAACGTTACACTATTGACTAAACGGGTCCCCGGCAACGGCGCCAAAAACTTGATCGCGACTTTCTATGTCTAATACAACTAACTGCAAGTGCACAGTCTATCGCGTAGTAATAATAGATATCGATCCCACAGGGACTCGTAATCAAACTAGTGTTCTCGGGAGTTACTATGTTTAGCTAGGTAGAATATGTTTAAGGGAATAAGATTGTCACTAAAAAGGGAACTAAGATTACTACTTAGATTATAATTAATTAAATCGATACGTAGTAATTGTGTTCTTCGGGGATTTGATAAGTTATGGTGTATGAAATAATTTTCAAAGTTTATTCAAGCAGAAAATGGAGATTTGAAAACTCTCGCCTCACGATGGTTATTGACGCTAGTCATAATCCTAAGGGCCAAACGTACACTTTCGTATTTCGTTCGGGGTTAAAATTATTTTTTGGAAATCTCTAAGTTCTAATTCATTTTAAAGTGCTTTCGCTGTTATTAAAACAAATGCCTAGTGTTTACTATCTGACCTTACCGCAACTTTCGCTTGTTGGTTCGTATCTTAATTAATTTCCCACTTTCGTGGCAAAACTACTTTTAAATAAGTTCTCGCTTTCGCGACGAAGTTTATTCCGTGAATCAATTTTAAACACTCAGACCATAAATTACTTTTGTGAAAAGAAAGTTTTCAACCAATTGTTACCAAATCCCATTCGAATTATTACTACATATCGATTACCTAAGTTTAGCTAGACATGGATTTGGGAAAGATAAAATATAAATAAGAATAATAAATAATAATTTGCATTATAATAAAACTGAAGTCGATCAAAATGAAAACCTGTAAATATGCCAATTGGCCTTTGGGCAAATCCTCCACAGATGTTGGCAGGATTCTGGTCTTCAGTGCCAATTTGGTCGTACAGTACAATAGAAATTACAGAAGAGTGGAAATGGGAATAAGTAAAGGTAAAGAGAAACAAATGAGAATAAAACTGGAAAATAATGCTCTGGAAAGTAAATTCGGCAGCACTTCATGGTATGAATGCAGCACACTTTCTGAAGTCCCCTGCTTCCCTTTTTATAGAAGTGGAATCCCAACGGTTATCTCTGAAGATGATGGACCTTGAGGCAGATAATTTAGGGAGTAGTGGTCCACTCTGTGGGAATTGGAACTGTTTCTTTGACGTGTAATCTGAGTGGGGCGTTTTTGCCTGCATGACGGTCGTCACAAGGTGTGACGGTCGTCACTCGTGTGACGGTCGTCATGAAGCTGTGACGGTCGTCACATCAGCAAAAACAGCTTGCTGCGCTTTTCATTGTGTTTTCACTCCTTTTTCGTCCATATTTCATCTGGGATTGCTTCTTTTCTTCATGTTGCCTTGTTTAGACGTGATCGTTGAATACCTGCAAAACATCAAACAAATACACAGAAATAACCCGAAATCGGATCGAAAACGGTTAGACTTTAGTTGAATTATGCATGAAAATATCTATATGATTTCGTGTTATCACCCCAATTTCCACTCGAACTGGATCTTCAATCAACGCGTTCGAACCTTATCACCCTTTGAACAAGACACTAATCACAGCAAAAACGATTGTGTATATTTGTGGATTTGTGTGTTGTGTGAGGGATGAAGATGAAGAAATTTGTTGCACCTATTTCACGTTTCTTGCCCTGACAATTTACTCAAGATTTCAATTGTTAGTGTTAAAAAAATAAGCAAAACTCTATTTATAGTAATAACCAAAACAGTCAACAAAACAGAATTTTAAACACAGCAGGAAAACCAGCACAGCGCGCGAACGGTCGACCATAGGGTCGGCGTGCGCTGACCCGTGGGAAATCCTCAGCTCCATGCGCTGAGTGGCACGGTCGACGCATGTCTTCATGCGCTTATCCGTGGAAAATCAAAACGCTCATGCGCCGACTGCACGGTCGACGCATATCTTCCATGCGCTGAGCCGTGAGAAATGCCAGGCTTCATGCGCCGACTGTATGGTCGACTCACAACTTGGAAACCTGCGAAATTAACAGCTTTCTCCATTTTGTGCATCCTGCCACATTCAGGTATGACACATATTAAGGTATAATGATTTAACAATGAAAAAGAGGTATAACAATGAAAAAGAGATATAGCATGATGAGGTATTGCATGATGCTTATAATTTGTTTTGTCATCATTGAAAACTCAGAGGCCTGTATTGTGAGACAACTTGCCCTCACATTCTCCCCCTTTTTGATGATGACAACCTGTTGCACACAACATGCGATGTCTTTAATCATAGTTGTACGCTCTCCCCCTTTCTTTTTCAGTCAAAGCATTTGTGGTGGTTTACGCTTTCCTCCCCCTTTGACAACATCAAAAAGAAACCGAGAGGTATAAAGTCTTGACGGTTTAACAATATAACTAACATAAAATCAAGAAAAAAGCCATACAATATAGCCAACAGATAATAATTAAGCATACACCCATATTAATACATAATATTGATTAAGAAGCATAAAGTAGCAGCACATAAAGTCTTGACAGAAATTAGGAATTTAAACAAAACATCATAACAAAGTTTACAACCAAAAACAACGAAAGAGACTATGATGCATGCACTCAAAACAGCAAAATAAACCATAATAAGGCGAACACAAGCTAATAACCTCTTCCACGTCCACGACCACGACCACGCCTCTCATAGAAATAGGGATGAAGTTGAGGATGAGCCAAATCAGTGAACTCTTCAGTGATGTTGTTCAGGAAGTCGAGACTCTCAGTGATTGCCCGTTCTTCAGCTTGATGGGAGTGAACGAGAATCTCAAAGCGAGCATCTAGCTGTGTGGAGATTCCACTGATCCGTTCATTTTGAGTTTGCAGCTCAGAGCGAACTTGTTCCATCCGTTCATCCTGACTTCTCATAAAATTCTGCTGCTGTTCCTGCATAGTGGTCATGAAATTTCGTTGGTCTAATTGCATGGACTGCATCATTTCCAGAATGTCGGAGTTGTTGGATGGCTGTTGAGGAGAAGGAGGTGCCTCAGAGCTTTGTTGATAGGGCTGATAGAATCTTCCAAGTGTGGTCCACCCAGTGTATTGCCATTCACCCCAGCCTTGGTTGTTTTCCTCACTGTCAGTTTCTTGTTGACCCGTGTAAGCAGTCCAGTCATTATTGAGGTTGGAGTTTGGTGGCGGCTCTTGGTAGTTGAGGTTGAAATTTGGTGGCGGCTCTTGATAGTTGTCTGGAGGCTCATATGTTTGATGCTCTGTATGATCAGCTTGGTCTGGTTGCATTGTGTCAGCAGCCTGTGTATCCTGTTCTTGATCTTCTTCATTTTCATCTGAACCATATGCACTTTCTTCATTTTCTTCACCTTCGGACTCATCTGCACTCTCTTCACTTGATGATTCGGACTGAGGCATATTTGCACGGCGATAGAACTTGTACTTCTGGTATTTACGAATCCAGACGTATCCCATCATTGAGAAAACTTTTGGACTGAATTCTTTGTCAGCGGAAATGGAAGTGTATGCAAAGGAGGGGTAGTTCACATTTACAGAATTGAGGACCTCTTGGATGAAGGATCCATAGGCAAGTGCTGTACTTCGTTTGGAGTCACGCAATTCATACATACGACTCGCAATGTAATACGGCCAGTTGATTTTGATGCCGTGACCCAGGATATGTATGAGATGAACTTCAGCCTGTTCAACCCTTGATAATCCACCCTGTTTGGGCCGCAGAATGCGCGCCACAATCCACTGAAGAATTCTTGCTGAAGTTTTGAGTTTTCCTGAAGTGACAGATCGTGGAAAAGCAGCACTGTTCACAATGTGGTCAGGATAGGGTCGCTTAAGCATACCATTCAGTGCAGTTTTGAACTCATAACCTTCAATTGTGCGTGAATCAGTTACTTCAGCTAGAGGAGGTTCATTTTCCTCCACAGTCATATCAAAATATTTGGTCCAAATTTCAGAATTTAGAGATACCTGAGTGGGTCCGATAACGGAGTGGAAATTTTCACCATGAAATTTATCATTGAGACCAGTATAGAATATACGTACCAGGTCTTCACTGTACTTGGCATTGCATTCAAGAAATCTCTCAATGCCGTGATATGTGAGATAGGTCATGATTTCTCCAAGATGCATTCGTTCGGCGACAAGTTCGTAGAATGCATGTTGTCGTACAACCTTTCTTCTACCAATATCCTTATTGAAGTTCTCTCGGAGAGATGGATGAACAAGAGATTCTGGGGTAATGGGTATTGAGGCAGATGTTGACCCTCTTGACCTCTTTTTGGTGGGTCTGTGAGAAGATGAAGCCATGGGTAGAGATTTTGGTGGGTAATGAGAGATGGGAGAATTCTGAAATGAGAGGTTTTTGCTGTGGGTTCAGAACAATAGTTTCACCCTTTTTAAGAGAAAACTTAGGGTTTGTTGGAAAGTGGAAAAGACAAGAAGAAGTAGTGGAGAGAATAGATGCAACTCCCTAGGAATATGAGTGGATGCATGTAACTACCATTAATGAGGAGACATGAAACGAACAACCAGAAAAACTGAATTTTTTAGCGAGCCGTCGACCATAGCTCTGCATGCGTCGACGCATGCTGTAAAAATTTCAATAATTTTAAAAGTTGAACAGAGTGCGTCGACCTCTGTTCTGGTATGGTCGACTCAAGACCTGAAAATGCAGAATTTTGCCTGGTTTCATATGACATGATGCTTAATAGATGCAGACAATAATGCCACAACAAAAATGTTCAATCAAGCAATTTAAATACACAACAGATGATTCACATATGCACCACAGTTAACATATTTTACTTTGAGATCACAAATAACACTTGTATGTAGAGAGAAGGAAGAGGAACAATATCACCTCAATGCCGGATAAGCTTGATAAACAACATACTTGTACTTGCAAAAACATCAAATTTGTTAGAAGTACAAAATATAGATGTGAATGACATAAGCTGAAATAAGTAAATTATGACTCCCGCTCCGAAATGTCGAGAATACCGAGTTCTCTGCGAATATGAAAGAAAGGTTCGGTGGCTAGCGGCTTAGTAAAAATATCCGCTAGTTGATTCTTAGTATCAACATGTTCAAATACAATGTCGCCTTTCTCAACATGATCACGAAGAAAATGGTGTCGAATTTCGATATGTTTAGTGCGAGAGTGCAATACCGGATTCTTTGTGAGATTAATAGCACTGGTATTGTCACATAGGATTGGGATACGTTCAAGTTTGAGGTTAAAGTCCAATAGTTGTTGCTTAATCCATAGGATTTGAGCACAACAACTACCGGCGGCAACGTATTCCGCTTCGGCGGTTGACAAAGCAACTGAAACTTGCTTTTTGCTATGCCAACTAACCAAGGAATTTGAAAACAAGTGACACGTACCACTAGTGCTTTTCCTATCCAACTTGCAACCCGCAAAGTCGGAGTCGGAATAACCTAACAACGAACAATCACTACCTTTGGAATACCACAAGCCATACTTTGGAGTACCAGATAGGTACCTAAGTATTCTTTTAACGGCTTTTAGGTGGGATTCCTTAGGACATGATTGGTATCTTGTGCACATACACACGCTAAACATAATATCAGGACGCGACGCAGTGAGATAGAGAAGTGATCCAATCATACCTCTATACCTTTTTACCTCTACGTCCTTACCGCTTTCATCCTTATTTAAATTTGCACATGTAGGCATAGGGGTGTCTATGGCCTTGGATTTTTCCATGTAAAATCTCTTGAGAAGGTCCAAACAATACTTTGTTTGACTCACGAAAGTTCCTTCCTTGAATTGTTTAATCTGCAAGCCGAGAAAGTATGTGAGCTCTCCCATCATACTCATCTCGAATTCACCCTGCATAAGAACAGAAAACTCTCTCACGAGATTCATGTTAGTCGATCCAAAGATTATATCATCAATGTAGATTTGAACTAATATCAAGTGCTTTCCTTGACGTTTAATAAAGAGGGTCGTGTCAACCTTTCCTCTTGAGTAACCTTGATCAAGTAGAAATTTACTTAGGCGTTCATACCAAGCTCTAGGAGCTTGCTTGAGACCATATAACGCTCGTTTTAGTTTATAAACAATATCGGGGTACTCATGAGATTCAAAACCCGAAGGTTGTGCAACGTAGACCTCTTCATTTATGTATCCGTTAAGGAACGCACTTTTGACATCCATTTGGAATAACTTAAAATCTTTCGCACATGCGAAAGCAAGAAGAAGGCGTATAGCCTCGAGTCGGGCAACAGGAGCATAAGTTTCCTCATAGTCGATGCCCTCCTCTTGGTTATACCCCTGCGCGACTAAACGCGCCTTGTTACGAGTTATTACCCCATTTTCGTCCAGTTTGTTCCTAAACACCCATCGGGTGCCGATTACTCGATGACCTCGCGGAGGAGGGACAAGGTCCCAAACCTCATTTCTAGTAAACTGATTTAGTTCCTCCTGCATTGACAGAAACTAATGTTCATCGAGTAGGGCTTCCTTAGGATTTTTAGGTTCTGTTGCGGTGGAAATAGGATCACAAACTATTAATGAGTTTGAATCGCAATTCAGTTCACAACCGCTCTTTGATTTATCCGAAGGAAAAGGTCAAAAAGGGAAAAACCTATTTTTGCATCATAAACACAATGCGGGGAGATTTTAGGGTTCGGGGGTTGGTTAAATTTAGGGAAGGTATCAGCACCCTAAACTTCTGTAGTACTCTACAGGAACCTTTTGTTCAAATGTTTACTATTTGCTTTATTTATTTGCTTAAGGTATATGTACAAAGGATTAAAAGTGAGAAAAGAGACCTAAGGGGTTAATTCTAAGTTTACTCGGCAAGACATCGCATCTTGTGCCTACGTATCCTTACGGGAGTGGAATCAGAGTAATCGTAGTTCCCCTCAAAAGGGAGGTTAGAGACTTCTTGACTGTGGTCAAGGTCTCACGGGAAATAAACATGTCTTAAGGACACGCTTACGTGGAGTGTAGAAACTCCAAATCTCTACGTTGAAATGTTAAGTTATAATTAGGGTTAAATTAGGTTAGGGATTCCGCGGCGGGAAACCCTAAAATGAGCGCGGCGGCTCTTTGACCTAATGCTAGGGGTAGTTTTGTAATTTAGCCTGCGGCGAGGCATTTGTGAAAATTAGGGTTTGTGGGAGGTGTAAGGGTTGAAGTTGAGGACTATTGGCGCGGCGACCAAAAGCTAGACCTAACCTTCGGATGTGTGCAATGTGACAGAAATAATGGTAAACGCGTGAGATAATTGAATCATGCAAACAGAGAGATAATGTCATAATTTAAACCATGCAAGCAGAAATTTAAAGGCAGAATTTAAAGAGCGATTGTTAAGTTCGCGAGGTTACATGAGAGGAGCAGATACAATATGATAATGAAATTTGAATTGAACAATAATAAAATAAAATAAATAACGGTTCTAGTTATTATTTTAAAAAAAAGATTTTAGTTATTATTTTAAATTTATCTAAAAAAAATTTTTCTTAAAAATAATAGGTTTTCATATTAATTTGGAAAAGATGTTAATGTTATTTATTTTAAAAAACAGATTTTTATATTATAACCAGTTTTAATAAATTAATGATAACAATAATAATAATAATGGTAATGATAATGATAATAATGATAATAATAATAAATAATGATAATAATAATACTAATAATAATAATAATAATAATAATAATAATAATAATAATAATAAAGCAATAATGAATTTTAAATGTGCCAAATAACTCAACAATGTTGCTAACGCAGAAATGCGCTCATCGCAACCAGATCTAAATCGGACGAAACAAAATTTATCGCAAAGAAAAAGAAATTAAGCAAAAAATAGTATTATTGCTCACACAAAAATGCGATCATCGCAACCAGATCGAACTAACACAAATGTCACGCACCATGCACACAAATGTGCAAACATCGTATCGACATAATTCGATCAAAAATTAATCTTATATATATAAACTCTAACAATTTAAAAATTATATAAAAATAAACGTAACAGTAATAGATAAAGAAAAAGAAATAACGGTAAAAGATGAAGAAAAAGAAACAACAGTAATAGATGAAGGAAAAGAAATAACGGTAAACGATGAAGAAAAAGAAACAATAGTAATGGATGAAGAAGAAAACTAAATAACGGCAAACGACACTCACTCCTCTTAGGTTTTTTTTTTCATTCTCTCCTCTTTTCCAACAAGGCAACACATGTATATATAGGGAACAAATTAGGGTTAACACCAAATGGTCAATAATGTCCCTAAAGCCCATTTTAAAGCCCAAACTAAATAATTAGTTAAGAAAAAATAAAATTTAAATAATTTAAAATAATTAAAATAAACTTAAAATAAAAACTAATAATCCTATTGATTCCTAAAATCAAAAATATTATAAAAAGAACAAAATATTTTTCAATATTTTTTATTTTATGATTTTTTGGATATATTTATGAATAATTTAGAAAAAAGTGAAAAAAATAATATTTTAAAAAATGATTTAATTAAAATACGAAAATAATAATTAAATAATAATAAAAAAACTATTTTTGTTATTTTTTTAATGAAAGATAGAAAAATTTAGAGTAAAAATAATAAAAAACAAAAAAAGTGACAAAGGTGAGATTCGAACTCTCAACCTCTCACACTCATAACTCCTTACACATGTCCTCCTGCCAATTGTGCCATTTTTACTTTTTAGAAAAAAAATGCATGCCATATGATATTTACCTGCAAAAAGTCAAACGACTACACAAATTTGTTAGTAATTGATTAAATGCAATAAAAATGCAATGAAATGCGACGACAAATCTTAGGGCAAAATTTGGGGTATTACAGTTGCCCCTATTTAAATAACTTCACCGGGTGATTCGAGTGGGGGAGACTCGAGGAATCATGGTGGAGGGATTTAAATATAGATAACCGAAAATTTTGCCCTTATATGTGGCGATATGCAATGTTATGGACCAAACAAGACTAATGCAGACAATGCCATGAATATGATATGATGTGTATGCTGGAATGATGAGTGCGAAAATGCTGACGAATACGACGACACAGGGACAGACGCTACGAGAAGAACACACTGGGGAAAACGACGCGCTGGGACACAGTACAACACTGGGGAATTCTAAAATGATGGTCAGCTGGTGCGAACACGACCAATTATCATTTTTAGACCGGGAACGAGATTCTCAAATGGAGATGGCACCTATGAGACGGCCTCCACTGGGGAATCTAAAAGTAAAACTGGATCATGTACGACTGCAAGATCGATTACAGAATGCTGGAGCATTGAACAAAGAATAACATCCAAGCTTCTGTAAACTATCTCTCGTGACAGGATCAAACGGACTTTTCGGGAATCCGTAGCAAATATACAGGGTAAAAAAGAACCGGCTGTATGCCAAAATAAATGGACTTTTAGAATAAGATCCTTAAATGGAGATGGCACCTATGAGATGACCTCCACTTGGGAATGTCTAATAATAATTGGACCTACACGATTGCAAGATCGATCACAGAATGCTGGAGCATTGAGCAAAGAATAACATCCAAGCTTCTATAACCTATCCCTCGTGGTGGGATCGAATGGATTTTCGGAAATCCGTATCAAATATACAGGGTAAAGACCGGCTGTATGCCAAAGTAAATGGACTTTAATGGGAAATGCCCCGATAAGCTTCTCGAGGGAGAACTGTCACTTATCGTTGGAAGGGACTTATGTGCCAAAATGAATAAGCACTCAAATAAAGAGGCTGCTGCTTATCTGATATATCAATTTTCTCATATTTAAGGTTGGCGCCTGGAATACGATTCTGATTTTTCTTTTACTAAAGGATAAATGAAATTCTTCATACTTCAAGATCGTGCTCTCCTGAATATGAAAAGGGTAAACTGAACATCCTCATAATTCAAGATCGTGCTCTCCTGAATATGATTCCGCTCCTTCTTTTACTAAAGGGTAAATGAACTTCCTCATTCTTCAAGATCGTGCTCTCCTGAATATGATTCCGCTCAAACCTCCCCGTACTTCAAAATCGTGCTCTCCTGAATACGATTTGGTTTCTTCTTTTACTAAAGGGTAAATGAACATCCTCATTCTTCAAGATCGTGCTCTCCTGAATATGATTCCGCTCAAACCTCCCCGTACTTCAAGATCGTGCTCTCCTGAATACGATTTGGTTTCTTCTTTTACTAAAGGGTAAATGAACTTCTTCATACTTCAAGATCGTGCTCTCCTGAATATGATTCCGCTCCTTCTTTTACTAAAGGGTAAATGAACTTCTTCATACTTCAAGATCGTGCTCTCCTGAATATGATTCCGCTCCTTCTTTTACTAAAGGGTAAATGAACTTCCTCATACTTCAAAATCGTGCTCTCCTGAATATGATTCCGCTCGAACCTCCCCGTATTTCAAGATCGTGCTCTCCTGAATACGATTTGGTTCAAACCTCCCTATACTTCAAGACGTCAGGAAAAATGGAAGCCCAACTGCTCCATGGAGATGGCCATTTGCTGCGAGTCATAACGAAGATAGGATCGGCTTCTTAGGTGAGAAATGTTGCATACCGATGTTGTAAATGTAGGATTGTAAAGTGTTGTACTGATAGATTTTCCAGGCGTGAACTGGCGTGTATCTGTAAAGGATTGTAGTTGATTTTCTTGAAAGATAGCGCAAAATAAATGCACATCCGTGTACAGTGATAAACTTCTCGGGCGAGAACAGTCGCGTATCTGCCATGGTATGGTGAAAATCTTTAGATGGTGCAAAATAAATGCACGTCCGGTTGGGCTCGACGACCGACAAGACTGAGATTCAATCTAGGATCGAGCTAGAAAGAAAACTGGTAATCAAGACTCCATCGAGGGAATGAACTCGAAGGGTAGATATCTTATCCTGGCGAGGAAAGATAGCTGAAGTAACCGTCATCCACGAGGATCGAGCTCCGTAGGGAAACTTGGAAACACATATGTATTTTATGCTTAGGGCTGACAATCTATTTGAAGAGAATGGACGAACCCAGTTACTCGGCGGTAACGACCAATGATAGAGACACAATGAACCTGTGCATGCTAACGCGTATGTTAATGAATATGTTAATATGAATGTATGTTGATGTCTATGTATGTAAATATGCAGGATGTTATGAAATGAGTATGTAATGAGTATGTAATGAATATGTAATGAATATGTAATGAATATGTAATGAAATAGGCATGTGATGCTTATGCCCTTGCGTATGCTGACGAAACAGACTAGAGACGGGACGAGAGATGAAATAAACATCTCAACGGAAATACCCTGCGTTCTCTGCAACCAATACGTCAATCATGGGTAAGAAAGATCAATGGTAGAACCAAATCTGGTTTTAAAGTTCTGAATTCTCTGGGGAGAAGGTAATCTGCTTGGGTGTACCGTATCACGTCTTCACATGGGGAGAAGAAAACCTGACGGACACTTTTGAGTTACCCAAGAAAAAGTTGTCAGCTTATAGTCTCTCTGGGGACTATGAAGAGGCAATAGTTTAGGAGCCTGTTGCAACACTGAGATTCATTGGGGAATGAAGGCCGCTGCGAGTAAAATCCATTGGGTGTATGAGGAAAAGTTGTGAAACCACATAGTTTTGATCTTGAAGGATCTTGTAGTAGTCGCCATTTGTTTCCTTTAAAAACATGGTGCCCCAGGATACTTGCGTTGCGAGGTAGGGTCATCTCAAGTGGATTTTATAGAGAACACCGAGTCCGGTTGCCCCATTGTTCTCAAACTCTTTGAGAGATTTGTCAGGTCTCGACGTAACTGGCACAAATTAATCGTGTTACGACGAAATCTTTGGGAAATAGCTCTTAAGAATGTCAGACTCGCGTTGGTAAGCGAATTGGGAAACTGCCTGCCCCTGTTCAGCAGGATCTTCAAGTTCCACGGGTTATGTTCATATGTAAATCTCTAAGATATCAAGCAAAGTTGTCATGCCTGAAATGCCTATCCTGAGCTTGTCAATGTACACATATATTTGTCCTGAATTTTTATTTTGAAAAAAGATATCGCGATAACTTGTGACCGAAATCACTAGTCAGGATATAAGTTTTAATTATAATGCCAACATGAATTTTTTTCTGAGCATAGCTCGTAGGAGTCAGGAAACGTGATCTTGTCAAGTATGCTTTCAACCTAAGTCCTACTTCAATTAGGTCTTTTAAAGGTTGTATCGTGGCTCGGTTCACGGTTTAAGAAACAAAGGATAAAGGCTCAAAGTTATATTTGTACCCACCCATTCTTCGTGATGTTCTCCAATCCTAATTCAGTTAACCGGATACGAACGCTCATATCTCAAGCGGATTTGCTATGGTTGAGAACTTATCAAGGCTTTGGACATGGCAGTCACTCACCTATTTCTTTTGGCGTTTCTATCACACGACCTTGTTCTTTAATAGGGATTATAAAAAACTACTGGTTTGGTGTTCTTACTCCCTAACTTTTGCCTGGACAACGTCTTTTGATCTGACTTTGGAGTCCAGCGGGATGCCCCAGTTTTGCCTAAGTCTCCTTCATAGGTTTTGACTTAGCAGGCTCTTATTTTTTTGAATATTCTTTTATGCACAAGTCGTGTAAATATTTTGAAAGGCTCGTGACTGCCCCACTCCTTAGGTAACCGAGGGATAGTCATTGTATAGGACTTCTTAAGATGCTAAGGATAAATTCTCGAAGGTTTGCTCTTCCTTTTTAAGAGTCTAAGTGCTCGATCGGTTTAACTGAAACCTACCCTGCCCCAGGTTAGGATGAAGGTTCTTAAAAAGAAAGAAAAACTCCTACTTCAAGGCTCAAAGGGTTGACTAGGGATTAACATCCTTATATCTCCAGTGTTTGGGATTTGAAACAATGCCTTACATCATCAGCGGGTTTCAATCGAAAGCATACGACAAGAAATCTGACGTTTTGGGTTCGTCATCCTCCCCCCAAATCTCCATCAGAACAAGAGATCGGGTAAAGTTGGCAATATGATTTATGAAAATGTTTTTTTGAATGAGTGAAACGAATGGATTTATTCAAGACAAACATATGCGTTGCATTAATTAATCAAAGATAAACAAGTTCCTACATGCTAAATATGCTTAATCAAAGAGAAATGCATATAAATAAACAAATGAACTGTCGGAAAAATCCTTCTAAATGTTTATGGAATCTTGCATTCAAGAGTAACAGTTTCCTTTGGCGGAGCCTCAATGGAAAGGACGTCTGGTTCATGATCACTGTGAGTCATTATGACTTGCCCCAGTTATGCTGGTCACATCTTCAACAGTTTTCAGTCGTTGCTTCAAAATAACTTTCTCAGATTCTTTGTTGATCCCGGTCATATCATCTTGAGGGTTACTGAAATGAAGCGAGCAAGGTCTTTGAATAATTACTGGATTCGGCTGATTTGCTGAGGGGACAACATACTTTGCAGATTTTAAGCTTGACAAGCGGGGAACCCCGAGGGGAGTCTCGATCTTCGGCTGAGCATCGCCAAAAGACAACTTCTTCGTTTCTAGCAAATTTCTGACACAGTTCTTAAGAGCGTAGCAATTCTCTAGATCATGGCCGGGCGCACCCTCATGAAATAAACAATGAGCGGCCGCGTTGTAACATGCAGGTAACGGATTAGGCGGAGGACCCAAAGCACGGGTGGTAATCAGACCTTGTTGTACCAAATGGGGGTATAACTCAGTGAAGGTCATCGGAATTGGAGGACAAGGCTTATACTGACTCTTACGGAGATAAGGAACCTGATCCTGTGATAGCTGGTGAACAGGGGCGTTGGGCGCTCGTTGACTGTTGACCGGAACTTGCAAAGGCGGACAACCGGAAGGTTGTTGATGAATCGGTGCTTGATATACCGGAGCTGACTGCACAGGCTGGTATGTAGGAAACTGCTGATCGAAAGGAGGTGCAACAGTAACTACATAGGGTCGTTGAACATATGGAGACGGATAGCCTTGAACATAACTCTGCTGATGTTGCCAAGGTGGAGGAGTAGCCATTTTGCGGTTCCTCGAACGTGCAGGTCCATTACCATGGTCGGAGTTAGGAGTTTTGCACTTTTGAGGGGTAGCTCGTCGAACTGGTTGAGCACTAGGAGGCACCAAACCGGATTGAAGACCGTGAGGAGGTACATTCTCGACAGTAACAGCTGGTTGAGATTCCATAACGATATTAGTAGTCTCAGAAACAACATTAGACTGAGCATCCACCTTCACACTAAGAGCTCGTAACATCTCCAAAATCTGCCCTACACTTCCTCGAAGATCTTCGAGTTCATGGCTGACACGGTTGATCTCTTGGTTTTGATCTTCCATCCTTATGAAGGGTCGTATTGATGCAGAGAACTCAGGGTGACAAAACTGGAAGGTGAGAAAACCGCGTATGAGAAATCGGGAGACACATGCAATGCAAAAGTATGATGCTAAAATGTGAATGCAAATGAAGATTTCATGGAATTCAAATATTTACGAATATTGCGGAATACCAAGGAAACTTTTAATTTATTGAAGACAGATTATAAATAATATTCTTGCAACCAAAATAGCTAAATAAAAGCCTAGAAAGTCCTAGAGAAGCATCTTCCACAACTTCAGTGAGCAGACGGAGAGTCGGAGGAAAATAAATATTCGTAGAGCCTTCTCTTCTTGTAGGATTGTATCTCATCATTCTTCGACTGAATCTGCTTTTGAAGTTCTTCGTACTCGCTGACCATCACATGGTATTTGTTCTTCCATGATTCTGTTTCGCTTTGTGATCTCTTCAAAGTGATCTTCAAAGTCTCAGCTTCGGTCATGAAATACTGGATAGGTTCTTCTCCTTGAGGTAAAGGATCTTGGCGAGAGTAAGGCATCCTCAATTCAATAGCTCTTCCTCGGACCCACTGAAGGTATGGTTCCATGGACACACAATTAGGTCTTCCCAAAATTTCTTTGTCTTTCCTATGCAGATGACTCCAAGAAGATAGAATCTGATCTTGAAGCTTTTTGTCGTCTTTGAAAAAGATTTTCTCCACATGAATACCTTTAGGCGGTTCCTTCAAGGGGTATCCCAACTGTCGGCGAGCTAAGACTGAATTGTAGCTAATTCCTCCATTGAAACTGAGCAAAGGCACATTGTTGAATTTTCCACAACTATCAATGATCGATATCCCATCATACATGCGATTATACCAATCAATATCAGAGTGAGTCAAAGCCATAACTTTTTGCGACCAACGTTCTTGATTAGGTCTCCAGAACGGACTGGACTTGGGTAAGTGAGAAATAAACCACTTGTATAGTAATGGCACACAACATGTAATCATTCCTCTACCATGAAAGTTTCGAAGATGTACTGAATGATAAGTATTACCCAATAGCGTTGGAACTGGATTTCTCCTCATGAAGATCTTGATTGCATTAAGGTCCACAAACCCCTCAAAACTAGGAAAAAGAAGCAACCCATAAATAAGCAAAGCAAATATTGTCTCAAAGGCAAACATGTCTTTATGATCGGCATAAAATTGGGCCTTCTTAATTAGGAAGTCCCTGAGAAAACCGGAGGTCCCCCCTTTAGTGATCATATTGTTTTTGACATCGGATATCTTCAGACAAATGGCTTTAGCAATATCTCGTTCTTTAGGGTCTTCCTCCAAGAAAGGGAATGGAGACTTATCCAAGATAGGTAATCCCACCAACTGAGAGTACTCTTCTAAGGTAGGTAAAAGCTGATAATCTGGAAAGGTGAAGCAGTGATAATCCGGATCATAAAACTGTAGCAAAGTCGCAAGAAGTCCTTCGTTTACTTGAACCTTCAACAAAGACAATAGCCTTCCATATCTGTTTTGGAACTTTTCTTGATCTTGAACCAAATCTCTTAGCTTCTCTAGGACTTCCAAATTAAAACCCTTAAAAGTAAATTTCAAAGTATGCCTCCTAGAATGATCCATGGTATCCTGCAATGTTCATAAATAGAGTTTGAATTCCATGAAATCTTAATGCGATATGATGTTTTATGAATGCAATGCATGAAAACACACAAAGTCCTAGGTTAAAGGTATGTGAGCGGAGTTAAGGTCTACCCATCCCAAAAGGAGTGTACTATAGGTTAGTTGTACCTGCAGAACAAGGTTCTAAAAAGTGCCCAAAGTCATAAGCCCATCTTTCGGATATTATCAACTTTCCAATTGACTTGGGGGTTAATAATATTCTCAAGAGAACCTCTTTTGAGTGTAGTATCGCGTAGCAACCATTGTGGGACTACTCCCACATAGTTCCCGCACTACGTCCTAAATAAGGCCAAGGTGGTGTTAAGGTACTACGGTTCCCAATATCACAGACTCCAATCGACCATGGAAAAAGTTTTCACGATTACTCGTTCAACCGAACCATTTTCGAAAAGGTCTCAACTGAGCGGTGATTCTCGAATCAGCTTGGTCGGGATTCACTCCCTATAAGCCTCATCGAATATATCCCCATCCTATAATAAGGTCACTAGTCCGGGCGTAGGACTTATCTCACAACACAAAGAACCGTCCCAAAATCAGAGTACAATATATACATGCAAATGAATAGTAAAACAAATAGTAATAAATATGAACAAGTTAGGGATAACCCTCAAAAGCTTAGAAAGTCCCCAGTGAAGTCGCCATTTTCTGTTGCGGTGGAAATAGGATCACAAACTATTAATGAGTTTGAATCGCAATTCAGTTCACAACCGCTCTTTGATTTATCCGAAGGAAAAGGTCAAAAAGGGAAAAACCTATTTTTGCATCGTAAACACAATGCGGGGAGATCTTAGGGTTCGAGGGTTGGTTAAATTTAGGGAAGGTATCAGCACCCTAAACTTCTGTAGTACTCTACAGGAACCTTTTGTTCAAATGTTTACTATTTGCTTTATTTATTTGCTTAAGGTATATGTACAAAGGATTAAAAGTGAGAAAAGAGACCTAAGGGGTTAATTCTAAGTTTACTCGGCAAGACATCGCATCTTGTGCCTACGTATCCTTACGGGAGTGGAATCAGAGTAATCGTAGTTCCCCTCAAAAGGGAGGTTAGAGACTTCTTGACTGTGGTCAAGGTCTCACGGGGAATAAACATGTCTTAAGGACACGCTTACGTGGAGTGTAGAAACTCCAAATCTCTACGTTGAAATGTTAAGTTATAATTAGGGTTAAATTAGGTTAGGGATTCCGCGGCGGGAAACCCTAAAATGAGCGCGGCGGCTCTTTGACCTAATGCTAGGGGTAGTTTTGTAATTTAGCCTGCGGCGAGGCATTTGTGAAAATTAGGGTTTGTGGGAGGTGTAAGGGTTGAAGTTGAGGACTATTGGCGCGGCGACTAAAAGCTATACCTAACCTTCGGATGTGTGCAATGTGACAGAAATAATGGTAAACGCGTGAGATAATTGAATCATGCAAACAGAGAGATAATGTCATAATTTAAACCATGCAAGCAGAAATTTAAAGGCAGAATTTAAAGAGCGATTGTTAAGTTCGCGAGGTTACATGAGAGGAGCAGATACAATATGATAATGAAATTTGAATTGAACAATAATAAAATAAAATAAATAACGGTTCTAGTTATTATTTAAAAAAAAAAGATTTTAGTTATTATTTTAAATTTATCTAAAAAAAGTTTTTCTTAAAAATAATAGGTTTTCATATTAATTTGGAAAAGATGTTAATGTTATTTATTTTAAAAAACAGATTTTTATATTATAACCAGTTTTAATAAATTAATGATAACAATAATAATAATAATGGTAATGATAATGATAATAATGATAATAATAATAAATAATGATAATAATAATACTAATAATAATAATAATAATAATAATAATAATAATAATAATAATAATAATAATAATAATAATAAAGCAATAATGAATTTTAAATGTGCCAAATAACCCAACAATGTTGCTAACGCAGAAATGCGCTCATCGCAACCAGATCTAAATCGGACGAAACAAAATTTATCGCAAAGAAAAAGAAATTAAGCAAAAAATAGTATTATTGCTCACACAAAAATGCGATCATCGCAACCAGATCGAACTAACACAAATGTCACGCGTCATGCACACAAATGTGCAAACATCGTATCGACATAATTCGATCAAAAATTAATCTTATATATATAAACTCTAACAATTTAAAAATTATATATATATATATATATAAACGTAACAGTAATAGATAAAGAAAAAGAAATAACGGTAAAAGATGAAGAAAAAGAAACAACAGTAATAGATGAAGGAAAAGAAATAACGGTAAACGATGAAGAAAAAGAAACAATAGTAATGGATGAAGAAGAAAACTAAATAACGGCAAACGACACTCACTCCTCTTAGTTTTTTTTTTCATTCTCTCCTCTTTTCCAACAAGGCAACACATGTATATATAGGGAACAAATTAGGGTTAACACCAAATGGTCAATAATGTCCCTAAAGCCCATTTTAAAGCCCAAACTAAATAATTAGTTAAGAAAAAATAAAATTTAAATAATTTAAAATAATTAAAATAAAATTAAAATAAAAACTAATAATCCTATTGATTCCTAAAATCAAAAATATTATAAAAAGAACAAAATATTTTTCAATATTTTTTATTTTATGATTTTTTGGATATTTTTATGAATAATTTAGAAAAAAGTGAAAAAAATAATATTTTAAAAAATGGTTTAATTAAAATACGAAAATAATAATTAAATAATAATTAAAAACTATTTTTGTTATTTTTTTAATGAAAGATAGAAAAATTTAGAGTAAAAATAATAAAAAACAAAAAAAGTGACAAAGGTGAGATTCGAACTCTCAACCTCTCACACTCATAACTCCTTACACATGTCCTCCTGCCAATTGTGCCATTTTTACTTTTTAGAAAAAAAATGCATGCCATATGATATTTACCTGCAAAAAGTCAAACGACTACACAAATTTGTTAGTAATTGATTAAATGCAATAAAAATGCAATGAAATGCGACGACAAATCTTAGGGCAAAATTTGGGGTATTACAGGTTCCATTTGTGACACGAAAGCGAAGTGATAACAGAAATTACTTAGCTTCGATCGAGTAGTGACTCCCTTTGTGATGTCTCCGAGAATGTTGTCGATTGGATGATCTTTAGAAGATTTCCAAGCTTGAGGGAGATCATCGTTTGTAGGCGGATGAACTTCCTCGTTTGCTTCATGATATACATCCTTATCCTCCTCAACTTTGACTTTGTCAGGTTGATCAATCCCTGTTTCGCCATCTTTGAGTATGTCTTCTATGGATGTACCTGCACCATGAACAACACTATCCTTTCCGACATTTCTCGGATAGGACTCATCAAAAGTAACATGCACAAACTCTTCTACAGCAAGTAATCGTTTATTATATATTCTATATGCTTTACTTGAGTGAGAGTATCCGAGAAAGATACCTTCATTGGCTTTGGAATCAAATTTGCCCAAGTTTTCCTTACCATTGTTTAATACAAAGCATTTACATCCAAACACGTGCAAGTGAGAGACATTTGGCTTTCGCCCTTTTAAGAGTTCGTACGGTGTTTTGTTTAGAATGGGGCGAATAAGTACCCTGTTCAAAACATAGCATGCCGTACTAATGGCGTCGGCCCAAAAATATTTAGGTAAACCACTCTCATTAATCATTGTTCTTCCCAATTCTTCTAAAATACGGTTTTTGCGCTCCACAACCCCGTTTTGTTGAGGAGTGCGTGGAGCGGAGAAGTTATGATCAATACCATGGTTACCGCAATATTCTTCAAACAAATGATTTTCAAACTCACCTCCATGGTCACTCCTTATGGACACTATGTTTGTATTCAACTTGTTTTGGGAAAGCTTAGCAAACTTTTCAAAAGCGGCGAATGTATCACTTTTACTTACTAAGAAGATGGTCCAACAAAACCTAGAAAAGTCGTCCACTATTATGAACCCGTAATAGTTTCCTCCGAGACTTTTGATCCTAGACGGTCCAAACAAGTCCATGTGTAGAAGTTCAAGAGGTCTCGTTGTTGAAATTATCTTTTTGGATTTAAATGAGATCCTCGTTTGCTTCCCTTTTTGACAAGCATCACAAAGGATATCCTTGGTGAACTTTATTTTGGGAAGTCCTAAGACTAGGTCTTTTGAGACTACCTTATTGAGTAAATCAAAATTAACATGCGCTAAACGCCTATGCCATAGCCATGAGTCTTCACTCAAAGTTACGAGGCATTTGTCGCTTGTTAATGACACCTCATTTAAGTCAAGCATATATACATTGTTTACTCTAAAACCATTGAACATATTCTTCTTATCATTTTCGTGCACAATTTTGCAACAATCCTTTGAAAAAGATACATTGTATCCTTTGTCGCACAATTGGCTAATGCTAAGCAGATTATGTTTAAGGTTTTCGACAAGCAATACATCGGAAATCATAGCAGAGGCGGAATTACCTACACTACCTTTGCCTAGTATTGCTCCGCGGTTGTTATCACCATAAGTTACAAACCCTTTCTTCTTAGCCACAAAGTCTATGAATAAGGATATGTCTCCAGACATGTGTCTTGAGCACCCACTATCGAGAACCCATCTTCTCTCGGTGGTCTCGACACATTTCACCTGTCAAAACATAATTAGCACAAGGAGGTACCCAATGGCATATTAGGTCCTAATAGGTTAGCGACAAAATGGTTGCGTTTGGGCAACCATTGGTAGATGCCTTTAGGAACAAGAAATCTTCTAAAACGGCATTTACCAATGGAGTGGCCTTTCCTGCAACAGTATAAGCAAGCAAAATCAACTTTAGAGACACTTTCACTTGCTTGATCCCTAATCACATATGCATATTTTTGGTATGGATTAATCATACTTTTTCTAAAATCCTTTTTATCAATAGCATATGTAATTTTAGGCTCGAGTACCTTGTTTAATTTGGCCTTGAGGTGTCTTACCTCACCTTGCCAAATATGACAAGTGCCACACCCGAAGTTGAAAGGGTTTCTATCGTCCTTACTATCTGATTCATTGTCTTTCACAATGGAAGCCTTTAGGTCCTCTAATTTCTTTTCGGACTCTTTAACCTTATGCTCTAAATACGTAAAGATTTTCTTATTAGAAGCAAGTTTCTTAAAGGCTTCAACTGCTTCATTATGTAAGGCATGAAATGCGGCTAGTAATTCAGAATGCGACATATTTGATGACTTATCATATTTAGAGTTACGTACCTGTTTTTTCTTATTTTTCTGATTTGCAAAGAGGCATAGATTTACGGACTCTTCTTCATCACTAGAACTTTCATAAGAGGAGGAAGAGTTGCTGTCACTTTCCCATGCTATGTACGCTCTCCTAGGCTTTGATGATTTCTTGTGTGATTTTGAGGATTCCTTATCCTTTCCCTTTTTATTGAATGGACAGTCCGGTTTATAGTGACCGGGCTTTCCACACTTGTAGCACGTCCCTCTGGTCTTTTTACCTTTCGAGTCATCATCCTTTGAGTGTCTTGATTGTTTATGGAAGTTTACCAAGTTCTTCTCGGAATGTTGTATGCCGTTCTTCCTTACGTAACGGTTATACCTTTTAACAAACAACCCCATATCTTCGCTTGTGTCTTCTTCTTCTTCGTCGCTCGAGGAATAATCATTTTGCTCTTTTGCTTGAGACTTCGAGGAGGAAGTCTTGAGAGCTATCGATTTCTTTTCACTCACCTTCGCTTTGTCTTTCTTTTCCATTTTCTCACGTTGGTCTAGGCTCAAGAGTACCGGTTCATGCTCTTGCAATTTGCCAAACAATGTTGTCAAATCTAATATGGTAAGATCATTTGCCTCTTTGATGGCGGTTACTTTTGGCTGCCACTTCCTGTAGAGACATCTCAAGACTTTATTAGTAGCAACGTCATTGGAAATAGGCCTACCTAATGAATGTAAACGATTGATAAGATGAGTAAATCTCTTTTGCATGTCAGCAATGGTTTCCCCTTGCTCCTTGAAAAAGAGATCAAACTCTTGTATAAGAGTGTTGATTCTAGCTAACTTAACATCGGTTGTCCCCTCATGGGCTATTTGTAGTGAATCCCACATGGCCTTAACAGTAGGACAATGGGATACACGGTAATACTCATCTACACCTAATGAGGAGATTAAGATGTTTTTAGCTTTCTAATCATAATTGTATTTTTTCTCATCGTCATCGGTCCATTGTGCTTCAGGCTTTGGCACAACTACATTATCCGCATTGGTCATAGTAATTTCTATTGGACCATTAAGGATAACGTTCCATATTTTTCTATCTATGGAGTTGATATGCACACGCATACAGTCTTTCCAATAACTGTAATTTTCACCGTTGAAAACCGGAGCCCTATTGTACGCCCCTTTAGGTTTGTTTGCCATTTTCTATCTCGTTGTATTTGAAGCACCGAATAACCGGAGCTCTGGATACCACTTGTTAGACTATGGCACGGATCTAGAAGGGGGGGGGGGGTTGAATAGATCCCCAATTAAAATTTGAGTCGGCGCTACCAATTTGAAATTGGTTTTAAAAAGGTTTTAAGTGCGGAAGCGACCAAGGAAAATTATAGTCTAAAACGAACGGTTATTGGAAAACCGGATATACGTAAGCCTATGGATTTATGACAATTCGGAAAAATAAAATCACAACACATACTATGCTTATCAATTGTATACTTCAATTTGCAAGGTTGCCTAGTTCCAATGAAAAACAAGGCACACAAAAACTAGAAGAAAAATAAGACAATTTTAGTTCAGGACTTTTGTCGAACAGTTTGTGTGCACAAATATCACAAAGGATATTTATGTTGAGTAAGAGATTGGAAATGCCTTAGTACAATATTCTTATTGTACTTAGTAGTTAAAACAGAGTTTCAACACCTTACTCAATTTGTATCACAGTTTGACAATAATCACTTAAGCTAGAATCACTTATTTTATAAGCTGAATTGAAAATGACAGAAAATGAAGAACACACGATTTGATGAGGCAGTTCCCCCGTCGTCCTCGCTTCGGGGTACGTCTTCCCTCAATTCTAAAATTAGAATTGAGATATATTGAATATATATCACCTGTTGGAATGAACAGTTTACACAAGAGTTGATAGACAATGATACAAACAATCTCAAATGTTGTTGATGCTTGCTATCTCTTCTTGCACCTTGATTCAAGATGAATCAAGCCCTTCAACTTGTTGTGAATGACCTCCGGTTCCAGCCACCTTAATGAAAAACTTTCCGTTGTTCAAACCTTCGGCTCGGCTGATCTTAGACACCAACAAATCAAACCCAGAAAGTCTTCAACACTTCAACGCCCTCGCTACTAAATTGATGAACCTTCCGTTGATCAATTACCTTCGCACCTGCTTGAATGTTGAACGAACTATTCCGTGACAAAAACCCTCAAAACCTTCTAGTCTTGATGGGTAAAACCCTCAAGGTTTTCTGCAAGAAGCACCTGCCCCAATTTCCACTCGAACCGGATCTTCAATCAACACGTTCGAACCTTATCACCCTTTGAACAAGAGACTAATCACAACAAAAATGATTGTGTATATTTGTGGATTTGTGTGTTGTGTGAGGGATGAAGATGAAGAAATTTGTTGCACCTATTTCACGTTTCTTGCCCTGACAATTTACTCAAGATTTCAATTGTTAGTGTTAAAAAAATAAGCAAAACTCTATTTATAGTAATAACCAAAACAGTCAACAAAACAAAATTTTAAATACAGCAGGAAAACCAGCACAGCGCGCGAACGGTCGACCATAGGGTCGGCGTGCACTGACCCGTGGGAAATCCTCAGCTCCATGCGCTGAGTGGCACGGTCGACGCATGTCTTCATGCGCTTATCCGTGGAAAATCAAAACGCTCATGCGCCGACTGCACGGTCGACGCATATCTTCCATGCGCTGAGCCGTGAGAAATGCCAGGCTTCATGCGCCGACTGTATGGTCGACTCACAGCTTGGAAACCTGCGAAATTAACAGCTTTCTCCATTTTGTGCATCCTGCCACATTCAGTTATGACACATATTAAGGTATAATGATTTAACAATGAAAAAGAGGTATAGCAATGAAAAAGAGATATAGCATGATGAGGTATTGCATGATGCTTCTAATTTGTTTTGTCATCATCGAAAACTCAGAGGCCTGTATTGTGAGACAACTTGCCATCACACCAAAAACCCCCAAATTCGTAGAATTTTGGAGGGCAAAACCTTCAAGGTTTTATTCAAGAAAAACCTACCACAAATCTCCACCTGAACCGGATTTTCCCTCAACGGATTCGAACCTTATCACCTTGAACGAGACACAAAGCACTCCAAAAATGGTTGTGTGTAGTTGTAGTGTTGTGTGTTGTTTGAGGATGAAGATGGAGAGAAATGTAGCACCTATTTCACTTTTCTTGTTTTCACAATATACTCAAAATGTAATTGTTTATTGTATTATAATGAACAACCTTCTATTTGTAGTAGTAAGATAAATAACTAACACAACAGGATTTCAAACAGTGAAAAAATACTTAACAACGCGCGAGCGGTCGACCATAATAGGTCCATGCGTCGACGCATGACCTGCAAATTTCAGCAATATTAAAAACTCAACAGTATGCGTCGACCATAGGTCGGCGCATGCTGACACGTGGTAATTATGAAGACTTCATGCGCCGACTGATGGTCGACTCATGGTGTCCATGCGCTGACCCGTGGAAAAATTAAATGGGTGTGCGCTGACTGGTATGGTCGACTCAGAGCTTCAAAACCTGCAAAAAATCATCACTTGTTTCGTGCGTTTTGTCACGATTGAATATTTATCACGTGTTTTGCCAATGATAATATGATGAATTAAAGAGATATAGGAAGGATATGATATGTTAAATATTGCAATTGTCTTTTGGGTGAAATTGACAGCTCCTATTGATCTGAGGTTCTACTTTGTCATCATCGAAACTTGAGAACATATGTTGTATGACTGCTTGCCCTCACATACTCCCCCTTTTTGATGATGACAACCTGCACGAAGCTAGTGAGAACAACATTGCAATATTATTAACATAGTAGCATAAACTCCCTCTTTCTTTTGTAATCCTGCACTTTATGAGGAAGAGCTGTTGTGATCTACTTGGCTTTTCTCCCCCTTTGACAACATCAAAAAGAGATAGAGAATATAAAGATTGATAGAATAACAATTAACAAAACATTCAGCAGGTCATAACTAGTCATTTACCAAAATTCACACATAAGATTGATAATGAAAGAGTAATGGAATTAATAGATAAAGAAATGAAAACATCCAAATGGGCTTAATATTCCAACAACCATAACAAAAACAACACATTATTGACAATGAAAATATGCAATCATGCACCTAATATCCCCGACCCCGGCCCCGGCCCCTCCCCCTGTACGCAACATCCGAATTGCGGTAGGGATCAGAGAAGTCCACAAATGCTTCCACAGACATATTGAGGTGATTGAGGCTGTGAGTTATTTCCATGTCTTGCCTCTCACTAGATGCAACGAGAGCTTCAAAGCGGGCATCCATCCTAGTGGAAAAGGAATTTAACCGTTCATTTTGTGTACGAATCTCAGCTCGGATCTGTTCCATCCGCGTATCTTGACTTCTCATAAAGGTCTGTTGGTCCAACTGCATGGACTGCAGCATGTTGAGGATTTCAGAGTTGTTTGACGGTGGAGGAGATGGTGAATATTGAGGAGGTTGATGATCTTGAGGATAGACATGGTACGGATCATAGTATCTACCCAGAGTGGTCCAGCCTGTGTACTGCCACTCACCCCATCCCTGATTTGTGTATCCTTCTTCTTGTTCGTCAGGTGGAGCTGTGTGATGGAGCCAATCAGTATTTGTGAACTCATGTTGGTCTGGCGGTTGGTAATTGTCATGCGTCTCATATGCTGGTTCTTGTACCTGTTCCGCTTCATTTTCGTCTTCATCTACCTATTCGTCTTCCCGTTCAGAACTTTCATCAGAGTCGTCAGCAACCCGAGGAATATTTGCTTTGCGAACAAACCTGTAGGAACGTCGTTCATCACAACAAAAGTAGCCCATCATGGAAAAAGTTTTAGTGCTGAATTCTTTGTCGGAAGATATGGAAACACATGGAAATGATGGATACACGACATTAGTCGTGGTGAGAACCTCCGAAATAAAAGACCCATAAGCAAGAGCAGTTCCTCTGCCTGAATCTCTCAAAGCAAAAATTCTGCTTGCGATATAATAAGGCCAATTGATTTTAATCTTATTTTTCAAAATGTAAATAAGATGCACCTCAGCCTGTTCAACTCGGGACATACCACCTTTCTTCGTCCACAGGATGCGAGCCACAATCCATTGAAGGATGCGCTCCCCTGTTTGGAGTTTACCAGCCGTAACAGTTATGGGAAAAGCATCATTGTTGACAATATTATCCGGATAAGGCCTTTTGAGCATATCATTTAAGGAACTCTTAAATTCATATCCAGGCAGTGCAAGAGTCGGTTACCTCATGAGGAGGTTGTTCATCAGCAGCCACCGTCAAATCAAAATATTTATTCCAAACTTCAGAATTCAAGTTTACCTGTGTATTTCCGACAGTGGTGTGGAAATCCTAACCTTGAAACTTGTCATGCAGGCAAGTGTAGAACACATGGATTAAATCTTCACTGTATTTGGTGTTGCACTCCAGAAAGTTTACAAACCCTTGAAACTCCAGCAGAGCCATGATTTGAGTGAGATGCATGCGCTCCGCTGTTGCTTTGCAGAATGCATGCTGCTGAACAACTGCTCTCTTGCCAATATCTTTGTTGAAGTTGTCAGCAGCAGGTGGTGGAACCAGAGATACAACAGTAGTGGGTAGGGAAGCGGATGTCGAAGCCCTTGATCTTTTGCCGGTATTTTTGCGGAATAGTGAGGCCATGGATGATGATTTTGGAGATTTGGTAGAGGTAGAATGCAATGATTTTTGAAAGGATAGTTGAAGATGATTTTGGAGGAGATGAGGATTAACCCTTTTTATGGAAGGAGATTTAGGGTTTTGGGAAGGAGGAGGAGACAAGGGGACACTAGGAATGACTAGATGCAGGTTACTAAAAATGCAATTTCAAAGCACAATTAATGTTGACTGCACATTCAATATAGAGTGTAGGAAGATGGAATGGTTTTCAAACGAAAAATCTGAGTTTTTACGCGAGCCGTCGACCGTACTACTGAATGCGTCGATGCATATTGTGTGATTTTTGACAAATTTAAAAAGTGTACAACATGCATCGACCTCTGCCCTGTTTTGGTTGACTCATAGTGAGCAAAAATGCAGATTTTCACTTTATGTCATATATAATGCCACATTTGATGCCTACTTACAATGCCACAACATAATTTGCATCCAAAACATATAATACTCGTAGCAAATGTCATATATATAAATACCATGTTAGTCAACGATATACTAATTTAATCATGAATATTTAGAGAGAGAAAGAATATGGAACAACATCACCTCTATCCCGGAAACACTTGATAATAATATACTTGTGCTTGCAACAAAACTCAAATTGTTAGAAGTACAAGAATGTGGTTGTAAATAAAGTAAGATGAATCTAGCAATTATTATACCTGATCCGAAATTTCGAGAATACCAAGTTCTCGACGGATATGAAAGAAAGGTTCAGTGGCTAGCGGCTTTGTGAAAATGTCCGCTAGTTGATTTTTGATGTCAACGTGTTCAAAGACAACGTCACCTTTCTCTACATGATCCCTCAGAAAATAGTGTCGAATTTCAATATGTTTGGTGCGAGAATGTAACACAGGATTTTTGGTGAGGTTAATAGCACTTGTATTGTCACAGAAAATGGGAACACGTTCTAGTTTTAGATTGAAATCCAATAGTTGCTGCTTAAGCCATTGGAATTGAGCGCAACAACTACCGGCGGCTACGTATTCTGCTTCGGCGGTTGACAAAGCAACAAAAACTTGTTTCTTGCTGTGCCAACTGACCAAGGAGTTTGAAAATAAACCGCTGGTGCTTTTCCTATCCGATTTGCAACCGGCAAAATCGGAATCGGAAAAACCTACCAATGAGCAATCATTACCTTTGGAATACCATAGTCCGTACTTCAGAGTACCAGATAGGTATCGAAGTATACGTTTGACAGATTTTAGATGAGATTCCTTAGGACATGATTGGTATCTTGCGCAAATACACACGCTAAACATAATGTCGAGACGAGAAGCAGTAAGATAGAGAAGAGAGCCAATCATACCTCTATACCTTTTTACCTCTACGTCCTTACTGCTTTCATCTTTACTCAGGTTTACATATGTTGGCATAGAAGTGTCAATGGCCTTCGAATTTGCCATGTCAAATCTCTTGAGAAGCTCCAAACAGTATTTTGTCTGGCTCACGAATGTTCCTTCTTTAAGTTGCTTGATTTGCAATCTGAGAAAGTATGTGAGTTCACCCATCATACTCATCTCGAATTCACCCTGCATAAGGTCAAAAAACTCTCTCACGAGATTCATGTTAGTAGATCCAAATATGATATCGTCAACATAAATTTGTACAAGAATCAAGTGCTTTCCTTGACGTTTAATGAAGAGAGTAGTGTCAACCTTTCCTCTTGAGTAACCTTGATCAAGTAAAAATTTACTTAGTCGCTTATACCAAGCTCTAGGAGCTTGTTTGAGACCATATAAAGTTCTTTTTAGTTTGTAGACATGATAGGATACTCATGAGACTCAAAACCAGGAGGTTGTGCAACATAGACTTCTTCATTTATGTATCCATTAAGGAACACACTCTTAACATCCATTTGAAATAACTTAAAATACTTCGCATAGGCGAAGGCAAGAAAAAGGCGTATAGCCTCGAGTCGGGCAACCAGCACATAAGTTTCCTCATAGTCGATGCCTTCCTCTTGGTTATACCCTTGCGCGACTAAATGCGCCTTGTTACAAGTTATTACTCTGTTTTCGTCCAACTTATTTCTAAACACCCATCGGGTGCCAATTACTCGATGTCCTCGCGGAGGAGGGACAAGGTCTCATACCTCATTTCTCGTGAACTGATTAAGTTCATCTTGAATTGACAAAAACCAGTTTTCATCGAGTACGGCCTCTTTAAGGTTTTTAGGTTCCATTTATGAAACGAAAGCGAAGTGATAACAGAAATTACTTATCTTAGATCGGGTAGTAACACCCTTTGATATGTCTCCAAGAATGTTGTCTATTGGATGATCTTTAGAAGACTTCCAAGCTTGAGGGGAGCATCACTTTTAGATGGATGATCTACCTCAGTTTCTTCATGTTGGACATCTTTTTCCTCCTCAACTTTTGCTTTGTCGGACTGATCAATTTCCGGCTCTGCATCCTTGAGTATGTCTTCAGTAGATGTACCTGCACCATGAAGCACACTACCTTTTCCGAAATTTCTCGGATAAGATTCATCAAATGTTACATGTACCGATTCTTCGACAATAAGTAATCTTTTATTGTAAATCCTATATGCTTTACTCGACTGAGAGTATCCAAGGAAGATACCTTCGTCAGCCTTAGAGTCAAATTTACCCAAATTTTCCTTTCCATTATTTAAGACAAAACATTTGCAACCGAAAACATGTAGGTGAGACAAGTTTGGCTTGCGCCCTCTTAAAAGCTCGTAAGGTGTTTTGTTTAGAATGGGGCGGATGAGCACCCTATTCAAAACATAACAGGTCGTACTTATGGCGTCGGCCCAAAAATACTTTGGTAGTCCACTTTCATTGATCATTGTCCTTCCCAACTCTTCTAAAATGTGATTTTTACGCTCCACCACCCCATTTTGTTGAGGAGTTCGTGGAGCGTAGAAGTTATGATCAATACCGTAGTTACCGCAATATTCTTCAAATAAATGGTTTTCAAATTCACCTCCATGGTCGCTTCTAATTGACACAATGTTTGTACTTAATTTATTTTGGGAAAGTTTTCAAAATTTTCAAAGGCGGCGAATGTATCGCTCTTGGTAGCCAAAAAGATAGTCCAACAAAATCTAGAATAATCGTCCACTATTACAAAACCGTAATAGTTTCCGCCTAGGCTCTTGATTCTAGAAGGCCCAAATAGATCCATATGGAGAAGCTCGAGAGGTCTTGTGGTAGAAACAATATTTTTAGATTTGAAAGATATTCTCGTTTGCTTTCCCATTTGGCAAGCATCACAAAGGTGATCCTTGGTGAATTTTATTTTGGGAAGAGCTAGGTCTAGATCTTTTGAGACTAATTTATTCAGCAATTCAAAATTAACATGTGCTAAGCGCCTATGCCATAACCATGAATCTTCACTCATTGTTATGAGGCATTTGTCACTTGTTAACGATACTTCATTTAAGTCAAGCATATAGACGTTGTTTACTCTAAAGCCATTAAACATATTCTTCTTGTCATTATCATGCATAATTTTGCAACACTCTTTTGAAAATGATACATTGTATCCTTTGTCGCATAATTGGCTAATGCTAAGCAGATTATGTTTAAGACCCTCGACAAGCAACACATCGGAAATCGTATTGGAAGAGGGGTTACCTACACTACCTTTACCAAGTATTGCTCCACAATTGTTATCACCATATGTTACATACCCTTTCTTCTTAGCCACGAAGTCTATGAATAGGGACATGTCTCCGGACATGTGTCTTGAACATCCACTGTCGAGAACCCATCTTCTCTTAGTGGTCTCGACACATTGTACCTATTAAAACATAATTAGCAAGAGGAGGTACCCAATGGTATATTGGGTCCTAATATGTTAGTGACAAGGTGATTGCATTTGGGAAACCATTGGTAGATTCCTTTAGGAACCAAAAATCTCCTAAATCGACATTTAGCAATGGAATGGCCTTTCTTGCAACAATATAAGCATGCAAAATCGACTTTAGAATTGCTTTTACTCTCTTGATCCCTAATTACATATGTATATTTTTGATATGGGTTCACCATACTTTTTCTAAAATCCGCTCTATCAATAGCAAATGTAATTTTAGGCTCAAGAGCATTGTTTAATTTGGTCTTAAGGTTTCTAACTTCACCTTGCCAAATATAACAAGAAGCACATCCAAAGTCGAAAGGATTTCTATGGTCCTCACAATCTGATTTTTTACTTTTCACAATGGAAGCCTTAAGTTCCTCAAGTTTCCTTTCGGACTCTTTAATTTTGTGCTCTAAGTAAGTAAAAATTCTTTTATTAGAGGCAAGTCTCTTAAAGGCTTCAGTTGCTTCATTGTGTAAAGTATTAAATGCGGCTTGTAATTCTAAATGCGACATATTTGAGGAATTCTCATATTTAGAGTGACGTACCTGCTTTTTCTTATTTTTTTGATGTGCGGAAAGACATAGGTTCACGAACTCTTCTTCATCACTAGAGCTTTCATCAGAGGAGGAGGAGTCGCTATCGCTTTCCCAAGCTATATATGCTCTTCTTGGCTTTGACGACTTCTTGTGTGATTTAATAGATTCCTTTTCTTTTCCCTTTTTGTTTAAAGGAGAATCTGGCTTGTAGTGATCGGGCTTTCCGCATTTATAGCACGATCCTCTGGTTTTACTTCCTTTGGTGTCGCTATTTCAAGTGTTCCTTAATTTTTTCCTGAAGTTGACAAGGTTATTTTCTGAGTGTTGAATGTCGTTCTTTCTCACATACCGATTATATCATTTTACGAACAACCTCATACCCTCAACCTTGTCCTCTTCTTCATCGTCACTAGATGAATAATCATTGTGCTCCTTGGATTGATACTTCGAGGAGGAAGTCTTGAGAGCGATTGATTTCTTCTCAACATTCTTTGTTTTATCCTTCTTTTCTTTCTTTTCATGCTGGTCAAGGCTTAGGAGCACTTAATCTTGCTCTTGTAGCTTTCCAAATAACGTTGTTAGGTCCAAAAAAGTAAGATCATTTGATTCTTTTATGGCGGTCACCTTGGGCTGCCATTCCCTGTTTAAACATCTTAAAATTTTATTAGTAGCAACGTCATTGGCCACCGGCCTACCAAGTGAATGTAACCTATTGATGAGATGAGTAAACCTTTTCTGCATGTCCGCAATGGTTTCCCCTTGCTCCATGTAGAAAAGGTCAAACTCTTGTGTTAGTGTATTGATTCTAGCTAACTTCACATCGTTTGTCCCCTCATGAGCGATTTGAAGTGAATCCCACATGTCTTTCGTCGTAGGGCAATGAGACACACGGTAATACTCATCAACTCCTAATGAGGATATTAAGATGTTTTTAGCTTTTCAATCATAATTGTATTTCTTTTCATCATCATCGGTCCATTGTGCTTCGGGCTTAGGCACAACCATATTATCCGCATTGGTCATAGTAATTTCTATTGAACCATTGAGGATAACGTTCCATATTTTTCTATCTATGGAGTTTATGTGCACCTGCATACAATCCTTCCAATAACCGTAATTTTCACCATTAAAAAACGGGAGCTCTATTATAAGCCCCTTTAGGTTCGTTTGCCATTTTCTATCAAAGTTATACTTGAAGCACGGAGTGAAATGGTGCTCCTGATACCACTTGTTAGACGATGGCTCGGATTTAGAAGGGGGGTTGAATAGATCCCAATTAAAATTTGAGTCGGCGCTTACCAATTTAAAATTGGTTTTAAAAATGTTTTTAAGTGTGGAAGCGGCCTTGGAAAAACACGTCTAAAACGAACCGTTATTGGAAGATCGGATATGCGTTAAGCTAATGGATATGATAATAAAAGAATAGTAGATTCAATACACTAGGCACACTAATCAATTTGCTTCACCATATATTAGTAGTGCTAGTTCCAATGCTCAACACAGTCCACCAAAATATAGCAAGTATACTAAGTAAGTTTTGGTTCAGGCAATTTATCGAACACTTGGTGTGCACAACACTCCAAGTGGGTTTTGACTTAAGTAAGCAACTTTAGAATCCTTGTACAATTGTTTATTGTACACAAGTTGAAACAGTTCCAGTTACTTACTAAATTCAATGTTCGAATCAATAAAATTGCTTAAACTAAAATCACTTAATTTTTAAGCTGAAAGTGAAAATGCTGAAAAATAAAAAGAAGACAAAGATTTGTTGAGGCAGTTCCCCCGCCGTCCTCGCTTCGAGGTACGTCTGCCCTCAATTCTAAAAATAGAATTGAGATAATTTATAATAGATATCACTTGAAAAGTTGTAGTAGTTTATACAAGAGTTAATAAGCAATAATACAAACAATCCCTATAGATGTTGATGTTGCTATCGCTTTTTGCTCCTTGATTCGAGTTGAATCAAGACCTCCGATCATTGTGAATTGACCTCCGATTCTAGCCCCTTTGTTGAATACCTTTTAGTTCTTCAAACCCTCGGCCCGGCTGATCTTTAGACACCAACGAATCGAACCCGAAACTCCCTTCAACACTTTACAGCCCCGGCTACTAGATTGATGAAAAACGTTTCTCAATCACCTTCGCACCACTGAATGTTAATGGAGAATATCCGTACCAAAAACCCCCAAATTCGTAGAATCTTGGAGGGCAAAACCTTCAAGGTTTTATTCAAGAAAAACCTACCACAAATCTCCACCCGAACCGGATTTTCCCTCAACGGATTCGAACGTTATCACCTTAAACGAGACACAAAGCACTCCAAAAATGGTTGTGTGTAGTTGCAGTGTTGTGTGTTGTTTGAGGATGAAGATGAAGAGAAATGTAGCACCTATTTCACTTCTCTTGTTTTCACAATATACTCAAAATGTAATTGTTTATTGTATTATATTGAACAACCTTCTATTTATAGTAGTAAGACAAATAACTAACACAATAGGATTTCAAACAGTGAAAAAATACTTAACAACGCGTGAACGGTCGACCATAACAGGTCCATGCGTTGATGCATGACCTGCAGATTTCAGCAATATTAAAAACTCAACAGTACGCGTCAAACATAGGTCGGCACACGCTGACCCGTGGTAATTATGAAGACTTCATGCGCCGACTGATGGTCGACTCATGGTCTCCATGCGCTGACCCGTGGAAAAATTAACTGGGTGTGCACTGACTGGTATGGTCGACTCAGAGCTTCAAAACCTGCAAAAAATCATCACTTGTTGTTTCGTGCGTTTTGTCACGACTGAATATTTATCACATGTTTTGCCAATGATAATATGATGAATTAAAGAGATATAGGAAGGATATGATATGTTAAATATTTCAATTGTCTTTTGGGTGAAATTGACAGCTCCTATTGATCCGAGGTTGTACTTTATCATCATCGAAACTTGAGAACATATGTTGTGTGACTGCTTGCCCTCACAGTCTTGATGTCATATTTGATGTATCCTTCGAGAGTATTTGCAAATAATTAATCTTTTCCGCATGCAACTCAACATCAACCCTTTTCCTCTCTATCTCCATTTTTTCACTCTCAATACGTGCAAACCCCGATATTAATTCAATTTTTTTGTTTAAGTCATCTTTCATAGCATCAAATTTAGGAGTAGGTTTTTCCATAAACTTTTCTTTTTGCTTCCTTTTGACTGCCTTATTACCGATTGGACGATGTAACAAAGTCGATGATGGTGGATTGTATTCTCTTGTTGGTGTTGTTGGGTTAGAAGATGTTGAATATGCTCTAGAAGCCGAACTCTTTGTTCTTTTTGCAGAAGGTTCCGATGAACCTCCAAGCCATTTGGGTTCATCTCTCAATAATTTCCATGCACTCTGAAATGTGAACTTTTCATGTCCGTCTTGGTAATAAATATCACATGCCTCCGAAACGATGTCACTCTCAGAGCTACCGCTTTTCTTTACAACGACAACTTGTTTGTAGCACCCAACAAACTTTTGTACAGAAGGATTAATTTTTTATGCCATCGACCTTTTAGTGCCAACGAATTCCTCTCTGGAAAATTCTTGTGGCGATGGTTGTTATAAGCTTCACCAATCCTCTTCTAGAAACCATCTCCCTTTTGATCAACCCTAACAATTGGATTCCTTGAAATGTTGAGCCATGATTGAATGAGAAGTTCATCCTCCTTTGGTTGAAATCTTATCTTCGACATATTCATAACCAGTGTAGTTTTGATTTCTTCACCAAGGTTGATTGTTTCCAACCCATCTTGAGCTTGAGTGCAAAATTGTGGTGTTTCGGGCTCTTGATCATTTACTTCCACATGACTAATATCCATTTGAACTCCATGCGATATAGTGGAACTAGTTGATTGAGATGGAAAGTGTTGATAATAATATGGGTAATTTCCAAAGTGTGGATTATTTTGTTGATTTGGGATAAAAATAGGTTTTGAAAATTTGAGTTATGATGTGGGTTTGGATTATTGAATGCATTTTGTTGATTTGGGATAAATGGTGGAATGCCACAATTTTGCATGAAATTGGACCAAGAATTAGGGTGGTTGGGAGTCATTGACAAATAAAATGTGTAGAAGAAAAAGATTAAAAAAATATGAAAGAAATAATTTAAATTTAGACTAAATATTGATGAAAAGTTGTGATAGATTGAAATGGTTGATCACTAATTTATACTTAAACTAATTTTTGTATAACAAATTAAAAATTGTAAAAAAAAATAAATAGAGAATGCAACGGTACTTTTTTCTAACGGTAATATTAACTTGAAATTTTAATAATTACCCAAAACCAATATATTCCATAAAAGCAACAGTGCCATTTTAAGATACAGTGCCAATTTAAACCACAATAAATAGTCGTTATTATCCATGCTACTCTGACACCAAATAGTACACATAGGCTTTTACCACTCCGATAATTATGCTCTAAGATATTTTTTGTGGACCCAAAGTGTTTTGTAGGATTTAAAAAATCTATAGTTGATTTGAGTAGTTTGGTTGTCTATAAGAAACCAAAACTTGACCCCACATTTTATATTTTTTATTCAAGTTACCATTAATTTAATTATTTAAATTAAAATGCATACAATTTTTTTAATAAAATTTACCTTAAAAACTTAAAAATAATATTAAATATATTTTATTATAAAATTAAAAATGATACAAAATTCACAACAATAATACATAAAAAAAATTACATTTTCATAGGAATATAAAATAATACATGACAATAAGCAACAAATTATATTTTAACAAAAATATAAAATAAGACAAACTAACTTTCGTTGTTCTCATGACCAAATCTCTCTCAAATATGTTCCACCAAGTCTGCTTGAAGTTGGCGATGATTTTGCCTTTGATGAACATGTGCTATCCTTTCAAACATTATTGTCAAGTTGGGAATTGGACCAATAGATACTTCAGTTGTGGAGAAATTATTATCATCATGGTCGTAATCAAAATTACCAGCATACGTGTCTCGCTCATCTTCGACAATCATGTTATGCAATATGATACATGCTAACATTGTGTGTTTCATTGTATTCACATGCCAAGCACGCGCTGGACCATGTATAATAGTGAATCAGGCTTGGAGCACTCCAAATGCCTGTTCAACATCCTGGAGGTGAGAAAAACACTTAGAAGGAGGGGGGAGGGGTTGAATAAGGGTTTTGAAAATATTATGGCAATAAAAACAACACAATATTTTTATCTTAGTTCGTTGAACTCAACTAATCCAGTCCACCCTATCAAGAGTGATTTTCCTTTCTCCACAAGGACTTAATCCACTTTATTCAAACAGATTATAGTGTCAACCACTAAGAACAACTGTCTTAGTCTTCTCAAGAAATTCTGACCACAACTTGGTCTTCTCAAGGAACTTTTTACAAATTAATGTAAACTAAACAAGTGTTTAAGATGCTTCTAAAAAGCTATATCACAAACTTTGATTTTTACACTTAAGTTTAAGAACAAATAAAACTATTCAGCTTTGAATAAGAAAGATTGTATGAGAGTTGATGAATAATTTTCTCAAGATATGTTATCAATTTGTTAACCTTGAAGAGATGTTGAAGACGTCCTTTTATAGTGTTGAGAGTCCAAAGCTTGAAGACTGTGCAAGTAGAGTAGTTGTAGCCTTTTGTCTTCACATGACTTTTCCTTTCTCACAAGTAGAATGTTCAAAGAAATGCCTTTTGCCTGAATCCTTGTGTCTATCACAAATAAGAAATAGTTCTGTTGGAGAGGACGTTGAGAATAGTACCAAGCCTATTCACGTGCTGACATCTTTTCAAATGTAAACAACATCAGATCCTCTGATGTGCTTCTTGTTCTTCAGATCAGATTCAATGATATCAGAGTCGCAGCAATAGTGCTTTAGCGTGAATGATCTAATCAGAGCATAATTGTTTATCAGAGCCTCTGTACTTGCAGCGTAAAGTACATTCAGAGTCTTCTGAAAACAATGCTTGAAACTCTTCATACAGAATCTTCAGCTACGCTTCAGATGCTTCTGCAGCTTCTGCTTCAGAGTCTTTTGCAGCTTCTGCTTTAGAGTCTCTTCTGGCAGCGCTCAGAGTCTTCTAATGGCTTGCTTCTGGTGCTTCAGAGCTTTGCGTAACTTGCTGTTCAGATGCACTTTGCTTCCATAATGATATTTAATTTAATATCTGAAACAAAAATACTTGAACAAAATTAGAGTATATATTTTCTTAATACAAAATTTCATTAGAGTTATCATTAAAACATAGAGATAATATTAAACATCAATCTGTGTTTTAACAATCTCCCCCTTTTTGATGATGACAAAACATAGGAAATTTTGTTCAATAAAAAGGATACATATATAACTCCCCCTGAGATAAAGAATCTCCCCCTGAAATGAATACTCTAATAAAAGAAAATACTTCCCTTTTTGCATGAGTATACTATTCAGATTAAGAGCCTGGTTGAAAAACTTCTAGTAAAAATCCTGGTTAGCATATTCTTTCCAGAATCAGAGCTTGATTTTCCTTCCAGAATTAGAGCCTGGTAATAACTTGATTTACTTTCAAGAAACAGAGCCTGGTTTACTCTTACTGATTTTCTTTCCAGAATCAGAGCTTGATTTATTTTCCATTATCAGAGCCTAGTTAACTTCTAGGATCAGATTCTGGTAATCAGAACTTGGTTTGAATTATCAGAGCCTGGTAAACCTGGTTTGAATAAAGATCTGTTTTGGGGATTCTCAGGGTAACTTCAATGAATTTTGTCAGATGATACATTAGTTCTAAAAGACTAAAATTCAATGTTAGATATAATTTGTTATGTCCGAATTTCATTTTAGTAACTGTTTATATTTGAACAAACAAAATTTCTTTTTCTCCCCCTTTTTGTCATAATCAAAAAGAAAACTTTTTAAGACAGAAAAGATTAACAGAAGAAAAACAGAATAAAGCTGATAACATCAACAAATAATCAAACAGACATATTCATTCATAGATAATCTAAGTACATTCAGAACAAAACATGATTCAGAAAAACAGAAAAATAACACTTAAAGTGCACAAACATAAGAACTAAGATAAACGAGATGCAAGAAGCTTAAGGATGTGGGTCATCTCAGAAGTAGATTCCTCTTGCTTAGCCATCCATTTCTGTATGTTGTTTGTTTTCTCATCTTGTTTTGCCATCCAAGACCTAATTTCAGATTGACCAGCTTTCAGCACAACAATCTTGTCTTCTAGGTCTGGATTTTCTTTCTTAACCTCAGAAGAAGCAGAAGGAGCAGATTCAGATGCAGGAGCAGGAGCAGAGTCAATTATCATTGCAGATGCAGTTTCTGGAGGCACAGACTCAGATGGTTGATCCACAATCATCAGAGCTAATGGATTGGTTTCCAGAGTGACTTCAGGAGCAAATTCTTCAATAGTCTTAAAAGTAGCAGTTGCTCTAGAAGTTGAAGGTGCATCCTCAAGAAGCAATGTTGGAGATCTGTTCACATTCCATAATGTCTGTCTGACAACTTCAGCAAATCTGACCTTTGCGTCATCAAAGCAAATGGTGTTCAGATTAGAAGCTATAGTGTTGAATCTGGCAATAAACTTAGTTCAGCATTCTTCAGAAGCTTCTGGATTAATGCTTGAGAGACATTCCTCCTTTACAGAGTCCAAACTCATCCTTATCTCTTTCTTAAAATTAGCAAATAAAACATCAACATTCAGCTTAGATTTAGGTTTAAGGTAGGCTTTCAGAGGTGATGGTTTGGGTTGTTCTGGTGGGGATGGTATGGTAAAGGTTGGGATAATGAACAGAGGACGAGGATAGGAAGGTAATGAAGGATATTCAGATGATGAAAAGAAAGTTTTGAATCTGGATGAAG
Organism: Lathyrus sativus; assembly: GCA_963859935.3. Lineage (NCBI taxonomy): Eukaryota > Viridiplantae > Streptophyta > Magnoliopsida > Fabales > Fabaceae > Lathyrus > Lathyrus sativus. The sequence goes on from OZ012736.1 coordinate 26,052,507, forward strand.
ATGATTTGGGAAACAGGAACTGTTTGAAATTTGATGCAGAGGGAGTGACATCAAATAGTGTAGAAGTGTAGGGGATAAAAACAGAGTTTTGAGAGTGCAGAGGTTCAGGTGGAATGATATCTGGTTGTTGTGTAAGATAGGCTTGAAGTACAGATGGAAGGATAGTTGAAGAAATAGGTTTATATGGAATGGTAGATGCAGGTGCTTCTCTTCTGATATAAAAGTTTTTAAGTTTTAAACCATAAGGAAGGGGATCAGAAGGATGAGGTTTAAAAGAAGCAAATGAAACAAACTCAGAAGTTCTAGGTTCATAGCCGCAGAGAGAGGGGGTGAGTTAATTTCTGGTGGTAAGTCAGATTCAGATGAATCAGATGATTCAAATGAATGACAAGATGTGGAAGAAATGTCAAAAACAGTTGTTAGGGGTTGGATGTCCAAAATATCTGAATCAGAAATATTGGATTCAGATGGTTGGATAGGTTCTCATTGAGGAATATAAGGAATGGATTATTCTGGTTGTGGTTGTTGTTGTTGTTCTGGTTCTTGTGGTGTTGGTTCTGTAGGTTTTGAAGTTTGTGGTTCTGGTGGGGGAATTTCAGATGTATGTTGTGGTTTAGATTCTGTTGGTATGGATATTGGTGTTGCACCCCAAAACTTGACCAACATTTCTTTACCTAGCTTCTCATTCACATTAGCATTATCATTTGCATTTCATTGACATGTGTGCAGGAGATCAAGAGGTATGACTACCAATCAAGATCTATACAAGAGTTTGAAGCTAGCCAAGAAGGTTATTCAAGTGTTCAAGGGTTGATATCTTTGTCAGAGAAGTTAAGAGATCCTCAGAGAGATTGGTTGAAACCAAGGTTGTATGCCTCCTAACTTGAGAGTTGTGGGAGCTCCTCAGATGATTCTGAAGCTATGAGGATGGACTTGAGGTCTTGAGAGAGCTCATGAGAAGTGTTGAAGATCACTTTCAAGCTAGGGTTTCTAAGGCTTGACAGTGTAAAATCCCCTAGTTTGACCCCTATCTTCAAGGCAGTTTAGCTCAAGATGTGATTGTCATCTCATCTTACCCCCAACATGAATGTTGTAGAGCTTGCTCTTAGCTTTAATTTGAGTACTAGAAGTCCTTGATAGGATTTGTAGAACTCAAGTTATGACTTTGACAAGTTACAGGTCATCTGAGGTATGTGAATCTAGGGCCTTGAAAGTCACCCAACTTGCATCAAACTTTTTCCCAAGAAGGATGATTCCTATGAACTTTTGGTCAACATGAATGTTGTTCCTTATCTTCTTATCTTTCTAGAGAGTACTATAAGTCCTTGATAGGATTTGTATAACTCAACTTATGGCTTTGACAAGTCAAGGGCATTTTGGTCATTTGGAGATTGTAGGTCATTTCAAGCATAAGGCCATAACTCTTATTTCCAAGCTTCAAATGGAAAAATCTTCAACATCAAACTTGATTAAAATGATGTTTTAAGGCTAGTAAGGAGGTCATGAGATGTTGAAAAGGCTTGTAGCTCAAAATGGTAAAAATGACCTAAAATGGAGGCATAAGTTAAATAAGTCAAAGTTGGAAATTGAAATTTCCAAGCTACACATCCAAACCATGGCATGTAATAGGTCATTTTGACTCTAGAAAGCATTTTAAAAACAATTGTTCAGCCACATTTTTTATTTGAGGTTTAGATCATGGACTTGCTTTGGAAAATGATTGCTTGCATATTAAGGTACATATGCAAAACACAAGGAAAGGCAATGCACAAGCTAGTAAAGTATCCTAACATGTCATGTATCTCATCTAAGGAGATTTTCAAGGAGATACAAGCTGCTGCAAGAGGTATAGCATGAGATGGTACATGAGATGGATTGAAATCAAAAACTCATGGCATGAGAATCTCAAATTCTCATTGGATGATTCCAGAAAGTTCTAGATGGTTTAGAACCATCCTATATATGGATTAGAACTTGCTCAGATGCAAGGTTGGTGAGAGATTAGAGAGGAGAGTGAGATAGCCATTTCAATTTCTTCCATTGCAAGTTGAAATCAATTTCTATATTCCACACCATTTCCATTGATTCTTTCAATCCTAACATCTTCCATTGATCATACTGAATGTGTGCATACCAAATTGAGAGCAAGATCATGAAGAATTGAGGAGATAGCATTTGGATTTTGGGAGCTGCAAGTCACCATCGGATTTGTAGATTCAAGCTTCTTGGATCAAGTCTTTTGCAAACAGAAGCATCAACATCAATCAAGGAGTGATTCTGAAGAGATTAAGAGGTTGAAGTGGAGATTTGACCTATCTGGTATTCAAGATTTGACAGGCTTGTAACTTTTGTTCTGCACCCTAATTTAAGCATAATTAGTTAGATTTGTTAGGTTAGAACGGTTAGAGACAAGTAGGAGATGGATTCTGGAAACTTTGAGATCATTTGGTGAAGTTTGAGTTAGTGACACCAATTTTGTTTTGATCAAGAACACGATGTATAGTGAGATATAACATGAGTTTAATAGCAAGATTTAACCAATGTGAGGTGGTGATAATTCTGAGCCAATCAATTTCAAGATTGGTCAAAGTTGAAGTTTGAGCATAGTTTTGATCTTGGATCGGGTTTAGAGATTGAGGATGATTCTTTGAATTCTAAGGCCATGGTTGTGATCAGTATGAAATTTAGAACGGATTAGGGTTTTGAACCATGGATTTTGGTTGAGTTTTGAGGTGATACGATTGTGGTGAGGTGAGGCTATGAAGCTCTGTTTCCATGGCTTCTTCATTTCAAACCCTGGCTGAAGGAAGAAGACAACTCCATGGCCGTTGGATGGAGAGTGGACTCATTGACTGGACCTAGATCGTGAGGCTGGGATTTAATTTCACATTTGAAGAGGGAAGTCTGAAGACAATGAAACGCGACGTTTCATTAAAAGTGAGGCTTGGGCTTTAGTGGACTGATTGATAGCCACACCCCCATCCATGGCCCAGTCAGAATTTGAACTAATTTTCTTTACTTATTGCACCGTGTTCTTTTCTTTTTCTTTGTATTTTTGAGTTGATTTTCTGATTAAAATTGGGCCTAGCGCTTTTACTAATAACACCCCCATTTTAAGCCCATCTGGATAATGAACTGCATACCATTGCTATCTGCACCAAACATTTACCATTTTATTTTCTTTTTCTCCATTTTTCTTTAAACTTTGAAAAATCATATTAAATAGAAAAATAATGATTTTGGCATGGGGATTTTTTCTCCTATTTCATATTAATGTCTATAAAATTATAAAATTAAAACATTTGCATTTAATGTATTTTTAATATTTGTTTGTATATTTTCTCTTTTAATAGCTTTTAATTCATTATATGTTGATGCATAGATTTGTAGAATTTTGTTTAGCTAGTTCCCTTTGAATTTTTATGCCATTATTTTTAGGATAGTTAGATTAGGACTTTAGCTCGCCTCTGAATTTATTCCATAATTTTTTGATTAGTTTTTGATTAGTTTTGATTAGATGACTTTAGGTTGTGTAGATTTAGGTCAATCCTTAACATAGGTCCCACAATAACACTAGAATTTTGGGTTTCTAGGTCAAGTTAGACATTGGGACATATAGGGTATTAAGGGTAGTCATATAGGATCCCCTAGAAATTATATTAGATTTTAATATAGTAGTATACTATTTTTAATTGATTTTTGTAGTTGATTGTTGTTTGTGTTGCCCTTGTGGGCTTGTATTTTGTTTTGCTTTGCTTGGTGGGCTTGGTCTTGCTTTGTGGAGCATGGAGAAGTATAGTGGAAGACTTGAAGATTGATGGAGGGGCTTGAGAGCTTGAAGACTTGTTTGTTTTGTTGTTGTTTTAGGGTTAGGAATTAAGTAGAGCTTAGAATTAGTTAATTTTTTTCTTAAATATGGATGGTATCTTTCACCTCCATTCTTCCCCATGATTCAAGGTCCTTCCATGGTATTCACCTCCCTCCTTTGGAGGGATAAGTGATGGTACCTAGGAAGTAGAACTTTTGAGGGAACCATTCTTTTGATGTTGAACCCTTATAGGTCACCTTTGGTGGTCAATAAGCAGTTTAATATCCTAGCTTATCCAGTCAAGTGATTTCTTCTGGTTTGAGTATCTTGAGAGATGTTGGACTTGAGTGTGAAGATGAAGACTTCATTGAAGAGTATGGAAGAGGATGATTCCCTGAGCATTGCCATTGCAGCTGAAGCTTGGAGAGCAAGAGGAGCAAGTTGATACTTGCAGACCCAATGAAGATCCAGTAAAGACTGAATGGAGAGCTGAGGCTTAAAGACTGAAGGATGAAGTTGACATTTCCAGATGATTGATGACTACTCTGAGAAGTTGAAGCTTGTAGGAAGAGAAGACCAAGTTGAGACTGGTAAAGCAAAGAGAGCTTGGAAGCTTGAAGACTAAGTTGGTACTTATGAAGAGGATTCAATTGAAATTGAGGTAGAGATGAGGCTTGAGGAATAAAGGATAAGTTGATACTTACTTTGAAGCTTGGAGATCCTGAAGGAATCAAGTTGATACTTGTGGTTAAGAGTACAGCCTGAAGGTGGAACTGATTAAGGAGCTGAAGCTTAGAGAAGAAAGAATAAGTTGAAACTTATGTTGAAGGGTTGAAACCTGGAGAAGCAAATTGATATTTGTCAAGAGTGATGGAGGTCTGAAGACTGTGTTGCTGTCAGAAGAGCTGAAGCTTGGGAGAGAGGAGTTGATCTGTTTTCTTGTCTGTTTCTTTTCTGTATTGATGTGCCTTGTTTGACTTGCTTGATGCATTAGAATAAGTTCATATCTAGACTGATGTAAGCTAGGAGCATGATTGCACTAGAGGTTGAGTTTCTCCCTCTGCTTGTATTGTTACTGTATGGCTTTGCTTGCGGGTATTTGGTAGAGCTCAGCTCCCTTGCCCATGTGGTTTATTTTGCTTGATAGCATGATTTTACTTCTTCTGTATGATTGCAGTTTACTGTATTTTGCTTAATAGCATGTTACTCATATCTGGCTTGAGGTTGAGATGAGCTTGTGGAGGCTGATACCCCACACACATTTCCTCCCTCACTTGCATTGCATGCATTTTACAGTCGTTTACTGTATTACTGTTTACTGTTTAAGCTGATGCTTTATCTTTTTTTGTGTATCATTGACATGATCCCTTAGGACTCTCATTTCCTTTGATAAGGAAATGATGATAGAACTTTAGGTTGAAACCTATGCATGATAACTTCTAGGAGTTCCCTGGTCAAACCTCAACCATAGGATGAATCCTTGGCATGACAACTGTTAGGACTTGATAGTCTCCCCGTAGTTGAGCCTGTTCTCTTCTCATCTCAAGACAGCTTAAAATACGGTAATCATGAATGATTTCTTTCGTACGTTACGAGCCTTAAGCTATCTGAGAAAGGATTGTTGGAGAGCTTCTTTTCAACAGTCTGGATGTTTAGTATGGTACCCTTTGGGTGACATACGACGCATTCACTCTCAAGTCATAGTCTTTAGTGCGATTGAAATTGCAAACACAATAAAAAACACTTCTTCCGTAAAAGACAGAAAACAAACTTCAAACCTTTTTGCCCCGTGGGCCCATAATTCAAAGGAATCTCTTCTGAAGAAAAAAGTGTCGTTAAACTTCAGCGCCAACGCAAACAGGCTTTGTCCCTCACTGCTGGAACTGCTGTTTAACCCTACTCAATAAAACAGATGAATCTGAATCCCTGTAATCCGTAATATCCCGAACTATGTAAGCTCTGATCTCTCAAGCCTGTCGAGAGTATGTAGGCACAATACTGACGTATTGGCGAGCCACCTTCCCCGTGATCCGTAGTAGGTCGAACGACGCTGACTCTGATTTCTCATTCTTTGATGAGAATACGTAGGCATAAAGCGCGACGCCTTGCCGAGTCATTTTCTTTTATTTTTTAAGCCAGCCTTGATAGGTAGATAGATAAACCAACTCGTCCAGTAAACACAACAAGCGTGGATCCCGTCGAGTACGACGGACGTGAGGGGTGCTAATACCTTCCCCTTGCGTAACCGACTCCCGAACCCAGACAACGGTTGCGATGACCTTGTCTTACCTTTTTTTTGTCAGGTTTTTCCGATCGTTTCCTTTCCCGCTCCGAGGGATAAATAACGAAAGGTGGCGACTCTTCTATTTTTCCGGCACCTTATTTTCGCGGAAGCGACAGTTGGCGACTCTGCTGGGGACTTGATAGTTTCCTGGGATCCAGCGTCCCATATGCGAGTCAGTTTGGGGATCCGACGTCCCCTGCGAGAGTCAATCCTAGCGCTTGTATGATTACTTGTTGGGTTGTGTTTATTTATCGCATTTTATTTCCCGCATTTTATTGTCAGTATGATATGATTATCTGTGCTGTTGTGGGAGGGGCATTCTGATGAGTGAGAAGCCAGACCCAGGCTTGAGTGAACATAGCATTAGTTGTGGAAATTAGTGGGCGCGTGCTTGCTTGGCAGGCACTAGTGTCTCATGAAATCCACGCCCAGACGAGGTTCTCCCGGTTGGATTCTCTTTCAACCCTTTGGGTTGAGACGGTTGCTGGTTTGGAGGATTGTCGACTTTAGGGACCGATCATTTGTGATTCAACCGAGTGAGGCCGCTTCATGAGCTGGTGATGCTACACCTTCTAGGTATCGTATCACCCCTCTTGAATGTCTGTGACGCTGATGAACGCATAGGATGCCGAACTTGAGTCAGTTTAGGTCCATACCTGTGAGCAGGGTTAGGTTTATTGCAGGAAACTTTGACCTTCAGACCACCTGGTTTTCTTGATAGTGGATCAGTTTTATGGGGATCTGAGGTTCTCATCATCAGATATATGATTGTTCTTGACAGAACAGGTTTTTGATTGGGATCAGAGGATCTTATCATCAGATGTGTATTTGTTCTTGATAGAGCAGGTTTTGATCAGAGGATCTTATCATCAGATGTGTATTTGTTCTTGATAGAGCAGGTTTTGATCAGAGGATCTTATCATCAGATGTGTATTTGTTCTTGATAGAGCAGGTTTGATCAGAGGACCTTATATTTAGATATATATATGTGTGTTCTTGACAGAGCAGATTTATGATTGGGGTCTGAAGATCTCATCAGCAGATGTATGTTTGTTCTTGACAGAGCAGTTTTTGGTCCTGTATCAGAGGTCCTTATTATCAGATGGGTGTTCTTGACAGAGCAGAATTATGGTCCTATGTATATGGCCCTATCAGATGGTTGTTCTTGACAGAGCAGATTTGTGGTCCGATACCAGGGTTTTCTTCTTATCAGATATAATGGTTGTTCTTGATAGAGCAGGATTATGGTTTTGTTGATACAGAATCTCCACAGCACAATTGCCTTGATCTCCTGCTGCATGATTGCATTTTGCATTGTTTTGCGTACTCATTTGCATTTCATTAACGTGTGTCTGTGTTGCAGGTACCGTTTCCCCGATCCAGGATTTCTTGCCTCCTATTGTATTGTTATGGGTTCTCTGAGGAAGACCGTGGCTTACAAGTTCCCTGCCCCTGATGTGGTTCGGCTGACTGGTTTGATAGCTTTAGCGGATGATTCTGTGAGGGATGAGTTCAGAAAATCTTACGGCAAGTTGCTCAGTTTGGTTCGTAAACCTTCTGCGTTCGAGTTGAATGGGTTGCACGCTCTGCTGCAGTTCTACGACCCTCCGTTGAGATGTTTCACTTTCCAGGATTTTGTTCTCGCCCCTACGCTAGAGGAATATGCTGATTTGTTAGGTGTGCCTATCAAGAGGCAGATGCCTTTTGTTCATATGGATGCTGAGCCTGATCTGGCTGGTTTAGCTCCTTCACTTCATCTGGATGCCTCCGAGTTGGTATTGTCTAGTTGGAACAAGGTCCCCGGGTTCTCCTTGCAGTTTTTAGTGGGAAAGGCTCAGCAGTGCGCCAAAGACGGATGTTGGGTCGCGTTCAACGCCATCCTCGCTCTGTGCATATATGGCATCATTCTGTTCCCCAATATGCCCGATTTTGTAGACTTCGACGCCTTTCGCATCTTTGCATCAGGGAATCCAGTCCCTACCTTAATAGGAGATGTCTACTACTCCATCCACTACAAAAACGAGAACAGGAGGGGCAAGAATGTCTCATGCTGTGTACCCTTGCTTCATAAATGGCTTGATAGTCATCTGCCCAAGAGGGGTCCTTTTGTGTCGTCTGCAGCCACAACTGAGTGGTCCGAGCGTCTAATGAGTTTATCTGCAGAGGATATTGACTGGTTTTACAGAGATAGGTTGGGTACCGAGATTATCATCAGCTGCAGCAGGTTTCCAAACGTGCCTTTGATAGGCAGGAAGGGCTGTATAAACTACAATCCGTCTTTGCTGGTCCGACAGTTCGCGTACGCTTTGAGAGCTCCGCCGAAGGATGAAGAGGTACAGGAATCTCTGTACCTCACTGGTCTTCTAGAGGTGGATCTATTATCCAAGCTTCAGCGCGCCTGGAATGGCATCAGTAAGAGGGGAAAGCCACTGCTGGGGAGAAGTAATAATCAAGCCTACCCTCCGTATGTGACTTGGATCAGAGCCAGAGCAGATGCTATAGGGATGTCGTTTCCTCATGCCAAGCCAGAAAGCCCTCCAATGATTGAAGAGCCTACTGCCGTGCCCATTCAGCAGCATAATCAGGTGTTAGCTGAGAGAGATGAATTGAAGCGGGCAAATGAGGAATTGGAGAAAGAATTGGCTCAGCTCCGAAGCGAGAGGAACGAAGCCGTTCATTCCTTCAAGAGGCAGACAGAGCTGGTGAACCAGCTAGGTACAGACCTGACTAAGCAGATAGCCGAGCGTGAGCGCATGAGTCAAGACTTCAAAGCTATCAACGATGTATTGGCTACGAAGAAGCAGCACTTGGACGAAGCATATCGGAGGATATCCAAGTTCAACCAGCACTGGAAGGCCTCCCTAGCCACCAGGAAAGAGCGGGAGGATAAGCTGATGCTACAGATCTCCAAGCTGGAAGCCTAGGTGAAGGATAGTGAGAAGAGGTTTGATGAAGAAACCGCTCGCAGATACACCGCTGAAGGCCAGCTCAACAGGGCTCTCGCTAACCTGAAGGAGCGCAAACTGACGTTTGAGTCCAAGAAGCGGAAGTTAGAAGATTGTTTCGGTGAAGGAGCATGGGAAGATTCGGTCGAAGGTCTTCAGTACACCGTTGTGGAAAGGGAATTACTCGTCGAAGGGTTACTCACTCTGCCTGATCATCCGGAAACGAAGGAGTTGTTAGAAGAGTATCGCGCCCGTGGCCGTACTTGACTATTTGTATTCCTTTTGTTTTGATCATTGTTGTATGCTGACCATCACCAGGCTTGTTGGCTGAGGTCACGCTGTTGATTCATCTTGTACTCGCTGATGTTGTGTACTGCCTTGATGGGCTTTCTTTATATATGAGATTGTTATTTCCATGATTGGACTCAGACTTCTTCTTATTATCAACACTGACACTCAGGCACTAGGATCGGGGGAGATCTCCCTAACGCACAGACACACGCTTACATTTGCATGAAGCATTTGCATAACGAGCACTTTGTTGTTTTTCCTAACCCTTTTGTGTTTCAAGTTGTTTCAGGTTGTTTCAGGTGGTTCCAGAATTGATCAGAGACCCATTCACCGCTATCCGACCAGAGCTAATCAAACCAGAATCATGGAGCAAGTGCAAACTGATGTTCAGGAACTCCGCGAAAGAATGGATCGCTTCATGGAGCTCATGCAAGCGGTCGCCAATGGCCAGGATCAGCTCAGAACTTTGGTTCAGCCTCTGATTTCAAGGGTCGATAGCAATGGCGTACTCCATGGTGGGACTGTGCCTACTCCTCCACCAGTTGAAACTCCACAGAATGGTGTTCCCGTGACCGGGGGAAACGGCAGTGCCAACGACAATGTGATGGCCAACATGGGACTCAATACGACGGGCGTCGGTAATGGAAGTCTGGGAGCTAATGTCAATGTTGGGCTGGGCAACGGCAATGCCGGTGTCGGGAATCTGTTTGGGCCTCATCCATGGCTAGAGGATCATCAGGACGATATGTTCTCTCAGAGAGGTGCTAAAGGGGAGCTGAATGTTGAAGCACGGCTTAGATTCAAGGCACTTGAAGATAAGATGAGAGATATCGAGAATCAGAACACTTTGGGCGTTGATATGTCCAAGTTGGGATTAATTGCTAATTCCAAGGTGCCTCCCAAGTTCAAGGTACCTGACTTTGAAAATTATAAGGGCACCACTTGCCCTCGTGTCCACCTGAGATCGTACTACAGAAAAATGTCTGCTCATTCTGAGGACGAGAAGTTGCTGATGCACTTCTTTCAAGACAGTCTTTCCGGGCCATCCCTCGAATGGTACATGAGTCTGGAGCCTACTAGTGTGCGCACGTGGAAGGATCTTGCTGAAGCATTTGTGCACCACTACCAATACAATAGCGACTTGGCCCCGAACCGAGTCCAGTTGCAGAATCTGTCGCAGAGGAACAATGAAGGGTTTAAGGAATACGCCCAGCGGTGGCGTGAGTTGGCAGCCAGGGTTCAGCCGCCGATGGTTGAACGTGAGCTCGTGCAGATGTTCGTAGCCACCCTCCCATGGGTTTACTATGAGAAGTTGGTCAGCGGTATGTCCGGAACCTTCTCATATCTCATTATCACGGGTGAGCACATCGAAAATGGGATCAAGCTCGGGAAAATTCAAGGTGATTCATCCTCAGTTGGAGGCGGAAAGAAACCTTATAGTGGCAAAAGACGAGAAGGAGAAGCGAGCGCTGTGATCAACGCTCGAAGGAAGGGTAAAGGTCCTCACTAGCAGGTGGCCAGTATAACTATCCCGGCAGTTCAACAGCCGCAGCAGCAGCAGCAGCGACCGAATCAACAGGGATACAGAAAGTATCAGAATCGGACACCTTTGTCGAACCGTCACCTTGAGACACCGCCCATGTCGTACGCGCAACTCTTGCAGACTTTGCTTCAGCCACAGTTGATCCAGAAAAGAACGCTGGCTCCCTTGACAGGGGCACCTCCGCCAGGATACGACGCGAATGCAACTTGTGAATTTCACTCAGGGGCACTAGGCCACACGGTAGAGAACTGCAAAGCCTTCAAGCATAAGGTGCAGGACATGGTGGATGCCAAGATCATCAACTTCTCAGATAATATGCTAAATGTCACGAAGAACCCTATGCCGAATCATAGGGGAGGTGGAGTGAATGCTATTATCGAAGACGAGAGTTCGGATTTGTTGACTGACGTCAGAGATCTAAAGACGCCGCTTAGCTTCGTTAAAGCTAAGTTGATGAAAAGAGGGTTCTTTCCAGGTTGCGGAGAGCTATGTATGGACTGTGCCACACGTTCTGATGGATGTGAACAGTTGGTAGAAGGAATTCAAAGTCTGATGACTGAAGGGATTTTACAGTTTAGCCGGAGGGCCGAATGTGGATCAGGAGAGATAGTGCTGAAGCAAGCTGATGAGGTCGCCACCATCACCATCCCTCGCCAGACGATAACTATTTCTGCGCCCAGACCGCCCATAATTACCATCGCCAAAGTTGGGTCGATACCCTTCGAAAGCACGAATGTTGTCCTGTGGCATTATGGGGCTGAAGTCTACTGCAACGGACAGAGGTTGGAGCTAGAACCGTTTGGGTCAACTGTGGAGAACCTTGCGGGAATCAGTGGTATTACTCGCAGCGGAAGAGTGTTTGCACCACCAGAGATCGTGGCGGATAAAGCGGTCAGAGCTGATGCGGCTGAGAAAGGTAAAAGTAAGGTCGTTGAAGAGATCCCACGTGGGGCAGAAAAAGACTTACTTGTTAAAGACGCCAAGGAGTTTATGCGGTTGATTAAAAAGAGTGACTATAAGATTGTAGATCATCTCCACCAGACGCCCTCGAAGATTTCCATCCTGAACTTATTGTTGTGTTCCGAAGCGCACCGCAACGCGCTGCTGAAGGTGTTGAACGTCGCATATGTACCGCAGGAAATATCGGTAAATCAGCTAGAAGAGGTCGTAGCCCACGTAAATGCTAGAAATGGGTTAGGTTTCACAGACCTGGAGCTGACGCCGAAGGGGAGGAACCACAATAGCGCCCTGCACATCTTGATAGAGTGTAGGGGCACGATCATGTCGCACGTGTTGGTGGACACGGGTTCGTCACTTAATGTTCTTCCGAAGAAAGCATTAATGAAGTTGGATACTCGCGGAGTGATTTGCACACCCAGTGATCTGGTTGTGAAGGCGTTCGACGGAACTAAAGGCCATGTTTTCGGGGAGGTGACCCTGCCAATCCAAGTCGGGCCGGAAACATTCGATGCGATCTTTTACATTATGGACATCATGCCTACCTACAGTTGTCTCTTGGGCCGGCCGTGGATCCATGTTGCGGGTGTCGTGACCTCCACGTTGCACCAGAAACTCAAGTATGCTGTCGGAGGTAGCATCATAACCGTGTGTGGCGAGGAAGACATAATGGTGAGCCATTTGTCGTCCTTCAAGTATGTTGAGATGGATGGGGAAATCCATGAGACTCTATGCCAAGCGTTCGAAGCTGTCAAACTGAAGGACGTAGCTCCTGTAGTCACCGAAAAGCCAGAGATGACTCTCTCCTCATTCAAGGAAGCTCGGACCGTTGTCCAAGCCGGATCTACTCCAGGCTGGGGGCGAATTTTGGAGATACCTAACAAGTAAGACAAGTTTGGGTTGGGATATTATCTTGGAGCTGAAGCTTCTTCTTCTTCTTCTAGCAGTGCGTCGCGAGGTAAAGGGCCGATCCAGTTTACCAGTGGCGGAGTGATTTTCGAAAGCATCAACGCGGTGTCTGAAGACAACGGAGATAGCGACTGTGACCTCGACTCTTGGATCCAGCCAAGCAAGCCAGGCAAGGGCCTCAACAATTGGTCCGTCAAGGATATCATCCAGATGACAAGCGAAGAGTAATGATTTACTTTTTCCAATCATTGTACAATCCTATGTCCTACCCGGGGCATAGTGGTTTTATTGTCAGGGCCTTGTTGGATTATGTACATGCATTTTGTTAATAAATCAAAGGCGTTTTTCTTCGTATTCAAATATTGTGATCTCTGTTATTCCTGTTTTATATTTGTTTTGAAAAACAATAAAATGGCAATGGGGTTTGTGCTAACCTGCACATCCTTGTTTTAAACTTAACCCTTGTTATTGCAGGATCCACATAGCAGATGACATCGACTCTGGACCTTCTACGGCTCACTTCGACTTTGATTGCCCGATCTATCAAGCCGAAGAAGAGATTGATGAAGACGAAGACCTTCCTGAAGAGTTGGCCCGCTTGTTGAAACAAGAGGAGAAAGTTATTCTGCCTCATGAAGAGGAGATCGAGATCGTGAATCTGGGTTATAAAGAGCTCGTCAGAAATGTCAGGATAGGGGCTGCACTGCAGAATGATGTCAAGCAGAGATTGGTCGAAATGCGGAGAGAGTATAGTGACGTCTTTGCTTGGTCATACGAAGATATGCCCGAACTTGACACCGACATCGTGGTCCACCACTTGCCGTTGCGAGAAGATTGTCCTCCCTTCAAGCAGAAGCTTAGGAGGACGCGACCAGATATGGCCGTTAAGATCAAAGAAGAAGTGCAGAAACAGCTCGATGCTGGCTTCTTAGCGGTCACCACTTACACTTTGTGGATCGCCAACATAGTGCCTGTACCGAAGAAGGACGGTAAGGTACGCATGTGCGTCGATTATCGGGATTTGAATAGGGCGAGCCCTAAAGATGATTTCCCGCTGCCTCATATTGATGTGTTGGTCGACAATACAACCCAGTTCTCCGTGTTTTCGTTCATGGATGGCTTCTCCGGTTACAATCAGATCAAGATGGCGCCGGAGGACATGGAGAAAACGACGTTTATCACTCCATGGGGAACATTTTGCTACAAAGTAATGCCTTTCGGTCTGAAGAACGCATGGGCCACTTACCAACGAGCAATGGTAACTTTGTTTCATGATATGATTCATCATGAGATCGAAGTCTATGTTGATGACATGATTGCGAAGTCCCAAACGGAGGAGGGACATCTGGTCAATTTGCTGAAGCTTTTTGAGAGGCTTAGGAAGTTCAGGTTGAAGCTGAATCCTAACAAGTGTACTTTCGGAGTACGGTCCAGAAAGTTACTGGGGTTTATCGTGAGCGAAAGAGGCATCGAGGTTGATCCTGCGAAGATAAAAGCGATACAAGAAATGCCAGTGCCAAAAACAGAAAAAGAAGTTCGTGGTTTCCTGGGCAGAATAAACTACATTGCAAGGTTTATTTCTCAGCTCACGGCCACGTGTGAACCGATGTTCAAGCTTTTAAAGAAAGATCAGGCGATTACCTGGAACGAGGATTTCCAGAAGGCATTCGACAAGATAAAGCAGTATCTTCAGGAACCTCCAATCTTGATACCCTCAGTGGCTGGACGGCCATTAATCATGTACTTGACAGTTCTTGAGAATAGTATGGAGTGTGTGCTCGGTCAGCACGACGAGACGGGCAGAAAGGAGCATGCCATTTACTACTTGAGTAAAAAGTTCACTGACTGTGAATCTCGCTACTCGATGCTGGAGAAGACGTGTTGTGCACTAGCCTGGGCTGCCAAACGTTTACGACAGTACATGCTCAACCATACCACCATGCTAATTTCGAAGATGGATCCGATCAAGTACGTCTTCGAGAAGCAAGCTCTTTCGGGCAGGATTGCCAGATGGGAAATGGTGTTGACGGAATATGATATTCAGTACGTTTCCCAGAAGGCCATCAAGGGAAGCGTATTGTTTGATTACCTTGCCGAACAGCCGATCGAGGATTACCAGCCGATGAAATTTGAGTTCCCTGATGAGGATATCATGTTTCTCAAAGCGAAGGATTGCGATGAACCGTTGCCCGACGAGGGTCCAGATAGGAAATCCCAGTGGAAATTGATATTTGACGGGGCGGTTAATTCCTATGGAAGTGGTATTGGGGTGATCATCACGACTCCCCACGGATCCCACATCCCGTTTACTGCAGGACTGACGTTTCCGGTCACCAATAATGAAGCGGAGTACGAAGCATGCATCATGGGTCTAGAAGAAGCAATTGATTTGAGAATCAAGAACCTAGATGTATATGGTGACTCAGCGCTTGTGATCAACCAGATTAAAGGGGAGTGGGAGACTCGTCAATTGAATTTGGTGCCGTACATGAACTATGCCAGAAGGCTGCTACCGTTCTTTGATCGAGTGGAACTCCATCATGTGCCCAGAGCGGAAAATCAGATGGCTGATGCCTTAGCCACGTTGGCTTCGATGTATAAAGTCAATTTTTGGAATGAAGCTCCAAGAATTGTCCTTTCTCGTCTTGATAGACCTGCATTCGTCTTTGCGATCGAGGAAGCCTCCGACGGCAAGCCATGGTTCCATGACATCCAGACTTTCCTTATGACTAAGGAGTATCCTGCGGGTGCGTCAACCCAGGATAAGAAGACTCTGAGGAGGCTGTCTGGAAGTTTTTATCTCAATCCTGATGGAGTTTTGTATAAAAGAAACCACGATCTCGTGCTACTCAGATGTGTAGATGAGAAAGAGGTGAGTATGCTCATGGAAGAAGTCCATGAAGGCACATTTGGTACGCATGCCGGTGGGCATGCTATGATGAGAAAGATCCTGAGAGCAGGATACTACTGGCTGACGATGGAATCAGATTGCTTTAAATTCGCGAAGAGATGCCATAAATGCCAGATTTATGCTGATAGAGTTCATGTACCGCCGTGCCCGTTAAATGTCATGTCCTCCCCGTGGCCGTTCTCCATGTGGGGCATCAACATGATAGGCAAGATCAAGCCCACTGCATCTAACGGTCATCACTTCATTCTAGTAGCTATCGACTACTTCACCAAGTGGGTGGAGGCAGCCTCATATCCTAATGTGACCAAGCAGGTGGTGGCTAAATTCATAAAGAGGGACATCATCTGTCGTTACGGAATTCCCGAGCGGATCATTACTGATAATGGTTCAAATCTGAATAACAAGATGATGAAGGAGCTGTGCCAGAGTTTCAAGATTGAACACCACAACTCATCTCCTTACCGGCCGAAGATGAATGGCGCCGTTGAAGCGACCAATAAGAACATAAAGAAGATTGTTCAGAAGATGGTTGTGACCTACAAAGATTGGCACGAGATGCTGCCATTTGCACTGCACGGTTATCGTACGACGGTACGTACATCAACCGGGGCAACTCCTTTCTCCTTAATGTACGGTATGGAAGCTGTCCTACCGTTAGAAGTGGAGATCCCTTCTTTACGAGTTTTGGTTGACGTGAAACTCGACGAGGCAGAATGGATCACGAACCGACTGAACCAACTCAGCCTGATGGACGAGAAAAGGTTGGCATCGATCGCGCATGGTCGTTTATACCAAAGCCGAATGAAGAAAGCCTATGATAAGAAGGTGCGGCCTAGAAGCTTTTAGACGGGTGATCTCGTCCTGAAGAAGATTCTTCCTCCACACTCCGATCACCGGGGCAAGTGGACTCCCAATTACGAAGGTACGTACCTCGTCAGCAAGGTCTTCTCGGGAGGAGCGTTGTTGTTATCCACGATGGATGGTGAAGATTTTGCATCCCCGGTGAACGCGGACGCGGTTAAAAAATACTTTGCTTGAAAGCGACCCGCTGGACAGTAAAAAGAAAGTCCAGGAAAAAATGGGGCATCCCGGCGAACCATAAAAAAGGAAAAAGGTTCGGGAAAAAATTAGGGATATAAATTGAAAAAATGTACACCCGCAAAGTCGAAAACCTGGATGGGCGACTTTGGCAAAAAAGGGTATCCCGGTGAACCGAAAACCCGCAAAGGGCGGTTCACGCAAAAGTTAAGGATTTGAAAAAGCAAATGACTGCGTTCTGCGTGTGGACTTTCTTTGTTTAGTGGTTTGGAAGACCTGAGGGCCGTTTATCTGAATAATCTCTTCTGAAGCTGAAGCGTCGGAGAAGTATCGAAGTCGAGTGGGTCATAGAGGGATCAACTCATGGTGTTCGTCTACGCCTTGTTGCCGACATTTGTATATACTGATGTATATTTATGTTTTATTTTTTGCGCGGCTTCCTCATCCCAGGAGCTTGCATCTGTTGTAAAACATTCTTACCCATTCAGGGGTTCGTTATTAATAAAATGTATACTATTCAGCAATTCTGTTTGTCTGTTTAGCATTTACCTGTTTTGTTTGCGGGAAAAAAACGCCGATGTTTTTGATAAAATGCGCATACATAAACTTACTGGCCTAGGCCACTGATTGTTGAAACAATGAATTACTTAAACATTATCACAAGATGATAACCTTGATAGGTCCCTTTGAGAAGGGTATCTTGTCTGTTTGTTTGTGTTGTTACAGGTGTAGCATATTCCAGACAGTGCGCCGTGCGCATTCCCCAAGCAGGATGATTCCTCCTTCTCCAGCAAAGTTCAGCAGCCTCTCCCTGCAGAGTCTGAACATGAGATCGTGAGCATTGATATGTCTCCCCAGGTAGAGAATATTCTCTCCCCGATCAGATGTATCCTGAAGGAGCGTCATCTCCTCAGCTGAGTCATTCACCGAAGTGTGCAACAGTGAAGTCTCCAGCGGAATTGAGTTTCCCCACAGAGTCATACTCTCCCCAGCAAGCAGAATGATTTCTTCTTCCCCGGCCGAGGTCGCAGATCCCCAAGAGAGCCGAGTCCTTGGAAAGCCGTTCGGGACCATGATTGGTTTTCCCCAGTAGAATGTTGAATAGCTGATGCTGTGTTTCCCCGCCGGGGTCGTTACCTCCAGGGAAGTAGCCGTGAAGGCCGTGCAGTTTATTCCCGCGATTGACATCGCTTTCCCTCAGCAGGTCCAGGTTCTCGTAGAGCTTCGTCCCCCTGCAGCAGTCAACTGAAGTTCACTTCCCCACAGCGCCCGATTGAGATTGGCGTGACTTTGTTCTCCTCAGCAGGATGATTCCTTCCCCCTATCTGAGTGGTTCTTTCTCCTTGACAGGAGGATTCTCCCTTCAACATTTATTTTGCTGACGGGATCGCATCATTTTGCATGACTGCATAGCATTTATCATAAACGCGTAGCATTGCCATCGTGTGGAGCATTGCGCCATTACCGAAGCATATACATAATAAGCATGATCTAGGTTGTTACCGTTCTTGTTTTGCAGGTGTTCCGCCGCAGAATTGATTGCTCAAGATGATTCTTGAATTCTCCCCAACGAAGTCGCTTGCTCAAGATGATTCTTGAATTCCCCAGCAAGGTCGTTTGCTTAAGATGATTCTTAAAATCCCCAGTGCAGTCGCCAGAGTTGGTTGCTCGAGTTGATGCTTAGAGTCCCCATCAGAATGTTTGCTCAGGATGATTCCTGAAATCTCCAGCATAGTTATCGGTTCAGGACGATTCTTGAAGTCCCCGGCGGAGTTATTTGTCCAAGATGATTCTTGAAGTCCTCAGCAGAGTTGATTCACCCAGAATGATTCCTGGATCCCCGAAGCAGAGTTACTTGATAGTTCTCCAGAATCCCCAGCGGAGATGTGTCATCCCCAGCAGGTTTCTGAATAGCGAAGTTGAAACTTCCCCTGAAGACTTGATGATTGAAGTCCAACCGTGTTAACGAAGCAGTTCTCTCAGCTGATGCGGAGTGCTTGAGGGCAGAAGTTTGGATATCCCCAACTGGTTCATGACTGACCGAGAATTCTATTCCCGACCTACTGATGAAGTCCGGCTGATGCCCGAAAATTTCTTTGAATGCCCGATGGCATGATTAACTTGATTTTTAACCTGATGAGTCCCGGAGAATCCCGATGCCTGACGGCATGATCGACCATGTATTACCGGTTACCGCGTGACCAATTCTCCAGCTAGTTGTCGTGCAGCTATTACTTCAGTTTTCGAAGATTTGTTCCCATCAGAGTACCGTGTACTTGTGCAGTTGGAAAATTTCCGGGTTTGTCGGTATTCAACCGTCTCGCACCTTGATTGGCTGAGAGTCGTTCGCTCCTCACCCAGTCAGGTCCAAGCCGTTTGAATAGGGGCAGCTGTTGCACCCCAAAATTTGACCAACATTTCTTTACCTAGCTTGTGTTTCATCTCATTCACATTAGCATTATCATTTGCATTTCATTGACATGTGTGCAGGAGATCAAGAGGTATGACTACCAATCAAGATCTATACAAGAGTTTGAAGCTAGCCAAGAAGGTTATTCAAGTGTTCAAGGGTTGATATCTTTGTCAGAGAAGTTAAGAGATCCTCAGAGAGATTGGTTGAAACCAAGGTTGTGTGCCTCCTAACTTGAGAGTTGTGGGAGCTCCTTAGATGATTCTGAAGCTATGAGGATGGACTTGAGGTCTTGAGAGAGCTTATGAGAAGTGTTGAAGATCACTTTGAAGCCTAGACAGGTCATTATGCAAGATTAAGAAGACTCAGCCATGATTGGTGCAGTTAGGGTTTGACTGAGTCAACCCTAGGTCAACTGATGATTTGGAGAAGGTTGAGACCTAATCCAAGAGCCATGTGATCATGGATTGATGCATTGAGATGCTATAAGGATGATTCCAAGGTCAACTAATCATGATTGAGGAGTTTGAGAAGTTTCAAGCTAGGGTTTCTAAGGCTTGACAGTGTAAAATCCCCTAGTTTGACCCCTATCTTCAAGGAAGTTTAGCTCAAGATGTGATTGTCATATCATCTTACCCCCAACATGAATGTTGTAGAGCTTGCTCTTAGATTTAATTTGAGTACTAGAAGTCCTTGATAGGATTTGTAGAACTCAAGTTATGACTTTGACAAGTTACAGGTCATCTGAGGTATGTGAATCTGGGGCCTTGAAAGTCACCCAACTTGCATCAAACTTTTGCCCAAGAAGGATGATTCCTATGAACTTTTGGTCAACATGAATGTTGTTCCTTATCTTCTTAGCTTTCTAGAGAGTACTATAAGTCCTTGATAGGATTTTTAGAACTCAACTTATGGCTTTGACAAGTCAAGGGCATTTTGGTTATTTGGAGATTATAGGTCATTTCAAGCATAAGGCCATAACTCCTATTTCCAAGCTTCAAATGGAAACATCTTCAACATTAAACTTGATTAAAATGATGTTTTAAGGCTATTAAGGAGGTCATGAGATGTTGAAAAGGCTTCTAGCTCAAAATGGTAAAAATGACCTAAAATGAAGGCATAAGTTAAATAAGTCAAAGTTGGAAATTGAAATTTACAAGCTACACATCCAAACCATGGCATGTAATAGGTCATTTTGACTCTAGAAAGCATTTTAAAAACAATGGTTCAGCCACATTTTTGATTTGAGGTTTAGATCATGGACTTGCTTTGGAAAATGATTGCTTGCATATTAAGGTACATATGCAAAACACAAGGAAAGGCAATGCACAAGCTAGTAAAGTATCCTAACATGTCATGTATCTCATCTAAGGAGATTTTCAAGGAGATACAAGCTGCTGCAAGAGGTATAGCATGAGATGGTACATGAGATGGATTGAAATCAAAAACTCATGGCATGAGAATCTCAAATTCTCATTGGATGATTCCAGAAAGTTCTGGATGGTTTAGAACCATCCTATATATGGATTAGAACTTGCTCAGATGCAAGGTTGGTGAGAGATTAGAGAGGAGAGTGAGATAGCCATTTCAATTTCTTCCATTGCAAGTTGAAATCAATTTCTATATTCCACACCATTTCCATTGATTCTTTCAATCCTAACATCTTCCATTGATCATACTGAATGTGTGCATACCAAATTGAGAGCAAGATCATGAAGAATTGAGGAGATAGCATTTGGATTTTGGGAGCTGCAAGTCACCATCGGATTTGGAGATTCAAGCTTCTTGGATCAAGTCTTTTGCAAACAGAAGCATCAACATCAATCAAGGAGTGATTCTGAAGAGATTAAGAGGTTGAAGTGGAGATTTGACCTATCTGGTATTCAAGATTTGACAGGCTTGTAACTTTTGTTCTGCACCCTAATTTAAGCATAATTAGTTAGATTTGTTAGGTTAGAACGGTTAGAGACAAGTAGGAGATGGATTCTGGACACTTTGAGATCATTTGGTGAAGTTTGAGTTAGTGACACCAATTTTGTTTTGATCAAGAACACGATGTATAGTGAGATATAACATGAGTTTAATAGCAAGATTTAACCAATGTGAGGTGGTGATCATTCTGAGCCAATCAATTTCAAGATTGGTCAAAGTTGAAGTTTGAGCATAGTTTTGATCTTGGATCGGGTTTAGAGATTGAGGATGATTCTTTGAATTCTAAGGCCATGGTTGTGATCAGCATGAAATTTAGAACGGATTAGGGTTTTGAACCATGGATTTTGGTTGAGTTTTGAGGTGATACGATTGTGGTGAGGTGAGGCTATGAAGCTCTGTTTCCATGGCTTCTTCATTTCAAACCCTGGATGAAGGAAGAAGACAACTCCATGGCCGTTGGATGGAGAGTGGACTCATTGACTGGACCTAGATTGTGAGGCTGGGATTTAATTTCACATTTGAAGAGGGAAGTCTGAAGACAATGAAACGCGGCGTTTCATTAAAAGTGAGGCTTGGGCTTTAGTGGACTGATTGATAGCCACACCCCCATCCAAGGCCCAGTCAGAATTTGAACTAATTTTCTTTACTTATTGCACCGTGTTATTTTCTTTTTCTTTGTATTTTTGAGTTGATTTTCTGATTAAAATTGGGCCTAGCGCTTTTACTAATAACACCCCCATTTTAAGCCCATCTGGATAATGAACTGCATACCATTGCTATCTGCACCAAACATTTACCATTTTATTTTCTTTTTCTCCATTTTTCTTTAAACTTTGAAAAATCATATTAAATAGAAAAATAATGATTTTGGCATGGGGATTTTTTCTCCTATTTCATATTAATGTCTAGAAAATTATAAAATTAAAACATTTGCATTTCATGCATTTTTAATATTTGTTTGTATATTTTCTCTTTTAATAGCTTTTAATTCATTATATGTTGATGCATAGATTTGTAGAATTTTGTTTAGCTAGTTACCTTTGAATTTTTATGCCATTCTTTTTAGGATAGTTAGATTAGGACTTTAGCTTGCCTCTGGATTTATTCCATAATTTTGTGATTAGTTTTTGATTAGTTTTGATTAGATGACTTTAGGTTGTGTAGATTTAGGTCAATCCTTAACATAGGTCCACAATAACACTAGAATTTTGGGTTTCTAGGTCAAGTTAGACATTGGGACATATAGGGTATTAAGGGTAGTCATATAGGATCCCCTAGAAATTATATTAGATTTTAATATAGTAGTATACTATTTTAATTGATTTTTGTAGTTGATTGTTGTTTGTGTTGCCCTTGTGGGCTTGTATTTTGTTTTGCTTTGCTTGGTGGGCTTGGTATTGCTTTGTGGAGCATGGAGAAGCATAGTGGAAGACTTGAAGATTGATGGAGGGGCTTGAGAGCTTGAAGACTTGTTTGTTTTGTTGTTGTTTTAGGGTTAGGAATTAAGTAGAGCTTAGACTTAGTTAATTTCTTTCTTAAATATGGATGGTATCTTTCACCTCCATTCTTCCCCATGATTCAAGGTCCTTCCATGGTATTCACCTCCCTCCTTTGGAGGGATAAGTGATGGTACCTAGGAAGTAGAACTTTTGAGGGAACCATTCTTTTGATGTTGAACCCTTATAGGTCACCTTTGGTGGTCAATAAGCAGTTTAATATCCTAGCTTATCCAGTCAAGTGATTTCTTCTGGTTTGAGTATCTTGAGAGATGTTGGACTTGAGTGTGAAGATGAAGACTTCATTGAAGAGTATGGAAGAGGATGATTCCCTGAGCATTGCCATTGCAGCTGAAGCTTGGAGATCAAGAGGAGCAAGTTGATACTTGCAGACCCAATGAAGATCCAGTAAAGACTGAATGGAGAGCTGAGGCTTAAAGACTGAAGGATGAAGTTGACATTTCCAGATGATTGATGACTACTCTGAGAAGCTGAAGCTTGTAGGAAGAGAAGACCAAGTTGAGACTGGTAAAGCAAAGAGAGCTTGGAAGCTTGAAGACTAAGTTGGTACTTATGAAGAGGATTCAATTGAAATTGAGTGTAGAGCTGAGGCTTGAGGAATAAAGGATAAGTTGATACTTACTTTGAAGCTTGGAGATCCTGAAGGAATCAAGTTGATACTTGTGGTTAAGAGTACAGCCTGAAGGTGGAACTGATTAAGGAGCTGAAGCTTAGAGAAGAAAGAATAAGTTGAAACTTATGTTGAAGGGTTGAAACCTGGAGAAGCAAATTGATATTTGTCAAGAGTGATGGAGGTCTGAAGACTGAGTTGCTGTCAGAAGAGCTGAAGCTTGGGAGAGAGGAGTTGATTTTTTTTCTTGTCTGTTTCTTTTCTGTATTGATGTGCCTTGTTTGACTTGCTTGATGCATTAGAAAAGTTCATATCTAGACTGATGTAAGCTAGGAGCATGATTGCACTAGAGGTTGAGTTTCTCCCTCTGCTTGTATTGTTACTGTATGGCTTTGCTTGCGGGTATTCGGTAGAGCCCAGCTCCCTTGCTCATGTGGTTTATTTTGCTTGATAGCATGATTTTACTTCTTCTGTATGATTGCAGTTTACTGTATTTTGCTTGATAGCATGTTTTATTTCAGTATGATTACTGTTACTCATATCTGGCTTGAGGTTGAGATGAGCTTGTGGAGGCTGATACCCCACACACATTTCCTCCCTCACTTACATTGCATGCATTTTACAGTCGTTTACTGTATTACTGTTTACTGTTTAAGCTGATGCTTTATCTGTTTTTGTGTATCATTGACATGATCCCTTAGGACTCTCATTTCCTTTGATAAGGAAATGATGATAGAACTTTAGGTTGAAACCTATGCATGATAACTTCTAGGAGTTCCCTGGTCAAACCTCAACCATAGGATGAATCCTTGGCATGACAACTGTTAGGACTTGATAGTCTCCCCGTAGTTGAGCCTGTTCTCTTCTCATCTCAAGACAGCTTAAATTACGGTAATCATGAATGATTTCTTTCGTACGTTACGAGCTTTAAGCTATCCGAGAAAGGATTGTTGGAGAGCTTCTTTTCAACAGTCTGGATGTTTTGTATGGTACCCTTTGGGTGACATACGACGCATTCACTCTCAGGTCATAGTCTTTAGTGCGATTGAAATTGCAAACACAATAAAAAACACTTCTTCCGTAAAAGACAGAAAACAAACTTCAAACCTTTTTGCCCCGTGGGCCCATAATTCAAAGGAAGCTTTTCTGAAGAAAAGAGTGTCGTTAAACTTCAGCGCCAACGCAAACAGGCTTTGTCCCTCACTGCTGGAACTGCTGTTTAACCCTACTCGATAAAACAGATGAATCTGAATCCCTGTAATCCGTATTATCCCGAACTACGTAAGCTCTGATCTCTCAAGCCTGTCGAGAGTACGTAGGCACAATACTGACGTATTGGCGAGCCACCTTCCCCGTGATCCGTAGTAGGTCGAACTACGCTGACTCTGATTTCTCATTCTCTAATGAGAATATGTAGGCATAAAGCGCGACGCCTTGCCGAGTCATTTTCTTTTCTTTTTTAAGCCAGCCTTGATAGGTAGATAGATAAACCAACTCGTCCAGTAAACACAACAAGCATGGATCCCGTCGAGTACGACGGACGTGAGGGGTGCTAATACCTTCCCCTTGCGTAACCGACTCCCGAACCCAGACAACGGTTGCGATGACCTTGTCTTACCTTTTTTTCGTCAGGTTTTTCCGATCGTTTCCTTTCCCGCTCCGAGGGATAAATAACGAAAGGTGGCGACTCTTCTGTTTTGCCGGCACCTTATTTTCGCGGAAGCGACAACTGGGAGTGTAAAAGGTATTGGTTTAGTGGGAACAGAGTCAGTTTGAATTTATGGTTCAGAGACATTTGGTTGTTCAGGTTGATCAGATGTAATGGGTTCAGATGATGGAGGTGGTTGTACAGATGATTGAGAAGGTACAAAAGTGGTTTGAGTTTGAGAAGGAGGGGGTTCAGAAATAGAGCTAACTGTTGATGATTCTATTGCAATTTCAGAAATAACAGGTAAAGATGAATTAGTAGCTGTTTTCTTGACACACTTGATTTTTACAGATGAGGCTTCTCCAGAAGCTTTTCTCTTCTTCTTCTTTTGTGGTTCTTCAGCAGTTTTCTGTTTCTTCTGGCTAACAGCTTCTTCTACCTTTAGCTGTCTTTTCTTCCTCATATTCTCCTCATAAAAGTCTGGTCCAGGTTCTCTAGCCCTCTTAATCAGATCAGCAGGAACTGGAATTCCTTCTGCCTTGCACAACTGAACATACTCAAGGATAGCATGCCTTGGTTCTTCAGTAGAAAAAATAGGATAGTCATCCAAGGGAACTCTCCTCTGACTCATTGCTTCTACATTGAGCTTAGCAGGTTTGGATGAAAGTTCTTCAACCACTTTCATTCTTTGTAGACTTTTCCCATTTAAAGGCTTTCAAACTAAATAAGCAAGATCCTCTGTTAATCCAGCTTCTGTCAAGTGAGCAACCAATTGATTCTCTGTCAGAATGTCTGATATCAATCTTCCCATTGGTATCCAGTTTCTGATCTTCTGGTGCTTTGTCTTAATAGTTTCTCTTGACATCTTGATGTGGCTCATCAGATGAGAGAAAAGAAGATGTGGCAGATCCACTTTAGTCTTCTGACTCAGACAATACATGAAGTATAGCTGTCGCTTGCGCGAAAATAAGGTGTCGGCATGACAGAAGAGTCGCCACCTTTTGTTATTTATCCCTCAGAGCGGGAAAAGGAAACGATCGGAAAAACCTGACGAAAAAGGGTAAGACAAGGTCATCGCAACCATTGTCTGGGTTCGGGAGTCGGTTACGCAAGGGGAAGGTATTAGCACCCCTCACGTCCGTCGTACTCGACGGGATCCACGCTTGTTTGTTTACTTGGACGAGTTGGTTTTATTCTATCTACCTATCAAGGCTGGCTGAAAAAGAAAATAAAAATGACTCGGCAAAGCGTCGCACTTTATGCCTACGTATTCTCATCAGAGAATGAAAAATCAGAGTCAACGTAGTTCGGCTAACTACGGGTTATGGGGGAAAGGTTGCTCGCTAGGATATCGCATCCTATGCCTACGTACTTCCACACTGTATGGAAGATCAGAGCAAACGTAGTTCGGGAAACTACGGTTTATTTCCTACTTTGAAAGAAGTGTTTTTTACTGTGTTTGCGATTTCAACCGCACTAGAGACTATGACCTGAGAGTGAATGCGTCGCATGTCACCCAAAGGGTACCATACTAAACATCCAGATCACGGGAAAGAAACTCTCCCACAATCCTTTCTCAGATAGCTTAAGGCTCGTAACGTACGAAAGAAATCATTCATGATTACTGTATCTTAAACTGTTTTGAGATGAGAAGAGAACAGGCCCAACTAGGAGGGAGACTATCAAGTCCTACTGTTATCATGCCATGGATTCATCCTATGGTTGAGGTTTGAACAGGGAACTCCTAGAAGTTGTCATGCATAGGTTTCAACCTAAAAGTCTATCATCAAATCCTTATCAAAGGAAATGAGAGTCCTAAGGGATCATGTCAATGATACACCAAAACAGACAAAGCATCAGCTTAACAGTAAAATGCATGCAATGCAAGTGAGGGAGGAAATGTGTGTGGGGCTTCAGCCTCCACAAGCTCATCTCAACCTCAAGCCAGAATGAAATAACAGTAATCATACTGAAATATGAACAACATGCTATCAAGCAATAAACAGATAAAAGAAATGAAGTGCCATCAGGCAAACAAACCATATACTTGAGAAAGAAATTATCTATATCTAAACTCTCCCTAATCCTAAAACAGAACCCCAATTAGATCTAAGCAAAGCCCTAAAGCAAAACCCTAATCAAAAGAAATCAATCCCAGTCTTCAAGCTTCAAAACAAGCTTACCAAAGAAAGGGAGCTAAGTAGGTAGACTCATAGTGCCTTCCTCAGGAAAGCACTAGGAGGCTTATACTCAGGAATCATATCCCATGTGGCTCAACAACTGTGATCAGTTTACATTCCTCCTCAGGAGAAATTAAACTCACATGAAGGCTCCGACATCATTGGATACTTGAGAAATCCTAGATGAACTAAGGGAACTAAGTGAACAGACCCATAGGACCTTCCTCAGGAAAGTACTAGGAGGCTTCCACTTAGGAATCGTATCCCATGTGGCTCAACAACTGTGATCAGTTTACATTCCTCCTCAGGAGAAACTAAACTCACATGAAGGCTCCAACATTATTGGATACTTAAGAAGTCCTAGATGAACTAAGGGAACTAAGTGAACAGACCCATAGGACCTTCCTCAGGAAAGTACTAGGAGGCTTCCACTTAGGAGTTGTATCCCATGTGGCTCAACAACTGTGATCAGTTTACATTCCTCCTCAGGAGAAATTAAACTCACATGAAGGCTCCAACATCATTGGATACTTAAGAAAGAGGTGAGAAGAAAGAATGAAAGACATCCATAGTGCCTTCCTCAGGAAAGTACCATGAATTTCCCTCAAACTTCAGGATCTCAAACCTCACAAACAGAGAACAAGCTCCAACCTCTGGGTCTCTGGGTCTTGATCTACAATCTCTGGGTCTCTGGTCTTCAATCTTATTCTTCATCATGCTCCTTCAACAAGGTCTTCAAAACAAACCAAGCCCTACAACAATTCCCCAAAGATAAACCCCAGAGACAGACAAGCATCACACAGACAGTCAATTCAATCATCCAACTTCAGAAAATATCTAAAAATACTAAAGCAAAGGGGAAAATTCTAACAATTATTCACAAGGGTCTATAACACCTACCCATAACATCCCTATATGCCCATACCCAAAAATCAAGCTAAAACTCTCAAAAGAAAATGAATTATTTCACCTATGCATTCTTAAACCCTAATTTGGTTACTCTAATATCACCTAATTAAACTAATCAAATTTTAATCTAAAAATCATGAATTAAATCCTATGGGAAACTATGATTCAATATCTAATCACACTAAAAAGAATGAACCAAAAAGATTAAGGGAAGGTCCTAAAAGAAATTCTACAAAATGAAGCATCTACTTAAAACTATTTAAAAAGCTATTTAAAAGGAATAATATGCTAAAAATATTAAAAGAAAATAAAATGCCAATTTTATTTATTGATATTTTTCTAGACAGGATTATAAACCTATAGAAAAAACAAGAATTAAAAAGTGTTAATTTTCCTATTTTATATGATTTTTATAATATGCAAGAAAAATTAAAAGAAATGAAAATCAAAGAATTAAAATAAATGGTGAGGGGGGTGTTAAAATGAAAGGCGCCCAGGTGCTTTATTAAATGGGCCAAGAAACCGGGGGTGCGAGTAGCAGCGCGTAGGCCCATATGCCTCAGAAATTAAATGAAAAAAATGAAAGAAAAAGGATAAACGGTCGGTGCAATTAGTAAGTTTTTAACGTTCATTTTAGTTTGGGCCGTCTGGGTGGGGTGCGAGTATCAAAGCTCGCTGAGGCCCAAGATTCCTCTTTTATTTAAACGCTGCGTTGCAGCTGGAAGGTTTCCCTCCGTTCTCGTTTTAAATTGGGACCGCTGGATTAGATTGGGGGTCAAAGGTCTTAGGGTGATCGGACGGCTGGGAGGTTGTCTTCAACCTCCAGCTAGGGTTTACTCCCAAATCAGTTTCCACGCGCTATACTTCAACCTCCTCGTTCTCTCTGCTCACTCCATGAAAACATAAAATTCAAAGACCAAATTCGTGCCATTTTCTTCCAAGATTGTAACCATGGTCTTGGTTTTCCTTAAGACTTCCTATAACTCGCAAACAGAGGACATGAAAAGCATGGTTCCAGCATATTCCTCTGACATCAACCTTGATGCAACTTAATTCTAATGATCTAAACTTGCTCATGGCGTTGCCCTCATCATTCTATGCTATCACATGATCATTAAAACCCAATACACAGCTTGTTCTTGAATCTTGAAGAAATTAGGACCTGCCATGAAACCTCCTAGAATCTTCTCTAAGTTTCAGAAAATGATCACCTAATAAAACCTAACCATTCTACACCTAAGAATCTAATGGAATGCATATAAATAAGGTGGTATGGAGAAGAATCCAAACCTGTCAAATGGTGATGGTAGATGCAGTTAGGGATGGCTTCAAGTCTTGTAATTGATGCCAAACACTCCTCTAATGGTGGAGATGGTTCTGTTTGCAAGAACTTTAAGGAAGAAAGCTTGTAGATGAAGAAATGGAATCTTGCTTGATTTTGAAGAAACCTTGAATATCACTTTCTCCTTCACTCTTCACCAATGAATTCACCAACCCTTGATCACATTGTGAGCCTCTCAATTTATAACCATCAATGGAAGAACCTAGAAGCTTTTAGAATCATCTAGAAAGCCCTAGAAAGTCTTGGAATTTCTCATGAAGTGACATATGGTATCATCTCATATCATGCATTAAGCCTCTTAATTTTGTTTCAAAATCTCCTTACAAGAGATATTGGGAGTGTATGTGCAAAAAAAACAAGCTTATCTTTGGCTTGTGTGAAGATTTGCAAAGGTTCCTTAATATGCAAGCATGAACTTTACAAAGTAACCCCCATTTTAAGACCTCAAATAAAAAATGTATTTGAACCATTGTTTTTAAAATGATGTTTGGATTCAAAATGACATATTGGATGACCTATTTTGGATTTTTACATCTCCCAAACCAATTTCCAACTTGGATCCATTTAAGTTATAAGCCATTTTTAGGTCATTTTCAACCGTTCTTGTAAATCCTTGCTACAAGCTTTTCCAACAACTCATGACCACTTTTCTAGGCTTAAAATGCCATTTTGAACAACTTTGATGTTTTGAGTTTTTTCATTTGAGGCTTGGAAATAGGAGATATGGCCTTTGCTTAAAATGACCTATAACTTCCAAATGACCAAAATACCCCTGTCTTGTTCAAACCATAAGTTGAGTTCTAAAAATCCTATCAAGGACTTCTAGTACTCTATAGAAATCTAAGAAGATGATATTCAACATTCATGTTGACCAAGAGATCATAGGAATCATCCTACTAGGGCAAAAGTTGTCTGCAAGTTGGGTGACTTTCAAGGACCCAGATTCACATACCTCAGCTGACCTGTAATTTGTCAAAACCATAACTTGAGCTCTGCACATCCTATCAAGGACTTATACCACTCAAATTAAAGCTAAGAACAAGCTCTACAACATTCATGTTGTGGGGAAGATGATATAACAATCACATCTTGAGCTACAACTGCCTGGAAGATGGGGATCAAACTAGGGTTTTTTCACTGACCATCCTTAGAAACCCTGGCTTAAAACTTCTCAAACTCCTCAATCATGATGAGTTGGTCTAGGAATCATCTTTATAACATCTCCATACATCATTCCATGATCTCATGGCTCTTGGATTAGGTCTCAACCTTCTCCAAATCTTCAGTTATCCCAGGGTGGACCCAGTCAAAACCCTAATTCTACCATTCATGGTTGAATCTTCTGAATTCTTGCACAGTGACTTCTCTGGGCTTCATGATGGCTTTCAAGACATCTCATAGGCTTTCTCAAATCTTCAAATTCATTCTCAAAGTCTCAGAATCATTTGAGGAGCTCCCACAACTCTCAAGCTATGAAGCACAAAACCTTGGTTTCAACCAATTCCTCTGAGGATCTCTTGAACTTTATGATGAAGGTATCAACTTTCAAACACTTGCTGGGTAAATTAATGTTGGTCAAATTTTGGGGTGCAACAGCTGCCCCTATTCAAACGGCTTGAACCTGACTGGGTGAGGAGCGAACGGCTCCCAACCAATCAAGGTGCGAGACGGTTGAATACCGGTAAACCCGAAAATTTGCCAACTGCACGAGCACATGATACTCTGCGGGGACCAAATCTTCGAACACTACAACACTAGCTGCTCAATAACTAGCTGGAGAAATATCGATCTGACATCACCGTCAGTTATCCACGTTAACTTCTTCCGACATTGCCTTCAGACAACCACAACACCCAACATCGCCGCTGGAAGACTAAACCATCTGACATCGCCGTCGGACAATCAAAATACCCCGCATCGTCGCTGGAGAACTACATCTGACATCGCCGCCGGAAACAAACATCACTCTGAGAGACACTCGACATCGCCGTCGTACAAACATCATCTCTGCTGGGGATTTAAATAATCTGACCTCGCCGTCAAACAAACATCCAACCTCGCCGCCGGAAAACGAACATAATCTGACCTCGCCGTCAAATCCAAACATCCAACCTCGCCGCCGGAAAAAATACAACACTGAACAACTCTTGACCTGGGGTTCACCCCTGGTAAATGGAATAAAAGGTACATTTGCGTATTTGAAACTACTCCGCTGGGAATGAGAGACTTAGCCAAGCACACTCTGATCTGGGGGTTCTCCCTCAGAACCATAACGAACATCCAAATACTACTGCATACTGATCCTGCCGTAGAACTTCAACATCAAAGCTATACGAAACCCCGGCCCCTGGCCACTTCCAGCTTCAGCTAGAAAAGATCTTCAAGTACTCCTGAAGATGGTATCCTTGGCCTCCAAGGATATAAACCTTGCCCGTCGGCGATTCCAGCTTCAGCTAGAAAAGATCTTCAAGTATTTCTGAAGATAAGCATCCTTGGCCTTCAAGGATGTAAACTTTGCCCGTCGGCAACTCTGCAGGAGGTATCTTCGACTTCAGTCTGAAGAAATGGTCCTTGGCCTTCAACGATACATGGATCTGCCTTCAGGCAACTCCGCCTCTGCTATAGAGTATCCGTGACTTCAGTCAGGGATATACTTCGGCCTTCAGTCCGAAAAATGAATCCTAGGTCATTCATGACCTTGGGGGATAACCTTGCCTTCAGGCACCTTCGCTTCAGCTTGGGAAATCTGTGACTTCAGTCAGAGAAATGGTATCCTGAGCCATTCATGACTCTTCGGGGATTCAAACACTTTGCCTTCAGGCAAACTCCGCTTCAGCTGGAGAAACATCTTCGACTTCAGTCAGAAGAAACACTATTCACTTGATCGCAATCAATCATCACCTCAGGACAACTGACTTGGTCTTCAGGCCAACACGGATCACTTTGCATACAAAAGCTGGATCTACAAACTTTTGAACCTTGTCTTCAGACAAACGTTGATTCATCAACAAGGAAATCTGAATCCACAGGAACCTTCTGATATCGCCTTCAGGCGTTTACGAAGTCAATCTTCAGATTAGACATCACTGTTGGAGCAAACATATCACGCTGCTAAGGACTTCAAGAATCATCTTGAACAAACAACTCCGTCGGACACTTTCAGGAATCATCCTGAACCGATAACCATTCTGGAGACTTTATTCTGCTGGGGATTCCAGGAATCTTCCTGGACAACTCTTGCCGGGGATCTCAAAAATCATCTTGAGCAAATGGCCCTGCTGAGGGATTCGAGAATCATCTTGAACTGAAGACTTCGCTAGGGATCACAAAAATCCTCTTGAGCAAACGACTTCGTTGGGGAGAATGTCGGGAATCGTCCCGAGCAACTGATCCTTCGGCGGAACACCTGTAAAACAAGAATGATAATAACCTAGGTTATGCTTATGATGCGTATGCTTCGGTGCCATGCCCCACACGGTGGAAATGCTATGCGTTTATGCTAAATGCTATGCAATCATGCACAATGATGCGATCCCGTCAGCAAAATAAATGCCGAGGGGGAAATCCTCCTGTCAACGGGGAAAAGAACTACTCCGATAGAGGAATCATCCTGTTGAGGAGAACGTGGACACGCCAATATCAATCGGACTCTGTCTGGGGAGTTGATCTTCCGTTGACTGCTGCAGGGAAAACAACTTCAGTTGACTGCTGCAGGGGAACGAAGCTCTACGAGAACCTGGACCTGCTGAGGGAAAATGATGTCAATCGCGAGAATAAACTGCGTGGCCGCCATGGCTACTTTTCTGGGGATAACCACTCTGTGGGGAAACAACTTCAGCTGCTCAACACTCCACTGGGGACAAACTAAACATGGTCTGATCAACTTCCAAGGATTCGGCTCTCTTGGGCATCTGCAAACTTGGCTGAGGAAGGAGAAATCATTCTGCTTGCTGGAGAGAGTGCGACTCTGGAGGAAATACAGCATCAGCTGTTCAATGCTCTGCTAGGGACAATCCACTCATGGTCCCAACTGCTTCCGAGGATTCGACTCTCCTGGGAACTTGCGGACTCGGTCGGGGAGAGATAAATCATTCTACTTCACTAGAGAGTACAACTCTGATGAGGAATTTCAATTTCGCTGGGGAAGAAAGAATCATCTGACTTCGGGGGAGAGTACAACTCTGCAGGGGAATACAACATCAGTTGTTCCAACACTCTACTGGGGAAGAGGGAATCATCCAACTTCAGGAGAGAACACGGCTCTGATGGGGAATCTCAATTCCGCTGGAGACTTCAGTCTGGCACCATCAGTTACTGCATACTTCGGCGCAAGAATAGCTTCCTGCGAAACCCGCACTTGTGACCCGGTGCTGGGGGAGACACCTGTTGCAGCGACTTTACTGGGGAAAACACGAGCTTCGGCGCGCAACTCAGCTGATGAGGTGACGTTCCTTCAGGATGCGTCTGCTTGGGGAAGAGAATCATCTCGGCCTGGGGAGACATATCAGTGCTCACTATCTTGCGTTCAGATTCTGCGGAGGAGAGACCACTGAACTCTGCTGGAGAAGGAGGACTCGCCCTGCTTCGGGGATGCGCACGGTACACCGTCTGGAAGGTGCTACACCTGCAACAACACAAACAAACAGACAAGATACCCTCCTCAAAGGGGCCTATCAAGGTTATTATCTCGTGACAAAATTCAGGTAATTAATTGTTTCAACAATCAATGGGCCTAGGCCCGTAAGCTTATGTATGCGCATTTTATCAAAAACATCGGCATTTTCATTCGCAAACAAAACAGATAAATGCTAAACAGGCAAGCAGAATTGCTGAATAATATGCATTTTATTGATGATGAACCCCTGAATGGGCAAAAGAATGTTTTACAACAGAGGCAAACTCCTGGAATGAGGAAGCCGCGCAAAAATAAAACACAAATATACATCAGTATATACAAATGTCGGCAACGAGGCGTAGACGAACACCATGAGTTGATCCCTCTAAGACCCACTCGACTTTGATACTTCTCCGACGCTTCAGCTTCGGAAGAGATTGATTCAGATAAACGGCCCTCAGGTCCTCCAAACCACTAAACAATGTAAGTCCACACGCGGAACGCAATCATTTGCTTATTCAAATCCCTAACTTTTGCGTGAACCGCCCTTTACGGGTTTTCAGTTCACCGGGATACCCTTTTTTGCCGACGCCGCCCAGTGTAGGTTTTCGACTTCGCGGGTGTACATTTTTTCAATATATCCCTAATTTTTGCCCGAACCTTTTATTCTGTTTTTGGTTCGCTGGGATGCCCCTTTTTTGCCTGGACTCTTTCTTTTTTGTCCAGCGGGTCTCTTTCAAGCAAAGTATTTTTTAACTGCGTCCGCGTTCACTGGGGATGCAAAATCTTCACCATCCATCGTGGATAACAACAAAGCCCCTCCTGAGAAGACCTTGCTGACGACATACGGCCCTTCGTAATTCGGAGTCCACTTGCCCCGGTGATCGTAGTGTGGCGGAAGGATCTTCTTCAGGACGAGATCACCCGTCTGAAAGCTTCTAGGACGCACCTTCTTATCATAAGCTTTCTTCATTCGGCTTTGGTACAGGCGACCAAATGCAATCGATGCTAACTTCTTCTTGTCCATCAGGCTGAGTTGGTTCAAACGATTCGTAATCCATTCTGCCTCGTCGAGTTTCACATCAACCAAAACTCGCAAAGAAGGAATCTCCACTTCTAGCGGTAGGACAGCTTCCATACCGTACACCAAGGAGAAAGGAGTTTCCCCGGTCGACGTACGCACCGTCGTACGGTAACCGTGCAAGGCAAACGGCAGCATCTCGTGCCAATCTTTGTACGTCACAACCATCTTCTGAACGATCTTCTTTATGTTCTTGTTGGCGGCTTCGACGGCACCATTCATCTTCGGCCGGTAAGGAGATGAGTTGTGGTGTTCGATCTTGAAGCTCTGGCACAGCTCCTTCATCATCTTGTTGTTCAAATTCGAACCATTATCAGTAATGATCCGCTCGGGAACTCCATAACGACAGATGATGTCCCTCTTTATGAATTTAGCTACCACCTGCTTGGTCACATTAGCATACGAGGCTGCCTCCACCCACTTGGTGAAGTAGTCGATAGCTACCATAATGAAACGATGACCATTGGATGCAGTGGGATCGATCTTGCCTATCATGTCGATGCCCCACATGGAGAACGGCCAAGGGGAGGACATGACATTCAATGGGCACGGCGGCACATGAACTTTATCAGCATAAATCTGGCATTTATGACATTTCTTCGCGAATCTGAAGCAATCCGACTCCATAGTCAGCCAGTAATACCCTGCTCTCAGGATCTTTCTCGTCATGGCATGCCCGCCGGCGTGCGTACCAAATGTGCCCTCATGGACCTCTTCCATGAGCATACTTTCCTCTTTCTCATCTACACATCTGAGTAGCACAAGATCGTGGTTTCTCTTATACAACACTCCATCAGGATTGAGATAAAAGTTTCCAGACAGCCTCCTCAGAGTCTTCTTATCCTGGGTTGACGCACCCGCAGGATACTCCTTAGTCATAAGGAAGGTCTGGATGTCGTGGAACCATGGCTTGCCGCCAGCGGCATCCTCGATTGCAAAGACAAACGCCGGTCTATCAAGACGCGAAAGAACAATGCTTGGAGCTTCATTCCAAAGATTGACTTTATACATTGAAGCCAACGTGGCTAAGGCATCAGCCATCTGATTTTCAGCCCTGGGTATATGATGGAGTTCCACTCGATCGAAGAACGGAAGCAGCCTCCTGGCATAATTCATGTATGGCACCAGATTCGCTTGACGAGTTTCCCACTCCCCTTTAATCTGATTGATTACAAGAGCTGAGTCACCATATACGTCTAGATTCTTGATTCTCAAATCAATTGCCTCCTCTAGACCCATAATACATGCTTCATACTCCGCTTCGTTGTTGGTGACTGGAAA
Source organism: Lathyrus sativus (assembly GCA_963859935.3). Lineage (NCBI taxonomy): Eukaryota > Viridiplantae > Streptophyta > Magnoliopsida > Fabales > Fabaceae > Lathyrus > Lathyrus sativus. The sequence continues at coordinate 26,088,718 of OZ012736.1, forward strand.
CGTCAGTCTCGCAGTAAACGGGATGTGGGATCCATGAGGAGTCGTGATGATAGCCCCGATACCACTTCCATAGGAATTAACCACTCCGTCGAATATCAACTTCCACTGAGACTTCCTATCTGGCCCCTCACCGGGCAATGGCTCATCGCAATCCTTCGCTTTGAGAAACATAATATCCTCGTCAAGGAATTCAAATTTCATTGGCTGGTAGTCTTCTATTGGCTGCTCGGCAAGGTAATCAGACAATACGCTTCCCTTAATGGCCTTCTGGGAGACATACTGAATATCATATTCCGTTAACACCATTTGCCATCTGGCAATCCTGCCCGAAAGAGCCTGCTTCTCGAAGACGTACTTGATCGGATCCATCTTCGAAATTAGCATAGTGGTGTGATTGAGCATATACTGTCGTAGACGTTTGGCGGCCCAAGCTAATGCACAACACGTCTTCTCCAGCATCGAGTATCGAGATTCACACTCAGTGAACTTTTTACTCAAATAATAAATGACATGCTCTTTTCTGCCCGTCTCGTCGTGCTGACCGAGAACACACCCCATACTATTCTCCAGAACCGTCAGGTACATGATTAATGGCCGTCCAGCCACTGGGGGTATCAAGATTGGAGGTTCTTGAAGGTACTGCTTTATTTTATCGAATGCCTTCTGGCAATCCTCATTCCAAGTAATCGCCTGATCTTTCTTTAAAAGCTTGAACATCGGTTCACAAGTGGCCGTGAGCTGAGAGATAAACCTTGCAATGTAGTTTATTCGGCCCAAGAAACCACGAACTTCTTTTTCTGTCTTCGGCGCTGGCATTTCTTGGATAGCTTTTATTTTTGCAGGATCAACTTCAATACCTCGTTCACTAACGATAAACCCCAATAACTTTCCGGACCGCACTCCGAAAGTGCACTTGTTAGGATTCAGCCTCAGCCTGAACTTCCTAAGCCTCTCAAAAAGCTTCAATAAGTTGACCAGATGCTCTTCCTCCGTTTGGGACTTTGCAATCATGTCATCAACATAGACCTCGATCTCATGATGAATCATATCATGAAACAAAGTTACCATTGCTCGCTGGTAAGTGGCCCCTGCGTTCTTCAGACCGAAGGGCATTACCTTATAGCAAAATGTTCCCCAGGGGGTGATAAACGTCGTTTTCTCCATGTCCTCCAGTGCCATCTTAATCTGATTGTAACCGGAGAAGCCATCCATGAACAAAAACACGGAAAACTGGGCTGTGTTGTCGACCAACACATCGATATGAGGCAACGGGAAATCATCCTTAGGGCTCGCCCTATTCAAATCCCGATAATCGACGCACATGCGTACCTTACCGTCCTTCTTCGGTACAGGCACTATGTTGGCGACCCACGGAGGGTAAGTGGTAACGGCTAGAAATCCTGCGTCCAACTGCTTCTGGACTTCTTCTTTGATTTTTACAGCCATATCTGGTCTCGTCCTCCTAAGCTTCTGCTTGACTGGAGGGCACTCTTCTCGCAACGGCAAGCGATGAACCACGATGTCTGTGTCAAGTCCGGGCATATCTTCATATGACCAAGCAAAGACGTCACTATACTCTCGAAGCATCTCAACCAGTCTATGCTTGACATCATTCTGCAGCGCGGCCCCTACTCTGACATTTCTGACGAGCTCTTCAGAACCCAGACTTACGATCTCAATATCTTCCTCATGAGGCAGAATAACCTTTTCCTCTTGTCTCAACAAGCGGGCCAACTCTTCCGGAAGGTCTTCGTCTTCCTCAATCTCATCCTCGGCTTGATAGATCGGGCAATCGAAGTCGTAGTGAGCCGTAGAGGGTCCAGAGTCGATGTCGCCTGTTATGTGGATCCTGCAATAACAAGGGTTAAGTTTAAAGCAAGAATATGCAGGTTAGCACAAACCCCGTTGCCATTTTGCTGTTCTTCAAAATAAACATAAAACAGGAATAACAGAGAACACAATATTTGAGTACGAAGCAAACGCCTTTGATTTATTAACAAAATGCATGTACATAATCCGACAAGGCCCTGACAATAAAACCACTATGCCCCGGGCAGGACATAGGGTTGTACAAAGATTGTAAAAAGCAAATCATTACTCTTCGCTTGTCAGCTGGATAATCTCCTTGATGGTCCAATTGTTGAGGCGCTCGCCCGGCTTGCTTGGCTAAATCCAGGCGTCAAGATCACAATCGCTATCCCCGCTGTCCTCAGACGCTGCGTTGATGCTTTCGAAAATCACTCCACCTTTGGTAAATAGGATCGGCCCCTTCCCACGAGACGAACTGCTAGACGAAGAAGATGAAGCTTCAGCTTCAGGAGAATACCCCAATCCAAACTTATCCTGCTTGATCGGTATCTCCAAAACATGCCCCCAGCCTGGGGTGGAACCGGCTTCGACGATGGCCCGAGCTTCTCTGAACGAGGAGAGATTCATCTCTTGCTTCTCTACGACGACAGGAGCTACCTCTTTCACCTTGACGACTTCAAATGCTTGGCAGAGAGTTTCATGGATTTCGCCGTCCATTTCAACATATTTAAAGGATGACAAGTGGCTCACCATAATGTCCTCCTCACCACAGACGGTTACTATGCTTCCTCCGACAGCATATTTGAGCTTTTGATGCAGCGTGGATGTCACGGCACCAGCAGCGTGGATCCACGGCCGACCTAGGAGGCAACTGTAGGCAGGCATGATATCCATGATATAAAAAACCGTATCGAACGTCTCCGGACCAACTTGAATTGGCAGGGTCAACTCTCCGAAAACGTGGCGCTTAGTTCCGTCAAATGCTTTCACCACCAGATCACTGGGCGTGCAAAGCAATCCACGAGTGTCCAACTTCATTAGTGCCTTCTTCGGAAGCACATTAAGCGACGAACCCGTATCCACCAGGACATGCGACATGACTGTGCCTCTGCACTCTATCGAGACGTGCAAGGCGCTGTTGTGATCTCTCCCTTTAGGAGTCAGCTCTAAATCTGTGAAACCTAGCCCATTGCCAGCATTAACATGGGCTACCACCTCTTCTAGCTGATTCACGGATATCTCTTGCGGTACATAGGCAGCGTTCAATACCTTCAGTAACGCGTTGCGGTGCGCTTCAGAACACAGCAACAAGTTGAGAATAGAAATCTTTGATGGAGTCTGATGAAGATGATCTACAATCTTGTAGTCGCTCTTCTTGATTAACCGCATGAACTCTTCGGCATCTTTAACTAGCAAATCCTTCTCTGCCCCACAAGGGACCTCTTCGACGGCTTTGCCTTTACCCTTATCCACAACATCAGCTCTGACCACTTTCTCTGCCACAACCTCTGTCGGCGCGAACACTCTTCCGCTTCGAGTAATACCACTGACCCCCGCGAGATTCTGCACAATCGACCCGTACGGCTCCAGCTCTAACTTCTGACCATTGTAATAGACTTCGGCGCCATAATGCCACAGAACGGCGTTAGTGCTCTCGAATGGGATCGGCCCGGCTCTGGTAATAGTGATTGTAGGTGGTCGGGGCGCAGAAATGGTAATAGGTTGACAAGGAATAGTGATGGTGGCGACTTCATCTGCCTGCTTCAGCACAACCTCCCCTGATACACTTTCGACTTTCTGGCCGAACTGCAAAATACCCTCAGACATCAGACTTTGGATACCTTCTACCAGCTGCTCACACCCATCAGAATGTGTAGCACAAGCCATGCATAACTCTCCGCATCCTGGAAAGAACCCCTTCTTCAGCAACTTAGCCTTGATGAAACTAAGCGGCGTCTTTAAGTCTTTGACATCAGTCAACAAATCTGCACTCTCCTCAGCGATAATGGCGTTTACTCCGCCTCCCCTATGATGAGGCATGGGGTTTTTGGTAACATTGGGCACATTATCAGAAAAGTTGATAACCTTGGCGTCTACCAGGTCCTGCACCTTGTGCTTAAAAGCTTTACAGTTCTCAATCGTATGGCCTGGTGCCCTAGTATGGAAATCGCAAGTGGCATTTGCGTCATACCCCGGTGGTGGTGCCCCTGTTAAGGGAGCCAACGTCCTCTTTTGAACTAGCTGAAGCTGAAGCAAAGTTTGCAAGAGCTGCGCATACGACATAGGCGGTGCTTCAAAGTGACGATTTGCCAAAGGAGCCCGATTCTGATATTTTCTATACCCCTGCTGATTCTGTTGCTGCGGTTGCTGCTGCTGCTGCTGCGGTGGAGCTGCCGGGATATTTATGCTAGCAATCTGCTGCTGAGGGCCCTTGCCCTTTCTCCGAGCGTTGGTGACAGCACTTGCATCCCCTTCTCGACGCTTGCCAGCGTAAGGTTTCTTTCCACCCCCTCCAGCTGAGGATGATTCGCCTTGGATTTTTCCGATCTTTATACCATTCTCGACGTGCTCGCCCATAGTGATGAGAGTCGAGAATGTCCCAGACATGCCACTGACCAGCTTTTCATAGTAGATTCCAGGAAGGGTAGCCACGAACATTTGCACTAGCTCGCGCTCAACCATCGGCGGTTGAACCCGAGCAGCCAACTCACGCCACCGCTGGGCGTACTCTTTAAAGCTTTCATTATTCCGCTGTGAAAGGTTCTGGAGCTGAACTCGGTTGGGGGCCAAGTCGCTGTTGTACTGATAGTGGAGGACAAACGCTTCAGCAAGATCTTTCCACGTGCGCACTGTAGCGGGCTCCAAGCCCATATACCACTCGAGGGATGGACCAGAAAGACTATCTTGGAAGAAGTGCATCAGCAACTTCTCATCGTCGGAATAGGCGGACATCTTTCTATAGTAAGATCGAAGGTGGACACGAGGGCAAGTAGTACCCTTATACTTCTCAAAGACAGGCACCTTGAACTTATGAGGTACCTTGAAATCAGCAATTAACCCCAGCTTGGACATATCAACGCCCAATGTATTCTGATTTTCAATGTCTCTCATTTTGTCTTCCAGCGCTTTGAACCTGAGTCGCGCTTCAGCATTCAACTCTGCTTCTATACCTCTTTGGGAAAACACGTCATCTTGATGATCCTCAAGCCATGGTTGAGGCACCAACAGATTTCCGACGCCAGCATTGCCGTTGACCGACCCTATGTTGACATTGGCTCCCAGACTACCATTGCCGACGCCCGTTGCATTGAGTCTGATATTAGTCATCATATTGCCATTAGCACTGCCGTTGCCCCCGGCAACAGGAACAACATTCTGCGGAGCATCAACTGGAGGAGGAGTAGGCACAGCCCCGCCATGAAGTATGCCGTTACTATCAACCCTGGAGATCAAGGGTTGAACCAAAGTACGAAGCTGGTCCTGACCATTAGCGACTACCTGCATCAGTTCCATAAAACGATCCATCCGTTCACGGAGCTCTTGAACATCTGACTGCACCTGATCCATGATCCTAGTCTGATTAGCTCGAGTGGAGTAACGGTGAATGAGTCTCTGATCAATCCTGGAGACCGGAAGCAGCTCAGAACCTGTGAACCTGAAAAACCTGTCAACATTAAAGGTTAGGAAAAGCAACAAAATGTAGGCCATGCAAAATGCTTCATGCAGATGCATGCGTGTGTCTGTGTGCTTGGGAGATTTTCCCCGATCCTAGCGCCTTAGTACCAGTGCTGACGATAATAATAAGAAGAAGAAATCCGAGCCCAATCATGGAAACATCAATCTTGTATGTATGGAAGGCAGTATATAGCATCAGCGACAGTCAACTTTGACACATCAGAGGCCGGGAACTTGTACGCCACAGTCTTCCTGAGAGAGGCTGTAATGATACAATAGGAGGCGAGAGATCCTGGATCGGGGAAACGGTACCGGCGACACAGACACACGTTAATGGAATGCAAATGAACATGCAAACTAATGCAAAATGCAGGCATGCAACAATATATCCAGGTAACTGCTGTGGAGATTCTGTATCAACAATCACTGATGAGATGAAAAACCCCGGTGTAAGACCACTAATCTGATCTGCCAAGAATAACCATCTGATAGGACCATATACATAGGATCAAAGTTCTGCTCTGTCGAGAACAAATGTCTGATGATAAGGACCCCGGATGTATGATCAAGAAATATCTGCTGATGAAGTCTTCAGACCCCAAATCAAAAATCTGCCCTATCAAGAACAAACATACAGCTGCTGATGAGATCTTCAGACCCCACTCAAAATCTGCCCTATCAAGAACAAATAACATCTGCCGATGAGATCTTCAGACCCCACTTAAAATCTGCTCCATCCAGAACAAACCACTGATGAGAATACTCTGATCAAAACCTGCTCTATCAAGAACAGACATACACCCGATGATAAGATCCTCTGATCAAAACCTGCTCTATCAAGAACAGACAAATCTGCAACTGAGAACCCTGGTACCAACATAACTGATCCACTGTCAAGAAAACCAGGTGGTCTGGAGGTCAAAGTTTCCTGCAATAAACCCAATCCCACTCACAGGTATGGACCTAATCCACGGACAAAGGTACGACATCCTATGCGGTCATCAGCGTCACAGACTTTCATGAGTGACGATATGATTCCCAGAAGGAGTGGCATCATCAAGTCATGAAGAGGCCTCACTTAGATGACTTCCAAATGATCGGTCCCCAGAGTCGACAATCCTCACGTCTGGACTCCCCTCAGATCCTCAGGACCGGAAAGGAGCACCTCTGCAAGAATCTCGTCTGAGTGCAGATTTCGTAGGGAACTGTGCCTGCTCAGCAGACAGGTTCGTTTACTACTCTCCGCAACTATGTCTAGGTGTGTACTCAAGCCCAGGTCCGGCTTCTCACTCATAGTAACATCCCTCTCCCACAGCAGTACAGATAATCATATCAAACTGGAAATAAAATGCGGGAAATAAAGTGCGAGAAGTAAAAATGCGATAAATAAATGCAACCCAACAAGCAAACATACAAGCGCTAGGATTGACTCTCATAGGGAACCGGAGAACCAGAGATTCTGGGTTCCATCCCCAGCAGAGTCGCCAGCTGTCGCTTGCGCGAAAATAAGGTGCCGGCATGACAGAAGAGTCGCCACCTTTCGTTATTTATCCCTCAGAGCGGGAAAAGGAAACGATCGGAAAAACCTGACGAAAAAGGGTAAGACAAGGTCATCGCAACCATTGTCTGGGTTCGGGAGTCGGTTACGCAAGGGGAAGGTATTAGCACCCCTCACGTCCGTCGTACTCGACGGGATCCACACTTGTTTGTTTACTTGGACGGGTTGGTTTTATTCTATCTACCTATCAAGGCTAGCTGAAAAAGAAAAGAAAAATGACTCGGCAAAGCGTCGCACTTTATGCCTACGTATTCTCATCAGAGAATGAAAAATCAGAGTCAACGTAGTTCGACTAACTACGGGTTATGGGGGAAAGGTTGCTCGCTAGGATATCGCATCCTATGCCTACGTACTTCCACACTGTATGGAAGATCAGAGCAAACGTAGTTCGGGAAACTACGGTTTATTTCCTACTTTGAAAGAAGTGTTTTTTACTGTGTTTGCGATTTCAACCGCACTAGAGACTATGACCTGAGAGTGAATGCGTCGCATGTCACCAAAAGGGTACCATACTAAACATCCAGATCACGGGAAAGAAACTCTCCCACAATCCTTTCTCAGATAGCTTAAGGCTCGTAACGTACGAAAGAAATCATTCATGATTACTGTATCTTAAACTGTTTTGAGATGAGAAGAGAACAGGCCCAACTAGGAGGGAGACTATCAAGTCCTACTGTTATCATGCCATGGATTCATCCTATGGTTGAGGTTTGAACAGGGAACTCCTAGAAGTTGTCATGCATAGGTTTTAACCTAAAAGTCTATCATCAAATCCTTATCAAAGGAAATGAGAGTCCTAAGGGATCATGTCAATGATACACCAAAACAGACAAAGCATCAGCTTAACAGTAAAATGCATGCAATGCAAGTGAGGGAGGAAATGTGTGTGGGGCTTCAGCCTCCACAAGCTCATCTCAACCTCAAGCCAGAATGAAATAACAGTAATCATACTGAAATATGAACAACATGCTATCAAGCAATAAACAGATAAAAGAAATGAAGTGCCATCAGGCAAACAAACCATATACTTGAGAAAGAAATTATCTATATCTAAACTCTCCCTAATCCTAAAACAGAACCCCAATTAGATCTAAGCAAAGCCCTAAAGCAAAACCCTAATCAAAAGAAATCAATCCCAGTCTTCAAGCTTCAAAACAAGCTTACCAAAGAAAGGGAGCTAAGTAGGCAGACTCATAGTGCCTTCCTCAGGAAAGCACTAGGAGGCTTATACTCAGGAATCATATCCCATGTGGCTCAACAACTGTGATCAGTTTACATTCCTCCTCAGGAGAAATTAAACTCACATGAAGGCTCCGACATCATTGGATACTTGAGAAATCCTAGATGAACTAAGGGAACTAAGTGAACAGACCCATAGGACCTTCCTCAGGAAAGTACTAGGAGGCTTCCACTTAGGAATCGTATCCCATGTGGCTCAACAACTGTGATCAGTTTACATTCCTCCTCAGGAGAAACTAAACTCACATGAAGGCTCCAACATCATTGGATACTTAAGAAGTCCTAGATGAACTAAGGGAACTAAGTGAACAGACCCATAGGACCTTCCTCAGGAAAGTACTAGGAGGCTTCCACTTAGGAGTTGTATCCCATGTGGTTCAACAACTGTGATCAGTTTACATTCCTCCTCAGGAGAAATTAAACTCACATGAAGGCTCCAACATCATTGGATACTTAAGAAAGAGGTGAGAAGAAAGAATGAAAGACATCCATAGTGCCTTCCTCAGGAAAGTACCATGAATTTCCCTCAAACTTCAGGATCTCAAACCTCACAAACAGAGAACAAGCTCCAACCTCTGGGTCTCTGGGTCTTGATCTACAATCTCTGGGTCTTTGGTCTTCAATCTTCTTCTTCATCATGCTCCTTCAACAAGGTCTTCAAAACAAACCAAGCCCCACAACAATTCCCCAAAGATAAACCCCAGAGACAGACAAGCATCACACAGACAGTCAATTCAATCATCCAACTTCAGAAAATATCTAAAAATACTAAAGCAAAGGGGAAAATTCTAACAATTATTCACAAGGGTCTATAACACCTACCCATAACATCCCTATATTCCCATACCCAAAAATCAAGCTAAAACTCTCAAAAGAAAATGAATTATTTCACCTATGCATTCTTAAACCCTAATTTGGTTACTCTAATCTCACCTAATTAAACTAATCAAATTTTAATCTAAAAATCATGAATTAAATCCTATGGGAAACTATGATTCAATATCTAATCACACTAAAAAGAATGAACCAAAAAGATTAAGGGAAGGTCCTAAAAGAAATTCTACAAAATGAAGCATCTACTTAAAACTATTTAAAAAGCTATTTAAAAAGAATAATATGCTAAAAATATTAAAAGAAAATAAAATGCCAATTTTATTTATTGATATTTTTCTAGACAGGATTATAAACCTATAGAAAAAACAAGAATTAAAAAGTGTTAATTTTCCTATTTTATATGATTTTTATAATATGCAAGAAAAATTAAAAGAAATGAAAATCAAAGAATTAAAATAAATGGGGAGGGGGGTGTTAAAATGAAAGGCGCCCAGGTGCTTTATTAAATGAGCCAAGAAACCGGGGGTGCGAGTAGCAGCGCACAGGACCATATGCCTCAGAAATTAAATGAAAAAAATGAAAGAAAAAGGATAAACGGTCGGTGCAATTAGTAAGTTTTTAACGTTCATTTTGGTTTGGGCCGTCTGGGTGGGGTGCGAGTATCAAAGCTCGCTGAGGCCCAAGATTCCTCTTTTATTTAAACGCTGCGTTGCAGCTGGGAGGTTTCCCTCCGTTCTCGTTTTAAATTGGGACCGCTGGATTAGATTGGGGGTCAAAGGTCTTAGGGTGATCGGACGGCTGGGAGGTTGTCTTCAACCTCCAGCTAGGGTTTACTCCCAAATCAGTTTCCACGCGCTATACTTCAACCTCCTCGTTCTCTCTGCTCACTCCATGAAAACATAAAATTCAAAGACCAAATTCGTGCCATTTTCTTCCAAGATTGTAACCATGGTCTTGGTTTTCCTTAAGACTTCCTATAACTCGCAAACAGAGGACATGAAAAGCATGGTTCCAGCATATTCCTCTGACATCAACCTTGATGCAACTTAATTCTAATGATCTAAACTTGATCATGGCGTTGCCCTCATCATTCTATGCTATCACATGATCATTAAAACCCAATACACAGCTTGTTCTTGAATCTTGAAGAAATTAGGACCTGCCATGAAACCTCCTAGAATCTTCTCTAAGTTTCAGAAAATGATCACCTAATAAAACCTAACCATTCTACACCTAAGAATCTAATGGAATGCATATAAATAAGGTGGTATGGAGAAGAATCCAAACCTGTCAAATGGTGATGGTAGATGCAGTTAGGGATGGCTTCAAGTCTTGTAATTGATGCCAAACACTCCTCTAATGGTGGAGATGGTTCTGTTTGCAAGAACTTTAAGGAAGAAAGCTTGTAGATGAAGAAATGGAATCTTGCTTGATTTTGAAGAAACCTTGAATATCACTTTCTCCTTCACTCTTCACCAATGAATTCACCAACCCTTGATCACATTGTGAGCCTCTCAATTTATAACCATCAATGGAAGAACCTAGAAGCTTTTAGAATCATCTAGAAAGCCCTAGAAAGTCTTGGAATTTCTCATGAAGTGACATATGGTATCATCTCATATCATGCATTAAGCCTCTTAATTTTGTGTCAAATCTCCTTACAAGAGATATTGGGAGTGTATGTGCAAAAAAAACAAGCTTATCTTTGGCTTGTGTGAAGATTTGCAAAGGTTCCTTAATATGCAAGCATGAACTTTACAACGTAACCCCCATTTTAAGACCTCAAATCAAAAATGTATTTGAACCATTGTTTTTAAAATGATGTTTGGATTCAAAATGACATATTGGATGACCTATTTTGGATTTGTACATCTCCCAAACCAATTTCCAACTTGGATCCATTTAAGTTATAAGCCATTTTTAGGTCATTTTCAACCGTTCTTGTAAATCCTTGCTACAAGTTTTTCCAACAACTCATGACCAATTTTATAGGCTTAAAATGCCATTTTGAACAACTTTGATGTTTTGAGTTTTTTCATTTGAGGCTTGGAAATAGGAGATATGGCCTTTGCTTAAAATGACCTATAACTTCCAAATGACCAAAATACCCCTGTCTTGTTCAAACCATAAGTTGAGTTCTACAAATCCTATCAAGGACTTCTAGTACTCTCTAGAAAGATAAGAAGATGATATTCAACATTCATGTTGACCAAGAGATCATAGGAATCATCCTACTAG